>JAYGXS010000003.1:54631660-54780991 GCA_036362985.1 Ligula intestinalis
TTTTAAAAAGTATTAACTGACGCTTTAAGGACACTATAACTGAGCGGACTTCACTGTCATTAAACATAAATTGTTATTTTGCCAAAAAGTATCATGATAAAAATACGGTATGCTCCTGACTAAGTTTATCAATTGTATTCAACTTATTTGGTCGCCGACCGACCTCTCGGAAAGTGAGATCTTAAGATATATTATTTTAATGAAAATTCTGTCCAAAAAGGAAGTGAACTCTTTTTTTTCTTACTCGGCCTCATGGAACAAACAAATCAAACGTCAGTTAAGTTATTTAAGAAAAGACAGCAAGCAATAGGCCACTACTTAAGCAGAAAGCTTAATTTCCACTAGTTTTTAGAGCATATTCAACTGAAGAGTATGCAAAATTAATCTTTAAATTTCGTTAGTTTTTGTTACTGTAAATTTTATTACCTCCAATTTTTGCATCGAAGGTGTTTTATAATTTTTGGCAGTTCCGATTTTCATCGAAAAATGTTATTTCACTCTAAAGATTTCTTTGATGTTTCTTTTTAACTGTCGGTCATTCATTAGTCAGTGAAGTGTTTTATCAACATACAGGGTGACCTAAAATGTATACATTCAAGGTTATTGTTAAATTTGTTTTGATTATTTTTTTTGCTATTTAAAAATACGTAGAAATATTCAAAAGTATCATTTTATTGTTTTTCACTGCATTTTGCCTATTGCAAATGTGGTTGAATTGAGAGAAGCTACCGAGCATGAATGTACCCAAAAACCAAGGGAAGTGGCTCAATGTGTGTGTTACTCAATTGTCTCACGTTTTCAGCAGTGTCGTTATCAAAATGGACGCAATTTTTAGAATATTCAGTGAAAAAAAATAAAATGGTACTTATAAATACCTTTACATTTATTGAATAATAAAATTACGATAAACATCAATTTTACAAATAAGTAAAATTTGTATACATTTTTGGGACATGCTGTATCTAAATCAGTTTCCGAACGATTCATTAGTTCCTTGGTTTACGAAATCTTGCCAGTTGCGTCACTAATGAACTAAAAATAAAATATAGCCAATTAATATGTTGGACTTTTATTCCCATTTTCAATCATTTTATTTTGAAGAGGGTGGTACACGCAAGTTTTTAATTGATCGCAAAAACAAATAACCAACTTGACGTTTGGTAAAATAAAATTTATCACAATTTAAAATCTTACCAAAGCACATTAACCCATATATTTAGTCCAATGACGTCGCGATCATATGCATATTAACAAACGACATTTTGCAATTCTTCTACGGAAACCATCCCCAGTAAATTTATGAATTTCACAAGCGCCGTGCTACTCAAACTTAAAAAAGTATTGCATACAGCCGCAGGTAATAATATTCAGCCTTGAATAAGAATACTCCATTTCCCTTCGGAGTCTCCGAACGAGGTCTTGCAGATTTGAGGTGTCGAAGTGATCCCAATTTACTAAAACACCGTCAAAATCTAATTTTTACAAATGAACTATGCATTGTTCGGACTGAGTTATCAGGCGTCCTTTGCGGCATAAATTCTTTAAATTTGAAGAGAAAGGGACCTTTTCTAGATAAGTGTCTCCATTTGCAATGGAACACGAGAGTCAGAATCAGGGGAAAACTCACCCTATGGACAATAATATCACAACCGATAACACAAGGATATCATGGGAACACTGATGAAAAAGCCAATTTTTTCTCGATTGCGATTGTATGTTTTTGTAAACCTCTGAAATATTTTCGATACTGTGAATATGTAAAAGGTATTATTTCCGCATTTTTAAGGCACTCCCTTAAATCGTTTGAAAATTTTATATGGATGCGTTAAGTAATATATGATCTAAAGGATGCAAAATGTTGATATGAAGTTAATAAATAAGAGCAAACAGTAGAGTAAGGTTTACAAATCACGTCTGCGATAATTTTAAATTTCAATCAAACTAGAATGTTCATTTGAAATCTAAGGAGGAATTTTCAATGCCATTCCGATTTTAGATTGTTTACCCAGTTTTATCGTAAACCATAACACTTTCCCAAAACTCCTTTAGGTCTGCTTCTCCATTTTATTCCGTTCGAAAAATTAGTGTGGGCGGCATGTGAGAGTGAGACACAGGGAGCAAGGGGAAATTAAAGACCATTTAATTAGTCTACAAAGTATTTGATCGAAAATCTTACAATTAAATCTGCCGCAGGTTCAAAATTCCGCTACCAATGCAGTAATTGGCACGTAAGTGTTTAAGGAAGTGCCTTTCTATTGGTCGAACCCGGGGGCAATTTATGATTGGATAGAGCTTCATTGGCATTTTATATGCCCTGGACAAATCGACATCTAAGGGCATTTCTGTGTGCCAGACGGGGAACCAAGAACAGAGTTGTCAACAAGGAACGATTCGGAAGTGAACCCTCAGAAACGCAAACAGATGATGAGTGGAGCATATGCGTCCGCTTGTCTGACGACCAACCATAGTGGAGGCCAGCTCGAGATTCCTACAATTGCCCTTGCAGCATGGAAGTACGAGGAAGTCCTCATCTACCTCACTTTTCTTCTCTTTATTCTGGCAGTTGTTTTATTAAAGGTTGCTTATCACAAAATTCCCCTGGTAGCAACTTATTTCCCCGAATCCCTGCTTCTGATTGGTGTAGGACTAATTTTTGGTGCTATTCTGAGGTATATAGCTGCATTTTGTGCATTTGCCGAACACCTACGACTAACACCTCAGCTGTTCTTCAACATCCTGCTTCCTCCCATTGTTCTAGAATCGGCCTACAGTTTGTACAATCAAAAATTTGCGCAGATATTGGGCCCCATTCTGATTTTTGCCTGTTTGGGAACTGTCCTAAACTTCCTCCTCATCGGGACCGGCCTCTTGGTGGTGGACCAAGCCATCGGGCTTGGCAGTCCTCAACTGGGACTCAGTTACCGGGAGTATCTCCTGTTTGCCTCCCTTATAGTTGCAGTGGATCCTGTAGCGGTTCTAGCCATATTTCAGGATATCGGCGTGGATCTGAGTCTCTACTACCTCGTATTCGGAGAGTCCCTCTTGAATGATGCGGTCACTGTGGTGCTTTACAACATAATGAGCGCGTTTGTGGCAACAGAGGAGGTCACAACTGCGCGAGTTGTTATTGGCATTGGATCCTTCTTTACCGTCAGTCTTGGCGGAGCTGTGATAGGCCTCATCCATGGCATCCTATCTTGCCTGCTCACGCGTATGAGCGTAGCCTCTGAAGGTCTGCTGCTCCTCCTCATCAGTTACCTCGCCTACATCGTTGCCGACATGTTTGCCTGGTCAGGAATTATTTCAATTATCGTCTGTGGTGTGCTGCAAGCCGCTTATGCCTTTCACAATCTAACACATCTCTCGGTCATGTTGATGAAAGCTGCGTTGAAGCAAATTTCTGCTATCAGTGAGGCAGTCATCTTCCTGCTTCTCGGATCGGAGGTCTTCGCTCTTAACCTTCAATGGCACACCGGACTGACAATCAGCGCTTTGGTTATATGTCTGGTCGTGCGAACTCTCGTGGTCTTTACCCTATCTACTATTATAAACCGATGCCGGTTCATAGATAGCAAGATAGAATGGACAGAGCAGATCATAATCAGCTACGGTGGTCTGCGCGGTGCAGTGGCATTTTCGCTTGCGATTCTTGTCAATTCAAAATTTCTGGGGACACAGGGCGCTCTGGCTAGGGACGTCATCGTCACCACAACCCTAGCTATCATCTTATTCACAGTGACAATCATGGGTACAACCATGAAGCCGCTGGTAAAACTGTTAAACATTCGACTTGATAGAGGTGAGAAGAAGAGTCTGTTTGTGACGCTTAATGACTCCATGCTGGACAACGTTCTCCTCTTTGTGGAGCAGTTAATCTCTCGGCGAGGGTACAATCGAATTAGACACTTTTTCCTTAAACTCGATGACAGATACATCCGGCCAGTGCTTCAGCGGAATGCTGTTACACACGACAAAAAGATACTTAATATATACGCGAAAATGGCACTGAAGATGCACTCAGATGCTATTTCTTCACACGAACCAATCAGTACTGTGATTCCGATAGAGGACGCAGGGGACGTTTTGCAACCACTCATTCAGATCGATGGACCCTCAGAATGTGATGTAGACGGCTCAATCTTCTTATCGAAAGCCAGAGAAAAGGAAGTGGGTGTCGAGTTGGCTCCATGTGTACTGAGACAGCGTAACGCTGCGAGGATGCAACGTCGAATCACTCTTGCCTCCCTCTCACGAGGCGGAATCGAGCCCCAATTTCGTCCACCACAACGACAAGTGGCCGACTGGGCTCAAGTGGCACAAATTGTGAAGGTTTTTCGCAATCAGGCTCAGCTTGCGCATGCAATGGGCAGGTACGTTAAAGAGCAAAGCCCGGACGACCCCGAAAGAGCAAGCGGTGTTACAGAGCGACGCATTCGTTTTGCACGACAACACAAGCAACACCGTACGTCGATGCCTGCAATATTTGGGCGTGCTATGCGGAAGGCCAGGACCAAAAATGAGGACCCCACAAGTCCGATCTAACAGAACATCGTCCAGCGAGGAAGGCGGGAGCACAAAAGAACAAACTAACTGCTCTGATCCTCATCCCGTCCATATTTGTAGGCATTTCCTTACCACCTTTAGAAGTACTGACTTATTTTGAGATTAAAAAGTGTTCTAATGATACTTTTAAAAAAAATGTTTATATTACTAATAAATATGCATTCTTCCGTTTCGTTCTACATGAGGGTCATTTTGACTTGTATGTGGCTGTCTTAACCCAACGACCAACTAAGCAACATTGCAGATATGCGGATATAGCTATAAAATCCACATACCACTAGAACATGGAAATAGAAATTAGTTGGTTATGAATGTATTTTACAGTTGCCATACAAAATTTCCAGAAACAGGGTGCGATTAACTGCTTGAAATAGTAATTTCTGTCGAGTTTTATATGAAGATTTATTACCCAGCTTTAAGAGATACTCGCTGAAATAAAATAACCTACAGAAACCGTAGTCTGCGTAACAGGGTAGCATCTGAATAAGGAAAAGGATAAAATACCTGGCAGCCTTCTTTGAAGGTCCATTGTGAATCGCTGGACCTACATTAACAGAAACACAGAAAAAAGGTATTTCCAGTCAGCCAATGCCGCTCATGTCTGCTTCTTACATCCTTCTCCCAATTCACGACTTCGAAACACCATTTTAACTCTTTTTCCAGGTTAAGATGGTTGCAGTTTGATCAATATATTTGTGAAACCACAAAATCAATTGATGTGTCCCCCGCGTAGCACAGCTGCGCTACACTGGTTGCATGCGAGATTAATAATTAAGGTAGACGTAGAAAAAGTCCCCTGGAAGCTAGTCCAACAACCCTTAAAAATATTGCATCTTACTGACTTTATAAGGTTATTGTTTTCTTAATAATAGAACGCAGCCAAAGCTGTTTTCGGGGTTGGATATTCATTCAAGTTGTCCCAGTGCTATTGAAACAGTCTGTCGCTTACACCATTTTAATCGGTTTGACGCTGATTATGCTGAGGAATTAAATGTTCCAAGCTCAGCAGTCTTTTCTTGTAAAAAGTCAATGTAAGAAAAGACGTCCTAACCTTAAAACATTTCCTCACTTCTGACATAACTGCGAATTACCTGATTTTTAAAACAGCTTAAAAATATTAAACATACTTGGCTGTATTCCAATAAAAGGTACTGTGCAAAATAAATAGGACGTAAAGTAGATTCAGAAAGGTAGTTGGCGAGCATACGTAAGCTCTCCATAAATTATCATCAGGTCAGTATATTTATATGGGAACGAGGTAAGACTTAAAACACGTTCGTCTTTTCGTACAAGTGGATCGTGTGAATAGGAAGGAGAGAATTGAGGTCGATGAACAAAGGCTGGCTACGCAGGGGTGAGAGTTTGGTAGAGCCGATCCAGGGGAAGGGGGAATATGGAAAGAGCGACTGTTGGCTATGCCAGGCACGGATTTTGTAGGGGGTTATTTTGTGCATACAAGACCGGCTTCCTCTACTTGATAGCGGTCGCTTCTGCTCTTGCCAACAGGCGCTGACCCAGGGTCTAGGGGTAATTTTGTGGGACCTTATAAATCACTCGGAAGGCTTCGCCAGGGTCTACAAGATATCCGGAATCAACAATGTGGGTGAAAATGGCGCTCTTTGTGTTTATGGCTTCACCCTTTTTCAGCCATGTCGGGCGGTGTTCTCGTATTCTTTTGGATAAACGGCGACTCGTGGGACCAATATAACTTGCTCCACAGGAGCAAGTAAACGAGTATATGCACTTGGAGGTGGTCTGAGCTGGCAACCTATACTTACCCTCCTTGTTCAAAACCGGCTTGGTTGAGTATAATATCCCTCCAGTTTGGCTAAGACGTCTTCTTAGGAGTTCATTTGTCGCATCTTCTTGAAAGCGGGCTCTAAGGAATAGTTTCCTCGTTTCCACAGTGGTTGTGAGGTGTTTTATGCGTCTCGCCACTATGTTATTTGTGCTGAATCCTTCAGAATACCCGTTCTGACAAAACAGGTCATGGCTTTCCTTAAACTCTATCTCAATACTGCCTGCCGAGAAATTTTCTGGTCCTTTGCATTAAACAGCGAACTAGACTGTGTTTCTTTTGGATGAAAAAAAAATGCTTGCATTTATTTATTGTCCCGACCGGGTTTTCTTTTGAGTAACGCTCCTTTGGACGCTACTGTCAGGTCTTCGACTTAGGAAGATGTACACGTAAGGAGGCGCGCCTGCAATTTCCACCTCAAAGGTGAGCTTACTAGAACGATGCGCTCGGTTGACAGCACTTAAGAGTGCATCTACACCATAGTGTTTCAACTTATCGATCTGGTCGCTTAGTTAAAATTTTCCAGCTTGCCCATGAAGATATAAGTCAAGTAAGGCCCAAGAGGCGAGGCCATAGCGATGCCATCTATTTGTCTAAGCATTTTCGATTGCCTCACTCTCGCTATACGATCAGGCGTTCGGCAAGGCTGTGTCCTGTCGCCAATGCTCTTCCACTACGCCATTGACTGGATTCTCGGGAAGGCCTTACAAGGAAGTGACGGTATTGAGCTTGAACCCGGACGCCGGTTGACTGACCTCGACTATGCCGATGATATCGCTTTACTAGCATCAAACTTTGACGATCTCCAGTCTTTGGTGTCGCGGGCGAACGAGGTCACGAAATCGGTCGGTTTGTCCATAAACGCTTGGAAGACCAAAGTGTTTTCATTTTGCATCCCTGCCGAAGAGAAGGCACCGCTCAAGATGAGTGGCTGTCAACTTGAAGAAGTCGACAGTTTTAAATACTTGGGAGCGAGGTTGCTGCCGAATGGACAGGGTAAATATGACATTGTCTTCCGAATTGACGCAGCACGACGAGCGTTCTCCAGCCTTCGGAAGTGCTTATGGACCCGACGCGATATTTCCCTCTCATCAAAGATCCGCGTGTACCGTGCATCTGTGCGGTCCGTTCTCTTATACGGATGCGAAAGTTGGGCTATGCGCGTGGAGGATGAACAGAAACTGGAAGTTTTTGACCACTTCTGTCTGAATAACATCCTTTGAGTGAAGTACACCGACATCGTCTCAGATGAGACAGTCCGCACTCACTGTGAAAAAATCACAAGGATATCTCAGGCCATTCAGGAAAGACGGCTGAAGTGGTTTGGACAAGTTCTTCATCGTCAACATCAAGAGGTCAGTGCTACTGCACTTGACTCGAAACTGTTACCAAATTGGAAACGTCGACGAGGGGGTCAACTCAAAACCTGGCTCGACTCAGTCCGTCAGGACATGGAAGTGGTTCTTCGACCTTCAGTATTCGGTCTCCGGCGCTTGCGAAGAGAATGGCTCGAACTGTCCAGGTCTGCGGCCACGGACCGTCGTGCGTGGAGAAGCACCACACGGGACAGAAGCGAGGCCGGCTAGATCAGTCATAATCGCAGCCGTAACAAGTACAAGTAGGTAAGTAAGAAATCTCATATGGAAGGCAAGAAAATTCCTGTTGTGCAAAATTGGACCATGCTGCGTCTCTCCTAAGTCGTACAGCAGTAAGTCAACAAACATTCTTATAAAGAAGGCATAGGTTGGTTGACCAAGTACTATTTAATGGTGTAACTTACCACACTAACAGTCTAGGTACTAGCTAAGAGTCCCAGAAACGTGTATCACTAGTATTCTGCCGCAGCTTAACACAGTTGCGAGGGGTTCGGCTCATCAGTAGGTCCCCTAGCTTTGCCTGTCTGCTTGCTGGTTCATATGCTTGTTTTGAATGTTCGGCTGTTTAATTTCCTAAGAAATTGCTTTCTGCTTGTGATATACATCAGGATATTTAAAGGCTATAGGCATAGACCGAAATCGTAAGTGTATATTTGGGCTGAGACCCGTCAACCACTGTGAAATACGCACTTGCTGCCAACGAGCAGACTGTAGTAGTATAGATTGATATTGCAGCTTACCGTAATACAGTCAAGGTACTAGCCTAAAGGCCCGAACACGTTTTTCGCCGGTATCCTGCCGCTACTTTACATAGTTGCGATGGGTCCGGCTCATCAGTGGGGGATCCACTGTGTCAAGCAGCGGCAGAATACCGGCGAAAAACGTGTCTGGGCCTTTTAGCTGGTATCTAGGCTGTTATTATGGTAAGCTGCAACATCAATATATTTTGTATAAACTGGAAGGCAGGCATCCCAATATACCACTACAGTCTGTCCGTTGACAGCAAGCGGGTATTTCACAGCGGTTGACGGGTTTCAACCCAAATATACACTAAGTGCAAACATACAATCAATACATTTTCACTAAAAACGCAAATTACAGGTAAGACCTTTATCATTATTCACTGTTTCTAGATTATGTATACCTAGTACCTACAGAACAATTAATTCCGAAGCATTTGTTCCCCAGTACAAATTTAAAACACATATATACGGGGGAATTTATTGGCGTCAATAAATTTCGTGACAGCTCTTCAACTGCGTCTTGTCGCTGCATAAGGATGATAACGAAGTGGAAAGGCAACCTTTTGAAATTTCGCAGAATGGAGGACATAACTGCAAGGATCATAGTTCGGTTTAAATGATGATCAGGTAAAGGACACTGCACTAATCAAAGTATGGCAAGGAAGGGGGTAGGGATTGAGGGAAAGTAAACGAAAATCACTTGGGGATTAAAACTACGTAACCAATTACCAGGGTAATTGGAGGTTGACCACGTGGTCAAGCTGCTTGCATAGGTCAGGTTTCTGTCGTCGTATGTAGGCAGCTTTCAAGTAACGAAAGGTTCGAATTGTTCGGGTCCGAACAAGAACACGAAAAGCTGTTTTGACTTTGACAGAATGAGCGCTGTCTATCAGAGGTTTAGTAATAGAGGACCGTGGTACTCTGTCTTTATGCTTGAATAGCCAGCTGGGCAAGATTTCGGCGGCCCTGGCCGCCATTTGCCTTTGCGTGCGCCCAATGTATTTGTATCCACAAATACATGTGAATTCATATACGCAATTTAAGGTGGCGTGCAATGGCAAGGGATCCTTTGCTCATTTTATTGGAATTCTTTAAGTCGGACTTAAGAAGACGAGTTTTGCAGCGCTGTTGGTCCTTTCTATAGTACAGCGCAACCGTCGCTTGATTGTATTTGAAATGTCATCACCCTTAAAGGGTAAGGATATAATGACGAACTTTTTTTGAAACTAAATATTCCATCAATTTTGGCCCTAGAAAATTGCTGTACTTCTAAATAAAGCGTGCAGGATAGCCGCAATGAAGTAGTGCTGTTTTGATGTGGGAAAGCTCTGCGGGCAGGGTCTCACTAGAGCAAATCTTCCTTGCTCATTGAAAGAGAGGCTGTACCAGATTTTGCTTCCACTGAATTGGCAAAAAACTCATGAAATGTAGATACTGCCCTTTCTACGTATTTTTATTGAAAACCGAGCGCGTTATTAAACCATCATCCTCCCTTAACATGAAGGCGTCTAGGAAGAATAGCTTGTTATGCTGCTCTGTTTCCATTATGAATTTCGTTTTTTGGGTGAAGGGTTTTCATAAAATTGAGGAGATCGTCGGCGTCTTCCGCAGAATCCACGATCGTGAATATAGCGTCCACATATCGTCGATATAATTGTGTCTTATTAAGTCTTGAAGACGCCTTTTCCTCAAGATAAGCCATAAAGACGTCTGTAAATGTGGGCCCTAGTGGACCGCCCATTGCGACTCAGTCCAATTGGCTGTAAATTTGTCCATTTAACAGAAATCGAGCAATTTTGGTACAAAGTACTAGCAAGTGGCGCAGTATTTCCAGCGGCAGACGGGTTTCAGACGCATAGGCACAAATAATATCAATTTTTTCGTCCAGCAGTACATTTGTAAATAAGTATTCGACGTCTAGTGAAACCATAAATTTTTCACTAACAGGAAACGGCAAATTTTGTTTCTCGAGATGTCCTTCTTAGTGTTAATATGGCTGAAAAATCTATCCTCCCAAGAACCCATACTAGCAGTCTTTTAAGCTTCGAAGGCAAATCGCATATTTCAAAGATACGTCTGATAAATAACTTTCAGATAGTAGAAAACTTGCCTAAGAGACAACTTCGCTGGCCTCCAAACCATAAACTCATGCTGACAAAGGCGTTGTTAATTTACAATAGGGATAATCTTCATGAAAACTCTACAGAAATTCTAAGCTATGCGATAAAATAGAAAATATTAATTTGTGTTTGCTGCCGAATTAATAGGCATCTGCGACTTAAGAGCCGGATCATTCACCCCATTTTCAGTCGATGCCTTACACACTTTTCTTGAAGATATTTCTAAATTAACGCCAAAATAAAAAAAATTGTTTTGGCTCTTTCTTAGTTCGATGTAACTTTCTTGGGAAATTTATCAGCTACCTGTAGAATGGCCCTCGGAAATCCCTTTGCATAAGCTGAACAAGTTTCCCATGTTTTTATAAGTCCACTATGAAATTGGAGAAAGTATCAGACAGACGTGAGTTAACAGTTCATAGAATAGGAAATAAAATCCTCGTGAAGGCAACAATGTGACATTTTGAATCAATAGAAATAATTCAGTGGGCAAAAATCAAGTCATTAGTGTTTAACATAGTACATGTCGGCTGTCGCAAATACTTTTGAAAAGTCTATGAGGCTGAAGAGTTGTGTGCACTACAGTATAAAAAGGGAACTGATATCCTTTCAGGTTTATTTTATACTTTTAGAATTTTTAGAATTTGCGATAAGACAGACAGTCGGTAAGTTATACACAAATTTCAAACCCTATTAAAACACAAGCGGTCCATAATCTTAAATAAAAATCCTATGAACGAACTGATTTTCTAAAGGACGATCGCACGATACTAAAATTTGATTATTTTTAGTTAAAAAACTACCCTGCTCCAGTATGCATAGTGCATAAATATAAATTATTTCAGTTGTGAAGTGGACCTGGGAAGGTGGATGAAAGAAGTATCGTTAATGAATGTTTATAAGTATCACCATAGTATCACATTAAACGAGATTTCTTTAATATGCGAAAGAGATTAATGGAGAAGATACTTATTTTGCATGTAGCATCAATCATCAGCGCTCTGCTTCGGAACCACGTACGATGGAGATCGCAGATAATTCCGAGTTTTGACGTGCAATCCAATTTAGCCTCAGTAACTGACAGAATGCAAAAAGCACGGGGTCCTGGATGCCAGAACATCGCTGACCAGCTGCAAAGCATACGGTGCAAGACATCATAAGTGACCCAAAAAACACGGCGCTACTGCTACTGCGAAAATGGATTCTGATGGGAAAAATTATCGTACGCAATGGGAGCAGAGAGAAGAAAGAGCGAAAGAAAGAAATACGCTTTATGCTGAAGTTTGCATCAAAAACCTTTACCAAAAAATTGGCGCCATTCACTGAGCCCAAAGGAGAAGTTAACAATGTAGTCAATAATCTAGAAGTTTACATGAAATCCACATATATTATGGAGAAAGATTTAATCACAGCTTGGAGATTTCTGTTTCCTTACACACGAGGCAGCCTGCTAAAGGGCTGATATGCCGATGTACGACTGGCATATTTCGGAAGCTTCGGCGCATGGTACGGGACGACTTCATGGCCATTTCTTCAGAGTGGAGTTGATGGGCAACCTTATAAAGGATGCGATCAGCAAATTGCTTGGCCGTTTTAATGTATCGCTGCATTTTAATATCAGCTTAAAAAAGCATAGGAATACCAGCGGCTGAAGACAGCATTCAAAGATACGTTTAAAAATAGCCAGGTCTTTTTAAAGCTAGGCTGGGAGAACAAACGGAGGGAAATAAAGAATGAGGAAGAGAATGCAAGAATCTATAAATTGCCAGATTAAGGCTTGAGTTGTGCCATATGAACGTAACCGATGGAGATGATATAGAAATTTACCAATCTTAATGAAGGGGCTTTCAATATGAAGCGTAAATGAAAGTTTCAATGTTAGAGTAACACCAAGGTGCCGGAAAGAGGATACCTCATTAGAAAGGATGTCTAAGGATGCAGGAGTTGGAGTAATTTAGAATTTGGTAAAACACTGGACTGAATTCTGGTTATTCAGTAGAAGACCATTGACTAAACACCATACTGAGACGTTGTCCAGGCCATCCTTCAGAACCTGGCGAGGAGTCTCAATTTTGAGCTCATGAGCGACAACCATATTATTAACATATTTTAGATACAAGCATTCATTTGACGATCATTAGTTGTCTGTGTGGAGGGAGAAGAGGTGAAGGGATAAGATAGACCCTTGAAGAACTCTGTATTTTTTAGGGAGTTTTAGGATGGCCTAACGAACAGCCTTAGGAAGCAGCAGCTTGCAAGCCATGGCCACACTCCAGGCCTACACGGGCGAACGTACAAAAGCCGTCAATCGATCGATAATTCAGAATTGAAACTGAGCCAAACAACTGACGGGACCGGGCACTATTTCAGAAGAAAATCTGATTGGTTCGTGGACCTATCTTACACACGTTTGTTCTCCTAAATGGGTTGTACCTCTAACACTCAAAGAATTCCACTTTCTGCACACTTCCTGTTGTGTTCTCTCTTTGGGGGATCACATGAGGCGTAGTTAGACGGCGAATATTTCGGCCTGGGCCTCCATTACAACAATTTGACGACGCATTGTGCGGTACTATCTCGGCCTGGGCCTCGGTTATAACAGTGAGGACCGTAGATTTCTCCTTGCTACACTAGACGAATTGAGTTCGGCAAGTGAAATATTTCCCAAGCCAAGAAACAGCATAGCCGGGAGAGCCGCACGCAGATGTTTTATTAAGAAGGAGATGGCGTGGGATAGTACTAAAGGTTTAAAAGTATCAGAAGATAAATTGGCAAACATACGTTTGTTTTCGATAAATTCTCGTAAGGTAACAAATGCATATGCATACGCACGGCAACCCTTATCTATGTCTCTGAGAGCACAGTGGACCATAAGAGCAACAACATCTAGGATACTGCGCCTGGTCCTACACATAAAATGCAGGAAATCAGAAAAATCGGAGAATAGTGGTGTGATTATGTCTAAGGCAACTCCCTCTGCAAGCAACAGTAGTGCGAAGAGCAGGCAATCGGAAAAAAGGAGGCATTGCTCTTGCAAAAAGATAATTATACTAAAATGCATTTGGGTACTTCTGTCGCATAGAGGGCCACACTTTTAGTCAACTGTTACTTCGACCTCCGCTAGAGAGACGGAGCAAAAAAAAGAGTTTGGGACACGCCCAATTATAAAAATCTACGAAAAAGAGCACAAACGTCAAGTCAAGCGTAATGAAACTGGTGGCCTACTTTGCAGGAAAAGAGGTCCGACGTCTTAGACTAAAACTCGATTCCAGTAACTGCCGGAAGGCATCTGGAAGGTCCTGTGTCGTAGATATAAAGGGTGCGGAGTTTTGGATTGTCAGATCAACTCTGGCCGGAACGCTTCCGCAGGATTTCGTGACCTCGCAAGGTGAAACACTGATGCACTTTAGCGTCGATGTGCAGGCATCCACTTTGGCTCTAGCGGTCAGGTTGGCTGCCCTGCATTTGAAGCTGTAATACTGCCAGCTTAACTGGCTGCATCAGAAACTCTTATGGGAAATTAGCCATACCAAAGCAAAAAAAGATGGATTAATTTTGATATTCCGTCATTCTACAGTAGATTCCTTATCTCAGGAAATGTAATTTTGTACAAAGACAGCACACGCGGCGTGCCCCCAAACTAGTATCGAAGTAAAGTAAGAATCATAAGAAAAAACAAGACACACATTGGTGGACTAATTACTATTTACTAGCATAGGGATATTAAAGTTACAAAAAAAAACTCGAAATTAAGGAAATGGTGATATGACAAGTCACTGCTCCAATGTTAAATATAAGTATTTTAAGGCATGAGAGTCGATAAGAATGGCAAGTTAATGCAGAATAAGTATAAATACAAAGTTTTTATAAGTTAAATTGTTTCCAGTAACATTTAAACTTGCATTAAATGTGTAAGAAATAGATGCGGTCACCTTGACATAAGTTTTCCTCCCAATGTGGATACTTCGAAAAATTGCCCTTTCTAATGCACGAAAAGATCCTTGTGTGCTTTGTATTAAATTATATTGGCAATTACAAAAATATTTTCTGTGGTATTTATATCCCGGCTGTTAAGTGGAATAAAAATAAATTGACTTGCACACAGGGAATGGCTGGCTGTTTACTAAAAAGTTAGATTACGGTTGCACTTGTAATCAAATTCATACCACCTTGTGTATATTGAAAGAAATTTCCGTTTGTCACATTTCTTTGTAATTATTTTGAGAGTTCGAGTGCGACGAGAAATTCTTATGAACACTTTACGACTTTCAATGTTTTGCTTTGTTTGGTCATAAATACCTATTTATTTCAACCTACTTACCAAAACTTAGCAAAATTAAATATCTTTAAGCATTTACCTAAATAAGGCATTCTTAAACATTCCCTCTTATCTATCTGCCTGTCTGAGTCATGACTTTAGAATCACCCAAACATGTCAACTCATTGGCGAGAAAAATGAATTTCCACAACAAAAGCCAAGACTGAATACGTTTAAGATTCATAAAAAAAATTTATAACAAGTTACCTCTTCAAAAAGCGCTTTAGTTAGATATTTCAAAATCGATTGTCTGTGTACTAAACCTTTTTTGAAGGTGATGTTAAGATCAAAATGGGATATTTTGACCAATTTTTTACTGCCATAAAAATTAAAGATAAATTTTCTGCTAGAAATGAAAGAACTTACATTTTTATGTAAATCAGAGCAGTTCTCAATACGTTCTTTTACTTCAGGGCACCATTCTTTGATTTTAAGTGCACAACAGTGACTCAAAATATCCTTCAATATTTTTTAACATGATAATCTTTCGTCTGTTCCGCTACAAATTTTTATATTCATTGATTTTATTCTATATTTTCACTTATTTGAACGGAGTAACTCAACAGAGTAACTGAGAAAATTGATGCAATTCCGTGTCATTTCATATAACGTCAAATAAGACCAGTAATTTTGGCATACTAAAGCACATTTTGGTCTCCTAGAAGTTTATTACTTATCTTTAGTACGCAAAACGTAACACATTTGTAAGGAAAAATTTTGTTAACTGAAATAATTTTCCTTATCCCGTAACATGCTTTGTCTCATGCGTACACTAGCCTCAAGTTCATGGACGCAAAATAAAATTTGCCGTTTTGCGAACAGACATAACTAAAAGTTCCGGCTATTCATGAATTTTCTTTTATAGTGCAACAGGCGCAAATAAGAAGTTCTTTTCCGCAGTTTATAATAGCATAGAAAATTCCTCGGATATGAGCAGACGCTGGATTTCGCCCATTTCTGCTTCTTTTTTATCCCACTATGTTGATATGGACGGAATTCATTTCTAGTAAACAGTATTTCGTGCCTCCTATTAACCCAATAAACTAAATAAACAACGTCAACTGTGTGTTAAATTCCCTAATCCCTTACCTTTCATCAGACATGCAATCTTATCTCATGGACATTTTAAGCAGATTGGAAATAGGATGGAATTTCGACGAGAATTCAAGCATTATTCAAAAGTTTTCCGGAAGTTAATCTAAAAATATATCTGCAACGAACGCACTATCGGCCGTTGCTCCTCTGACCAGAGCTTTATTGGTTGCTATGGTGATGACGGCTTATGATGCCTAATGGCTTTCAAACTAGCAATTTATGATAAAGCCTTGCTTTTCAGATGTCGTATGTGGCGCATGTAGCTCTGCTTTCAGTTTGTGAGTATATTACAGCATTCAGAGGTCTCTGTGAGGAAGGTCTAGATTTCGTAGATCGCCTAGGCTAGTAGAACCTAAAAAATTACATGTAATTGCTATACTGCATATTTTCGATAAGCAGACGATAGAAACCCGATGACTGCACTAAAATTAGGAGATTTAGGGCACAGTGCGTCTGTGACGCAGTAGCGGGCCAATCAAAGCCAAGAAAAGGAACCCAGATAGGCGGAGCATAGTACTGAGCTGGTCTATATGGAGGTTCGGGAGATTTTTGGCGGTTAGGCGAGGTTTAGCATGACTATAAACGACCGATCAATAAAATCTACATTCTGTCCTTCGACAAGCAGCCTAGGGGGTTGTTATTAAATGGAAAAGAAAGACGGTCATGATACAACCCAGACAAAAATGCCTTTAAGTTGGTCGCGACAAGTACAATGGCACCTCGGGTGACGAGCGGCTCCATTTATGAGCATTTCAGGTAACGGGCGAGCCACCCGCAGAAAAGTGTGTTTCGACTGACAACTTTCCACTAAGTTAACGAGTTGTCAGTGGGTGTGCGTGTGTGCCTATGTCCCTCGTTGAGTCTTGTTTCCAGGGCGTGGGTCCTCGGTCGCCTGCAGCAAATCAGTGCACTGATGCAGTTTGATTGGCTACGCCTCGCAAAACAGGTGGTCTATGCGACGAAATCGCTGTTGGAACGGCGTGAACTCGTCAACCGTGGTTCCACTGTATTCCAAGCTAATTCTTTTTTAAAAAGTGAATTGATAAGACTGGTTGTGATAAGAAGTGCTTGCGCAAAAGGAGTCAAAATTAACGTAAATTTCCAAAATTATGCAAACAGAACTTATCAAGGCAGATTGTTGCTAATTTTCTGTTTCAAAGAATATTTTCAGAAAATGTAGAAAGGCAAAATAGAAGTAAGTTTTTATCGATAATCTGAATCAGAACATGTTTAGCTGCGCGGTTAGAACATCCTTAGCCTCTCATCGGGTATACTGTAATTCGTACAGTTTAAGGAGGGCAGGACTGACTATAGCAGTTATTTTTACCATTGAGTTACAGCAATAACCTACTTTTACACTTTAAGTAACCTGACTTTCCCTTTTTTCGTTAAATTCCACCAATATAGGACTAAATTACCTCCTCTGAAATAGGAGTTTATGTTGATTAAATTTTATTAAATTTAGTAAATTGAAACAAATATAATTTCATTTCATTTCATATTTTTAATCACTCCCGTCACAATTAAATATTCATTTAAACTCACTAATCAAGAATTAAACATTTGACTACAAACTACGTTAAGCAGTTGGACAGGGGGATATGTACTTAGAGGGCCCTACAAGTAAGTTTTGCCTTAAGGTGTTTCTAACGTGAAGATTGTAGGACAATGCCTTTCTATCGGGTAAGGCCATGATAATGTAATCTTTTTATGTTTTATACTCTGCTTTCGCTATGATCCCACTCTTTTTCCGACCGCGAAGTAAAATTTAGTGATTCGAACATGCCCGTTATTCACGATAATGAAGTAGTAAACCTTTCGAAATTCTCTACACTACAACCAGTTCTGCATAGAAAAATTCCGTCTTGACAACATTTGGTGCGCAAGCTTTTAAAAGAAAATTATCAAGACATTTTCTCCTTTTTATTGCGATTTACTATATGAAACGTTCCTGCCGTTTACATTCGGGGGAATGCACTCCTATGACTAACCAATTGCTTTCCGGTGAAGTTCCTAATTTCGATGGCAGATGGCTTTAAATAGCTTAATGATTGATCTGCACCCTAGAGTGTAGACTATTTCGTTGAATTGGGTGCTTTGAACTATGTGCCTCCTCAGCTTCACGCGTCCCTTTTCTACGGTAGATGCTTTCGATGCAATAAAATGTGCAGGCTAGAGTGAAAGCTCTGGCTCATTTTTCGTTGTGGCAGTATAATTGACAGTGGCATAACACTAAAAATTGTTATTTCCTTCTCCAGCTAGAATTACATTTTTATGTCCACGACTCCGATAGTTTAAACATAAGTATTTTGTTATTTCCGGCTGAACAAGTTTGGAATTCTGCACACCTCTTTTCCAACAAAAACTCCTGTCAGACCTGCAAAATGATCTTTTACCTCTTTCGAAGGCTGCTCCCTTCCCCCTGGAAAGCTGACCACCCATGACTGACTGCACATAACTGAATACTCCCCCCCTTGGCCCTTTATTTCGGTTTTCACATTTGACACTTTCATATTTCACATTGTCACCTTTCCCATGGAGATCACCGCGAAGTGACATGCCAGCTGTACGTTCCCCCTTCTCGACCCAGCTGCCACGGCTACCCCGAGAACCAATCGCCCAACCACCCCCGTCGCTGACGCTTTCATATGGCCTCTGTTCATGACCCCCGTTCGCGCTGGTGTTTCACACCAATCCGGATGCTAAGTGAATCATAGTAAAGCTGAGCCACACACATAAAGTTTCTCTAGACTAGTTTCGTCCTGCGTGACGTTATTGTTAAACTTGTGCCGTTCCCTTGTATCGACTCCCTTAACTCTTGACTTGATGTGTTCCTTGAAGTTTGTACACAATTTATCGTTTACTATTTTTGCTTAATAGTACCGTACCACCTTATAAGTTGTTATCACTGGTTTTGGCATACGTGTGGCTGTCGGAGAATACAAGAGACGAAACAAATATTTTGGAAGCAGCAAACAGGGCAAAATTTATTGGATCCATAAAATTTCCGGAGCGCTGAGCTCACGTGCTGCTCTCCAACTAAGCCACTGTCAATTCCTTGTGCTAAGGATGCCTTACTTTTGCACGCCACCTCCAATTGCGTAAATGAATTCATATGCACTTGCAGATGCAAGTACATATGGCGAACGCAAAGACAATTGGCAGCCAGATTCAAGAAGCACCTGCCTAGTTGGGTATTCAAGCAGGAAAACCGATCCCCTCATTCCTCCATTACGGAACACTTGCTGGACACGGGTCACTATGTGGACCCTATAACCTAATTCCAAGTACTTGTTCCAGCATGAACATCTCGCATCTTGCGCTACCTAAAGGCAGCCTATATAAGACGCTCTAAACCTGACATATACAAACAGTTGGAGCACGTGGTTTATCTAACCAAGCCTTGCCTTGGTAACAACAAGCTCCCAGATTTGTACATTTCACCCGCCCTTTTTTCCCGTAACTCATTTTCCTCTGTTTCTCCTTCCACCTTGTTTTAACTGTCTTACTTTACCAATTAGTCTTAGTGACTATGACCTGTGACCTTTCTGTACAAATTTAATTTCGTATTTTTTAATTCGTTACTCTTCCACGCATTGGAGTGGCTGCAGCTGATGAGCGCTCCCGAAATTTTATAGATCCAATAAATTTTGCACTGTTTGCTGCTTACAGATTCTCTCCTGGAAAATTATGCTTTTAAGTTGAAACAGATATTGTAAGGGTGATAGTGAGTGGAAAAACTGAACTATAGCGTAAAATGGTGTGGTAAACATATCACAAAGGGATTAAGGCTAAGCCGGTTTAACCTTAACTACTACGATCTTCCAGGCCCGGTTCCTTAGAAGAAGATAGAAGTCGTGGAAGCCAAGGTAGAAAAAGGGTGTATTCTGTACAGAATCAGTAGGAGAAGAATTAACAGAAGGGTTGACTCGGCCTGGGGTGGACTTCGGCCATGAGGAGCAAGAGATAGAGCGCCACAGCCTCGCGTCCGCGGGGCGTCGGGGCGAACGGCCGAGTGGGTTCCACCTTGCCTGCTGAATAGGCTTAGTGTGAAGTGTGTTTCTGCCAGCGTTGACAACAAATCCGGCGCATATCAGTAATCAGCGGTACGCAAAATCGATTATTTGATTGACTGACTTGACTGCCAATTCATGCTTCGTAGACCAGTCATCACAATTGGCGAGGCAAGTCCGTTGTGGACCAGTAATAAACGATGCGCCAAAATCTATTCACTGGCCACGTTGACAGATCAGGAAGCGCTGGGGGGGGGGGGGCAGGCTCCAACAAACACATCCAGTTCCATTCTCAAGTCTATTGAAAACTCCTATGCTTAAAGCTTACGACCGTTCCAAAAACTGTAAATGGGACACCCAGATGTAAGCAGTATAGAAGTCTCTAAATAGATGAGCGTTTGTCTTTGCAGGATCTCTTTTTTTAGTCAGACTAACATGTCGAATAGGCACATGTTATTTGGATTTTGGGAGAAAGTCACGCTTTATTTTGAAAATATAATTCCAAAACATTTTAGCAAAAATGTACTCGATTCACCATGGATAAAATAAGACGCACAAATAACTTAACACCGGGCAATCACAGGCAAAATATGATGGCCAACGATTGCGATTTTCAAAATCGTGGTGAAATATTCTGGAATATATCAAAAATGTAGGCTAAATTAAGTTTCTTTGAATTCGACGCTAGTGTAGTGCACTAATGCCCTCATTGCTTGAGTTCAACTAAGCAATGAGGATTAAAACTCAGTTTCTAGTGGGTGTACTGGGGCTACCGATGTACACATAAGAAAAGTCACATGCGAATGGAGGGAAGACAGATAAATGGTGGTTCAATTTGAAAAAACTCTCCGCAGGTGGCTAGAAGTGTGTTCGAATAAAAGAAAATTGGAAGAGGTTACAGTAGTCCATTTATACTTTATTCCCCTTCCAGTGCCTAGTATAATGGGCCCCGTTTGTTAAAAATAAAGGCAACTGTACTAGTTTTTAACTGCTTTCGTTATCAACGTAAGAACTCCAATCTTAAAGTGGCCAACACACTGTTTTAAGGAAAATAATAGCATTATAAAACCTTCATTTGTTTGGGCTATTCGTAGGTCTCTTTGAACTGTCTTTGTCATTAACGTACAGACACATTTTGAACGCACAGCATAGCGAGTGCTGCGTGCAAAAGTTAGGACGAAGATAAATTTCCTAGTTAAGCATATATTTGGCTACATTATCTTGATCCTCTGAACAGATTTAATCCTGCGAAAGCCTTTAAGTTCAGAAAATCGCCCTTTTAGTTAAGTTTATTCAGGAGAATGTGCATTAATTTTGGCAAACTTGGGAGTCGTCTGATATCGAAGGACTTTCCCATGCTATTAAGTATGACTGAACCAAACTTTTTATTGATATGCATTATTCTATGGAAGAATTACCAAATTAGTAAGAAAATCTGTCCAGAACCGGAAAATTTCGTCCGAAATTCTTTATATGTAAATGAGGCCAAGTTCAGAAAAAACGAAAGATTTATGATTTAAGAATTATGTTTAGCTAACCTCTGAATTTTTTGCCACAAAAGGAAGTTATAAAAAAGTTTTGGCCCAATTTTGTCTAACTGCACCGTCTAGATGATGAATAAGCAAAGTGTCCGTATATGTTACCATGAAGGTCATGTAAAAGTGGCCTTAGTAAATGTAAGTCATGTAGAAATATACATTTTTCTAAACTATACGTTCCGATTATGCGCTATTTATAAGCAGAATAGACGGAAGAATAATTATTATAGAACTATTTTATTATAGACAGGGCAACAATTTTTTGCATCCGCAAGCTTAGAACAGAGCTTCGAATAATTAACTTTGGCGAAAAATAGTCCAATATATAAAGAAAAGTGATTTATTTCCATCCCAGTCAAATTTAATCATTAATCTCCAGTTAACTTTAAAAAAATTGTCAAAAAGCTCAATTGTAATTTTGACATTACCTTGGACGAAGTAAATATACGCAGAAATTCGTCAGCTGAATGTGAAATTAAACCATTTTTAAAGAGGTTAACTATTATAGAAAGTTTTCTTATTACTCTTAGGAATAAAAGTATCAGAGTTATGTTGCGGATGCTCTTTATGCTTGACAATGTGGTTTTCCTTTTTTAGGCATTTCCAAATGCGTTCCATCTGGTCATCTTTTTAAGAACTTATATCAAAAAACCCATTTTTCAGTAAATGATCTAGATGTATGTCTTATTTTAAAAGTTTTTATGTAAACTTCGAATGGAATCTTAATTGATGGATGAACACATGAAGACACTAAAAACATTCGAAGTTATGCCAGACTTTACAGGACAATATTAAAAAAATCCATTAAAAATTACGGTAACCTTATATTTTCAAATTAAATAAAGATTTAAATTTATCGTTCTAACTTATAGGTTATTTTACGTCCCCGGAACTTAAGTATTATCGAGAAATTTTTTTTTACAAACACTAAGAACTTCTGATTCTTTTTTGAGCACCTAATGTTTTTCATTATTATTTTTTAGTTTTCGTAAATGCGTTCACGCCGGTATGTGAGTAATGATCAATTTGTTGCAAACTTAGACATCTTACATGCAGCACTCTTCATACTTTAAATTGTACAAGTGAATTTACGCGTATTTTTATGTAAGGTATAAACCCTACGAACATGTGAAAAATCATACATAAAGGCTGACAATTGCGGAACCTTTGAAATTCTTGAAGTTCAAGTTCCATGTGATGAATCATAAATAAGCCCTTTTTCATAACGCTCCGCTGCTTCATATGTACGTTTATTTCCTCAGCGTAATAAAGAATTAACGAATTTATATGCGGACCTTCGTTGGAGATTGTATTAGCGAGTGAAATCCACGCAAATGGCCAAGTAAATTCTTAACTGAAAGCCGCTAGGTCACCATTTGTGAGCTAGCCTAAAATTTTTATTTTTAAATTTTGTCGATAATGAAAGCTCACTTAAGTTGCTGTTCTTTTTGAGAGCATAGTCAGTGACGCAAGTCAAGCTTTCATCATCTTTTTTTATTTTTTATGCTTTATACATAAAACTCATTAAAAATATTAGACGAAAAGATTTCAACGTAAGCCTTATATGGCACGAAGACGCAGAAGACGTCACCGAGAGAAAGTGAGCTGCGGGAAGTGACCCCAACTTCAGGTCACGTCAGGCAGTGTTTCCTATTCATCTGAGGGCGCGAAAAACTGTCTTTGCCCTTAAGCGTCTCGTTAGGACTGTGCTTAAGACATTCCATAACTAGATGAATGCACTGCAGACGCTTTTTGTCCATTTATTTGCAGATTTCTTCGATTGGAATTTTAAGATGCAATTTCACTTGATTCCGTCTATGCCTGTATAAAATAAATCCAAATATTATCAAAGTTACGGTATACGTTAAAAATGAGCAAACTCAAATTCGCAAACTTGTGGAAAAACCGATTTAATCTTTTTTTGGCCAAATATTTTACAGTATTTCCTACGTAAAGTTGGTGGCCGACAACCTCAAATGTTAAAAAATTTAAAAGACGTTTGCAACGGACGAAAGAGGAAATTGTCAGCATGCTTTTTAATTTGAAAACATGGGCATTGTTTAGCATACTGGAAGTAAATAATTTCTGTACAGGTTTTTTAAGTAACAGCATAACCGCCTCACTGAGCTCACCACCTCGTCAGGATTACTCCGATAGGTTCTTATGTTGTTACTATAGAGTGATTCCTTCTCCATGAAAAGCTGGTTAAAAGTCATAATCAGCTTCGAAATATTTCATCGATGAAGTAGATTCGACAAAGCAAAGGGAGACCGGAATGACCATTTCTGGCTTGTTAGGCGTCATCAGCCAGTCATACCCAATCTAAGGGGTCGAACCCCCGAGATTCGAACACGGGACCTTTGGTCATTGGGCTTAAAACCCTACCTCGGCACCACGGGCTCGTTGCTTTGTTGGTTGTGATTGGGAATATGGTGAAGGACTGTATGTGTTTCATGGCTGTTTCATCATATCAACTCAATCACTATGTGATGGTTTTGAGGGTTTGCGTTGTGAGCTCCTTGGCAAAGCGGAACGTAACTGTTCCTTGACTAGATCGGCGAAACACCTAAATTCATTCTTTCTATCTAAATTGCGCAAATTAATTCAAAAATAAATAGTTACAACTGAGCAACAACAACAACAACCTTAAAACAACTCTAAGCATAAACTTCTTCTGTGATATCGCAAAGGATTAATACGAAATAGCCTTCTTTGAAAACATCCCAGCAATGTTCATCCAAGTGCCCCAAAGTACATGTTCTGACACTCTGTGATTTTTCTTAAAAATCTCAATCTTACTGTCTAACCGAGTTCTGTCGGGTAGCTGGGTGTGCGCAAACGTATCCGCAACAACATACTTTTCCTGGCGATTGACGGCTGAGTAAGTCGCTGATAGGCCGACCATTCGTCAGTAGGTGCTCTTGAACCTGACTCTACTTCGCGTCTAATGAATTGAATTAACGTCGCTGCAATTCCCTTGCGTATGACGAAGTAGTTAGCATCTGTATGCTGACACAATCCAAATACCCCTGGGCCATCATTGCGAGAGCCATGGTTCCCAGAAGTATGTACTGGGTCGTCATCAATTACTTCGACAAGTGCATCTTCGTTTAGAAATGGCAAGGGTTTCACCTTCTAGATTTTTATTGCATTTTTTCGTGTTCCAATCATGTTTCCTCTGCTAGCGACAGATGTACTTTCGGAGCAGACTATCCGGCAGTAATTGAACCAGTAAACCACACTATTTTAGGAAATACTAAAAATCTTCCGCACTTCTTCGAATGGTATTTTGCTGCTCCAACGATAAATTATTTCTCCAATTTCATAATGCTTCAAATAACAATACGGTTTTCCGTTCAGATCACAAAACTGGCAGAATTTTTCCCCTTTCCTACTGATCGATCAGACTTACAACCCCTCCTTCTGCACCTCCACATCGGCACATCCTGTCTACGAGCTCTGTTTCTGAAAATCACCGGCGCCTCACCCTCCTGGCAACACGAATCTTCTACTGAGAGATCATGACACGAC
The DNA here is from genome assembly GCA_036362985.1 of Ligula intestinalis. Classification (NCBI taxonomy): domain Eukaryota; kingdom Metazoa; phylum Platyhelminthes; class Cestoda; order Diphyllobothriidea; family Diphyllobothriidae; genus Ligula; species Ligula intestinalis. Next base: position 54,656,753 of record JAYGXS010000003.1, read on the forward strand.
TGCTTCAGTGTGCGCCACAAACTGGAAAACTCTCGTTATAATATTTTGAAGACTAAGCCCAAGCAGGTGTAAAAATTTTACGTATGAATCAAACGATAGCAGCACCTTTCTTAACAACTACTTCACGCAAGTTTACGCACACTAAAAGAATCTTCATCGTTTTTTATTTCTCAGCTGTACGGCAAGACTTAATATGTGTGCGAGCTTTCGTCGTCTTCTTCTACGAACCAACTCGGTCACGAGTGGCCATGCCACTAATATATCATCACTTCTCTTCGAAGGTCAACGAAGACGTTAAAATGACCTGACCTGAAATAAGTGCACTGCAGACCATTGCGATGCAAATTGCCGTTCTCTGTGACCTTAGAATTTGCCTCTTGGCGTTCGTATGCTGATTGAATTTTTAACACGCTCTCTCAATATGTCGACGAGATGATAATTACGAAACCACATGGTCTTGGAAGCTCAGTAAAAATGTCAACATGTTTCTCATAGGTAATAACCTGCATAATTTCAGGATATAAAGGGGTATTTCATAAATTCATTCTTTTATGAATTATTCTTCATGTTATCTTCAATGGCTCAAACTATTCCTTAGGCCTTTTTATAGCGGCGAAGGAGTTTTCAGTTTGATGAGAAGATTTCAACTTATTGACACAAAACCATGTTTTCCACACTGGCAAGCTCCGCAAGTGATTTACTAAAAATTTGTTTTATTTTCAAGTTTCACACGACATTTGATAGTTTATTTCACTAAATGCCGTTTTCTACACGTGCTTTTGGGTAAATTAAACACGAATTTGTTGTGGTGTTAATATTTTTATCTTCTGACATACACGCATTTGCAGTTTTCCGATGCATGTGATCTACACATTCATTAAAATCTGCCAACACCCCTCTCGACCAATAGGAAGTTGGATGTGGTTTAAAAACTGCTGTAAATAGATGTCTGAGAGATCTACGGATGTACAGTAATATCCAACAAAACATTTACCCAACGAGTCAGAGACATCCGAATAAAATACGCTAGGTGCTCTTGGCACTCATTAAATCTTAGGCCATGTTAGAAATTGAAACGTGCCTAATTTTAAAATATGGGCTTCTTCCTGTCTAAGATTCTTTTAGTTGTGGTAAGTGTTTTTGGGTCATTAACTAGAACTTCCTCTTGGACGAAATATTCCAAAGCATGGAACAGAATCAGCGTCACAAGGCACCATATGATGCCGTTCTCGACAGGCAAACCACTTGAAACTTATGCAGTAGGTATTTCAACTGATGAGATCTGAGGATTTTTCCCAAGAAACTCCTGTTACTCAAACCCAGATCATATTGCTTTCCCCAAAGACATACAACAGTAAAGGAAAGATGGTTCAGAAAAAAGGCATATCAAGTAGAATTACTTTGTTTAGAAGTACCAGCTTTTTTAGAAAAGCGGAAAATTTCGAAAAAGTGGATGTCAGGCGTACTAGGTAGACTTAAGTTTTAAATTAAGACAAAGTCTGTTCGTGCAAAAAAAATACGAGTGAATAAAGCAACACAAGTAGAATTACGTTGGAAAATAATTCTTTGTTCATGTTCGGACACATATGCTTCTGCTAATGCAAGCGAACATGCGAGTTAAAAGAAGTACCTGAGAAGAAAAGGACTCGATCGCTGGGACAATACTTTTATTCGCCTTATGTTTTGAGATCCGTCGCGGATTCGGCATCAGAGACATAGTTAAAGAGCAGTAGCAGATTCACGTAGCGTATACACAGGAGCTTTTAGTATTTACAGAATACTGTCATTACTGCAAACATACCACGACAATTAACCGTAATTGATTTCTTGCGTGTAAGTAGTCTATTAAACAGCATGCGCGCTCTGACCTGCTGACCTTTCATCACGTGTGGTGGATTCGGGCATGATGATTATTCAGCCAGCTGGCCCTGTGCTGTTGGCGTATGACGATGCGGTGGCCTGTCCGTTCCCTAAGCGGCAACTTGCTTTGGCCAAATTGAGTCTCAGCACCGAATATGAATTGGGCAAATCGTTGCACTCGTTAACGGATAAGGGGCTCGGGAACCATGACTAAAGCAATTCTCGGCTTACCCAATTGTCATTTGTTGCAAGAATTTCGGCATCATCCAATTTTAATGTGTGGCCGGGTCTCGTCGAATGAGCCGTAACTGGAGAATTGGCATCATTTCGCCGCACTACTGCTGCGGGTTCAGCAATTCGCGTCTTGAGAAGCCTGCCAGTTTCTCCGATATAGTTACTTTGCCATAAATGCACCAGATCCTGTAGATGACCCCAGATGTTTCTTGCCGTGGCAGTGGGTCTTTTGGCTTCATTATATGAGGCCTTGTGGTTGCCTCCGGCCTGTGTGCGACTCCAACTCCAAGTGGTGCGAGAAAGCGGCCGACAGCCTTCGAGACGTTCTTGACGTACGAGATCGCTCGCCAAATTTTGGGGTTGGCGCGACTTTGTTGGCCAGCTCGTTTACGCAAGCACCGGTTGACGAAGTTGCGTGGGTATCCGTTTCCTCTGAAAACCCGTCGAAGATTCTACCTCGTCAACTTTATCTTTTTGTTCGCTGCAGTGCGTCTCAATAGGTCGATAGAGTGTCCTGAAGCAACTGGTTTGCGGCTGATTGGGTGGTTGCTGTTGTAATTCAGTACTTGCACCGTGTTTGTCTCTTTCCTGAACAATTTAGTCTTTAGACCACCACAATCTTTGCGACAGACAAGGACAGCAAGGAAGGCCAGCTGGTTGTTCTCTTCCTCCTCCATCGTAAACTAGATGTCCGGTGAAAAGCTTTTGAGACGCTCCTTACCTAATAGCCCACAATTCGAGTATATATATATATCAATATGGTTTCAGAAGAGTTGCTACTTTTTCTTACGTTTCTTTATTGTTGAAATAACGGTAGACGAAGACAGCCAGATTTTCGCTTGAGTACGGCGATTGTAAGGTCACAGGAGTAAGATATTTCGTGAGCTCGCGTGCGGACATGCCGGTCAGTGACTAATCAATTTTAATGGAATTGTCAGGCGCAATCGTAAACCTAGCAGTTTATTCACCCTATGAGAAATTTCCTCATGTCACATTTCCTGGTAATTATTTCCGGATTTCGATTACGAAGAGGTTCAGATAGGTCTGGTTTCAGTCGATGATTAATAAATAAGGATTATTTTCTAAGTGCTTATCAAAACCCTCAAAATTAGGTACATATTAAGAGCATTTATCTTAATCATGCATCTTTAGACATTCTTTCTTAGGTGGCTGTCTGGTTAGATCATTTTTTAAAACCATCCAAACACGTCAACTCATTGCTGCGAAAAATGAACGTCTACAACAAAAGTCGTGACTGCATACGCCTAAGATTAACTAAAGACTCTCTATAAAAACTTACGTCTTTTGTTGAAAATGAAATAACTAACTTTTCTATGTAAACTGGAGCAGTTTAAAGCATATGTTTTTACTTTTAGGCTTCGTTCTAAGATAACAAAACCAGATAAAAGTGGCAGAATATCAATGACAATTTTGATATAACTGAAACTCTTCTGTCTATTCCGTTTTAATTTTTCTCGTAATTGACTCTCCTCTTTAGATAGAAAAAAGATTTTAGAATCTTTCGAACACGCCACAAAAGAGAAGTGATGACATTTCGCGAAATTTCATATGTATGCTCGTATACGGTCCCTATTTTCGCCGAAGTAAAAACAAATTGCAGTCCCATTGGTTAATTCCTTACCTTCCTAGCACTAAACGTAACAGATTTGCAAAACAAAGGTTGGTTAACTCACTTCACTCTTCTTTTTCCGATAAAAATGCGTTATCTCGTACGTACGCTTACCTCAATTTCATAAACACAAAATGTGGGTTGATTAAATTTCCATTTATATCACATTTTCAGTGTCTTTATTTGGACCCCAGGAGGCGACCGTTCAATTCGAGTCTGCTTGGGGAAAGAAGAGACCTTGAATGGGGTCATTTTACAGCCATACACAACTAAAAGTTCTGTCAATATGCAAGGAGGGGAAGGCCACCTGGTCGTGTATTCAACGGACTGGGATAGAATTCATTAGAAACGTGACGTGTGGAGATAGGGCAGTAAATAGGAAGCTCCATTGGGTGAGAACTTTCCTGCTTGCATGAAATGAGTTTCAGCAGCAATAAATACTACATGACAGAGGCTTAGAATATTAAGGATACTGTGTTCCGGTTGATTCAATGTAAATTATGATCTCTCAACGGAGTCGAATGAAAGCAACGTGTTTCTGGTGGGTCGGGTTGTCAAATTATCCCTGGCTTCGCCCCTTTACTTGAGTGACAGACTCTACAGAGTAAACGGTATTGGCCATGTGAAAAACTCCACATTCTGCAGCCACGTGCGAGAAAGTGAGGCTTGAGAAATAGTTAGCAAGAAACATATTTAGTTGCCGAGACAAAATATTTTTCTGTTACAGCCCGGCCTTTTCTGACCCGACTAGTAGAGAGAAGAAGGCAAGAGCGTGGTTCTGATAGACAGCGGCTTTATTTAGCACCACACAAAGACAGCGGGGTTTGTGCGGTCCTTCAGCTTGCCCACTCCGGCATATTTATATGGTTCCGGTCTTTCTAGAACATTCGTGGCGTATGGTGTGCGCCTGGGCATTCTGAACCTTTTTGACTGTGGCCAATGCCCACGCTATGTGGGTGGTCGTCGCGTTTGCTCGACACACGGCGTGGGCGGCTTGCATGCGGGCATGACCCACCGCGGGCGGCTCGCCTGTAAGAAGTGTAGCAGACTAGGAAACTGAATTGGATTGTTTGAACGTGGTGACGCTTTACGCGCGTAGATCTGAGACGGAGATGGTGTAACTCTCGTGTTGGTGAAAGTAGCCGGTGCCCTTTCCATTCTACTGCCGACCCCCTTCCCGCAGCTCAACTTAACTCTCAGCGATATGTCGGCACCTTCACAACCTTTCCCTACTGTTGCACATAGCGCTGTACTCCCTAACGGTTATGTAACGGACATATCAGTATCACCCTCCGTCCAGACAGGTCATCCAATGTTGTAACACATTAATATTCGTTCCATTCCTATCCATCAGCATTATATATACTTAGGTCTCGTCAGAGTCTTATACTCCTTTATCTTATGAGTGTGTGTTGATGGCATAAACTCACTGCTTTGGTCCGGATTTATCCACAGCTCCTGACGACACTCGGTGTGTTCCAGCCTCGACATCCTCGGCTCGTTACAGAAGGACCCAACTGACCTGTTCTTCTCGTCGACTGCCATGAGTGTATGGGGGTCCCGTCTCCGTAACAATTAATCATGCACCCCTATCCCTCCCCCACAGGACGTGAGACTAGGACCACCTCGATTCCCGTACTACAGGTGATCCCACGCTAAATTCCCCGAAAACTACCTATCTTCGTATTCTTACGCTAACCCTAACTCTAAAGTTAAAATAAACTCCAACACTACTCTTAACCCTAAAATTAGGTTTGTGGTGACCCTGTAGCGTCTTCTACCTTTGGCGTCCTGTCACGCATGGGGTCACTTGATTGCCTCTCTCGGTTGCCTCTGGGACAGCTAATCATAGGTGTCACAAACTGTGCCAAAGCTCAAGATGGCAAGCAGTGCGGACACACCAAAGTCTACCTCCCCCCGATCCGCTTTGGCTAAACACCTCCCTGTGGCTGACTCACACAAGAACTCATATGATGAGTGCTGCGCTGAAACACTTCGTAACCGGATTTGCTCTCGTCTGACAGTCAACTCCCCTTCTACCTATTCTTAACTTCTTCTTTACAGAATAAACTATTCCTTTCACATGGCGTCTCACTTATCCTCTTCCTACACGGAACCAGGGCCCGAAAATTGTAGCGGCAACTTAACCCACTGCGATAAGTTCGCTTGAATTTAATGCAAATCCACCTGGAGCACGAAGCTTTCTTATTCCCGTATCCTACCGGGGAGAGGGAGCATAAAATAAATCCCTATATTTTATTCTTTGAAAATATGGAACGCTAAAGATTTTTACGTGCCCTCGTTGCGCAAATGTGGCGCCAGTCATTAATATGCCAAATTTTTTAATGGTAAACAAGTGACCTCAGCAAAGCTCAGAGCTGTGCTGTTTTACTTCGTTTCCAAATGACTGTATTTGCGGAAAATGGTAGTACGCCTTCCTTTGGTCCAAAGCTATTCATCTTCTTCCTAGGCAACTATCTGTTGCACCTTTTGACGGTTTCGAGGAAAATCCCAGCTTTCTATAAAAGGCGCCGGTGGTAAAAGGGGTTGTAAGGCTGGGGTATATCAGGAGAAAGAGGAAATAATTTAAAAAGAAGAATGTTTGAAAGCAGTAAATAATGGGAACAGTTATTTTAAAATAACCTTAAGTTTGGCAATACAAAAGCGCGCTACTTCAAATGAAAAAGGAAACCAATAGGTAATAAAAACTGCACACATTGCGGAATTGCGTAAAGAACTACACTGACCTACTATAAGACTAATACAAAACCAAATAATGAACTGAAAACTAAGTAAACTAAGCTTTACTAGAATAAATTAACCGAACTTAAAGTTAAACTAAACTTAAATGAATAAAACTAAAAGTAACCACAGGACGCTAAAGAAGTTCGTGTGGGTAGTGCAATGTGGATGGACTGTGTCTCGCACCTTTTGGTAAGAAAAAGCACGTTTACCACCATAAAATGAGCAAACAGTTATGCAAAGTAAGCGATGTGAGTCCAAAACTAGATTGTTACCATGTTGAATTCACGGAACCTTAGGGTTAGGATTACGATTGGTGTTAGGGTTAGGGCTAAGGTAAGCGTTAGGGTTATGGTTAAGGTCATGGTATAGTATTATTGTCATAGTTAATGTTTAAGTTAGTTTCTGTATGCAGGAACATCTGCTCACCCAGATATCTAGCGAAGGCGGCCCGTATAACTTAGACGTGTCCCCTTTCCTGAGTTCCGCCTCAGGAGAGGCAAAATATTCCGTTCCGACAACAAGTTTAATTACGTTTTAATAAAATAGCGTCCGATCGTCAATCTTCTTATGATATTTGTAGGAAAGGTTAAAAGTCTGTACAAAGTAAGTACGCATTGTACTCGGGGATAATATAAGCTAAGGCATATATTTTCAGCTTTAATTTTCATTTTGAATTAAGGCTTCCCAAAGCACTGGCCTCCCGTGAACGTTGATGAAATTCATGACCGAAAAGAAAAAATGGGCCTGACGCTACTTTAGTGTCGAAAGGATGAACTCCCGTTTGCTGATAAAAGCAAACAGATGAGTCACATTCTCACTCAAAAAGGATGGTAGGGGGCACAAGGTGCGCAGTATTTATAAGGCGCAGTTGGCAGGCGACCACCACCCCTACTCTGATTGGTAGTGCTCGTAATCATCGCTGGGGGTCGTAGTTGATGCAACGATGACTTTTTGGCCCGTACCGGATGTGTTCATGGCGGTGATTTCATCACTATAGTCGAGTCTTTGTCCAAAGATTACTCGGTCGTCTTTTGCGACGTGACCCAGACAACATTCAAGCGGCCGCACATTCTGGCGAGTGTGTTCGCACGTGACAACCAGAGAGAGAGAGAGAGAGATCAAGATATACTTTATTTTGAAAATATCCTTCCAAAATTTTCATCAAAAAGTCCTTCATTCACAAGGAATAAATCAGGCGCACAAACTCACAACACCGGGAAATCCAAAGCAATCGATAATCGTCAATGACTGCAATTGCCGACATTGTGGCTAAATGTCTTTGGGAAATTCGTCAACAATAGGCCAAATTGGACTGCTTTTAAAATGGCGCTAGTGTCGTGCACTGCTGACCTCATTGTAGTTCTCATAAACAAGGAAGGATAAAAATCGGTTTATAATGGGCGAAGTAGGCTAATCGACGTATGTATAAAAATTAAATGCGATTAGAGGGAGAATAAAATGGCCGCTCAATTTTAAAAGCCCACTTTCAGTCGTTTCCTTTTACCATCCAGATTTTGAATTGCACACACGCCGGGGGCAACAATCAGGCGCCAGGTCATGATACCGCAAGACTCAGAGTTCTGGCATGAAATGGCTGAAGTCTTTTACCGGATCTGGTGCGGTTGCGTACCAAACATATATATGTCGGGGGATATAGCAGCAGTGGACAGGAATGGCGCTAACTCTCAGATCGCATTTTAGTCGACGGCATCCGGCCGAAATTCACACAGGACGTGGCAATCGCATGAGCCGTGAACTGCTTGACACATAATTCTGTGGCCCGCATACAAGAAATACGTGCAATGCCCTTCTGCCGGCCGAAACAAAATGACTGACCACACGAGGAGGATGCGCGCGACCAACATTCACAGTGACAGCGAGCAGAATTGCCTAGTAGTCATCGTGCCAGGAATTTAAAACGATGATGAAATTACGGCGATTAATGTCTCCGGTACAGACCGGAAAGCCATCGTCGCATCAACCGCGATGAACACGAGCACTAGTAACTATAGTAGGTGTGTTGTTGGGCCGCAACTGTGATCTTTCAATACTTTGCTCTTTGTGTCCCTATTTCCCTTTTCTGTGACTTTTTCTGATGATGGGTTTGAGTGAGAGTACGAAACGTCAGGTCAATAAATGTCTTGATCCAGTTATCGTATCTTCTTCTTCTTTTTCTTCTTCTTTTTCTTCTTCTTCTTCTTCTTCTGGATTTTAGCCTGTTTACTATATTTGAGCGGTTAGCTGAATATGTTTTCTTACGTATTTAGTCTGAACTTTAATGGGAAGTTACATATAATTAATAGATGGCTGTTCATTAGGGTTTATGTATTGCTGGCAGGTGACGGCTAATAAGCCAGAAATTAAAATCCAAGTCTCCTCTGTCCTTTTGGTAATGTTTTTCTACGTACAGTTTTATTATCTTTGACAGACAGGTTAGTATTTTGACATTAAGAACTTTAATTCCTTCCAAGAGCAGACGCTAAAAACAAGCTTGAAGAGCCAACAGGAGAAAAATGGGTTGCACAAAGCGCCACGGCTACCTGTACGAAGGCAAAAATGGCACTAGCCTTCTGCCCTCTGTGTAAATGACCATACACGTACACTCTGCACTGCCTCTAAAACAGTGTAATGCATGAGCGCATTTATTGTGCAAACTTTTCAGTAATATTACTTATGCTTCTGATGACAAGCAATCTCTGTATTTGAGTTCTCTGATCCTCTTATATATTGGATAGTACTGAAAGTGCGATTCCCAGGTGTCACATCACACAAATAGTAACCTTTCACAGGGTGGACGTTTCCGGTTTCATTGAGAAGACTGCCATTTGTTGTGAGCAACTTTTTTACAGAAGCAGAAATTAAAAGCGTTTTTTACAACTTACTTTACACCTAGCTTCATCAGACTGCATTTTGAATCCTAAGTAAAGCCGTCAACGGAGCACATGAGGGATCATTCTTAAAACTTTTGCGTCTAAGATATAATGAGAAGTATACGCATTGGCGAATAAATATTTTTCCGGCGTCCGGGTTTTTCTTATATCATGCGTTTAGAATGGCTTTTAATAAACGCCCTGTTTTACATTCGCTTAAAGTCCTTCAACGGGCTGAAATTATTCTAAAGACAGTTTACAATGATAAGAATTTTTCTAGTGATTAAAATTAATAGAGAAGTTATCTATCATATCTCCACTCGGGAAGACCTTGCTAAAACTAGGACCCGTATTTTTCCACACGAATTCGTAGAAAGTGCATGGACGTTACACATCTTCTGCAGCAATGCATCCGATCTCAAGACAAAATCTACGTTAACTGTTTGAGGCCAAGGCATTTAAGCAGCTTTCTTTTTTACGGATATTGGGACCTTCCATCAAAACATGTCTTATACCCATGTTTCAGTATTGATGGACAGTTGTAAAACCAAAAGTGGAGAAATTTTTTAATCGGAAGATAGCAAAGTTAGCGTTGAACATAACTTTCTCATGCGTATTAATAATTTAAGAGCAACATAGAGCATAATTCAGCCGTAAGTTTACCGAGCCTAGCATATATGGAGGGATTCTTGAAACCCTTATTCGTCAACTTAGCCAACGAAAGCTCCATCTGACCCCAGTTTACGCTTAATGGCTGGACGGGATGAAAGGGCCAAAACAACAACGGGACGTCTAACACGCCAGCTCCAACCTCCGAGGAGAAAATGTGTTTTCGTTTCGGTTTCCCGCCCACATGTCGCTTTAAGTGACATGGCCCGTTGATTGTGGAATATAGTGCTTCGCTTAATTTTGCACGGTGGAGTGTTTATATCATAAAAACCTCATTCCGACTGGCCAGAAAGTAATTGGAAAACGTAAAAGACAGAAGTGCGACAACATTTACAACGGATCGATACCTTCGAAGTAGTCAAGGTAAGCAAAATCTTCTCCATTTCATTCGGCGGTGTAGTCAGTGACCAGTAACTGTGTCCTGAAGGCGTCTTCTACTGCGGCTGTTAAATATTTCGGACTATACCGGTATACTCAGGTCGTAAAATAGTGCGGCAGATCAGTCAATTTTAAGCTGAAAATGTTTACGTTAATCAACGAGACCATTGGCCCGTCCAAAACCGTCCAGTCGCGTCTAATGATGAAGCCACGCGTTGATAAGGAAGCAACCTGTTCCGGGATTCGAGTTTTCCTATGCCATCACCCTATCCTCTCTCCCAAAAGGCTTTGTGTGGAGCTCGGAGACTTTGCTAGCCCATGCCTCCGTCCTAGGGATTCTTTAAAACTGCGGTCACGGGGCCGTAGCCTAATTCGAAATGCCGACTTGCCTTTTTTTTTTGACATAATCAATTAATATTGTTACAGGTTCTTCGCAGTGCCGAAATCACAGGTACGCTCCTTGCGTATGGAAAATTATATAAAAAATCGTACGAACTAACTTCTTGCGGTTATTTGTTTGCGAGGAACTGGGATCAACTGGGCCGCCAATTTAAACCTTAGCCATTGGCCTAGCGATTCATGTAAGTTTCAATATAAAGACTCGGTGTGGTGTGTTAAAAATAATAAACGGTTCTTAATATATTAAAAGTACTCTCTTTATGTAACACATGTCCTTTTCTGAACCAACGCTGGATGACTTTTCTCGGTAAGCTAACAATATCGCAACATCCACCTTAACCCGAATTCTACAAGATATTATTGCATATTGTTAATTGATTAAATGGATACATTTATAAATATTCTATTCTCTTTGTTAATCCTACGTGACCTCCACCGGTCTACTGTGTTAGTTATTAGTGGATGAAGAGGACAAGTGTGTAAGGGTAATATGTATAAATATTTCATTTCCCTTCGGCGAATCTCTCCTAACAACAAGCACATTTTCCGAAGTTCGGTTAATATTTTCATGCGATACACTACGTATACTTTGCGTGGGAGGCTCGAAATCGCTGTGGGCGTTGCTGACAGGAACCAGACAAAACTTCAGAAATGGAGAATAAAGGCGTTGAACTCATGGTGGAATAAGTTTGGGCTTCAGGAACATGGTAGTTTAATTAAGTGAAAATATCGACATAGAGGCTAGTTGGTTTGTAATTGACCAGCACATACCAGCATAACGTATATCATGAGATGTTAAACGACATTATTAAACAAACATTACATGAGAAAGGATTACTAGGCTAGGGTTGCAAGACATTTTATCAAGCAACATCATTCGAAGGATCTGGCCTTTGAAGGCGTTCTTACTCGCAGCATGCAGAAACCACACTTGTAAAAAGTGACTACTTGACTAGCATACCCTTTTCGCACTTATTTAATTCCTCTTAAAAATCTAATATATTTAACAGAAAACATAAATAAAAATCATTTTCCATGTACTTATTTTGTGGTAAATTACGGTTACTTTAAATGGCTTAAGTCTATTATGGAAAGCATCACGGAAACCAAAGTCTCAGAATTCTGTAACATAGAACCGGTGGTAATAGGGGGTATACGAGGGTGGGCAATACGGGGCGCAGGAGAGCAAATAATGGGAACATATCAAAAATAACTAGGAAATGGTAGACAAAACTATCTTAAAAAGCTAATATATATTGGAACGACAAAACATGCGAGAATTAAAAAATGAATTCAATGAAATAATCGATTTAAAATGCAAATGAATTACCATTAAAACCAATCACGTATTACAGATTTCTGGGGGTTGGGTTTCCGTGGTGATCCCTATAATAGACTGTTTCGCAATAAATTTTAATTTCATGATGTTTTGCAATGCTAGGTGGATTTTGGGCTCCACTTGCCCTTACACAGACGCTGGCAGATCCCATACTACAATCTCTTTACTTTCCACGTAATGAAAATCGCAATTTCTCCCGATATTAAACAAGGCTCGTAAATGTAGAGAGAGAAAATGGCCACGTCTGATACCCCCTAAGCAGCATCAATTAATAAACATTTTACTATGTAAAAAAACTCATTTTAAAACAGAATTATTACTTGTTGGAAGTTATAATTGTAAGAAGACCTTATTCACTATTAAGTACAAGGAAAGATAGTTGCTGCATTTTTTCTGTACAAGGGTATGTGACAGTTAATGGCATAGAAAATAAACGGGAAATGTCATATTATTCAAGTATTCACTTTTTGCTGCGTCTTATTGCCAAACGCTGTTGGAAAGAAGTTCGTCCAAAAGTCTGTATCACGGCATGACTGACATATACGAAGATTTCAACTTTCTAACTTCCTCAGAAATTAAAATCTCACTCGGAGTAGATTAAAATATTCAAGGGTCTACTGGTATATCGAAATCTGGCATAGGTAGTTGAACCAAAGTCCATCAGTCACTGCCAGATAACAGAGATGTATCCAAAAAACTCCCATCAGGCAGTCAGTGATATTTTAATGCGCAAACAGCCAATAACGCAGACTCGGTCAGGAGACCTTGTGGAAAAACAGGAACTTTACCGAGATGAAGAAGGGCAGGTAGCCCAGCACCAAAGGCGCGAGAAAATAGCAAACGTCAGGACAAGAGGATCACCAGAAAAGCCAACAGCTCACGCCACAGTCCAAACCGGAATTGGAACCATCGTCCAATCAAGAATCGCCCTCCATTCCTTCCTAAGGGATTGTTTCCTCGGCTTCTGCAAGGATTGCCAGGTAAGGAAGGTTGAGTGCGGGAAGAGGATGCTAAACCGTAATTTCTGTTACACTGCCATCTTGTATAGGACCTATATCCCAGAGGTACGAGGCTCAGAAGGTGAGGTGTCGACCGGAATGCCAAAGTCCCCGTCAGGGGCAATTTCGACGGCGCGGGATATGCGAAAAAACTTACAAGCAGTCAGCTGAGAAGAAGCAAAGAACTCTGCAAGAAAATCTGACCGGGTGACTGCGGGTGGCGAGGGAGGAGCAGAGAGATTGGAAGTGAACGGAGAGGGTTCGGTGGATCGGAACCTCGGTCGCTTCAGAGATAGTCAGGTAGGGAAGGGTGAGTGCAGAAAGGGGATGCTAAATACTAATTTCGATTACAATATGAACTACGAAATTATTGAGCATACCGGCGCCAAAAGAACTAGCTAGTAGAAAGCACGCGGTGAACGTTGGAAGACCCACCAATGAGCAGGATCTCTTACAGTATCCGCAGCTGTATACCGGCAAAACACGTGTCTGGGCTTTTATCTACTACTTTTGCTGCCAGTATGGTCAATAATTACGTAGGATATACTAGTATTTTAGAATAAAAATCAATATTGCAAGGTACATTACGGTAGCTCTTCTGATTAAGAACTTATGTTTAAAAATGTCAGTTAATATTTCCTCTTCTTCGAACGTCAGTTGGTGAAGGTGATGAGCATACCGGCGTAGTCGAAGTCGTCAGTGTCGGTTGTAAGCTCGGTAAGTTTCCTTTGCCAAGTAATTCAACCCCACCGTCTAGAATTAGGCCGGCAACCACGAACGCGTTTGGCTAATGAACACGGGAACCTGTGATGAGCAAGACAGTCACGCTATAACCAAATCAACTACCTACGCCGACCGGTGAAGAACAAGGGCAGTGGGTCAGACATAAGTAATTGCCACTTTAACTCACACCAGTTGAAGTTACCACACCAACTTAAACAAATAGAGCAAATTCGTAACAAATAGAACCAGTACAGGAGCTTTTGTAGAAATAACGCTATGGCAAAGGGCTACGACACAATAATCGGAACAGCTAAACAGCCCAACTCCCGCGTATGCAAACAACGATGGTGTATCACACGGAGGCCAGGACGGACCTAACATCGGTAGTTCTGGTGTGTACAAAGAATTTGAACGTACGTTTCCCACTGCTTCCCACAAATCGGTAACAATTCAGTCATCTTCTCTGCAGCCCACCTTCAGGTTCTCGACTTGTTCTTGACACTGGGCCGAGATATTTGACGGGCTAGGGTGATGTGGAGGCAGAGCAGATCTTATGTTACTTAGAAGTATTTCAAGCAAAAACTAACGTTCATAATGTGACTCATACAGTGAACATCGTCTGAAAAAAGGGTAATGAATCATCCCACCATGATAGTATAGGCACCGGAAATCTACAGGCATTTACCAATTTTTTCAGATCAGCATACCAGAGAGAGTCAGTTTGCCAGGTCCGGCCTCTTAACTACAGTATGTCGAAAAGGAAAGGGAGCTGGTATAGTTACCACGGTCGACCTATTTTCGTTTTCTTGCTGTCCTCCCTTCCGTCATGGGTAACAGTTCACGGCACACTGTGGGGCACCGAATACTCTGCGGAACTATATAGGGCTAGCCCAATATAATCGGTGATAACAAGCAGGTAACGCAAGAAAATTCCAAAAGTTAGTTCTAAAAGCTAGAAGGCCAAGCAGTCGAAAGAACATCATATAAGTAAGCGTGTTGTACCGCTTAAGCCAGCTATATTCTGCAAAATAGAAGTACGTTATTCATTATGGGAATTCTACAGAAGACTTTGGATGATATTGGACAAAATGAAGAAGAATTTACTCCTTCAGTCACTTATGAAGACAGTGCGTTGGTTGACATATGTACAGAAACAAATTAAAATGAACTTAAATCTTGGGCAAAAAATGCAATCAATTCCTGTCTCTCAATACGATGGCCGCAATGTATGTGAATTTACTTTGAACTGGAAGTAGCTAAAACCATTGACTTCAAATCCACCAGACTCATCTCATTCTTTCTAACACTTGACGGAACTCCATATATTATGAGCGCTCTGTGAAGGATTTGGTCACATTCAGTTGTTGATTGCAGCATAATTTTGTCATTGCAATTTGGCTCATATAGTCATATCAGGAACATCTACAAAGCAGCAAAGTAGGTCGTCAAGTCTTATGCGGCGATTTCGGTCTGATTGCCTTCCACAAATGACTGAAGAATATTCTCAGTAGTTGTCGTGTTTAAGAGCATTAGTTTGTTGCTTCGGCAGGTATTGTTGACCATGAAGGGGCTTGGGGGCAGAGAATATATTGTTTTGCAGTCTCAAGTTGGCTCATCCCCGGTAGGAGTTTCAAGTCCAGCTTCATCTACGAATACTCTTAGTGATTCCAAAGGCATTAGCAATGAAAAAAATCAATGACTACTAATGCTGAAATCTTGAATGAAACACGTTTTAATCCTGAGTAATCCCTAAGTATATTCTACGAAGGCAATTAAACTGACGATAACAGAATTTTCAAACAAGAGTACCATGCACTCTTATTGAAACGTACGAGAGTGAATTTTTGAATCGTCAGTTATGGAAAAATCCACATCAGTAATACGAGCTTCACATATGCAGTGTTCCCAATAGAGGATGTTGTCCGTATCTCTTGTGGGTTGTGCTTTCGTGTATAAAAAGCTCCACGGCGTCGGTCTGCTCCGTGATTCATGGAAAAATTCAGATGAAACACCTTTCCCAAGCGTGCAAAGTAGGTCTTCAAGATGCCGGGTCTGATTTAATGTTTTCCTTTCGCTTAAAATAAGTGAAGATGAATCTGTGACCTACCTATAGGTGGGTGTTATTTCAAGCCGCTTGCATTTTCTTACTCACAAAAGAGTTTAAGAAGCTTCCCAGAAACACTGATAAGCCATCATTGTAGTGCATACGTAGTGCTAGGATGTACATTCGAATACATGACCAGACTGTTTTGAGTGTCGTATGTACAAGTTAGGTATTTTTCCGGTGAAGAGGCCACCTATGCACGGTGGCGGCTACACTAAACTAAAATTCCGATAAGCTTACTTATTCCAATGTCTACTTTACTTTCAGTTTCACAACATTACGTCGCCTTTCATACCACAGTTAATAAATCTTGCATTTCGATACATGACTAAGGCTAGAAGGACGCCTGATTCGCACACTACAGATTTATTTTCACCTTGCATGAAAACTCGCAAAAAGTAAAAAAAAAATTCCAAAAAAATGAGCATGACAAGCATTGCGACCTTAAACAGTTAAAACAATAGTGTGCCGATTAGGTGACAACTGCATGAACGAATAGCTGTCGTTGACAGACTTCGAAATGATGCAAAACATTTAAGGGGTCAACTAGCTTATTGCTGACTTTCCAATAAAACTATCACAAGCAAAGCATAACACTGAAAGAAAAAAATTACCGGTACAATAAACAGAGTAATAAGAAAGTAATGCCACAAATGGCAATTGCGTCCCTACGGGCGCCGTTACCCATGCCTTAAGCAGCCGAACAACCGGAAAATCACCTCAAATATCCCGAGGCCCCATGCTAACGATGCCTTGACCTTCGCAATAACTTCCACTTCAAGTCTAATGTGTATTCATATCCATAACCCTATGCCTAATGATCATTCCAAGCGTGAGCATAATCCATAACATCACTGTAAAACTTGCCATAACACTAATACACGCCCTAACCCTAAACATAACCAGAATTCTAACAAATACCATAACTGTTACGTGGATTATGAGCTTGAATAACTCAGTGCCAATAGAAGCATCTTCCAATTGGACTCCCAGCTGAAAATTTGCGTGAATTCTACGGTTTAAAATTATAAGTAATTTCACCAATTTGGTCAATGAAAAAGTCATACATAGCTATCATTTTCCTTAAAAGCCGGATTATTTCTTATGATTGGTGTCCGTAAATAAATTAATAAGACCTTCCGGATACTGGTTTTCCCATGCCATTGACGCTGGCTTTTCTATATACTAGGAATGATCCAAGAAGGTACTGAAAAAAAACCAATTACCGAAACGCTAAAAACAACCAATAGGGAACTTATATGACGCCCGACGACCCCATAGGCTTCCAAGTCACGAGTTGCTCGCGTTCTTAATCGCTAGAAATCCATCAACCATCCGCTTCGTTTTCAAGTTCACGAAGACGGGATGTTTAGAAACACATTCCAAAGTGGTTTTCTCTCTATGCTGTTTAGCATGGGTTCAAAGCCTTTACAGATCTGGGATAAAAGTGTAAGTTTGCAAAATTGCAGTATACACTGCTTTAAAAGTTTTGCTGCCGTTTTTTGCTACCGTGAACATGTGCGTGGTAGACTATTTCAGTCGTCTATTTTATAAACTTTTACGTACTTAGATTATTCACGCGACTATGGTAGGTCGTTTTCTTAGTATCTGGCGGCATGTTTTTGTGCCACTGCGTTTAACTCTACGTCCTATTACGGGAAATACTCGTCTCGTCACCTATCAGTGAAGCTCTCTTGCATTTCCTAATAGCATGTCAATATATAGGCAGTATAAACCTATATATTTATATGTTGAGACAGAAATATCGACTGAATATCCACGATATATCGTGGATATCGAAACATGGAGATTTTCTGACAAACGCGAGAAAAGGACTCAGCCCCTTACACACAAGACGCTTCACCGGTGTTTTATAGTTGGTTCCTTGCCCAGGTGTAGTTGAGAGACCTGAACTAATATTTTTGAGGTTTATTCGAAAGGCTTAAATATTGAAATCGATCGAAAATTGTAGTCTGGTGTCTAGAAAATGCAGTGCCAACTAGAATTTGGTAGTCATTTCCATGTTGTTGCTGTTTGGAATCGAAATTCCTTTATTATGCGTCTTTTACTTTGCTATTTATACCTGCACCAGAAATTTAAGTAGCTGTGATTAAGGTGAACACGTTGAGCTCTGTGCTTGTAAATCTCTCATGCCAATACCCCGCGGTAGTGAGGCTTAGCCTCAATCTCAACGCCTAATTTCCCATTGATGGGATAATATTTTTTCTTCATTCCGGTTTAACTTTAATTAAACACTTTTCACGTGCATACTATAGTTGAGAATTTTTTTGCCCGCACTTTTTTAGCATAAGTTTCATTCTACTTGTTTTCGGCACCTGAGAGTTTAATACTGTTGGTAACTTAGCTTGTTGCAGCCATAGTCGTGTCTAATTTAGTTGGCTCCCCTGATTTCGCAAATTGCATTCCTGGGCGCATGACCCATTCTCTCCTGCAGTGCCGGACGCCGAGGACCAAAAATCTAAGGACAGCCTTTCTTTATTGACGAATTGCGTCGAGCCAGGTTTTAAGTTGACCTCCTCAACCCTCCCAGGTGGGCGTTGTCAACGTATCGAGAACGATTTTGTCCCAGCGAGTGCAGATCGTCTCATTCGCTCAAAGGATGACCATAAAACAGCGGTGATAAAGCCCTTTCAGTTTTTGCTTTCATTCTACTCGCACGCGCAGTTGCTGGTAGCAATGGCGTGATTTAAGAATACGTCTATGTAGACATTTGATTCGCATACCCACGCCTAACTCTGAATCTGGCCCGGTTTGGCTGTACCCCAGAGGACCACAGTGGGGGCCTTCGTAGCAACGTCGATGAGGCTTATGCCACGGTAATCAGGTAGATTTTGACGGGGCTACTATCCCCTTCAGGCGCCGTTTTGTTATACATTCTCCTTATTGCATCGGTGATTTCAGGTTTAGAGGAGGCGTTCATATGAAATACATAACCCAAAGCTGGAGAAAACTCCGCCGTAGAGCAAGGCGTGGGCGTGGTGGGTGGATTATCGGGCTGAGATGCTCAAACTGCTCACGCTAGTGATTGATTTTCGCCGAGTTTTCACCACTAAAACAATCATTTATATCGTGAACGGCGTTCCTCTGCTTAGAGGGCTTAACAATAACTCGGCGAACCATGTGCTAGAGTTCTCCTGGAGGTTGCCCTTTTATTCTTAGCCAACTTTGCATCATTTCCGAATTTTTTTTGGGAAGAATAACCGTTGTGATACCTAGTTAGAGCTGTCTGGACAGAAAGGAAAGTGCATTCGCTAATCCAGTCACGGTGGTGCTGCTGGGTGAATACGAAAACCTCAGCTGCCTCGTAGTCTGATAACTTCAACTGTAACCTTTAGCTATGGTCTTATTTATTGGCTCGTGCCTTTAAACGAAACTGGCTTCCTTTGTTCAAGGCTTCGGCGGTGCTCGGATATTGCAGTTTGGCGACTCCTTAGTGTCATTTATGCGACGTTTTGCGAGGCCAACTTACAGGCTCGTGCAAAAAAAACCACGGCGTGGCCCGTGGGCGTTATCGGTTTGGACGTCACGCACATATGTGCGACTTTAAATCAACTTTCGGAACTCTGAACCGTCTTAGGTGTAGTCAGTTTGACCGACCATGTGACCGTTGTCTGAATAGGAGGGCAGCGGATGTTTGTGGTAATCCTGAATGCACGTTTTAGTGATAGTTGGTTCTGATCATTCAAGTTCAGTCTTCATCACTTTAACGTCGGTAACCAAGTGGCAAATAAGGGGACTTTTTGAATGGTCCTCAGTATCAATTCGGATTTGCCGGCCTACAGACAACTATCTGTAGACCGCGGTAACTTTTGTAGCTGCCGTAAGTGCGCAATCCGTTTGTTACGTGACGTGGCTCGTCACATCCTATCTGCTGAAGAAGTCGCCTGGCCGCTGTGGTACAGCACAAAGTATGAATTGAGTCCCGAGATCTTTACCCATCAAGCGCCTGAGCCGGAGGTCTGGACTTTAGACAATCATCTAACATTCAAACGGTACTGAGGAGGACTCGCCGTCCGTCAGACTTTGAGTACGAATGTCTAGGAATGTTTGCACATTGCAGCATTTAATACAAGGGCTTCTTCCCTAATAGAATAGTCCAATGCGCACACTATTCGCCTGTACCACTGAACCAGGGTTTGAAAAACACGTTAGTTCTCGCGAACGCCGCAAGATATACCTTAATCGAATGTTTCCACAAGATTTCTTAGGGCTTTTGAGTACAGGTGGGTCACTAATAGCCTCCTGAATTGTTGTTCGATGTCGTCTTCTCTATCGCTCTGGCTAAAGAACATAACCACAGGGAAATATTGACCAACAAACTTATTTAGTGGTGATTCACGTTTTCGATGTCTTAGTTCTATCGTCGGAACTTGCGGTATTTTATTGGGCGATTGGCGTGCATTATCTAAACCTTCTGCGCCCTGGTAGCATTATCACTGCTAGCCTACGATTGCTTATTTGTCAGACTCGAGAGCCTGCCCATTTCACAGCTTACCTTCGTGGCCACTTTGAGTAGCCAGCAGGCGGGGCTCAAGGTTAATCCATCTTCGCTTAGGGTGTCTTAGTGTCACATTATTTCCATTCCACAGTATGATCACCGTCAAAGTGTCCGAGAACCACGCTTAAGTGCACTTAGTAATGCATGTTTCTCTGGTTCAACGGGTAGCCGTGCCCCCTATGCGTCTATTGGTTATGGCTTCGTGAGGTGATCGAGCAAGCGTAGGGAGATGAAATTGTTCCGAATGACTGGAGTGCGAGTATCCTTATGCCTGTATTCAAAAACGAGATAGTGTCGAAGTGTGAGGACGAGGTCTGACCCAGCCGGATTCCGAGCTGGACGTGGATGTGTAGATCAGATATTTACACTGTGGTGCATTCTGGAACCCCACCAGCAGCAACTGACGGCCGTCTGTTTTGTCAACTTCGTTGCTACGTTAGATTTCGTCCATCAGGAGTCCATGTGACTGTATGGTGTACCAGCCAAAATCATTACCATGGTTAAGGCCTTCCATCACTCCACCACTGCGAAAGTTCTTGTCCACACCTATTTCTCCCAACCGTTTGATATCCGGTGTGCTATTCGACGAGGGTACGTCCTATTGCCCATTCTGTTTAACTACGCTACTAAATAGAGTCTCGGGAAAGCCCTACATGAAGAGGACGGTATTGAGCTTGCACCTGAACGCCAGCCGACTCATCTTGACTACGCCGATGATATCTCCCTACTAGCCTCAAGTTTTGGTGCTCTACTGTCTATAGTGTCACGAGTGAATAAGATCACTATCTCGGTCCGATTGTCCATAAATACCGGGAAGACCAAATTTTTCTCGGACTGTATCCCTGAGCAGGAGAAGGCACCCCTGAAGATTAATGGCTGTCAACTTGATAAAGTAGACAGCTTCGAATACCGGGGAGCGAGACTGTTACGGAATAGACAGAGTAAGGACGAAATTGTTGCCCGAATCGATGCTGCTCGCCAGGTTTTGTCAATCCTCCAAAATCGCCTATCGATCTGATGCGACATCTCCATCGCCACAAGGATCCGTGTACCGTGCATCCGTCCAGTCAGTCCTCTGTGCGTACGAATGCTGAGCTTTGCATGCTGAAGTTAAACGAGGACAGGATATATTTGACCACCGCTGCCTGAGGATCATCCATCGAGTGAATTATAACGACTTCATCTCAAATAAGACCGTTCGCACTTGACTGAGGTGGTTTGGGCACGTTTTCTCTCATCCGCTTCATCAGCTTTGTTAGGCTGCACTCGATCCGGGCCCGCAGCTCACCTGGAGGAGCCGAAAAGGAGGGCCACTCAAGACTTGGCTCGTCGCCGTTCGTCAAGACATGGAAGCGGTTCTTGGACCTCCGGTTTTTGCCCTCCGTTGCGGAAGAAAGGAAGGAGTAGAGCCTTTCAGATTGACTGGCACTTATCGCCATACGTGGGAAGGTACCGTCCGTGACATCATTGAGGCCAGCTAGATTAGGCATGCTCACAGCCGTATCAAGTCCAAGTACATTGAGTAACGCACTCAAACTGCTTGCTTTCGCCTATCCAAATGCCTCGAAATCTCGAACTTCTCCAAGAAGATGAATAACATAGGTCTGTATCTGCTGAATTATCCTCTCATTTTTTTCTCGGGTCGAGTTTAGCTCCAAATCTTTTCACGCCTCCGTCACTCTTGTTAGTGTTTTGTCAAAATTCTGTATAGAAGATTACTCGTAAAGTTATTGTCTTATCAGACCACTCAAAGAAAATCTAATGACCTTGACCATGACAATTTTTTAAGGCACGCTACAGAAGAATGAAAATTTTTTCTGTAAAATGCAATCAATTTTTCGGTTGCCGAACCCTCTTCAGATGCCATGCCTCGGAAATATTTCAGGGAAAATTTTCAGCCGTATGAACTAATCTATAATCCCGTCTCCTTACCTTACATGCAGTCATTTTTTGTCGTAGCGACCCTTTTCATTTCGGGCCTCCTATCCCAGGAAACAGCTGTCCACCCTTAAAATGTTTCGTTTCGTTAGCTTCAAACGAAAGATTTGCTGATTGATAGATGTACCTCTTTTTTCTCAGGCCAAAAATGGACATATAAAGCGCATTACTGACAACGATATTCAATCGCTCGTCCTTGAACTTGTGGGCAATAACATTAGGTTCGTCCAGTGCCCTTCCTAATGTTTCACTTGGATTTTTTTCAGCACCACCTTCATCAGCTGTCCTGCAGACCCATCTAAAACTTTAGGCATAAAACTGCCTTTTCTAGTGCTTATAGTCAAGAACTTGAACAAATACTTCTCTTTTGAAGTCCAGGTACGTATGAACGATTTTTTGCTTATTCAATATGGACGTTTAGATACAAGATGACAAGGGGATCCGGCGACGCTTTCGGGCTAGCAACTATCAGAGCACAACTCGCGTAAAGCCATTCATATGCACCATGCCTATGCGGTTGGAAGAGGGATGGAATCACCTTCAACTTAACTTGACCGACCTCACTAAACGAGCTTATGGAACAAACTTTGTGGAAGTTTTACGTATTCAGGTGAGGTTTCGTCGCACAGGCTCTTCCATATGTTACCACGTTCGGATAATTGACCTGACCTGTATGCCTGCTGCATGTATGTAGCACAAACACAGTAGTTTGAGTGTCATTTTTCGACTTCGACTGCCAAGACTTATATATAGTCACTTAAAGTCACTTGAATAAGGGAAGAAGGCTTTCGCCCTTGAGCTCCCTATTCATAACCGAATTCGCATAATAGGTCCACCGTAACAATAGTACATAATACAAATGTACAAATGTACGGAGCTGCTCATCACCCGAGGCTCCACTGTATCTACCAGAAAATCCACGAGGAACGCTGGGGAACCCGCTGAATTATATATATGTATATACAGTAGTCGCCGAAAATCACGCAACATGCCGACATATGCGAAAGATTGATACTCTTTCGCTAATCGGTATTGAATTAGGTTGTGATACTGATTATCGTGTAGTCTATTCTAAAGTCATATCAGTCATGACAGGATGCGGGCCTTTTAACGAGCTACTTTCTGACCACTAAAAATGTATCTATTGTAAAAACTGGCTACTTAAGTAGTATGCCTTTTTATCATTTATTTTAACTGCCTCTATAAATTCAAATATATTTTATGGAAGACATGCACGAAAAATTATTTACTGTAATTGTTTGATAGCAAATCACGCCTTTTAATTTCATAATCAAAGAAAGGGTATCTTTCAGTTTAAAAAAGCTGCTAATCATGAGCTTTTTACAATTGTGACATTTTTATTTACAATCCATCGTATCCGTCAATTTATTAATACTGCCTTTACTGCGTAAACATGTTCCAAGTCTATTGCAATATTTTATGACAACCATGCGACTTCTTCCTCAAACTGTAGGCGAAAACGCACGTTTCCTTGAACAAAATGTACACAGTGTGCAGTTTTTAAACCTTGAATTCCAGTGTAGCAGTCACTAGGTTAGAAAATTATTCGGCGGTATAGAAACGTTTTTAAAACCGAAAGCTACCCTTTCTTTCAGTATAAAATTTAAAGAAGGCGTAATGTGCTATCAAACAAGTACAAGAAATATTTTTTTGTGCATGTTTTCCATAAAATATATTTGAATTTATAAAGGCAAATAAAATCGATGATAAAAAGTCATACTACTTAAGTAGCCAGTTTTTACAATAGATACATTTTTAGTGGTCAGAAAGTAGCTCGTTAAAAGGCCCGCATCCTGTCATGACTGAGATGACTTTAGAATAGACTACACGATAATCAGTATCACAACCTAATTCAATACCGATTAGCGAAAGAGTATCAATCTTTCGCATATGTCGGCATGTTGCGTGATTTTCGGCGACTACTGTATATACATATATATAATTCAGCGGGTTCCCCAGCGTTCCTCGTGGATTTTCTGGTAGATACAGTGGAGCCTCGGGTGATGAGCAGCTCCGCCTACGAGCATTTCAGGTAAAGAGCGAACGACTAGCAGAAAATTTGTTTCGCTTGACGAGTTTTCAGTGCATGTGCGTGTGCCTGTGTACGCTGTTGAGTCTTGCTCCCAAGACCTGGGTCCTCGGTCGCCTGCAGGCCATCAGTAAACTGATGCAGTTTGAGCGTTTCACATGACGAGCTCGGTGCCAAAACGGATTAAAATCATAAACGAAGGTTTCACTGTACTCCACTTTTTAAATGTTTAGTTTCCTCATAAATTAATCGCCAGTTTGTCCCAAGGTCTGTATGCGCCGACCAAAAGCTTATATTAATATTTGGGCCAAAGTTCCTCAGTCACAACGGGATAACCACGTAATATTCACAAACTTTTAACAGGCAGTCAGTATTATATGGTAGCCATAGAGACGTCGCTGCATATAATAACTGCGAGGGGTTCGGCTCATCAATGGGTCCCTTGGCGTTCTCGTTGTGGTTAATGGACTTCGGCCCAAATCTGCATATCAACTTAATTCACACCGATTAATTTCGAGTTAGCGATTTATTTCCGAGAAACTTCAAAATACAAACACGAAAAACAACGGGACCCATTGATGAGTCGAACCCCTCGCAGTTGTATCATATAGTGGCAGAATATGGGCATTCTTCTAGCCCGGTTCCTTATGAAAAGGAAATAAGTGAGACATCAGATTAAGGGAATCTTTTTTTTCTGCACAGAATTAATGGAGAATTAGTAGGCTGGAGTTGACTGTCAAACAAACGTAGGTGTGTCCGCAAGGAGGCCGAATCCGATGCGTGTGAGCGGGACAATTATCACAGCGTCTGGAAAGTGGTCTTTGTGTGAGTTAGCCTTGAGCTGATTGGCCAGGTTGGTACAGGCTGGTGCATGTGCACTTGTTAGCAGCCGCGGGAGGTGAAAGATGCCACAGGGTCACTACAGGTTTCTTGGTATCTGGTCGTTTTTTTTTCTCTTGCTAATTTTATGTGCTTCTAAATTTCATGATTCCTAAATATTTTTCATTTTGCGTCTCGAGACGTTTTTGTAGAAAAGTTGGAGTTTCGAGTTGCAACTAAAATGCACATGTTCTCCTGTTTCGCTGCGGGACGTATGTAAACATTCCTTGTTGTCTTTTAAAGGTCCACGCGAATTGCCGTCTGCGGAGGATATTTTTCAGCGATCGTCTCTATAAAGAATCTGAGCTTCCGGCTGAGTTCAAACTGTACCTCCCTGTTACCCAAGCTAAGGCTGAAACGTGATGAGGCTGTTTTGGAAGAAATGAAACCTTCTTACTTTATTCAGAATTCTGCTCAACCCTCCTTTCCCGTTGCTCGTAATCAGCTGCCTTTTCTGTGCGATGGTAGTTTATCAGATCCCAGGACAACTGCATTACTGTGTCGCTTATTCCCCCTTATATGTGGAATACTGGGGATGGGATCCATTTCTATACATACATATTTTTTGTATATTGGAAAATCTGCATCCGAAGGAGTATAATTCGGTAAAAGAAGTTCTTTGGGAAAGGAGTGCTTTAATGTGTGAATTTTCGACTCTGGTTCCCCGAGTCGTCTTCAGACAGCATGAGAGTTATGCAAAAACAGCTAACACAACACGATGACTAACAGAAGATTCTACAGGCGATTAAATATGTTAGCAAATAATCGTTGGTCGCATTTAATTACGCGGCCGAGGGGGACGAATAGTTGTCAACCGAATGCACTGATGCGGTCGGCGGGAGAGGGGAGGGGGGAGGTAAGGCGAGTAATTGTCACCCGTATTCAATCCTGTCGTCCGTGTTCGTTGTTTTCGCTTATATCTGGTTTTGAGGGATTTGTAATTAATATCCAAATTGATATGCCTGTTTATGCATGCCTCGTCTGAGTGCATTGCCTTTAGGAATTCGCGGCCTTGTCTAGTTAGGCAGGTGCCAACGATTTGGGTTTCCTCCCATGCAAAGTCATGTCCTGTTTCCAATGTGTGCATGAAAACTTCTGATTTATGGTATTTGTTCCTGACGTTTGACTGGTGTTGCCGGACGCGGGTAACCAGGGTTTTCCCAGTTTGACCACATCACAATCGGAACACGGTATTTTGTAGATTACTTGCTTTCTGTTGAAATGGTCAACCCTGTCCTTAGGGTGTACAAGTTGAGTGCGCAGGGTAGTTGTCGGTTTGTGCGCAATCTGAATTTGGCGTTTTCGTAGCTGTCTTTCGACGAGCTCAGATACATTCTTTACATATGGGATTGTTCGCCGGTTTTGGCGCTTTGGTGGTCGCAGTTCTGGCGCTTTCTTTGGACTGTTGTTGTCGTATGCATCGACGAACGAAGTCTCGGTGGTACCCATTTTGGGAGAATAGTTTCTGAAGGTACTTCATTTCTGCTTGGAATGTCTCTTCATCCGAACAATGTGTTTTTGCTCGACTGAGCAAGCTGTTGATTGAACTGCGTTTGTGGGATATTGGGTGGTTGCTCCCAAAATGTAAGAGGACTTCGGAATATGTCTATTTACGATACACTGACGTATGGAGTGTCCCATCGGCATTTCTATGTACAAGGACATCCAAAAATGGGAGTTGCCCGTTTGCCTCTGTTTCAAACGTGAACTGAATTCCTCGGAAGGTGGCGTTGAGGGTTTGATGGAGCACTTCTTCTTGGTCTTTTTTTTATGATCACAAATGTGTCGTCCACGTATCGTAGCCACAATCTTGGATTTACTGCAGGTAGAGCTCTTGATTCTAATTTCTGCATTATCACTTCCGCCAAAAAACCCGATATTGGTGATCCCATAGGGGCACCTTTTTCTTGCGCACGTATTTTGCTGGATGTCTAAGGCTTTCCTGAATCCTTCTATTTTTACTCAATTAAGAGACTTCAAAATAGGCATGGCGGCTGAAATCGCCCCCCCCCCCCACCGTTAAGCGTTAAATGCCACCTCTGTCTAGATGTTTGGGTAGGGTCCAAGCAAGTTATAAGCGCACGTTATACGTACAGAGAATACTGACTCACTTGAGTTATCTCCCCTCATCACGTTCCGTATGCGCCGAAGTTTGCAAAACACTGACCGACATCCGTAAATGTAATGTCAAGAAGAATTGCCTTGACTGAACTGCATTAAGTGTACCTCAAGGATTTTTACACGAAAATCCCTGTCACGCAAACGCAGCGCGCCCCATGTCCCCCAAAATCTTATAGCAGTAAAGTAATG
This sequence comes from Ligula intestinalis, assembly GCA_036362985.1. Taxonomy (NCBI): domain Eukaryota; kingdom Metazoa; phylum Platyhelminthes; class Cestoda; order Diphyllobothriidea; family Diphyllobothriidae; genus Ligula; species Ligula intestinalis. The sequence continues at coordinate 54,684,398 of JAYGXS010000003.1, forward strand.
GTCACTCTCCAAAGTAAGGCATATTGTGATTTATCAAGTTATATTGCATTGTTTAGAAATACCAGCTATTTTAGAAAGTAGAAGTATCGAAAGAGTGGAAATCAGGCGTACTAGGTAAACTTAAGTTTTAAATTTAGACAAAGCCAGTTCATGCAAAAGACGAGTGAATAAAGCAGCACAAGTAGAATTTCGTTGGAAAATAATTCTTTGTTGATGTTCGGACTAACTAGAGTTAATGTCTACAAAACGAATAAAACGTGTTAAAAACGGTGTAGCGCAAAGCCCACAGAGTAGCAACTAAACTATTACTGACTACTACGAAAATAGAAAAAAGCGAATAAAAATATGTTCAAGGATAATGCGATACAAACTCACAAAATCCCGAGGACAAGGTTAGGTGCGAGGCTGGTAAGCTTCCTCGGTGTCAGAGCCTGAGAAGTGCGCTTGTAAATCCCTCTGTGGTCTCCCCGTCTATGCTAATATTGCGGTCTATTTTGTCTAGCCGCACTTTCAAGGACGACCGTCCTCAATCTTGGATTACAAGTCAGTCTTTGGCTAATTATGACACATAAAATAGGGAAAACTGTTCGTTCCTTCCAAGACAGTCGCCCTGGGACGGAACTCGCTAAGCAGTTTTTGTTGGAGAATACACGCACTCAACACACTCCGATCCGCAGAGCAGCCTCTAGAAAGACTAAGCACTTGATTTTTAATGTAAAAGCCTCATGTAGGGCAGCACTGAACTATGTGGAACAGAATTCTGTTAATGTGGTCATAGGGTTTTTGGTTTGCTTTCGGGCTCCGGTACTTCCTAGCTTTAATAAAATAATAGCTACTTTTAGGCTGTTAGTAGGCCGAAATAAACGCATGTCACTCGAAGGTAAGTTTCTACGCTGAAAGGTCGGGCCAGAATACTGTGCTCTCACCCTTATTCTCCAAACAAGTACACACTCTATCACTGTGTGATGGCTAGGTACAAGCAGCTATCCATTTAGAGTGTCTGCTGATCGACTCTTGCATTGTACGAGACGTTGGTGAATGCGGTCACTGTTTCGATGACCGAATTCTTCTTTGCAATAAGAACCTGTACTTCAAATCATCAGCTGTACATTACCCTAGTATCTGGCCAGAACTAGAAAAAAACACGTCATTATGTTGCGAGATGCTAGACATTGTGAAGTGTCCGGAATACAATCTTCTCGCTTACAGTGGCTGTTCCCACACCAAGAAGGCAACTGTCCACAAGCAGTGCTATTAATTACCATCCGCATCTAATGCACAGCTGCGAATGCTTCTAGCCTTATCCAAGGTATATGGGCAGCAGCCGCTTATGTAGGCCCACTTACTAATCCCTACTAACTGCATTTTCTCCTACGAAAACGGTGGTTATAGGGTTTTATGGGTGGAGAATTAGGACACGCAGTGGAATATACTTTAATAAATGCTAAATGATTTATATCGGTAGATTATCCTAATCTGTATTATCGTTTAATTTATTTCAACAAACCCGATTATCAAACTGCACGTTTTTTGAATTTCCCGACAACTAGAAATGGTGGTTAGGAAGTCGTCTACTTCAAATTACCTGAGGTCCAACTTACCGTTCTGGAGTTAGATTAATATAGTTTGCGGCGCCACGCACACCTTCACTTAAAATGCGGAAAAACTTACTCCCAGCGGCCGCGGGAAGCAACTTCGAAAACATTTGTTTCACTTTACACTTACTCCTAAAATTTTCCCTTTCAGCCTATCCCATTTACACACCCCCCAAAACTCTATAACCACCGTTTTTACAGGACAAAATGCTGGGACTAGGGGTATACGAGTGGGCCTAAATAAGCTACTTTGCTGGGATATGTTTTGTAGGAAACATGAAATTAACAGTTGCAAATAATAGTGTCTCAACGACTGATTTTACATTTGTAGGGATGTCGGCACATTTAAAACCACTAGGTAAGTACCGCTGTTTTTGCGTAGGAAGTTGCTCAAAAGCGCCGATGCTCTTGTTCCACCCCAATGATGGCCTGACTTCCTACTGAGGAACGAGTTTTGTAATAAGTTTATCGTTTGGTATAAGAACGTCGAAGAAGCCTATACACCACTTTTTAATTTACTCTTCGATTAACAGAAGAGATTGAAGTCCATTCTATGCTGTAGAATAGGAAGGCGCAAGTCTTTTTTACGCAAGGATCCTTATACTTACTCAATGAGCATCAAGCGAATCTGGAAAATGATCACAACAGGACATGCGAAACAGAATATCCCATAATATAGGTGGCTTTGTGTTAAATTCCAGGAAGATCAGAGTTACGTTTGAGGCAAGTTAGGGATGGAGTAAGAACATAGAGCTGTGGTTACGGTTTGGGTTAGGGTTAGTATCAGCCTAAGGACAGGGGCATAATTATTATTCTGCAATTTAGTGCAATGCCATCTGTATTACACCGGCGATGTCCTTGTTTCATTGCCCCAGACAAGGGGGTGGGCATATAAAACAATTCTAACCTGCAATTGTCCCTGTTTCACTAATACCTCTGCATATTTCAGCGAATTTAAAGTGTATTGGTTTTTTTTGCCAGCAATGCAACGCACGGTGAAATAATACAGAAATACCTACTGGTCCTCGGAAATATTAGCTCCTGTTTTTTGTATTCCAATAAGAGTACAAACAGAAAGCTTCTTACGGACAGCCACACTAAGCAAAACAACGAACTCAATGATTGTGAATTAAAGCAAGCATTCGCAAATTGACGAAGTCACCGGAAGACTAGATACATAGGAGGGAAACGAACTGCAGTATGTCGCAAGTGACTTCACGGGGGGCCCATTTTATTGAAGTTCAGCTTGTCAGGAACGGCATTTGTAGAAGTTTATTTAACAAGTTTCAGTGGTCTAGTTTAGGAGCCATAACAATTATGCCCACGCTAAACTTGTGGCACACTTTGTACAATGCCAAGAAAGATATAGAAGCAAAGGAACCCGCCTAACCTGGTCACCGTGCGGACTTCTCCAATTGCCCTGTCACCGTTCCTTAATTTTACACATCTAGCAGACCACCAATAAGGAAAATGAATGCAAAAGCGCAAGGTTAATGTCAGATGCGGTGACTACTTATCGCATTTAATTAATGGTCGGATGGATCTCCACCATAAAATTTTTGCCCTTTCACAGCTCCTATGAATAGTGCAAAATTGTCCCATCACCACAGCCCATCTGGAGGCGTCGAAAAGGAGGGAAACTGAAAAGTTGGCTCGACACGGTTCGTCAAGACATAGAAGCGATTCTTGGACCTTCAATTTTCGGTATTCGTCTCTGGACTAAGAATAGGTGGAACTTTCCATTTCCACTGCCGTTAATCATAACGCGTGGAGAGGAACCGACTGTGACATCATCGAGGCCGGCTGGATCAGGCATGATCGCAGCCGTATCAGGCAAAAATACGTTTTTTTGGAGGTGACAGTCCGCATGCCCAGTGCTACGCAGGCACTCGTAACTTACAGGCGTGTGCAAACAAAACCACAGTGCGGCCCGTGGGCGTTATCGGTTTCGACGTCACGCGCCTATGTGCGACTTTAAATCCACAGTTGGAACTCTGAACCGACTAAAGTGTAGTCACTTTGACCGACAGTGTGACCGCCGTCTGAATAGGAGAGCAGCGGATGTTTGTGGTAATCCTGAAAGCACGTTTTAGCGACAGTTGGTTCTGTTCAGCCAAGTTCAGTCTTCATCACTAAAACGCCGGGGACCAAGTAGCAAATAAGGGGACATTTGAGTGGTCGGCGGTATCAGTCCGGATATTCCGGCCTCGAGACAACTATCTGTAGATTGCAGATACTATTGCAACTGCCGTAAGTGCGCAATCCCTTTGTTACGTGATGGGGCTTGTCACATCCTGTCTGCCGAAGGAGTCGCCTGGCCGCTGTGGTACAGCGTAAAGTATAAATTGAGTTTCGGGATCTTTACCCAACAAGCACCTGAGCCGGAGGTCTGGACTTTAGACAATCATCGAACATTCAGACGGTACTGAGGAGGACTCGCCGTCCGTCAGACTTTGAGTGCGAATGTCTAGGAATGTTCGCACATTGCTTCTTCCTTGATAGAATAGTCCAACGCGCACACGATTAGCCTGTACCACGGGACCAGGGTTGGAAAAACGCTTTAGTTCTCGCGGACGCCGCAACATATACATTTATCGGATGTTCCCACGAGATTTGTTATCGCTTTTGAATACAGTTGGGTTCTTTATAGCCTCCTGAATTTTTGTTCGATGTTATCTTTTCTATCACTTTGGCTGAAGAACGGAACCACAGGGCAATATTGACCAACCAACTTATTTAATGGTGATTCACTTTCGCCATGTCTTAGTACTATCGTCGGACCTTGAGGTAATTTATAAGGCGATCGGTGTGCATAATCTAAAAATTCTGCTCTCTGGTAGCATTATCACTGTTAGTTCACAATTGCTTATTTGTCAGACTCGAGAGCCCGCCCATTTCACAGCTTACCTTCGTGGCCACTTTGAGTAGCCAGCAGGCGGGGCTCAAGGTTAATCCATCTTCGCTTAGGGCCTCTTAGTTGCACAGTCATAGTGTCCGAGGACCACGCTTAAGTACACTTAGTAATGCATGTTTCTCTGGTTCAACGGGTAGCCGTGCCCCCTATGTGTCTATTGGTTATGGCTTTGTGAGGTGATCGAGCAAGCGTAAGGCGATGAAATTGTTCCGAATGACTGGAGTGTGAGTATCCTTATGCCTGTATTCAAAAAGGAGGTAGTGTCGAAGTGTGAGGAATATTGCAGTATAAGCCTCGCCGACGTTGCTCCGAAGGTCTTCATGATTGTCCTTTTCAGAAGATTCCAGTCTGTACGAGACTCGAGGATGAGGTCTGACCAAGCCGGATTCCGAGCTGGACGTGGATGTGTAGATCAGATATTTACACTGTGGTGCATTCTAGAACTATACCAGCTTTGTAGACTTCGCTGCTGCGTTGGATGTTGTCTGCAGCGAGTCCCTGTATCGAATAATGGAAGTATTCCACAGTTTCCGAGTAACTCCTCAGTTTCCATGTAAATCAAGGCTTTAGACTGTCAAACTAACATTCCTAGCAAAGGCAACCCAATTCTCCTCAAATCCATTGAACGCTATAAATAAATTTATGTCGGGAGTACGTAATTTTAATTTAAAAGCCTGGAATTAAATGCATCTGGAAACAAAATACAAATATACTAAACCCCCAACATTTATCCTATGCTCCGAGCTCACCTTTTTACGCCCAGGTGTATTAGAGGATAGAGGTTCGTCTTTCTTTCCGGCCCTTGTACTTCCAATTCGCCATAGTTCATGTTGAGTATCGGCATAGCGTTTCTCTCACACTGGAAATGCTAAGTCAAAACTGAGGAGGTTTATGAAACAGATTCATAATGACGATCTCCGCCCTATCCCATGCATCACCAACATTATCAAGCTAACCTCGGCTGTAAATGTGGTTAGGCAAATTGATTGGCCTGACACGAAGTTGCATCCGCCGTATTCCACTGAGGAACTTGAAGTTAACATAATTAAAAGATGGCATAAAAACCACACTGAGAAGGTTCCATTGCTGTCCAACAAGGCAGTTAAAGGAAGACCGAGCTGTCCTTTCCACTGGCAGCAAGAAGCACAAGTGTGGCGTAAAGGAGTTTGGCTTGATAGATTTAACATGATAGAGGGTACTGTCGTAGTGGGTTAAGTTAATAGGAAAAACCCATGCCTGTGCGATCTTTAGGCCCACTTCCGCAGGGGAAGGAGACGAAGTGATACGTCAGGTAGAAGGAATAGTGTATTCTTTACAGAGGTGGTGGAGAATAGATTGGGGGAAGTTGACTGTCGGATGACTGCACAACCACTCGCAAGAAGTCCGGTTTCCGACGTGTATGAGCGTGGCAGTCATCGAAGTGAGGTCCTGTGTGAGTTAACCTCAGAGAGCTGATTGGCCAGACTGGATGGAGGAAGGCAGATCTTGGTGTGTGTGAGCTTGCTAGCTACTGTGACATGTCGAGCGTTAGCGCAGTTTGTGACTCCTGTGATTGGCTGTTCCAGAGGTGGAACGAGAAATGCACTTCCATGACCTGATGCGTGGCGTGATGTGGAAGGTGAAAGGCGCTACAAGGTCACTATAGTCCTATAGTATTCACCCGACCCCCTCTTAGCTCGCATACACCTGAGCCTTTGAGCCGACCGGTGTCTGCCTCTGCCCAAAGCCTTTCATTGCATGTAAGAATTAAGTAATGACTCACACTGACTTGACGGCGATCAAAAAATGATGCATGAGACATGGTTGTCACTTACATTGCCAAAACAGCAGCAGCAGCAGTTTGTTTTAGGTTTTTCGTGTTTTCGAGGTTTTGGAGGGCACTCAAGAGGAGCTTTACCAATTCACCCAATTTTGACATTGCCTGTAAACTGGCAATAAATAATTAAATATGCAGTAAGTAGACAGTGACACGCTGAAGACTCGAAGCTCCCATGTCCAAAATTTGAACACATCGTAAGTGGTAAAGCGTTAATACTCAATAAATAGTTTAGAGAACGAAGCCTTCCAAGTAGTTTATAAGGGTCCACCAAACTGTCCAAAGTCCCTGGGTCAGCGCCTGCTAGCAACAGCAGAAGCGATCGCCATACGATTGAGAAGGCTGGTCTTGTGTGCACGTAGGAACTCCTTGCATGCTCTGTGCCTAGCATTGCCAACGGTAGCTTAACTGCAGGAAATCCTCAGTGCTCTCGTCTTCGCTCACACCCTACCCCTGGACCGACTCCATCGAATCCTCCCAGCCTTCACTTATCGATCCCAACTCCCTCTCGCCTCTTTTTTCGGGATTTATTTGTATGAAAAGATGAACATGATTCAACTTGTAGCCCATTTAGAATTCATCGAAAACTTACGTATGCTCGCCAGCCGCCCTTTTGAATTCGCTGATGGGACTTTTTGTAATTTTAAGTAAGCTCATCGTGTTTGGTACGGGAAATTAGGTGATATAAGATTGGGAATTTAAAAAAAAGAATATTCAGTCTCAAGAATCTCGCTTTAATCAATTGAAGAATTTGGGAAAATGTGGTGCAGAGACATGAGATCTTCGCTGGAGGTTAATAGCAAAAGGGTACACGGACAAGAAATGAATCAAGAGATTAATGCGCTAAGACCCGAATTATGGCTGGCGCTCCGGTTCGGAAACCTGAACAAACGTTTCGAGAAGCTGGATATCGTTGTCAGTTGGAGGAGACTGAACGATTAACTGAAGCAGCGCAAAGATTGCTTTTTACTGCAACCAGATGAGTTGGGGGGCAAAACAGCGTTATCCGAGAGGGAATTACATTTAGGCTTAACTGTTGTAAGGGCCTTGAAACGAACAAAGCCAAGTCTTTTTAGAAGTTTAGCAGGTCAGAAAAAAATTTTCCTTGCTTGACTGCTTTTGGTCTTCTTTAAATTAGTTGCAAAGATATGTTATAAAAATAGGAATATACCGTTTTTAAGGTAATTTTGAAAATGAAAATTTGGGAAGACTACCCAATTAGTGTTGTTTTCCTTCACTCTGACGCTTGTTTCTTCCACACATTTAAATTTTCGGGATAGCAAGATTTCTGAATACGGATAAGGAATACCTTAATCGTCTTTTGCAGAACCAGAATATCCAGGGTCGAAACTGTGAGCTGTTTGAGAAATGTCGGACTTCATTTTATTGAAGTCAAAAACCTAGGAGCTACCCAAGCCAAATGTACCAGTTGAAGGCCTTTAACTTTATCTGGTTTCCCTATTTTATCGATGTTAGAGGTTCCATTGTATTCCTGTTATTTTTGGCGAGAAAGCTTCCTTCTATTTTTGAATTGATTGCAAAAAGTAGGCTTAACAGGCGGGAAAGTCGGCATATTTGCTTTGCAATTTCAGCTCTTTGTAATTTGTGTTTCCCTGACAAAAATTGGTCTATCTGGTAAACCAAGTGGCTTAAAATTTCATATATATATGAAGTACCACAGATAGAAAGTATTCGGAATATTCTTTGTAGACGTGTTCTGCCGACAGTCGCTTGCCCGCTCTGGCCATTTACAGGTCTGCTCATTAGCGGTCTCCATCAAAGAGGAGCGGGAACGGTTACGAATTAAATGTCGGTCTTGTTCTGTGGACGATCTACGTTTGTTTATTGTCCATTACTGTCAGCCAGACGTAGACCCTGTTCGCCAAAATGGCAATTGGTGAATTAACAAATTTGCATCCAACCGGGTAGGTATGAGCAGACGATACAGTGGGGCCAAAATGTAACATTTCAGATCAGTTCATTTTATTTTTTAGTTCAAGCAGCACTGGTTGTAGTATTATTAGAAAGGCTTATTAAGCAGTGATTATACCAGGAATAATGGGCTTATACGCCTCCTTGAAAGCAAGCACGTGAAAGGAAAGTGTAATGACATTAAACTGCCGGCAACAGCAGTTTATTTAGTGCACCTCATTTATCTCTAGTCGCAGCATTTTTTCCTACAAAAACGATGGTTATGGGGTTTTATGGCTGGAGAATTAGGGAAGGCAGTGAAATATGCTTTAATAAGTGCTCTTTGCATTTTTATTCTACTGTATTTATAAATTTTGTTGATTTATATCTCTTGATTTCCCTAATCTGTATTATTGTTAAAATGATTGCGGAAAAAAATGATTAGCAAATTGTAGGTTTCATGAAATTCCAGAAAAATAGCAATGGTGGTTTGGAGGTCGTTTACTTTAACTTACCTGAGATCCGATTAACCCTTCTGGCGTTAGATTAGTATAGTCCACGGCGCGAAGCGGCGCGCACGCATTCAATTTACCTGCGGAAAAACTTACTCCCAGCGGCCAAAGGAACTAAATTCGATTATTTTTTATATTTTGCACTTACTTCTAAAAATTTCCTTCCCAGCTTATCCGATTCCTCCATCCCCAAAACCTTATAATTATCGTTTCTGTAGAATAAAATGCTGAGACTAGGGGTATATGAGGTGCACTACTTGAAATACCTTTGCCCAACTGCCTTTTTGTTTTATTGGGTCAAGTATGCATTGAATTATCTACACACAACTTTTAAATAAATCGTTGAATAAACACGTGCTTTTATCCGCAAACGACTTTGTTCTTATTTACTAGATCATAACAGTTGGGATACTCGTATCTCAGCTTCCTGGATAAACTGCTCCGTTTACCACAAAAACACTAAGGGTTTCTTTGGGAACCTTGCATAAATTAATTTAAAACAATTTAGACACGGTTTTTAGGCATAAGGACGCACTTATAGTCTATCATAGATTCAGCTGGACCCTGATTGCTGGTCCAGGAGTAGAATATGGCAAATTTAGAGGGAAAACTTCAACTCTATGGTGGAGGTTTGCCACTAAAATCTGAAATTACAGTGGAATACTCTGCTCATTGCCATGCCAGAAAGACACCGCAGATTTCCAGAAATTTTAATATGCCCTGATTTATGACGTGACAGCTTTGAAGCGTTGTATAAGCAGAAGGCAGAGGAGAGTGAGCGGTAAATGCAGCACAAGTATACTCTCTCTCTCTAACCTATTTCACGCGCAATTCTCCATTCCCGCGACAGCTTACTGTGGCGCACACGCTGGGTCTCTTCGAAACTAACGGTCGAACTGTCATAAGTAGTATTTTTAGAATGTCGAGCTATGTGTTCAGCTGGGGCCACTATCTGTGAAAAAGGTTTATTCCGACGATGTGTGCATTGATACTAAATGGCGTTCCATGGCTATCTGTAGTTGTCCTAATTGAGGGAATACTTTTCATTTGGAATTATAATCTTTAATCTGTTTCCGCAAGCTTGAAATCCACTTAATGCTTCCAACGATAGGGAAAACGGAGGCTCCCGGTGATTGGTAATATTCCCTCTCTCTGACACAGACGGCCATAATAGGTTCCGTCAAAAATGGCAGTTTCTCCGTACCAATATTGCTTTTAGTATGCTGTAACTTCTGGAACGCTTCACATCGTCCCAACCAGGGAGGTAGTGATGGGAAGAAAGGAGAGGTAATGAAAGTTTTATCTACTGTTTCACCTACTGGCTCGAGTTATTTGGCATCGCTCACAAGCTGTGGTACAATTCCAAAGTAATACATACACGCGTGCTTATATTACTTGAAATAGCTGAGTAGTCGTGAATGTTTACTCCTTCCGAATAACCGACGGCTGTTCGCTTTTCATCAGCAATCACGTAAACGGTCTCTTTTTAAATGCTCTGCTGTGCCAATGCATTTCCTAGCCACTGTATTACAAATAAGGAGCTGAAAAGCGTTTTCCTATTTTTCCCTCAACAAAACTGAACTGAACTATAAGCGGTATGAGTAACAGTACTCAGTTTTTCGTTCTTCGGAGTTCAAGATTTTCTAATACCTGTACCAGCGAAATTTCTTTTTACCAGTTACACGATATCTCTGTGGATACCAGTAGTATCAATTTAGTTGAATAGTTTTGACAGCCTGTTGGACCATTTGAGCTCGTCAATGCAGTGCCAAAAACTCGATAGATAATGAGCTTATAAGGATCTCGTGCTGGTCGTTGGGGGGGGGGGGGGGGGGGGGGGTGGGTAGTCATCTCGTTGTTGCACTGTCTCGTGCATGCAAGGTGCGGCGCGAAGGAGCGATGTTCTCATGGTCGGCGTCATAAGTTATGTGGGTCCAACGCGCGGCGTGCGTTTGACTGTTGCTCGTGGCTTCAAGAGACATGCGAAACGGATGCCCTGTTACATAGATAAGAGAATGGCTCACTTAAACGCAGAATATTCAGAAAGAATATCTGGATGGGGCAATACGTTAATTTTCACTGTTTTTTCCCCTTAATCTAAAAAGGAAACATAGTTTAATGACTGGCAGCCAGAGTAGGACGCATCTGCTCCCCCGAAATAGTTGAAGTAGAGCTGCAGCAGCTGCAGGACACACGCCGCGAAAGTGGTTACCCAGAAAAAATCATCGTCCGGAAGATCGAGGAGCGTGACACTAAGCATGCCGTTTCAGCGGCAGAAAAGAAAGACCTATTTAGAAAAGGTTGCTTCCTCAAAAAGACGCTGCGAGTGAACTAGCAAGATGATGTTTAAGGACAGGCGTCACGAGTGCTTTCCCAGCGGCGACCTTACGTGAATCCTTTGCAAAATCTTCCTTTATAGGGATGGGTGGTAAAGATTGACTACTGCTATATGCCACATCCATGTGCATTTACTCCTTCACTTACTCCTATGGAAGGGGATATATTGGCGGAACAACGAGAAGTCTAGAGAAGAGGGTACGCGAACACATACCAGCCCGGCTAGGCAAAGGAGAAAATTCATGCAGTTCAAGTTTACTCTTCGCACACTAAATCGATACTAACCACCAAGGCGACGCGAGAGAGGCCTTTCAGGTCATACACTGGGCACTAACTAATTGTTCTATAGTCCTCCTCAGACGACTGCTAGCCACAGCGGAGGCAGTGGCAATCGATTTAGCCAAACCCGCTTTCTGTTGTCGAAAGATGCTGTCACAAACATGTCACCTCTCTTGGCCAACTACAGGTTAGAATCGTACGCCACCCGAAACCACAGAGGATAAACAAACGCATGGCGCGCGTCTGGCGTACAGATCTCAAACCACTGACAGTGAGAACGTCGATCACTGGGACAATATGTTGATTCACCTGAGAACGTCCCCCTTCGCCGCGCGCCGAACGCCAAAGTCCTTAACATGCCGACTCTGGCATGCACGAGCCGAGGGAACTACGAGATAACGAACCACCACCACCACCACCACCACCACCACCATCACTAAAACCACGAGAACCATATAAGCCTTGCACTTAACTGACTGTTTCATTCTCCATTTCAACTTACCGGGCTGGTTATGAATGGCCGAAAACATTTGTTTTACCAAATGACTTTTCAATCCTAATGAGCTTAATAATGAGCTAAAAGAGAGAATTCCCATGCTGGCTTCGCTTGAGGGGTGATCTTGGCGTTCTTTATTGGGATGCTAAACAAGAAACCTGCCGGCATCTCGTAGCCTCACCCTCTGCACACACAAATGTTTTTTAGCTTTACGGATATGCGGACAAATGCAATACTAGTTTTACGGGCCCCAGTCCATAAACAAGTGCAACAACCTACCCAATCCATATTCCCTGCTGAGGCACTTAGGGACGGCACAGGCCATGGCGTCGTCTAACGCCACCGCCTGGGAGCCAGATGACCAAGCGATCATCACGTCGAATTCGGCCATGTGTGATGAATGTTCAACGGGTCACGGCCCGCACACCGGGCATTAGCGCACAAGTGGACGATTATCCTCCATCAGGGATCCGTTAATTGTCATAAGTGTGCAGTATCATAGTGACTGCATCCTATAAATACTACAACTCCTTGTGCATGAATTACCTGTTTCTGTTGATTTTTCTGATGAAGCATCCGCGACAGATTTCGAACTGTCAGGCGAATGAGAGTCTTGTTCCAGCGATCACATCTGCTTCTCAAATTCAGTACTCGACTTATCTGAAGCAAAATTTAATGTTACTTGGGTTGCACTTGTATGGAACTGTATGCGCACAGTCTGCAATTTTTTTCCTTTCAGCTATATGCAGTCTGTTGTTTAGCCCGAGAAACTGCAAACAACGTTGATTCCCGCCTAGAACTCTACACTAGTTTTGAGAGTGTACAGAAAAAGGGGAGAGAGAGAGTAAACTCAGGCGCATATTCGTTAAGGACGAAATTTTGGCACTGTACACGCCTCGGGGACCTTCTCTGACCCGCTGCAACTCCTGGTGCCTTTCAGAATCAAACAGTGACATTTTTGACAGTTTGCACATACGCACCGCAGACACGCGTGCACCGTTTTCGACCTGGCTGGAGAAACTCAGGCATTTCACCCTTTCATATTCACCTAAGCCGCGGCCACTGCCGCGGCCACTGCCGCAACCACAAGCTTCCCCCCCCCCCCCCCCCCCCCCCCCCCCCCCCCCCCCCCCTACAAGCCCTTCACGCAACCTGTGCCATATCTACCGGCGACGGACCCCTCACCACCTCACGCTACCCCCTCCCCTCCCCGCAGACACCTCTGCACCAGGCCCGAATTCCACTGCCTCCGCAAGCCATTCTGTCTGGGCTGCATTCAAGAGCCAAGGGCGTTCATCAAACCTGACATTTTGAATGGGCTGCCTACGAGACCCGATTTGCTAAATGCGGGGGCAAGGAGAAATATGCTGCTGGTGGCGGTGGCCGTCCCCAGTGCAGATTTGGCATCCACCTGAGTTAGTGGCTAGTGCCGTCCTTTCTCCGGGACACCGGCGTTTCGGATGTCCCAGTTTGAAGTACGAGGACGATAAAGACAGGTTCAGGGGCCAAGCTCTCGCACGGGGCAAATAAATGTTTACCGGGGTTTGACGGATGCACGTGATTCGAGCACCAATTGCCTTTCTCCTTCTCCCCTAGAGGCCATGTTATCGCATGTCTGCCACAGCGGCGGTCGACCTCAGAAGAGCTCTCCGAGCAGTCATGCTATAACCGCAGAAATCTCAGCTTCCCTTATTTAAAAAAATGCCAACTTCACTGTCCAGGTCGTCTAAATCACGGAAGATAGTGCGATCAAATTCGTTTTCCGTTGTGTAATCAAGAAAATGCAATGCATCAAATGGCCGGGGCATACAGTCATCGGATTTTTCAATTTACTGTACACAACTGATTGCAACTTTTACCAGAAACGGAAGTACTGAGGTGATCTGAACACTTTATATGGTGCGCATTACCATTTTTGAGCACACTTATGTGTCAGACAAATAAGAAATGCTCGGAGTTTTCGAACATTCTGAAAATCACCGGTAGGGCTCGAGATATTTTTCTTTGGAAACAGTTTATTTTTCATGTTTTTATTAAACACTAGCCAAATTTGGCTGGACGCAAAATATCCTACCTCTAAAAGGCAAATAGGGTACGCGTCAAAGTCTAAGTAACATATATTTAAATCTTTAAGTAGCTTAAAAGATTCAAGGCTTAGGAGAAAATGGCGAGTTTAAAAAAGGGCACTTAAATACAGGACGAAAATTGAGGTCCAGATCACTTCCATCGAAATTATGAAATGGTTTTTCGATTAGAAAAGACTACTTAAGTAGAGTTATAATATTCAGTATCGTACAAGATAGTCCCACATTATTTCAGTCTGGTCAGGTGCCCGCTTTTGAACGGGTTTATTTCCGACTGTCATCAAAAGTTATTTCTGTACAAATTGAGTACGAAATCAATCTGATGATTTCCATGGGTTTTCAACGCCTATTGAAATTAAAATATGTTTAAAACACAAACGCAAAAATATTCCCTTATGTACTTACATCTCCCTACTCATGTTAACTGTACGACATCGTCAACATGTACTATAGCATATGGAAATGTATAATATTCCGTGTATGGACATTTATACAGCTTGACGTTTTTAAACCTTGGATGCAAGTTTTAAAGCAGATTGGTTTCAAACGTATGTGGTAATTAAAAATATCTTATGAAAAGGAAAACACCCTTTCTTCAAGTATCATAGTTGAAGAAGATGTAATTTTCTAACAACTGGATACAAAGAAGAATATTGGTATGCATGCTTTCAGGTGAATATAATTGAACTATAAAGAGCATTGGAAATCAATGGAACAAATTCGACTACTTCAGTAGCTACTTCTTACAGAAAATAGTTTTTACTCGCGGTCGAAAATAAACTCGTTGGAAAGCCGGCATCTTGGCATGACGGAAATATGTTAGCATTATGCAGTACTTTAGTTAGTATTTAAATCCTACTTAAATAATATTTCCCGATCGAAAACACGTTTTAGATTTTCGGAGAAAGTTTCAGGAGCGAGCACATCTACTGTGTGATATTCTGACTCTCTTGTGCTCCCAGCCGACTTTGCAGCAGGATTTTGTATGCAGTCGAGACCAGTTTAGAGACGGACTGTTCACCTTTGACAGTCACTACGCTGTGCATCACCTTCCAGCATCGGCGCTGTGCCCACTCCTTGGAACACGCAGTTGATCTCGTTGCTTGTGAGGGTTGAACTGTCAGATATACGAAACCATTCTAAGCAACACAAATTTTTCTTATCAGGTAGTTGATGAAGGTCTTGAACGTTTGGGTACTTTCAATAGCCTTCGACACAGCAGCTAATAGAAAATGGTTGAACTTGGTGGCAAAAACGCTTAACTTTGATGACATATGTTAAGCCTGATTCGTCTTGTTTATTTGACTTTTCATATAGCAGATAGTTTTGTGGACCGTACAGATGCATAAACACAGATCTTGGCTACTGCACTCTTCCCATGTGGCTGATTTCCCTGCTCAGGTTGGGTCTCAGCACAGAATAGGAAACCGGAGGTTAGTGCACCTGTTAAATTTGTTTCGGGCCTGAGAACCAGGACTTGAATAGCTCACGGCTTATGTAATTGTCACATCTTGCAATTATTTTGGTCTCGTGAAACTTGAAAATATGACCGGTTCCACGTTGAGTCAGTTGCAATATGGAAACAAGCGTCTTTCCTCCTCCTCCTCCTCCTCCTCCTCCTCCTCTTCTTCTTCTTCTTCTTCTTCTTCTTCTTCTTTTTCTCCTTTTTCTTCTTCCTTGTCACTGCGCCCAGAATAACTCCGATTTTTCCAAAGTAGTTGCCTTATCCACAGCTATACCAGCTCTGGTAAACGACTCGAGATATTGCCTGTCACGGCAGTGGGTATTTCAGTTTCATCCTGGTTGTCTTCAGCTTGTGTGCAGCTCCAAGTCCAAGTGGAGTGAGAAGGTACCTGGCGACTTGCAAGACGTTCATTAAGTATGGAAGAGCTTTCCAAAATTTTGGGCGGGTTCGATTTTGTCTCTCCTGTCCTCTTCATATTCGTTGGATGACGAAGTTTCGTGCCTAGCCATTTGCTTTTCGTACCCATCGAAAATGCTGTAAGCTTGCCGTCCGTTTCACGGTAACGCATCTCAGACTGCCGGTGTAATCCCCCTACGCAAATGAATTTGTGGCTGATCAGATGCTTGCTTTTGAATTTCAGTACTTAGATAGTATTGGCCAGTTTCATGAACACTTTGGTCTTTAGGTCGTCACAATCTTTGTGGCAGACGAGAATATTGAGAGAAGCCAGTAGGTTTTTTTTTCTCTTTTATCGTAAATTGCACGTACAAGAAGAAGCTGTTGATGCTTTTTTGGATATGACCTCTAAGTCCCTTTCGATGACAATGAATACATCATCTACAGTGAGTGCACTATCTCATGAAATCCAATGATTTGTACAAGTAACTCCCTCTTACTCAAACGCAACCCAAGCTGTGGCCCCTAAAATCATACAGCAATAAAGTAATGGTCATTTTTCACAATAGAGCATATTGTGATTTATGAAGGAATATAACGTTTCATAGAAACACCAGCTGTTTAAAAAATGGAAAATTCCGAACAAGTGGAAATCGGGCGTACTAGGTAAACTTAAGTTTTTCATGTAGAGGAAGCCCGTTCACGCAAAACCACCGAATTAATAAAGCAGAAAAAGTAAAATTATGCTATAAAATAATCGTTTATTGAAGTTTTCGAATACATATGCTTCCATATTACGTGCAATATAATGTGTGACTGGTACCGAAGAGCTTTAATTTCGAATATGTGTTCCAACACGTTTTCGCGAGAACTGCTAGTTGTTTCTTTCGTTTATGCATCTCTGACTTAGTTTGGACAAAGTCAACCACGTTTTCACTTGATGAGCCCCATTGGGAGATCATAGGAGTAATATATTTGCTAAGCTCACATGTGGACATGCCGGTCAGTGACTAATATATTGAAATAAAATTGTCGGATACAATTGTCAGCGTACCATTTTTTTATACTTAGAGTAATTGCCTTCTGCCATATATTTGTAATTATTTTGATATTTCTATTACGAAGACGTTCAGATCTTCCTTGGAATTCCAATTAAGACTTTACGATTTTCACTGGCTTCAGTCAACTGAAAATTGATAATGATTTTATTTTACGTCGGCACTGCACTTAAATAACGAGCTTTTAACGATGTTTTTCTTATGCAGCTCTCTATGTGTGTCATGGTTTCTGAACCATCCAAGCGTGTCAACTCATAGCCGAGAAAAATGAAAGTCCGCAACATCAGTCATGAATGAATATTCATAAGGCTTATTTAAAAAAGTTTCATAACAATTTATCACTTGAAAGACAGCTTTGGTTATATATTTTGGCCTCGGGTGTCTGCGAACTTTATTTATGTTGAAGATTGAGTCAAGATCAGAATGGAAAATCTTGGCCAGTTTATTGATTCCCCTAAAAATTATGAAAAAATCTTCCGTTGTGAATGAAATGACTTGCCTTTCTATATAAATCGGAACAGTTTTCAGTATATTTCGTTACTTCTAGGCTCAGTTCTACAATAACAATGGAGAACAGAGGGGTAATAAAACCAACGGTGATTTTTGAGAAAACTGCATCGCAATGTCCCGTGACAACTCACTCAAATGTGCGCAATCTTAACTGTCTTCAACTTTTTATTGACTGTTTAATCGATTTGATTACTATATACTAATAAAGTCCTTATTCAAATTCCTTGCCTGCACCCCTTCAAATATACCATATATATTTAATAGGGTTATAGCAAGAAACAGCCTAAAACATTTATTACTCAATTTTATGGCACAAAACTTGGAAAATTAGCAAAATAGAATTTTTTTAACTTATTTTGCTCTTTTTTTCCAAAAATAGTGCGTTATCACATAATAAAACTTACCTCAATTTCAAGGATGCAAAAAAATATTTGTCCGTTTTGTGAACAGATATAACCGAAAAATTTCTGCTCTTTATGAGTGTTCTTTTGTAGTCCAACATGCAGTAGCAAGCAGTTCCTTTCCTCAACGTCTAATAGCATCTGAAATTTGTCGGATATCTGCAAACGCTTGATTTCACCCATTTTCGCCTCTATTTTCTCCCAGTATGCTGATCTTAACGGAATTAAATTCTACTCAACATAATTGCGCCTCAACTCAACCCAGTGAACTAAATAACCAACTGCAAATGTGTGTAAAGTCCTCCAATTTCCAACCTTTCATCAGATATGTAATCTACTGTACATACAGAGCTCAGAATTTCGGTCTGTGGTTTTGGAAGACTAGCAAATCTAGCCGTTGTGAGACCACCTTGGCTACGAGACCGGAAATTGGTGAACCATTTACCTCCTTGTGGACTATCCCTCGAACGTAAAATACGCCTATATACAGAAACATAGTAGCTGCAGGCAATGGGCACTTCCGAGATGATTCTCATTTTATCGTATTTGCTTCGTTGGAGTTATTAGATCGTCCCTATTGTAAGGCAGTTTAAACTAGAAGTAAAACCATGCAGTACATCAAAATATACCACGAAATTGTTTGGCAGGAGGCTAACCCCTGTACGTTCCTCTTATAACTGTCTTGACGAACAGACTGTGGCATCCGAATCAGCGCACAGAAATTTGAGAAGCGGAAACAGCCACGTTGCCAGCTTGTCTGTTGCTGTTTTTTGGGTTTAACGATTGGCCGAAGAGGAGCACCCTCTTTATACCCTTTTGGAAAACTCAAGAAATCGAAGAAAAGCCGTTTCTAATGCTCTCGCAATGCCTCTAGTACCCTTAGTTGGGACTGTCTCTGATGTTGGGTTTAAGCAAGAATTCGACCGATACGGCCAGGCCTCCTCCCTCTGTCCTACTTTCTGGAACTCGACTGTTCGTTTCTACTGAAAAACTTAAAATTGTTCCCATGTGATTAATTTTAGGACTGTCAGATAAAATTGCGTAAGCTGGCACTTTTGTTCTTTAGTATTACTGAAAATCCTTGTTAGTAGTGCTGTCGATTAAACTTTTTTTCCAAATTTACGAATTGAATTCTGGGAATATCTGTAGCAAAATAAAGCAAAAGTAGTAAAGTTGAAATTGAATTGAAAAAAATGATTAGGTAGACGAAGCACCTACTTTCACCTTAATTAGCCAACTGCTTATCTCTGAAATGTGCATGGATACCTTTCCAACCGCAAGTGGTTGTTTATTTACATATAAACCATAAACAGATAATTCTTTCAAGCGGATTTTCCATGTTCATTCTCCGTCACTACTATTTTACAAAATAATCAAGTTTTTCGCCTTTTATAGAAAATCATGATCCAAAAACCTGTATTTAAAAGGAGATAGACAAAATCTGTGAACATTTACTTTGTAAGCATTGCTAATGTCATGAATGAAATGGATTATGCATTAGCTGGCTTGGTTAGTGCACTGACTACGCGATAAATGCGGTTGGAACTTTGTGTGATACATATTACAGGTTAATGAACCAGAACTAGTGTCAACCATCTTATTGCTTTTCAACCTCCCCAACAGGAAATAGAAACGGACTTTCTCATAACACAGATGGCTTTGCAATAAATGTCCGGAAATTGAGTATAGGTTTAAGGTTGTCGTTATGGCTAAAAAAGAGGCATGGTTTTGTGTTGAATCTAGCGTACGGGGAATTTTACCTCTCCTGGAATTTAGCAAACGGTACTGCACTGCATAGGAGGCGTCCCTATTGTTCTGTTCTGTGGGAGCATGTAATCTACAGGGTTCCCCACGAAAAACCTCTAAATTTATGATAATTTTTATACTGTTATAAAAATAAAAATTATTGATTACAATTATAACTAACAACTTTATTGTGTAATTAACAAACTGTTACCTAATAGAAAAGTTACAGATACCGCTCAAAATGCTGTCCATTAACTGCAGAACAGCGACGTAAGCGATCCATCCAGCTCTGAGCTGCTCGACGAATGACTCAAGAGGGATGTTGTTCCATGTGTCCATCAACACATGGTTTATTGACTCAATATCAGTGATTCCTATTCTTCGTCTCTGAATCTCATGTAAGAGTACACTCCAACTGCAAAAGTCCATTACATACAGGTCAGGGCTCTTGGATGGCCATTGCTGGGGTGTGATGAAATCTGGAGTGTTAACTCGGAGCCAGGCGACAGTGTAATTGGCAGTTTGTGGCTTTGCACCATCTTGCTGCCACGTCCAGGGTTCTCCCTGCATTACTTGATCAATATCTGTAAACATCTGCGGGCACATCTCCTCTCTGTAAAAAACTTGATTTACAGTTTTTTTCGTTCTCCGACTCGGTGCAACACCTTCCTGCCCAGCAGCATCTCCTTCAATAAAATAGAGGTCTGTTTTGCCTTGCCAGGAAACAGCACCATAGCACATGATAGATTTTTGCTGCTTGTCTATCTCCACCAGCAAATCTTCATCAGGAATATCAGTTTTGACTTCCACTGCACGATATATGCGTTTATTTTGCCTATTCAGTAGTGCAGACTAGCAGAATGATGATTCATCTAAGAACCAAACTTGTTTCCACTTTTCTCCTTCACCGAAGCGCTGAAGCATGGCATCACACTTTGTCTTTCGAGCTTGCTGGTGTGCTTCAGTTAAAACATGGCATTGAATACTTCGAAAACATTTTAAATTGGATTTTGCAATTGTTCTGTGCACATACCCTTTTGACAATTCCAGTTCTTTACAAATTTCACGTTGACTTGAATGTCTTCTGTGATGAGCTGGTGGAGTTACGGCAAGTTCCACGACTGTTGGCCTTGTTGGGGAATCTTGCCTGCAAGAAGTGCCACTACCAGGCTTACGCACCTTTGCTACTGGTGATCAACCTTGTTTGACTGCAGCCACGACACCTCTAAACTGGTCAGTTGTAATGGCACCAAACGATTTAGGCAAAATGTTCTGACATTTCTGCAACCCCCATGTTGGATGTTCTTTCCGGAATAGGACGATGACCTCGAGTTGGAAATTGCTTAGCTGTGGCATGGGTCTACAGGTCTTTCCAGAATATTCCTGGCATATGGTGCGCAGGTGGGCATTTTAGAACCTTCTCCTCTGCTACCACCACCCACGTTGTGTGGGTGCTCCTCACCACTGAGCGGAACATAGCGTGGGTGACATGAATGCGGGTGCGAACAAACGGGGGCGGCTTCACTTCGGATGTGGCCCAGGTGTTCTGTTTTCTCCGCCATCGATCTTGACGGCATGGGCGGTCCGGCCGCCGTAACAATCACAAACTTAGGGGTTCTCTGTGGGGCACCATGTACTTCAATTACCTCAACTAATAACCATCATACTAAATCAGAGCAGATAAATAATATTCAGGGTTAATTGTAAAGAAGACGAAGACGCGATCTCTGGAACGATGGTTTTATTCTGAGCTTTCGGCTCCACACGAGAAGCCATCGTCAGAGTAAATGAGAGAAGCAAAGTCCAGGTGTCCAGGACCAAGGGGCTCTCCACCACACAACTATTAGAAGACCGGCTTCTTTCTGGTAAATCGTCTGAATTCGGCAATGAGAAGTTGCTTTGCTCCACTTGAATATAAACATCTTCGAGCAGCCATAGCTTACAAGCCGCTCCTAGAGTTGATCACAAAACAGTCTTAAAACACTTGCATTAACTTGTAGTGCAAAACCTTCTGTCAAACGTAATATAAACTACATACATTTTATATAACAGCGTGTTCGCTATCCCCTTAAAAATATTGGCTAGGAGTATTTCGTACTCTTGAATTCAACTACTAATTATTTTTCCGAAATTTCGAGAAAATAATTTTCACCGTACGCGTACTTTTGATTATGTGGACACGTACGACGTCTGATCTCAAATATTCATACTAGTATCAGTCTCATTAACGAAACGCGGCATCTGATGAGTGCTCAAAGTAGTGGAAGTTTTCGTTACTTGAAATACAATCGAGAACATATGCAATGAGGTTTACGAATGATGTAACGATTTAGCTTCTAGTTCCAGTGGTTTTGCCCGCTATCCCTAACTAATTGAAGTTTGATTTTGCATCAAAAGTTCGTCATGCTCATTTTTTATTGGGTGGTTAGATAGATATACTTACAAGCGTGGTGGGTTGAATGCTCCTCTATGATTTATCTTCTATTTGATATACATTAAGCACAATGACTATTGTACAATACACATTGTTAAGGCACCCCTTCATCGTTAGAATATTTCAGATCATGCTGGTCAAGTACCGGAAACGGTTAATTAGAAAAAGCACCTTCTGACCTATTAATGGCAATTAAAAGACTCTGTGCAAATTAAGGGCAACGATCTGACATTTACAGGTAGATTTCTGACCGCACATGGAGACCCGAGGAAACGGCTTGAAAAGGTCAGCCTCTGCACTTTCAAATAAGGCCCTTTTATTTCTTTTTAGAAATATAATGAAAATCTACCCTAGCTATTGCAACATGGTGAATCACTAGTCATGGATGCTTTTGCCATAATGATGCAAGTAAGACCTACAGGTTTCCATGTAATACTAAACAAGCTTACACATAGATAAACACTAGCATATACACTAAAACATGGCTTACAAACCACCGTGTTAACTGACCCGAATTTGAAAAATAATGCAGGGAAGCATTCTTTTTGGGATCTTACTTTCGTATCAGAACTTCTTATAAAAGATTATGGACCTCATAGGAACGAAGATTTTATTCCTCCAACATAAGGACTAGTTGAAAGTTGCTAACATCGTGTTAATGAATGGTAGCCTTTCTTAATGCAAGCACTAGTTGATAAAGGTTTCCGTTTTATTGGCAATGTAAATCCTGAAATTTCATGAGAAATCGCCTACTAGTTCCTACGTATTGCAGTAAATCACATATACACAATGCCTGCCATTTTTAGATGCAAAATGGAAATGATCACTAGGTTTGTAAGAAGAGCGCTGGGCGCTTTACAGGCCATTTGTGGAAACGTGTCCGCCACTAATTCTACAGGCAGAAGTTCCAAAGCCTGCAAGCAAGCAACTGGTGGAAATAAAAAGTTGACCTTCGATGCATAAATATTTTTTTAAAAAGACTGGTTCGCTCAAAACTGAATCTCAGGCAACCTTACACGGCAGTTTATAAGTGTCTACATCATGTCACCTGCTTAGTCTATGCTGATAGCATTCAGTGAAGATAATTTTGTGCAGGTATCCTCATTCCTTTCCTAATTTTAAACTATTGGTGCATTATCTATTAGGTTTTCTTTAGATGTTTGACAAATTTTAGGTCTTAACTTTGCTTAACTTTGTAAGTGCATCTATCTAAACAGCTGAGAACTAAAAATGGTAAATATTTTTGTTCTATCTAGTTTAGTATTAAAAAACAGTAAGAGGCCACATACTCCCAGGTTTCGATTGGTAAAGCGATACTGACGGTTTTAGTTTGTGACCGGCCACTCTGACAGACAGTTTTAGACGCACTTGTCCAAAAATATGAAAGACGCCTTTCAATGTTGTGGCCAAACCAGACTCCTGTGGTCTACTCCATTAACTTGTTCATTTCTGGTTAACTTGATCTATATGGCAAGGAAATAAATAACCTATGCTGATTGGTGGAAATATTACTGTTGGTGTCAGATACGGCAGGGGTGGTGGAAATTGAGGTCAAAATACCAGTGTCTTGGCTGAATGGCGGCCAAGACAGGTGATAAGGTGCGCGTGGTTGAATTGGGGGCTTGTCCGTCTCTGGGGCGGGGGGGCCCGTTTTCGAGGCCCGTGGTAAGCCGTGCGAGGTTGTGCTAGTGGCTTTCGACCATGGTAACTGTGGCGCTGTAACAAAGTTCTTTTGAGCGCACAGTCCCGGTCTACATAGTCTGATGGCAGCCTGATGTAGCCAACAGACGCTGTCCAATTAATTTTGAATAGCTGGAGTGCACTTTGTACATAGCTCACTCGGAAGGCCTCTCTGGCATCCACGCGATGGTTTGAGTTAACCATGTGCGCTTAAATAGAACTATTAATATGAACTCCTATCTAACAATGTCAGAAGGTGTTTTCATACGCTTTTGGGCAGACGCCGACTCGTGCGACAAATATAGTCTTCGCAACAGCGCCACTGCTACCATGGTCGACAGTCGCTAAAACAACCGCACACGGCTTATCACCGGTCTCGAAAGTGGGTCACCCAAGAGACAAACAAGTCCCTAATTCAACCGCGCGCACCTTATCACCTGTTCTGGCCGCTGGTCGGCCTAGACACTGGCATTTTGACTTCAATTTCTCCCACTCCAACCAACCCTGACAACAGCAACGACAACACTACGCATTTCCACCAACCAGCACAATTTATTTATTTAATTACCACATAAATGTACAGGCCTGAGGAGAATTTATCAAGAGCCAACACATGCTCGGCAATCTATCTTTTGATTGAAAAGACGATGACTTGGTTGCTGAGACAATACTTTTATTCACCTGACGTTTCGAGATTCGTTGAGGATTCGTCATCAGAGACATGGTCAGACATTTTGATCTTTACATTGGGAATTTTTACGTACTTGATTTCACTTAAGTGATACATTCATCCATCAAACATTATGGTTAAGAATAAAGCAGGCTCTAAGTTGTGCCTTGCATTTTGTAGCCCAGTTTGTGCAGAAAATGCACACCAAGTTGATAGTCAAAACGTTCAACTAAAAGGAAAAAGAGATTTATGGTAAGCATTTTCACTTTTGGCTCTCAACTGTACCCTACGACAGTTTGACCATCGGGAACACTTATGACAATCGTGTGTCTCAACGCATTACAGGAGCGGAGCGCCGACTTCGGTATGCATTAGTTTAGAGTGAACATAGAGTTGCTCAGCTTCTACAGCACGCTTGCCACTCCCAGCACCAAGTGGGCCCGGGAAAAAGTGAGATTTGGGAGGACCTTAAGTGAGTTCAGGCGCGGTGACTGGCAAGGGTAAGCATCTCCGGGTCAATTGGTTTATTGTACTGCACTTTTGAACTCTTCCAGGTGTCCATTTTCAGAGATCAGAACTCGCAGCTTGCAGCGTGCATCGGAGAGAGTGACCACAGCTTCGATATTGAGGGAACGGCCATCGTAAGCCAAGGGACCTCAAAAGCCCAAAGGCTGACGTTTGCCGTATGTTGACCAAATGCAAACTCTATCAACAGGCATCTTGACCTTCCCGTGGCCTATGAAGTCTTACGCCAGTATATAAGCAAAGACCATAACAAGGCTAAACCGAACGTAAGAATTGCAAGAGAAGAGTACTCCACGATGAAATGGTCGAAGAAGAGGCAGGATAACCAGCATCCTCTACCGTGGGGACAAGGCGCTACACTTATTGTTGTTTATGACCCCGAACGACCCCCGACTTCACTGACAGTTAATTAATGCATACCACTATAACTGCCCCCTCCTTATTGGTTGCTGTTTCTTACCCCTTGACGATCACAATAATAGCCCTACTTTTTTTGCTGCTTATTATCTCTGAAGACGGACTCCTATAAGAATTCGAAAGCTCAGGACAATAAACCAATTAACACGGTGCTAGAAAAAGTCTTCATCCTTATCCATCCAAGTACCTGGAGCGTGGATGTTTTCGTTCATTCACTAATCATCTCGTTTACTTGTGCCACAAATGACCTGGTTCTCGCAAAGGGGGAGACTTTTTTCACCGAATCACAGAAGGCGGTTCGTTGTCCATAGCCGGGTGGGTGTGTCAGCACGGCTGCAATAGGAAAGAAGAGCCCCTGAACATAACTCTCTGCTCGGAGAAACGCGAGTAATGTCGTCAGTTGACAGCCCTCCGAACCACGACTGCTTTTGCGCATCGTTGGATCCAAATGCATCAGAATACTGTAACGATAAATGCGCTGAAACTAGCATGGGAAAGAATTTCACAGTGTTGACCCCACTACCGCGCCCAGGTATTAGCCCACTGACCGATCTTGTCAGTTACCGTTCACGGGGATTAAGTGCAGTGGCTGCCGCAGCTGAAAACCTAGGCTACCACACCTTTCAGGTGGGCCGTATTTATGGGCTAGCAAGGACTCCGTATGGTACGATTAAAGCATGTCGCCAGTCACTCTGTTTCCCGTTTTGGTCCAGCGCATCTCCAACTAAGCCCATTTGGAGGACTTTGGCGACCATTCTATCGGAACTAGAAAAGATCGGAGCTGTTGAGCTGCGTTCGAGTAATTTAACTTTTAACTGGCCGCTTGCTGTAAGCAGGAGTTTGGATGATTTGAGTGCTATTGGTACAGCGGTATCAATTAAGTTGTTCGCCTACCCTAGACAACCCCTAGCCACACGATTATTTTTACGGGACTGGTGTTGTTAGTTCATCTACGTTTTCAGTTCATTATTTAGTTTAGTTTTTAGTATAGTTAGCTGTGTTTAGTTAAGTTCAGTTAACTAGGCTAAGTTTATATTAGTTAAATAAACATATTTATCTTACCTGGGTGGTATCTAATGAAACTAAACACTAGCTAATAAAAAGCTCGAATTAAACTAGCAAGTGAAATAATAAACTCTAATAAAACGAATAAAACTAACTATCTAGACTGGGAGGTAAGGATATTTAAGATGAACGAACAAATTCAATATTACCAAGACAACTGACAGAAACGGATGTGAATATTGCGTATTCCGCTTCGGTGATGAGGAGGACAAGACAATTTGATGCCTTTAAACTAAATGCCGAAAATTCGATGGAAATTTAAGTAAAACATCTTGTGAAAGTCACAAACAAACTTCTTGGGCAAGGTATATTATTCATGAATGAACAATCACGCTATGACCAAGTCCAACGTCTCCTCCGGGAAAACGAATCGTACAAACGAAAGTGGTCTTTGCGTGGTTTTCGGAAAGGTCAGCATGACCAATAAAAGCCCGAGTTTTCGTACTGGACAGTTATATTGCCTTCCGATAGATCTTTTATTGTTTTAATGCTTTTGTAAACTACTTCAGCATCATATTTGAAAAAAATCAATTAAACTGGTAGATGACGAAGATATGAGGTTTACTTTTTCAAAGTCTTTCTCATTAAAGGATAGTATATGACAGAGGGAACTGAATATGTGGCAAGCAGAGAAAGTTAATTTTTTCTATCAAGTGAATATAAAGTTTTATCTATCAGTTTCAAACATAATTGGTAAATAATTTGCAAATGCTTACATTCAAAAAATACATGCTCACCGTGATTATAATTTCCATTGTTAAGGACAGAACCTAATCACCCTACTATATAATATACTAAGAAAACACGCAGTGAAGTCCTTTTTCCCGTGTCACCTATCGGAAGAAAAAATAAATCATGGTATTTCTTTTGTCACAGCATAGATGAAGTTGGACCGAAAGCAAGGCAAAAAATATCAGCCTCAAGACACCTTATATGGGAAATTTTAGGGTCATAAAAACAACGACTAAATTTCCCGATTTCCCGTGAATGATTTTCTATAGGTTCCTTTTGAGGGCATCGTGATTATTTTCCCCGTTTTTTGTACAGAAACATGTAAATTAACGCTTGTGCACTTTTTGAAGGCTAAGTCAACAGTTTAAAAATATATTTTCTCGTATTATTCGGATTTGCTCACATGCAAGTCTAAAAAATGCACCAGTCCATCTTCTACTGGTCACAATTAACATCTTTTACTTCCATTTATCTACATTTAGAAAGCGTGGCTTTACCATAAGGTATGTAAGTAGTCCCCAGACTGTAGCAAGAATATCGTTTTTACCACTCCGCTGTTCAGAAGGATTTCGGTGGACATCAAAGTCGCGGCTTCTGTGCAAACGCTGGCACCTGAATGGCATACCGACCAGCGTCAGCAGGCTGGACTGCATAAATAAACAAAATTACTACTGCCCCATAATGATTTAGGACCCCGATTTACCTCCATCTCCCCTATAAGCCCCGCATCACCGAAATGCAATCAAAGTAGGGCCTCAGAGACTATTAACCACAAAAAGCGCACTCTGTGCAAGAAGGATTGGAAATAATAATTTGGGGATGGGGAGGGCGCAATTATAGGCAAACCAGCTGCGGAAATGCTAAGGCTATGTGCACTGACAGTCCATGACGCAGTACCCAGAAAAATCTGAATTTTAATTATTTTGCTGTTAGACAAAAGACAGATACGTATACATGCAGGTGGTTGGCAAGCAAAGAATAAATAGACGGAGCATGCAAGTAAAAAAAGCAATTGTGAGACTTAATTCATCCATAATAAATACGATGCATTACCAAAATCGAATTTTAGAAGATCATTGCATGATAAACATAAGACAGAAACAAAACCTCTCATTGCGGGATTTATCAGTCCTCAGCAGCAGGGAAATTTGTTTTTGCTGAAAAAATTAAAACTTTAAGGCACTATATTTTTTGTGGTTCAACCATAGGAGCAGCTTGCACAAACTCCGTTCCAACGTGCCAATTTTGGGGTGTAGAATTAATTTGTTCCGTTTCTTCCAAGATAATAGGTTGCGAACCTAAAGGTGGAAGATCTCAATAACAGTTTGAGCACCAAATAATTTTTCAGCGTTATGTAACCTTAGCTAAGCTAGAAGATATACACCACAAAAGTAAACAAGAGAACTATAAGCGTTCGACGTGGCTTGTTGCATGCCTATAAGTCTCTTCATCGGTATCACAAACGAGATTTCAGTCCACTGATTTGTAAGCAACTGGTGGATGCAAAATGCAAAATCACAAATTCGCTACACTCAGAAGTAAGAAAAATGAGTTATTTAGTATTCGCCAGGCGAACAGATTTTCCCAACTAAATCTGCCTGGTTCAATAATTATTTATGATAAATCGGAGAATCCAATGACTTTTTTATGCTGAAAACCTCAGAAAAGTATAAAAACAACTAACTCAAGATAAGACTAAGAGTTTCAATCTACTCACAGTTACAGTGGATTTGCTATCCTATAATATGTTAATTGAAATATTAAAATGGCTTTTAATCCCGAAAATATAACTTAATTAGTCTTGCTATGATAATTATCGCACAGGCAAAACTCAAAATATTCTTTTTGATTTAGAATGTCAGCTTTTGATTGAGCTTTTTTAAATCTGTTTGCAAAACGTATTTTATAAACAATAGCGACTAAAGCATTGTGCATCCTTTCATTGATTATTGATGCTATTATAAAGTGACATATATTTTTTAGAAAACCCACGCAGAGATCTCTTATATCATATATTTTTGGAGGAAAATTCCAGCTGATTTAATTTTATAATTTTAGAAGGAGTATCTCTCTTTTGGAACAACTTTCTTATCATTAAATTTCAGAAGAGGGCAAAATGTCTCTCCAGAAAGCACTGTATTTTTCCCATGCATATATGCTACTTATAAAATGAGCAACGGGATGAACATATATTTGCATATCATAAAGGAAGGTTTGAATGTTCTTTAACTGAATACATAAAGCGTGAAGTTTGATAACTCTGAATTTATTTGTACCGGCAGATTGGGTTTAAGAATATTTGGGAAATAAACAAATTTGAAAAGCGATTTATGGCCCATTTTCAAATATTTGACAAAAAGGACACATAATAGTCAACCAAATGATTACAAAAAGAAGTTTTTAGTGCATGTTTCTATTGAATATAATTGAACTGAAAATAAATTGAAAAGGTGCTTTCTAACGAACTTTTTATTTTGAAGCATGTCTGTAGTTTCCGCGGATGGCCGAAAGGAGTCTCGGCCAAAAGCCGTACCCTTACGTGATGGAAATATACTTGGCTTAGACTGCACAATTACCAACATTACAATCATGTGTAGGTATTCTTCCAATCAAAACAATGTTAGGATTTCGGTTGACAGCTACTCGGATAACACATCGATTGTGCCTTGTCATCTGATCATACTGCAGAGCCAGATATTAACGCTTAGTTTGCTGTCCTTTAAACCTTGCTTTTTTTCCTGTACTCCCCCTGTTCTAAGTGCTTTAATCTGCAACGTCCATATTTTCTTCTGCAAACAGGTTCCATTGCTAAAAGCCCAAATCCTATCCGTGTATCCCTTCGTCTCATCAGCGTTAAAGAATTGAGACTTAGAGATATCCTTATTAATTTGTGCCTTTAAACCCTTATAAGAGTCAATCTTTAGCGATAAAAGTGGCAGCAAAAAGAAGAGCGGCTTTTGTCAGGTAGCGACCAATCAAACAACAGTAACGCCAGTCCGAGGTTGACTGCTCAGCGCTCCGTACGCCAGTTCTTGATCAATATAACGATTGACTAAGTTCTCATCGGAGACCTTTTCATCTGTAAAAAAGAATTCTGATTTGCCACACCATCAGCAGGGGTCAAATCTCATATCTTTATAATGTAGATAGTTGGTATGGCTGTCTAACAACCGAGCGATCGACCGCAATTTTTTTCTATGGATTTGCAAATTTCTTGATTACTGCCAGTCAGTTCGTCACTATGCTACCGCCTGTGATGCGTCGGGCCTGTGTCTACGAGGTCAGAAGATGATGCGTGCTTCCCGTCTTGTAGTCAGGTCAGTTCCTTGGGTGCCACTTCTGTAAAGGCAAACCACGTCATGTTTATATGCACCCCATGTCAAACGTTTGATTAATTGCCCTCTCAGTTGTACTTTAGACGGTTTTTGCCAAAAAAATGCAACAAGTTGTTTTCATTGGCACATGAGTGCTAGGCTTTCACTTGCTCCTCATGATAAATAAAAATCCATGCAAACGACCTATCACAATTTACCAATCCTCCATTGCAAAATAACGCTTTAGGATCAGTCTTGTCAATTTTTTGTCGTTCATCCCCCTCCTTGGCATAAAAAGGGAGTATTAACCTGGAGCAAGCCGGCTAACAAAATTTGCATTTAAATAAAGATCAATTGAAAATTTTGGCCAAAAATCTTACTTTACTAGTTTACTTTGAATATTTAAAAATTGTTGTTATTGCTTCATTTGTAATTTCTATTTTATTTAGTCTATAAAAATTAGTACGAACGTAACCATAAGCTGCAATGTCATGCTAAAACTCACATAAATTCTACTAACTAAGCTTTTTGGCATTTTATCCTGCACGCCTGAATATTGGAGCAGGTGGAGCCCTTTATATGTTTCGTTTCCTCTTGATCTCTGTCATGTAACAATGCACAAAGTTCACATTACCCAGTGATCAGTTTTGACAAGTCATCATTCTTACAAAAATATCAATAAATTCATGGAAAAAGTGGAGTTCGGTAGCAAACGGAAGGCTTCTTAAATACTTAAAAGACTGGCGACTTTAGATTCTGAGAGCGTGCTATGCAAAAGTAGGGTACATAATCATCAACATCGCTGTCAGGTTAGGAGTCAGCGCTGCACTAAATTCCTCAACGAAATCTTGAAATCTTATTTCAGGGGTAGACCCTGTAAAGTAGATTGACTTCATATTGCATGAAGCACGTATCCTTTTTGAGTATAATTTTAAATTTAAGAACTAACTTCTAAGCGACTGGAAAGCAGTCTAATTATGCCCCAAAGTATCAAATTATAGATTGATGACATCGATTTAGGTGAATTATCCAAATTATTAATCGTTTTGTTAGCAATAATAATTTTCTTAGGAAAAGTGCAAATAACGAAAACGCAAAAATTCGTGTCAGGTGAGTAGACTCAATTTGTTTTATAAGCACAAAAAGTTTAATCAGGCAACTTAAGGAGTAAAAAAAACTGCCTAAGTTTAGGGAAAATTTGAAAACAAGCAAAAAAACAGGCTTTTACAGCACACAGTTGACGAGACTTAGTGTTATGGGTTTGGCTGAAAAAAATGGGATTTCGCTTGATGCTGCTGATAGCAGTAATTCGCATGGATGTTAGTTGCTCAGACCTCAGTTTAGTTCCGATCTTTATAATTGGCTTAATTTGCTTCATTGAATTTATTCTAAGACGGTGCATAATTACCTATGGTGTGGGAGAAAGGTGCAGTTTAGTGTCTCGTAATCAAAATTTGAGATGCTATTATGGTACACACTTGATGTTGTTATTTTTGTTAGAATAATATAAATGATTCGCAGAAAGCTCTTCAATAGAGAGTTAAATTCATAAATGGGTCATAAGAGAGCGATCACCGACGCTTCTTAATATGCAAGTGATTTCCTACGCATTTGGGAGAGATAAATATGCTTTATTTTGAAGGTAATATCCAAAATTTTCAGGAAAAAAGGGCTTCATTCACGGAAAGCAAGGGATAAGGTTAAGTAAAAGGTCATAGAATAATCAAAATTAAAGGTTAACACGATATCTACATGTGTTCTGGAGACAGGTTGGCTTTCAACTTCTCAATTTTCGTTTCTTCACACGTGAGGTAGCGTAATAGGAATGGGAGTACGGATTACTGAATTGCCGATGTACGGCATGAGCTATGACGGAAGCTTCGGTACATAGTACGAGATGACTGCGCAGCTATTAGTTTAGAGTATAGAGGTGAGCGATCTCACTAACGATGCGATCAGCAAACTGCTTGGCCATTTTAAAGTGTCGCTGCATTATATTGTCAACTAAAATAACATAGAAAGCACCGGCAGCTGTAGAGAGCATTCGAAGTCTACGTTTAAAAATGACTGGGTCTTTTTTAAGCTAGACTGGAAAAATAACTGGAGAGCATTAAAGAATGAGAGGGAGAATACAATCATCTATAAATCGCCAGCTTAGGGCATGCACTGTGCGATATGAACACAAACGGCGGATAACATACAAATTTTACGGATTCTAATAAAACGATATTCAATAAGACGAGTTGATGAGAGGTAAGATGCCAATGTAACACCAGACAGAATTTCAATGGGTTCAGAACTGAGAGGGGATCAGAATCGAAAAACACATTGGACTGACTTCCAGTCGCTAAGTAGAAGGCCATTTACTGAAGACCATGCTGAAACGTGGTCCAGGCCATCTGTAATTACTTGTAGATATATCTGACTTTTGAGAGGACGGCCAACAGCCATATCGTCAGCATTTTAGGGAAGTCCACAATTTTTGGGAAGGACTGTAGATTTTAGCTTGCCGTACTGAAGGAATTACGTGCGGGAAGTGAAATAATCCCCAAGCCAAGAGGCAGCTCAGCCAGGAGAGCCGCAGGCAGAAATTTTATTAAGTAGAAGATGGCGCGGAATGGTATAAAAGGCTGAGGAGTAGTCAAGAAAAGCGCATCCGTATGCACGGCAGCCCTTAGCTAAATCTCTTAGAGCATAATGAACTACTAGAGCAACAGCCTTTAGTATACTACGCCTAGCCTTACACGCAAACTGCAGGAGATCGGAAAAAGCGGATAGAAACAGTGTACTTATGTCCAATGCAACTCGTTCTGCAAGTTTCAGTAGTGCAGAAGAGCGGGCAATTGACCGAAAGGATGTAGGACCAGAAGTAGAGAGTTTTTTGGGATAGAAGTGCTTCTCACTGAACGCCAAGCATTGAAAATCTCTGACTCCATGAGGGGTAAGTTGATGAAGTGCGTCAAGGCAGGGGCTAAATCAAGACAACAAGATTTTAGGAGAAACAGTGCGACACTGACTGGCCCGGAAGCTGTTGAACATAGAAACTTTTTGAAGATGTTTCATTACTGCTGCCACAAACACAGGAGCAAAGACACTTGGTAGTAAGGAAATACCACTTGTCGGAAGATAACCGACGGTGGGAATGTGGATAAAATTTGCATTTAAACACTTCTAGTCTGTCAGCATCGACATGTGCTAGTGTATTGCGTTAAATTAAACAGGTAAAAAAATATTGTCGATGCGCATTATATTATAAAAAAAGCATTAATGTAAGCAGAAAAGTGTTTAAAAAACTCGTCTTTGGAAACGGAAAACTGAGTTTTGTTTTCATGAAAGTCAGCTGAAGGCGGGCAAGAAAACTTTTATTGTTTTGGAGAAACAAAGGTGGATTCAGTTTTGAAGTTACTTTTTGAAAATGCTTGACGTTTTGTGTCACAGAACTCGGTACTAACCTTGTTTGACTGTAGTGTGTTTTACCACAGCGAGAATTGGGACTGCAGACAGATATATATTGACAAACATACTGGCAGTTGTTTCCGGTACTGTGGATTACAAAAGGATGTGGAAACTAGTAGCGGAAAGATTGCCATTTGAGTTGATAGCAACTTGTTTTCAATATTTTTAAGTCATTCTGTGACATATGATTAACGACATAAGAATACGCGGCAATAAGCAGAAGGGATCAAAATGGCCCACAAGCAAGCAAGACGAAGATTTCATCCTACGTACACTAAAAAGTATCATTATGTGTCCTTTACGATCATTAACATGGATAATCTCCAATACTAACTGTAAACAGAACTAGGAAACTGATGAATTTATTTGAATTTCACCATTAAATGTTTCCTATCGAGCCGTTTTTAGTAGGAAATGTATGAGCGAACTTTTGTTATCTGCTTGGAAATAAATTGATTGCAAAACTTCGTACTGGAAGAAAATGTACTTATGTGATTATGTCTTATTTTTAGATAATTCTAAAAGGTCGACCAAACGTCTTGAGAAGTCTTTTATTTTATCCGACATCGTTTCTTTGCTCACAACTGCACCGGATCCTATAGACGACTTCAACTGTTTCTTGCTGTGGCAATGGGTCTTTTAGTTATATTATCTGACGCCTTGTGGTTACCCTCGGCCTGTGTGCGAGTCCAACTGTATGTGGAACGAGAAGGCTACCGATGGCTTCCAAAACGCTTTTGAATTCCGGGATCGCTCGCTTAAATTCGGTTTCGGTGCAATTATTGTTGTTCATCTCGTTTGCGCATGCACCGGCTGCCTAAGTGGCGCGGGTAGCCATTATCTCTGAGCCGCCGTCGAAGGTATTCCTTCTATCCAAAAGGATCTCTTATTCGAGACCATTGAAATATCCATATGAAGCAAATACCATAAGGCAGAAAATCACTTCATACACGAACAAATCCTACAGCTTCTAAGGTTCTGTTTCTGGACCTACTTTACTTTGTGGGAGAAACTGAAGGGTTCGCAAGACGCGAATTGTCAGACAGGTTGCCCCAGTGCGGAGAAATAATGCTGACTCTTAAGCCATGGCTCTTTTAACTAGACCAAGCCACACACATAAATCTGATAAAGTCATAATTCTGGCGAGAGGTGACAGTCGTGTAAGTCGCAAGTTACTTGTGTCATGGTTCTCGGCCCCTGTCTCTAAACAAGTGCAACTGCCAGCCCAATCCATATTCGGTATTGAGGCTCAGTTTAGCCAAAGTTATTCGCCACTCAGAGAACACACAAAGCTCTCCTACCTCTTGCAAAATTGGGGTTGATATAGACCGCATCACGGCAGCCTAATAGAGTACAACGGCCCCGGAAAGTAAAGGGCCAATCTGTATTATTCCGAAAGTCATTTACAATGCTATTTAAATTCAGAAAAGCGCTTGGTGAGCAAACGGAAGGTTTAAAAAAATCTCATCGAGCCATTACATTTATAAGGGAAGTGTGTCAAAGATAAAAATGCGATCCAACATGTGAGCCATCAACCTTGCCATTCTGAGGTCGCACCTGACAAAGGGCAGCGAACAGAGGTAAGCGCGCAGTCCCAAAGAGCCGTGAACACGGGTAATAACATCGACAAGTTATGCGTGTCTCCGAGACTTTCAGCAGCACCCGATGGCTGTCCGGATGTACCAATAAGAAGAGGCGAAACGGCCAAAGGCCGATTGTCTTTAAATACGAGGGCGCACACAGGAGGGGGGACTTCCGGCAAACGAAGATGCTTTGACGCAACAATAGAGGACTTGCTGATGGACACGGGGACAAGCTAAGAGAGTTTGATGTTAACGCGCAAACTGTTACAGTTAACTGTTTTCTGCTACCCAGTCAGTCTTCTATATTACACGTACAACTGGGGAGTACAACAATAACGCTCGTCATTTTATGCAACTGAGTCACGGAAGTAGACGGGAAGGGGTTGGGGAGAGACTACTGGTAACGCGACAGTGAGGGTGTGATGGAGCCGGTCTAGGAGGAGGAGGAGGAAGAGCGGAAAAGTGTACGCGGTTAAGTGGCCATTTGTCATGGTTAACTTGCAGGGGGTTCTCTGGTGCACACCAGAATGGCATCCCCGACCTGATAGTTTTTGCTTCTGTTGTTGTTAGCAGACACCGACTCAGGGACTTGAGGTACTTTGGTGGGACCTTATAAATCACCCCGAAGACTTCGTTGGGGTCCACATGATGTCCACAATCAACAATGAACGCGAAAATGGCGCTGTTTAGGCTCCTGAATTTGTTTTTTTCTCAGGCATTACGGGGGGTGTTCCCTCCCTTTTCGTTGGGCAGGCACCGACTCGTGCGACCTATATACTCTGCTTCACGAGAGCAAATAAATGAGTAGGTGCACATGGGGGTGGTCTGAACTGGTAACTTATCCTTACCTTCCTCGTGCAAGACCGGGCTGGTTGACAATAATACCCGCACTCTCGCTGCTGGGAAGGTTCTTAACGCGGCTTGGTCAAGGTGTCTTCCTGGGATTTCCCTTTCTGCGTCCCCTTGGAAAGGAACTTTGAAAAATAGCGCCTTCTTTTCCATAGTGGGTGTGTTGGGCCTTATTTCTCTCGTTACTGTATTCCTAGTTATGAATGTCTAAGGATGCTCATTCTCTCGAAGCATGTCGTAGATTTTCTTAAGCTCCTCTTCAATACGGTCTGCTGAACACATTTTTCTACTCCTTCCCGCCAAGGAGCGGACTAGACTACTCATATGTTGGATGGGTAAGAAACAGCTTATCTTCATATATTGCTATTCTATTTAACTTGAAAGAGTATTTTTGATTATTTATGCCACTAATCTGTCGTCCAAATCGGGTAAACGGTTTGACTACTGGGCCCCTGGAGTTGGGTATGACTGGCTGATGATGGCATATGACCCAGAAGGGACAATTACAGACACCTTTATCTTTGACAGCAGTGTTCATCTGCCTAGCCTTCTAGCCGTGGTATAGCTGCTGACCGGGCTCGAGAATGAGTTGGAATTCAGAAC
Organism: Ligula intestinalis; assembly: GCA_036362985.1. Taxonomy (NCBI): domain Eukaryota; kingdom Metazoa; phylum Platyhelminthes; class Cestoda; order Diphyllobothriidea; family Diphyllobothriidae; genus Ligula; species Ligula intestinalis. The sequence continues at coordinate 54,721,246 of JAYGXS010000003.1, forward strand.
AGGACGAGTGAGTTTCGTTAGCGATCGGTGAGCGTTTATACACGAATGTCAATGATCCCGACCTAAACCGACGAGACAACGAACCAGTGACTCAATGGTTAGGGCGTTGGACTTCTGATCAACAGGTCGCGGATTCCAGCCACGGTTTGGGTACCACCTGGGGTTGGGTGTGACTAGCTGGAGACGGTTAAGGAACCAGAAATGGCTGTTCCGGTCTCCTTTTTCTTTCTCGGCAGCGTTCATTTGCCTACCTTAATATCCGCTTTTTGGCCGCTGATGGGGCTGCAGAGTGAGCCCAAGGCCGAACGGAAAGAGGGAGTTCCAATAGCAGTCGTTGAGTGCTCATCAACGAAAGTGGAAAAGTGGTCAGTTATGTAAGACGGGCTTTGGCTTCTCTGTGATCAGAGCATAGGATAATTTAAGGTGTTTGCATCTTCCTTTATATGGCAAATGATCGTTGCTCTATGCAGCATCTAATCAAGGACATTAATTTGAATTAGAATCACCATTCTGCAGGACAGTCGCCAATAACCCCAACCGCCATAAATGACAGTCGACCTTAAAGTCATCCCACATACTTCTTATTCGACAAGTCAAATTCTTGGACTCTGGTTTTGGCTACTCCTTTCACTCACTTATTAATGCTTCGAAGGCCCAGACCACGATGATTTGTTGCACATTCCATCCTCTTTCTTGGATGCTGCCTTTCACATTGCATTTGGGTCTCAACAATCGATAATAGAATGAGAGTCCCATCCCTGTGATAGTTACTCAAACTGCGATTAATGTAAGTTGCATGTTTGTTGGTATATGGATCTGTGACGCAATTTCAGTCAAATATCTGATTGGCTTATCATCGAATACTGTATGATGTTTTTGCAAATGTTTGGCTGGGCTCAACAAAAACTACGGTGACGGTCTGGTTTGTCAATTTACCTAGAAATTACTTTCTGTTCTTGGTAATAATTAGTATATTCAAGGACTATAGGCATATATCGGAAAGATTACATATTTAGGCAGAACTCCATCAGCCACTGCGGGAAAACTGCGTAACCTACACATTCTGCCAACGGGCAGACTTAGTATAAATTTATGTTGTAATTTGCTATACTGGTAGCACACTTACTGACTCAAAACTGCAGTGACGTCTGGCATGAAACGATGGTCATTTATGAGTGCTCACATGCTCTTCATGATTATGACTGTTTGAATGAATTTTTGATCTACCACAGTCGCATAAATCGTAGTGGCATATTTCATGTGGACTGTTAAAACGAAACTTACCACTCATCGTTTGCGTGAGATATTTTGCGGTAAAAACTAAATACCGACGGAAGAAGCTTTGGGCTCTGTTTTTTCCACGCCTATTCTATAGTCAATAATATCGTTTCGAAGGCTAAAATATGCGCGAGGTTATCCTGTAGGGAAGTGGCAGTTCGAAAGATTGCAGAACGAATATTTAGTACCCCGTACTGATCAGGAAGATTCGAAGAAACCTTGTACTGCTTCAGTTAATAGTAGCTCACCCTCAGCCTATGTAAAACTTGAAGTCCAGTCATAGGAAGCGTGCTTATTTGAGTTTATTTTTTTTAGTTTGACGCTGTTCATCGCAATCTAGCCCTGAGTTATTACGATTGTCTGCAAACCGTTTATTCATCTACTTTTCACAGAGCCTGGGTACATCCATCCCTATTATTTTAGATATCTTCATAGTTTTTTGCTACGCAGGCTTGCGGTCTCTAAAAACATACGCCACTCTGGGCGTTCTGGTGACCATCGGCCGCTTGCGCACACTCTTCTAGGCTGTAGCGGGCGATAAAAATTGACCAATGGAAAACTTAGTCCTGGGCCCTACCCAGTCGCTGATTGGCTGCCCGCTTGACACTGACAGCCTACTTAACGATACAGCATGTGCGTTTGTAGTGAATCTAGGGTAACAGACACGGAAAGCTCTAGCGAAGTACCCTATCTCATTACTTATATTCAATTTGCAAAAAACTTATGAGCTTATCCTCACACACCTTCATGCAGTAACATCAGCTTGGTTTGCCATACAAAAATGCACTTCCCAGACCCCTTATTCTACATACTATTCGTTTTATTCGGTGCAATGCCAATCCGAGCCTTGGCATCCCCCGACTTGGACATAGTGACAACCAGCGTAGGGTATGGACCAGCCGGTAGAATTGGCTCCAGCGCAGACTACTCGCGGAAGGTCAGCGTCAGTGTTGGTGATGTGCTGACAAGACAGGCTGCGGCTGTCGCCGCCTCCACAACCAACGGTCGTGTCAAGTCGGCCATGGGTCCCCGATCGGTGCCAAGCAATGACCAGCCCGCACAACCTTACAGTCCTAGGATGTATCAAAATTCGTCCCCTGTAGCTCCTCCCAATGCACTAACCGTTAACCCTGACAAATCCTGGCCCCCTGGCGACTCAGATGACTTCAATCGTGTAAATGTGCACATGTTTGAGGAACGTATTAACTCTGCTACTCTGCCCTACCTCCAGCCCAATCTTTCACCGAGTGTGGTCGAGAAATTGCAGGTGATCCTTGGATCTAATTTTGACCATGCCTGGATGGCCACAGATCGTCCGGGAGCGTTGGGGAACCAGACCGCTCAACAACAAGAAGGAGATCAACAGCAAAAGGCACTGACCGAAGAGCTTCATCGTCTGGAGTTTTCTATTATGGAGGAGATCCCAGGCGTGGGAAGGCAAAAAGTGAGCCTTAGTCCCAAAGATACTGAGTTGATCAAGCGCTGGCTCCTTCAGAAGGCGACCTGTCCGGTTCAGTTTGTGTGGCGAGATTTGGGCAATCGTTACTGGCCACGCTGGATCCGGCATGCCGTGTGCAAGGAGGGCACCTCCTGCTCCTGGCCTTCTGGAATGCGCTGCAAGCTGAGTGGGACAAAGACGCTTCGATTACTTAGATGGGTAAGTGGCCGGTCATCCTTAATATTTCCATTATCCTTCGTCTTTAGCGCCCATCTTCTACTTAAGTTTGTCAAGTCACTTAAAAATGCCGGGGACAGCAATAAAACCCACAGTACCCAAAAGGCGACTAAATCTTGAATGGTTTAACACACGCTCATGAAACAAAATCATTTCAAGAAAGCAGGCTTGATTGCTGGGATGATCATTATATTCGGATACCTTCGCGAACCCATCATCATTCTTTGTAAGCGAGCTTGAGAAAAAAGGTACTCCAATAAAGGTACAATCATAGATACAGAATTGTCCTAGATAAAATCCATGTTTCACGTTAACGAGTGATAAATATGTAGAAGCAGCTGCAACTGTTTTGAAAGGAAGGTTTTTGTTAATGTTCCTGATATTCATTATTTTTCAAAGAAGCTTCATGTCGATATAAAACTAATAAAAATTTCAGAAAAGTTGACATTTCACATCGACGAAAAAATGAGTTTAGAAATTCGAGCAAGCAGATTAGGAATCGGCAACTTTAAATTAATTCCAGTTGTATCAACTGTTATGTAGGCTTTATAAGTTCTATATTATCTTCCATAACTTTTTTGAACTCGTTTCAGTCACAAACGTTAGTAATTTGGAATCACAGGGTTCGCTGTGACGGATTCAATATTTAAGATGCATTCACATTAGGGCAGATTTCACTGGCGAAGGCCTTAAATAGAATGAAATTTAAATTTATTGGGGCTCATTTATAAAGAAAGGGCCTTGGAATAAAAATGCTTTGGAATATGCTGACTCTACTAATTTCCGCATTGCGTTAAACCAAAGATGTGCATCCAAGGCAAAACAGCTGTTCTTTTTACAGGTATTTTTAAAGCCATAATTTTTACGAACTGCAGCTGCTCAGTCTGCAGCCCCCGCATCCAGAACACTTTTAGAATTTTAAATTTTTTTATAAAAAGAATTGGCATAACAGACATATCAAGAAAAAAATGCGTTGTGAACATCACATGACAGCTAAATTATACGGATGGTTTAAACATTAGAAGATTTCCATTGTTCCGAAATTTTAAATGCGGGTTAAAATGCACGCTTCATGCGGGGGCACCCGTGATTTAAATCAGTGAAAGGATGTCCAAACGTACTTAGAATAAACATTAAGTTGCGAAAAAGTGCGTTTAAAAACTAAACAGTTAAAAGTATAGTGTGTAATACATGCTCATACGTTGGAAGGAGCGCGTTTATGAGGCCAATTTGATTATTTCAGACAGATTATTTTGAGAAGGAGATGACCGTTTGGACGAACAGTGCTCCCCGTACGATTCCCGAATGACTTATGACTAGACAAAGTCCGAGGGTCGGCTACGGACGAGAAGTGTCTGTTCTTCTTGGTGAGCTATGGGCCAGTGAACGATAACTCAAACAACTCACGACTACCACGGTTTTCCACCTTCGCAAGATTTTAGTTCGCTTGACGGTTTGATTAGCTCCGTTGTACAACGATTTTTCTACCATAAAGACCTCTGGCAAGCTCAGATACGTGAAATGGTCACGTATATCTCAATTTTATCTAAATTTCCAGCAGATCACGCTCAGAAACTAAAGAATAATTGGGAACCATAAGTCTCTCGGATCTTTACATGTAAGCCAAATTGTATAGTGGAACAAACTATTTTGTCTGCCCAAAATGTCGCATCTTGCGCAAAATGCGGCGGATATTTAAATGAGTTGGTTGTTGCCTGTATCCTATTATTATGCTTATTAGTCATCCAACTCCTCTTGAACATATGCAAACAACTCCCTATTAATTGTTGTTAAATCTACCATCGTCGATCTGTATTCGACTTAAAACATTGTAGTCCATGAGGTTTTGTAAATTGGTCATGCAAACTTGCCTGAGCGTTTTTGTAAGAATATCATAATTCCCTGTTTCCGTTTTAGATTTTTTAGAAATGCCATCCCATACTACTTAGGCTTAATTGTCATTTGGCCAACGCTGCTCCCCGAGCAGTCATTCGATTACGCCTAGTCCCGCCTCTAGCAGATTAATGAAAGCCCTTCAGAATTTCTTCCCCTCCCATTCGTGTTTTCCTATTTCGGTTCGCATATGATGTCGACAGATTAAGGTATAAAACTGTGATAATGTTCCCTTGCAGTATAGAGATTCAGATAGACAGGTCAAGTGGGAGACGGTTAGTCAGAATTCAGCTCTGCTCAGAGTAGAGAGAGGGAGATCGGCTAGTTTTTCATGCGTCAAACTTATATTGCTCCAGCTGATATAGCTGCCAGCATTATCACATGCCTCGAATGACAGGAAAGGGAATGTAAGCAAACCCGGCATCTGCTCCCCTGCAAATTCGAGCAGTCAGACACTCATCCATGAGACAGAAGTAGCAGTACGTGGCGCCATAGATTCTGGGAAACGGCCTGACGCTCCCAGTCATCCTGTAGTGTGCCGGACTGCGCTGTTAGAGCAAGTTTCCTTAAGAAGGATTGGGCAATTCTGACTCTATAAAACGAGGCCCCTTCCGCATGTCCACATTAATGGGGTCCAAAGTGGCGTACCTTCAAAGCCAGAACCTCTGCACTAGTCCAGTCCCGCCACGTGTAACAAAACAAGAAAAGGATCCAACACAAATAGCTGTTCCCAAACTCTGCTAACGACAGACGCTAGATTTGCTGAACTTTGGTTACATTTTGACGAAGATGCCTTATTTATTGATATTAGTTTTTTCCTAAACTAGATACATGCTTGACTACAACTGGTCACATACCAAACCTCAACAATTCGATGGCCAGCTTTGGTAAACAGTGATAAAACAGGTGGCCGAAGTTTTTTTCCCACGAACCAGACACACTATCGAGCATAGCCATTAAAAATTGTGGTTTTCTGGTGGTTCAAAAGTGCCCTCCGTTGCATAAAAGCAAGTATTAAAAAAGCTGTTGGAAACTGACTTTAAATATCCAGTAACCCACTGAACGCTTTTCATCCTAATAAACTCCCTTAATCATTAAATGCTGGTCTCTTTCAAAAGCCAGTCCATAGGCAATGCAATTTACTTATTTGCTGCATTTCAACTTGTATGTCAAAGTAAAACTTGTGATTTGGTAGTTTCTGGGAATTTTGAGGATAATGTGGCTAAAATAAAATGGGCCAGAATCCATGAAAGCAATTTTTAACTGTTTGGCTTATGCAGCGACGTTATCGATGGCAGTCGGAGCAAGAAATTGAGATTGATGCTTAAATGTTTAGGCAGGTTGAAGTGCAAAATTTTAACTCTTGTAAATATCACGCTTCATTTCATAAGTAGATTTGAGTGCCAGATATTCCATGCATAGGTTAGTCTATAACATTTTAACGTTCAAGATGATACAAGTTCCTGTGAGAAAAAGAAAGTACAGAATGTTTTCCAATTTCTGTGAACAAGTACTTGCAGTACAATATTGACACGAAACGGCGCAAGCCGTTTACAAAAAGAACGCATTTTTCAATTAGGGTGTCAGAACTAACTCGAAGGTTTGCAGCCAATTAGTTTCGCACATACATGAACTGGTTGTCAGTAATGTAGACAAAAGTAAGAAAAAACAAGAGACTATGGTTGTTGTTCACGTTCACTACAACCACTGAAAAAAAGCAAAGTCTTTAACGAACTGTTGGAGAAAATGCTCTCCGTCGTTAACTATTACGGCGTTCTTATTCAGCTTCATGGTTGTGGTATAACAAAGAAACCATCTTTTTTCAAGGTAGGCCTTTTCTAACGTTGTCGTCTGTTTTTGAATTCGCCCCCTATGTGATGACAATCACAGTAGTTTTCTCATCTCATGAAATGCCAACCAAAAGTTCGAAATGCTTTCTTTATCTGAACAAAGTACTTTATTAGGGTTGCAATATTTTTAATTTTTATAGTCAGATTTTGTGTTCACTGTTTGTTTAAATAAGGTCAGTGATAAACTGAAAATAGAAATAAAATATTTGCAGTTTTTTATCTGTCCTGAACCATTACCGAGGAATTACTTAGAATACCTTATTTTTCATCTGGCAAAAATTGAAATTGAAATAAATTCAGAAGTTCAAACTTTTGCTGATTAAAGAAGGCATTTATCAAAGCGCAATTTAATAGGACAGCTTCTACCGGCAGAGGGGGAAGAATCGAATGTCAATCAATTTTGCGACTGTGGACCGGAGAAAATGAGACTAAGGAGGGATGTTGTTTTTTCCCAGAAGACATCCAAGTCCAGTCTTCAATCCCGTAGACAGTGAAAATATGACTTATCGCCTTCGAGCATAAATGTTCCCATCATTTTGAATTTTCGGAGTCTTCCATTTGTCCTAATTTTAGAACATAGCAAACCTTTTTGCTCCTTTGGCAGTAATTCCACCGCATTTTGTCGGTTTAAGATGTGGTTTTTGTGTGACTGAATGCTTTAAACATTCTTAATTCTTGGATATTTAAGCCACCACAGGAATTTTTCGCAAGAGATTCGGTTTTCCTTTAATTTGTTTACGAAAACTTGGCTGAAGCTAGATTACCTTCTTTCGAGCATCGAAATTTTTACCAACGTGATATCCGTACAGGTTCATTTTTTCATTAAAATTGTTTGAGCATGTTGGATGTTAAAGTCTGTTACAATTAATTTGGACAGGTTTTGCCTCGTTATCACCGGCTTCTGTATTGAAAATTATAATAATGTCATCGTCCACGCATACTTAGTCGGAGCCACCCATAAAGCTTTGATGGACGAATTGCATTTTTTGAAAAAGACTGCAACATTTGAAATGCGGATGGCTGCAGTGGCTAGATTTTAATCAAAGGTATGCATACATAGACCGACATTAATTGTTCCTCACCCTGTGACTACACGCGGGAACTCTTTTCTGGAGCTGAAATGTCAGTCCAGAACAAGAAGGTTAATTATAGAAGCCCTTGTCGTCTTTCGATCTTTCCATACATTACTCGCCCTTCTGGAGCAAATCAGTCGGGATTAAGCTGCATACAACCCCTCCGAAAGCTGACATGAATGGTAGGGCTGAAGTTCATCAGAAGCAGCGAGAAAACCGTTCGTAAACTGCGCTGGAGAGAGTTGGGTTCGTCATTTGATTCTGGCTCGAATTCCAGATTTCCTCGGCGTACAGTTTGAATGAGGCTGGCTACGAACAAGTGAGAAACATCAATTTTTGCCTGGTGTATCCTTGTCGGTAAACTTTTCATTGACTGATATAGTCAGCGGCTGCCTTTTGGTCAATAATGAGTTGTACGCATCTGTTATTCAAAAATGCCTAACATTTGTGGAGAACCTTGCATAATTATTCTGGTTGAAAGCAACTGAACTATCTTTCGGACATAGTTATCGGCACGGCATTAGTTGATTTATTCTGATTGTAGACAGCAACATGGATGATTTCATGTTGGCTTACATCTTCAGACTAGAAGACTGCAGGATGTTGTATGGCAAAGGATAAAACATAATCTACAGGTATTTGTGGTATCCTTTCGATGTGGGATGTTTCTTCGAATGTGCAACGACACCTAACGTACCCCGGGATGTAACTATGTTCTAGAGCCTGTAAGCTTCATCAAATATATGCGTGGCCTTCATTTTCGGGTGAATGAAATCATGAACGGCTGTCTTATTATCACTGATACGCCGAGAAGTTTTGAGAAAGGAACAGTCTGCATCTTTATGCAAAATTTTTAGAGTTCCCTTTTTGCAGGATCGCCAGCAAATGGTATCCAATTTTCAACATACTTTACTATGCACCGGCTCTCGCAAATTCGCTTTTCTGACGTTAACTACACGTTAACCAAATATAACCAGGTGTAAAAGATATGAATATATAATCCATCAACCTCATGGTCACATGGAGTTCTGGTAAAATTCGACAGTGACTTGCGAAGACGGTTGTGAAAATCATTCCATTGTTGTTTTGTGGAACAATCTAGCCTTATTCTGTGTGACAGCATGCATAGGATAAAAGTTTCCAGTCCGGATCTGCGCACATCCTTAACGTGGCTCAACAACGCTTTTCAAAATATGATATTGTCCCCGGTTCAGTTGAGGTGAAAGTGATTCGCACCTACTTAATCCTTGGTTGCAGTAAAAGAGACGCTATATGTTAAGATGCAGTTCCGGATTTGGTTTAAAGCCCTTAGTCAAATTTCCGTTAACTGGTTTAATAAAGCCGATTTTTCTTTCTGGGGTTGGAGAATAATCAGCAGTCAACACCCAAGATGGCCCAACTGATGCTCTACGGGATTATTCCCATGGCCCAAACTAAACCATTTCAGACACATTTGAATACGGCTTATTCCGTATAACGTGATCTTAAAGTAAACGTTTTATTAGTTGTCATCTCACTGGATGCCAGGTGCCAATGACAGTTAGTCCTTTAGGGGAAAAGTGTGCGAAATTTGAACGTGATTATCTTTATAATTTGGCCTGCATTTTCAAGTTACCTACTTCAACTTTCCAATAGCTTAGATCGCTGTGACGATCAAACTTCCTCTTTCAAATTCATTATTTTCTACTTTCTCCCTTTTCGAAAGTTGTGGCATTTGCGTCAAGACCATCAACCACTGCTTTGGGCTAGTTAACTGTCTTTAGCTAGTTTTGCAGTCCCTCTTACGCCTACCTAGGTATGGGCATACCTAAAACCCACGATGGAGTCCAAGGAATCCGAAAGTTCGGTCTAACCACAAGCATCTTATTATCTCCACCACCTGGGCTCCAGATCTCAGACCATTTCGTAAGTATCAGTGCGGCTTCATCTTCTTCCTAACAGTTGACCGTCGCTGCTTAAAGCATTCCAGATGAAAAGAGCAGCAGTACCTAGGCAGAAAGGTTAATTTGTTAGCTTCTGCTTAATCAACGTTGACTGCACAAAGGGAGGTTAACGTAGTGGACACATGTGGAAGGTTTGAATGTCGGCACATTTCCTCCACCTCCGGCTGCATTAGTACCACATACCCTGCTCTCTCTTTATCTCCATTGGTCTGCGAAAGAGGAGGCCTGCTGTCAACGCGTACCAGCGCTCCAGAAACGACTTCTTTTAACCGACCAGCCTCACCCCGTTCATGTGTCTGCCAACATCTGTAAAAAAGCATATGACAGTACAGCTGCTGCTGCTGCAGCTGTGGGCTCCGTTAGGCGCTAGACGCAGAAAGCTACGCTCTTATTTACTGTAATGTGCTTGGCCAGTATTGTTTTGTTCAAGAAAGTGATGTTCAAGACGCGGATTTGTGCCCAGTTAGGGATGCTAACCGGTAGACTGCCATATTTCGGTTAGGCACGAGACTAGGAACGTCCTCCCTCCTTCCTTGCCTCACGTAACACAGATGGTCTTGCGGAAAATTCCGGGAAGGGCACTTAGTTACGCGTTCTGGCACTAATCAAAGCCTAACCTCAAATTCTAAATGCAATAATAGCCGTAATCCTAATCTTACGCTAATCCGAATATGTCTGGAATTTAGTGTGTGACCACATGTATACCGAGGAGAGTTCCTTTCTCCATGCTCTATCTTCACTCCTTGCTTTAATCCACAAAACAGAACCTCCGTCCTCCGTACAGCTGAACAGGGTTCGTAAGGCCTCATACTTCCCGGGAGTTTGGTTTTTGTTCGCCGAGTTTATGCTTTCATTGTGATCGGAGAGCAGTCCCCTTGAAGGCGGATGATCACAAACAAACTTCGTTTAGTGAGAAAATATGTTGTCATTGAATGTTTTGCACCATTTTCGAGCAGTCAAGCGAACAGGAAAAAGGCTTAAGTAAAGAGAGGATTTGAGAGCGCTTCCGGTGAATAATCTCAGAGAAACCCCCTTAGTCGGTTGTTGACTCGCCTAGATATGTGCGCTTTGGCAACATGCAGGGAAGAGTGAAATCCTCACTCCGCAATACAAACGGAAAATAATGATGCGCTCTTAAATTACTGCACTACGACGATGTAACTCGGCCATGTGAAATGTCAGTAGGGACCTTAACATTATGGCCGTGTCCATGCAAACCACCCCAGTGAAAAATCCCGGGTAAAACAGGACATGAAGACCAAGGCAAAGAATGAAATAAGTCCCCCATTCTAAAAATAATTAATTGGCTGTTGATTAGTTGAACATGACAGTTGGTTTTTGTTAGGCTGCTTATCAGTTCAGCATAATTTTGACGATACAGAACCATATATTTATTGAGGTTTAGCCGCCGAAAACCCACACAAATGAACGACTGAAGGGAGTGCCATACGTATTTATGCTAAGCATAAGTTTTTATTTCTTAGTGAGCTAAGAAACCGTATGGCTTTACGAGTTCATCCTTTTATGCTCAGATATAGTCCACTGCCTTTGTTTCTGGGGACTTCTGCCTGTCTTCACGATCACAACATGCATCTCGTCATTTAAAATACACCTCGGATTATACGTGCAATCGAGAATTATGTCTGTAGTGTTAAAATGTGAGGGGCTACCTGAAGCTCTGATTAAGTATCAACGGTGTAGAAGCAGATATCCTAGAAAAAATGTCCAAAAAAATTCCACATGATTCAAAAATAATTCCACATGATTCAAAAATAATTTCTTCTATCAAATCCCGAACTCTGATTAACATAAGTTTTCTGTTTTGCGCTCACAATGCGCTTTTCTGTCAAAATATGTTCGCTCTTAATGTGGAGTCATCATAGGAAAAGGTGAGTCATAACATTTCCGAATTTTTTAAAACTTTTTTTCGGCCGAAACAGAACACTTTTCTGAGTTCAGTGAGTCATTCTCAGAGGCTTGTCCAATCACATGTTAGGATAGAGTTCTATGTTTACAGCAGTTGTACAGCAATTGAAATTTGACTGCATTTATTTTTGGAGATCCATTATTTTGTAAAACAAGTAACTTCACATTCAAAATCACTGGCGTCCCTGTGCTCCGTTAGTATCTTACCGAAAATGTAACTCTGTTAAATACCGCTTCTTCTTTCGGGATTATACGAAAAGATACTGGCACCGGGTGAGCATAAGTAAACCTCCAGCGAGCAAGATTTTGTCAATGAACGTTTTCCCCTTTTATAGAGCATTGAAGTGAAAAGAAAAACACTCAAGTTACGATAATACTTTGAAACCTCTCCTGAGCGAATAATCCTGAAGGAACGCTTAGGCAGTTGCAGACACTCACAGGCACGCGCGTTTTAGCAGCATGAGTGGACCAAAATCCCCAATCCAAAACGCAAACGGAAAAGCCTGATGCGCTCTTGAAGTTCTGCGCATAGATGTTTACACAAAGCCAGACGAACAATAGCCGTCTTTGAATGCGCTGACATTCAAGCTTTGGCAAAATGTTGACATAATTTAAGATAACAGACAATGACGGGGCCATCTTTTCGGTTGAAATGTTGCTCTAAAATGAAATTAAGGTTTTCCGAGAGGTAACTTTAAATTTATCAAAATATCCTACCGTTTCCACGTCATCGTTCCGGTCGGAAGTTGGCCTTCGTACTCCAAGGCATCAGTAGACTCTCGCCTTACCATTCGAGTTCTGTCCAAGTCTTCGGAAGACTATTATCATAAAGACAAATGTAGCTTTTTGCATGGATCGAAAAAATACGCGTTAGACACATTAAAATGGAAAACAGATTTTGCGCTTCCCTTTTAATTGAAGTTATGCGCTTTTCAGTGGAAAACTATCAGTCGTTTTAATACCAGGTGAGCATAAAACACAAACTAAGGATAAACTGTATTTGAAGAGGCCGCTTATGCCTACTTAAACTTTGTTTAGCCTAACACGCATTATTGGGATGTAGGTTAACCGAAATTGGTGATTGGAAAATTTTTTTCTGTTTGTCAGAAATCTGTGATTATTCAGCCCTCCTGCGAATTAGAGACAAGTTCTTAATTTTCTCGTATGTAATCACACATTTAGGTGCGATGAACCATGAAGGATAAAAGAACATTACTAGCTGCTTGTGGAAAAATAAGCCCACGCTATTTTACGTGCTCATCCTTCCGTCTTTCCATTCATCGCAGCCCGAGTGACAGAGTTCACCAAAAATTCACCGAAAGAGAGGAGTCACCACCATAGTGACCTGACAAATCCACGGCATGCGTCCTCAACCGCCCTTCATCGAACGGCCGGAGAGTCCTTGAGGGCACGGCGGGGGACCACATGTGAGGGGGCAGGGGGCACTGTCGTCGGACCTACCTGAAGGCGAGGCGATGCGCGGGGGGGGGAGCGCTGGGTCGGGTGTCCACTCGAGCAGGTCTATGCACAGCGTGGGTGGTTTTTTCTGAAAGACACATCCTGCTGCGATGGCCGCCCCGGCCACAGTGAGGGCCGGCTGGTGGCGGCTGATTAATCGCAACCGACACCGAGGTCATTCGCCCGACAGTCGCCGCAGGTGTTCACGTTCACACCTGCTGCGGTCTGCAAGGAAGGCCTAGTATGGGGTCGTTCAAACCTTGCCAGTCATACGGGAAAATTGGTTAATCACGGTTTGCCTCGTTACTTTATTCCATTCTCACTGACATTCTTTAGCGACATTTTAGATTAACTAAAACACTATGTCCACGGAGCTTTCTGTGCAACTTGTTCAGTTTTCGGGTGCATTCGTGCCTCGCTTGCAGCAGCATGTGCTGAGTGACCAGTAGTCTTGTTTCAATGCTAAAGACGAATGAACCACACAGGTGAGAGATTGGAATGGCCCTTCCGGCCTGTTTATCGTTGTGGACCAGCCAATCCCCATGATGCCCACATTCAGTCACGCAATCAGGATAGATTTATTGACACACTTCCTGTGTCTTGGTTTTTGTTTGTAAACTGCTTTGTTACTGCAACAGGATAATCTATTATTAGTCTTTTCTTACAAAATATTTCCGCGATTTCAAGTTTCACCTTCAAACTTTCATCTGATGGGCCGCATTAAAGACTAACTGACTTTCGACTCTCGACGTCCTTGATGCTGGAGGGTCTTCAAGTATGAAATGTAGATTGAGGAATGTGGTCAGCTGTGACAGCTCGTTATTTCACGTTAGTGTTATATTTTGCCATTATTTTGCTTTTGTTACAAAGCTGTCATACATAAAATTGATCTTTCCAAATCATGTCACCCTTCAAAAATATAACAAGATTTTTTTACTGTGCTTATTTAAGGATGAAGAAGTCGGAAATTCAGATACTTATAAATTATGGATTCTTACGTGGAAATACAACACCTTAGACGGGCGAAATATTAATGGTATATTATGCTCAAGTATTACTGCACAGCAGATGGTATCAAATTGGTGTGCGTTATTTGATTCTGGTAGACACAGAGATAGGCTTTATTTTGTAAAGTCCAGTCCAATATTTTCGGCAAACCGTCTTCAATTCAACGAGAATAAAATTAGACCCACTGACCACACAACACCGGGGAAAAAAGCAACACATGATGCCCAAAGACTGCAATTGTTGATATCGGGGAGAAATGTCTTTGAATATATTCCAAGATGTGGGCCGATTTAAGCATCCTTCAACTCTGTGCTAGCGTCGTGTGATGATGAAACCATTATTGTTGTTCTAATAAACACAGGGTGGTAAAATCAGGGGTACTAGGCCAACCGATGTATATATAAGAAAATTTACATGCGAATGGAAGAAAAATGGCGGCTCAACTTCAAAATATTTGTTCGATTTCGAAATTTGATTGCATGAATGAGCAATGCGTTCGGACAAAATTAAGTGTCACTAATTACGAAACTAATGTCGCGGTAAAGTCAGATCCATCTCAAAGTGCACATTAACTATAACTTGTATTTGATATTAGGAAGCCAACAGTATAAGCTCAGGTAGGTGAAATCGGTAAAGTGAAACAGTAGAGTGCATAGTGGGAAGTACCATATAAACTGAGTAAAAATTTGAAACAATAGCATTTGGAGCCTTACATGGTTTGGCTTTCTCGTCAAAAAAAATAATTTCCTAACTGAATTATAGTGTGCCATGAGAAATAAATCCAATACAGTAAACATAAATGTTCATTAAACTGGTAAGACAGGAAGAAGCCACAGAGCCCAATATTCCTCCGCAACAGCTAATAGTGAATGTTTGGTGGTTTGGCACAAGTGTGGTCCAGTTTGCTCTCAGAAAATGTGACTCATCGATCACGCCAGAAGTTTATTGCAACCAGCTGCATCAAATGATCCAAAAACTGGCGGAAAACAGATAAGATTGGTCAAGCGATTGACTCCTGTTCTGTCGTACACCAACGCTAGCCCGCACGCAACACAACTTACAGCGGTCACAGGACTGCATTTTTAAAAAAAATATTCACAGAATAGCTAAATATAATTTCTTAAACTTCTATCGCTGCTTGTTTCTGAAAATAAATGCGATTCCTTAAACTTCGCTTTAGTTCCATTTATCAACTTCGCACAAAATTTTCCAGTTCTGGAAGAGATTATCATTCCACTTTTTTTTACTAATTATGGAATTCTTCCTTAGCACAATGTATATTAGAAGAATTTTTGTCCTGTCTTTCCTTGTAGCATACGGAATTTCTCTTATGTAAACATACTCGTGACTAAGCTAAAATGAGAGCCTATTTTCCCCAATAACTTTAAATAAGCGTGCAGTTTTGCAAACCAAAGCCCTTCTTATTATTAAATCCACTCGGTTGATCAAAATAACCTGTCCAGATATACGCTTGACTACCTAGTTAAATTTCGTGCTGAAATTTGTTTGCAAGATTCGCAAAACTGCATATGCAGTTAAAGGATCACTCACATTAAAGCCATCTCCATCTAGGACTGACTATATTACTTTACTCGTTTACAGAACTGCAGAAAAAGTCCAGAAAAAGCACTCAGGAGACACGCCCGTGGAAAACAAGCACGACAGCGGTTTCGATCGAGGCGATCACTCTACGGCAGTGCCGGAACTGCTTATTCACCCTTCGAGAAATCCCGTTCACTGACACCAGACTTCCGCAGGATGCCGCGACAAAGACCCAATCGGCGGTTCACAGTTGAAGAGCAGAGATCAAAACGAGTAAAGCGGCTGGTTCGTAAGCTGAGTCGCAGCTTCCGGGGATACTACTGTGAATGGAGTCCGGATGAGTATACTCTCCAGCCGGATTGTAGCTGTCAGTGCGGATAGCACACACACACACACACCAAGACGCCTTCAGTCTTCCATCAGGATAACGCATAGACAATTACCTACGCCGAGATTTCAGACTCTAACAACACAAACAAACTTATCTACAAAAGCTCATGGCTTACGCCCACTTGGGTGCTTTTGACTGTGAATATCACATCGACCCCTTCGATTCCGATCCCCCTATGCTTTAGCGAGGCCAAGAAGTGTTCACAGCCTTCTGACAGTAGCAAATGGGGTACACCTCTCTTGAATTTGTACATGTAACAAACTATTTCCTGCTTTTTCCTTTCAGAATTAAGAATGGTGTTACATACATTTTTCAAATATCCATCTTCCCTTAATAATTCAAAAAAGCTTAGGCATCGGCTATACGAATGACAGTTGGGAGGGAGGGGCTTAGAGAAGGGCTCAGCAATTGTTCCACTCGCGACAGGAATCATTGGAAACTGCGTATATTTTTTGTCTAGACAATTGCAACAACTTCCCAAATACCCACGACGGAAATAATATTCTTGTTTGATCCAATTGTGCATAACTTGGTGGGATTCGAGCCTACGATACAGCATGAACAAAGCTCGAGTACTTTGGAGCCTAAAGGGACGAGCAGCTCCATCTAAGAGCATTTCAGGTAACGAACGAACAACTCACAGAACATCTGTTTTTATTGACGAGCCTTTGTTCAGTTAACGAGTTGTCAGTGCGTGTGTGTGCCTGTCCCGCCGTGTTGTGCTCCCAGGGCGCGGGTCCTCCGCCCTCTGCAGCCAATCAGTGAACTGGTGCAGTTTGATTGGCTAATTTTCGCAAGACGAGCTTTTCACACGACGAGCTCGGTGCTGGAATGGATAAGATTTGTTAACCGAGGTTATCCTGTACAGGCAATCCTTTAAATACCTTAGCTACATGACTGTAGTAAAGCAACAAAAAGTGCTCAAACTAGATTAAATGCTAATATAGTAGGATTATTGGAAAAGATGAATCACATAGTCATAAAACGTTTGCTGAGAGGTGTGTTCGAACGGCGAACCTATGTAAATTCACATGTCCAAGCTGCCTCAGGCTGCCGCAGCTATGTCCATTACCAGTGAAAATGACTTGCTTTTCTACTGTTTCTTCTTGTAACTGGAGACTATTGCACTCTGAACTACTGTGTTGCTTGGTGGTCCACTGTTGCCGGAGTTGTTGCTGGGCCCGGTCCTTCCCCGCGACTGATTCTCCTGCTCATATAGTGTCTCAATACGCGATATGTGAACGGCACATCGTTGCACTTGTTGATTGACCGTAGGCCTGCAAACCATGACTCGAGCAGCTCGCGGCTCACGTGGTTTTCATCTCTTGCGAGGATTTCGGCCATATTTTCAAGTTTAACGAGGCCGAGATCCTCGCAAGAGTCAAATAAAATGCTTTTTCAGAAATAATGTATTTTGTATGTACAGAAGTAATGAAGAATAGGTAGGAGGAATTAGACAGTCGGACGAACGCACGTCCAGCCGCGAGGTGGCCTCTTCTGAAGTGTGTGAGCATGGCAATTGCCACGTCTACTGAGCAGTCTTTGTTTGGCTCAGCATTGAAGGTGATTGTCCAGACATACCGGGGTCGGCCTACACGTGCGCATATGCTAACGGCCGCGAAAGGCAAGAGGTTGAAGGTCGGTGCAGTTTACGGCATCTGTGATTGGCTGTCTCAGAGGCGGTCCGATAAATACAATCACATGACCTCATGCATAGCGTGGTGTGATGCACAAGGGGTAAGGCGCTAAAGGGTCACTGCAGATCAGCTTACAAGTATTTTAGCGGAAGATCTTCCGCACCCTATTACATTGGACCATCTTGTAGAAGTTTATGAAAACTACGAAGTACGTATCCGAAAATTAACTGGAGACATTAAAAACCAAAATGATTTGCCTACTGTTACTTTCTTCCTCCTTCTCCTAAGTGGTATTACTTGAGGTACACCTCCTGGCAGCATGCCCCAATGCGAAAAGGAAGATTTAATAATCAAAAACGCGAGTTTGATTCTGTTGATAGGTGACGGGCGCACTATAGCAATTAAGCATATGGAAAGGATGAAGCATTTAGCCGTGAGCTGGGTTTGGAACATCAAACTTCGACCATTCCTCATAAATGTAAAATTTGACACAATTGGCTGAACAAACCAGAGTAGCTGGTCAAAGTAACTTGAATGCTAGTGTGAGCATTTGTTGAAACAGCAGTCTGCCAGCCTTCTGTAACAGAATAACTTCCGATAGTAAAGTTCATATTACAAACTTCCCAAATATGGGAGATTTCTTGGTACAAATATATTTTAACCGTGTATAGGTTGGCGTTAGTCGTTATCAGTTGTCAGTTAAGGAATCTTTTATCAAACTTCTCAGTGAATGTTCTACAGCATCCTGCTTGATTATTGCTGACTAAATTGTTATCCAGCTATATATGGCCATCTGCGGTTATGTAGTTGAGCGTGAGCTGACATTCATCCGAAATACAAAGATGTGACAAATGCATCTTCGATTTGGTTAAATAAGCTTTTGTTCGAATCATAAATTTCAGGTAAGTAGGGTTAATTTTCTGGTAAATGAGTCTACATCTCCTAGCTCTTGGCCCCACACCACAGTTTTGCCTGTTTTCAAAACGCATCAATTAGTCCGGTGTGTAGTAACTGACACTCCGTAGTGATCAGTTTTGGCAATTTGGTACTTAAAAGTTCGTTGCGCTATCGGAATGAAGCGACCAAATTTATTCGTATGAACTGGAACACGCGCATCCCAAGAAATTTAAATTTGAAGCAGATGTTCTTTTGGGATAAAATAACGTAAATGGGTGAATTTTCGAGTTTGGCACCCCAACTCGTCTTCGGACTAACAAGAATAACAAGAAATGTGTAAGAAACCACTAAAATTATTAGTTCTCTTTACATCTTCGAAAGATATAATCCGAGTTTTGACATCTTCCAGCAACTGCGATTTTTAATTTGATGCCAAGGTCACACTATCAGTATTTCTCGTCAAGAGAGCAATTTTTATCGGATATTCGTATTAATCTGTAACTCATTACAAGGGGCTAACTGCTATGTGCGTTGTATTTAGACGTTACATTTTTTTCTGTTTACATCCTTCCTCTGCTTATATATTCCGGATTGATGGCTGGTCTTAGCATGCTGAACTGTTATGCTTACAAGTCTGAAAGGCCACAGCGTGCTCTGAATGCCTGTCGCTGCGCCCTAAGCGTTTCACCTTTGGCAGTACTTGTGCACTTTTAGGACAAAAGTCTCACAGTCCCTGTATAAAGACGTGGAAGCCGCCCAAATGGGTGATAAAATCTCGCGTGGAAGCGTTCACATGGGGGTAAGATTTATTGAGAGGTAAACTGTGACATAAATGGAGGCATTTTATTCAGCCGACATTTGTTTTATATAAAGGTCTTTCGTTTAATTAAATATATTTGGTTGGATCATTCAAGTTACTGGAGCTTGAGTGAAAAATGAGGTGAAAATGGTGTGCATGGCAAAACTTTTTATAATTGTACCTTTCCTTTGATTGAAAAAACTTCAATTTAACGAGCCAGATGGTTCCCAGTCTTATTAACTTTTTAGACAATAACATGAGTGGACAATAAGGTGGCCTGTAAAATTGTACAACTCGATTGTCTTCTGTCATCAGTTATTAGAAACGGAAAAATAAACAGCGTATTTACAGTTGGTTTGGCGAGTTTATTCACCTGGGCTGTAATAATAATAAAATAATGAATAAATGCTACGAGTGGAACTTGTCATACCAGAAGTAAGAAAGTTGTCAACATTGTGTACCAAGCAGCGGATGCTTGTAGTAGTTATTTTAAAGTATATTACGGTCGGTATTTCAGGCAAAGTGCCGTTATTTGCGAAAGATTCATTATCACTCACAAACTAGCATCAAGTAGGATTGTTATACTTAGCATGATTTAGTCTCATCTCAAGTCATTTCAATCTCTTCAGCATGCCTCTATTTTAACAAGCTTCTTCCTGACCGCTTACAAAAAGGACATTCTGCAAAAGGTGGTTATTTACGTAGTATTCATTTAATCCATTGATTTTCACAATTATTATAAATTAAAATATCCTTGATAAAAACATTCAAATCTTTCAATTTTTACTCGTTTGTAGCAAAATTGTATACTTAAAAGGTGGTTTTATCTCTGTTCTACAAAAATGTATAATTAGGAGATTTTTTACGAACGTAAACTGTGCATTTATAATACATCTTATCCGATAATTTATTGATGTTGTTGCGTGCTGAACCTCTAGGTCAAAAATTTAATGAGAAAATTGCATGGTTTTTATTAGACAGGTTGTATGCACAGATCATTCACGTTGGACAGTTTGAATTCAGGTGTAACGGCTGGAAAGTTTCAGATTTATTCGGCAATTATGTTTTGTCATTGAAAATCAGTAAGTGGAATGCATACAACGTACTTAGCCATTTTTTACTAAATATACTTCTGGTGTGCGGTCAGCAGGATGCTCGCTCAAAGCAGACATCCTGACGTGACTGAAGTGACTTGAGATTAGACTGCACGATCATTACTATTAAAACCCTACCTAATGGGATTTTGAGAGTGATTGTCAGTCTATTTCAACATTTGGCATAAAAAACCGGGGACGCAGATAACACAAACTAACTTTTTTCCATTATAGTTAAGCAGAATACTATAAACAAGCAGCGTAATTGTTTGTTCTGTGGCAAATCCAAACAGCATGACCTCCAGTGACGACCGCTGCTTAAGCACCGGACCCCACTATTTTATTTTCTTAGTTTTTGTTAAATTCTTAGGAAGGTTTCCCGGTTGCCTGTTTTAGTGAATTATAAACCAACAGTTAGGAAAGAAGGTCTCTCCGTCGCAAAACCTATCTTGCTGAGTGAAATCTGCAATGAAAAGTTTGCATATAGGGACACCTCAACAATCTTTGCTATCAGTTACAATATGGTTTAATTTTACTATAATGGGGGCTGATGATATCTGCCAGTTCCCTTTTATGCAAGTAGAATATGTATCACCTAATACAGCCTCAGAACTACTTCTCATCTCTTTTTTGACAGTTGTGTAGCGAACTGAAGAATATCCCTTTTTAATTTCATGAAAGATCACTTTACAATACATTTATATATTCATCCGTGTTAACATACTGATAATTCTGCATTTTTATAAGCTCCCTGTTATCAAAAGCATAACAACAGAGGGGAACGTTTGCTCACGTCTAAGCTTCAGCTTCCTTAATTTGGAAGGAAACCAAAGATTGCAGTTACGTGGCAAAAGAGACAATTATATTCTGTTTTGTGAAGAAGTTTCCTTTCAAAATGTATCCCTTTTCAGTTACCGTTCACAATTGTTCACCCACTTGCGGAATATGCTCCACGTCAAAGATATTTACAATCCAATAGTTCCAAAATTTCAGCAAATTTATTTTGAAGGAAGTTTCATTACTGCACATAAAAGAACACGTAAGCGCTTCTATTTTTTGTACTGGATAGTCCTTCTGAAAAGATTTAAAAAAGCAAACTAAGATTGATTGAAAATAGGAAGCTCAAATTCAGGGATAAACGCATGCACAGCAAACGTAGTATACAAAAAGAAAAGGCCAATGGACCCGTTGCTCGGCAGTATACCTCCAGATTGCGCAGCCGTCAATAACAAAGGACTGCAGGTTTAAACCGCAGACACCCCCACGAACCTTTGGCTGGATATGACGGGCTTAGTATGACCAGTCATTTGGACAATGCTGTTTTCGTCTACCATTTTCTTTTCGATACTGCCTTGACAAGAAGCTACTGACAGTACATTAAGTTTTACTTACCCACAAACAAGAAAAGAAGAGGAAGGAAAAACATTAGTTTTTTTCTAAAACCGAAAGTTTTGGTTAACAGCGCGAGTATAATTCACATTAAACGTGGCTCTATTATTCACCTGTAAACTATTGGAAAAACTGTTCGTCATCGGACTTATTGAATACAATTTTATGCTATTATTCCGTAAGAAGTGCAGTGTTCAGCAGATAAACCTGTGGATTTTGTCTTTCCGGCCCTTTAATAGTCTTTCTCGCTCATCCTTAGGATCCTCAGATAAATTTTTAATATTGTTCGCTCAGTTGAACTTCGTGTGTGTTCATCCCCAGGGAAGAGCTTGAAAAGCATCACCACCAACAGAAACTGGAAAGAGCAGGGTTTAGCATTCCACTAAAGCCCTACCGCGGCATAAGCTAAAACTCATATTCCACTCTGCCATCCAGTTAGGTCAGTAAATCCAACATCTATGGACCCGTGGCAAAAGTGTTGCAAAATTGAATTAAATGTAATGCGAAATTAGAATGGCCAAATATATACGAGATGATTGCGATCCGCTAAGAAGGCGATATGCGATTGGAATTTTTGGGTGGTATCAGTATAAAGCTTAGCCACAAATTAGGCTGTAATTTCATTTTGTCCACAGCATGTGGAACTTATTTTGATAAACGTACTAATAGCAAAATTCCTCAGTAAGGCGTATAAGCCCAAGTAATCGATTCTGGACTCAAACTCAAATTACTTACGGTGAAAAGTAGGCAAAGTATATCCTTATTCACTGAACTTCGACAGAAATTTAAAAAAGCAGTTTATGATAGCCTGCCGAGTCGCGACCTTTTGAGATAAGCTTAAGTTTGGTATAAATTTCAACTTAAGATACCCTCATATCCCTAATATCAAATGCACTGATTCCACACCTGTTGCATTCTGAAACTTAATTTGCGATAAAGTTACCTCACGAGATTTTTAGAATAAAAGTTATGTCTTCCTTTGTTTCCAACCTGACAGCTTCAAACTAAATAAAGAAAATCGGGGCTCCTTCTTGGAGTCAACCTATATGCTTTGTCTCTTCCTGAAACCGAATAAATTTGACGCACATATCTAGACCTTCATCTTTTAAATAGAGGATATTTTGCTAAAGATAGTATCCACTAAAAATCGCTCTCCTAATTAGTTAAGGTGCAAACAAATGGTAATGTGCTTCGCTGATAATGGTCACCGACCACTAACTTCCTCACTTGTTTCCATTCTGCCTTGGGTAACATGCTGAATAAGTTGCCGAACTCTGACTCAAGTATGTACGGTAGATCAAGTGAAACATGAGCCAAGCGTACATTTACGAGAAACACCCAGCTTAATTGAAACGGTCAAAACTTGGTTAAAAATTCCGTTAAGCGAAAATACAAAAGACAGTCCAAGTAATACTGCATCATTATGAAAAAAATATTTTCGCAAGTTGAAAGGACGAAAGTACTAAACTCAATTTATATCTTAAACCTATGCATGCAAACAACAGCCAACAGCAACGTCTTTGTAACCGCTCAAAATAATTCTAAGGATAAATACCTTTCAGGAACTTGCGCAACATGTATTTTGACAGCTGACAGAATGTGTTCCAAAATGCGGACCCAATATTTTAATGTTATTCTGCTTTTATCTTGCTTGTTCACGAAAGTTACAGATTTCAGTATGAGTTTGCTAGTATGGACATCAGGGGAAACCATATTTTCACAAGATCACCCGTCGGTAGACTGGCCTATAACTAAACGTTGGAATATAATTACTTGAATCAATGATCAGTGGACAATTTACTGCTTATCAAGGAGCTATCTCTTTTTGAAAATTTACTGCGTGCTTTCTGTGGATGGGGATATGTTTAGTTTCAGGGTGTTCTTGAATCATCAGTGAAGTCTTTATTTACTTCAATAGCTGCAATCGGCTTTTCAAAATATAATTTCATGCGGAGCACAATCGGTTGGCTCGATCCGCAAAAGCATCAACCCAGGACGAGCACATCCTGAGAAATATATCGGTGTGCAAATCAATAATAATTTCATTCATCTGTGTTCAATAAAACTCTCAGCGTAGAGAGATTTCGAAGGTTTTAACCTATGCAATTATTTCTCGGAAATTATCTTTAACGTAGGTGGCGGCTACGGTATTATGTTTGGAGACTCCTTTCAACCATAAAACAAGTCGTAGTAGGATTTTGGCATGATATCCGAAGTGAAAAGAGGTAATAACTCAAAAAAGTCACAGAGGGTTGTGTAAAAATATTCATTCACCTGCCATCTATTCCTTTGTGTATAGGCCACGGCGAATGGAACACGCTTTTGCTGGCAATTGTGCATGGATTTCTGGGTACTCTTAATTCATTTGATCCCCCCTTTCTCTCAAAAAATAAAAGCTTGTCGCAGCTGATATACCAAGAATGAATTGGAAAGCATTGCAAGCCATTGTCTTCAGAACGTATGTAGTAATTTTTAGGGAAGATGAGTCTTTTTGAGATGTCAAGAATGATATGCTTGCAGTTACACCGTGGTTTTCATTCACCGATGATTCTTCTAACTTGCGATTAAATATCTGCAAGTTATACAACCAAAATTGAAATAAAATCATTGTCGCCCTGTCCAAGTCCACATTGACCATTTCAAAACTCAAACATTATAAGCTCTCACTCATGCGTGGTAGTCGGAGAAACATCGCCGACAAAAAGCGCGGGTATGCGTTTATGCTATCCCGAGTAAATGCATGTTGTTCCTCTATTCACAAAAATTGTGTAAATTGCTCCAAATCGGAGGCTAGTATGCAGTCGCAACCTATATCGGGCAAAAAGTAAACTGAAGAGATAAAGAAACGTTTATGTAACAATAGCTGAGGTTCTACAATACCTGTAGGTCGCAACGTAGAGTCCTTTGCCATAAATTCATGCTAAGGTTAACTGTCTAAAGTACTTGGCTCTACCTTAGCATTAACAGAACATCTCCTGTCTAGTAGGGAGCTACCATCCCGAAATAAACTAGACATGGAACCTTAGTGATTCCTATAATAACATGAGTAGCAGAGTAATAAGCAGAACAGATGGGAGTATGAGATTGCCAAATTTCTAATCTTCAGGTTGTGGTTGTGTAGGACATTTGGACCTTCCGGCAAAAGTAGCTTATGTAGGCCCACTCACATACTTATAGTCTCAGCATTTTATCCTGCAAAAACGGTGGTTATAGAGTTTTTTTGGAAGGGCTGAGGAAATAGGATAGGCAGAGAAAGAACTTTCTTGAAGTAAGTGTAAAGTGAAAAAGTGTAGTCGAAGTTGCTTCCCGCGGTTGCTGGGAGTAAGTTATTCCGAATATAAATTGGAGGTGTGCTTGGCGCTTGGCACCGCGGACTATACAAATCTTATTCTAGAACGGTAAGAAGACCTCAGGTAAGTTGGAATAGACGACCTCATAACCATCATTTCAATTCTTCGGGAAGTTTAAGAAGCCAGCAATTTGATAATCGGGTTTTTTCCGCAATAAGCTAAACGATAATACAGAGTAGGAAAATTAAAAAATATAAATCAAAAGCACTTCTAACTACAGTAAAATAAAAATTCCTTCGGCATTTTTTAAAGTATATTCCACTGCGTGTCCTGATCCTCCACTCATAAAACCTTATAGCCAGAGTTTTTGTAGGAAAACATGCAGGGGTTAGAGGTATATGAGTGGGCCTACATAAGCTGCTGTTGCCGACTTTCCTACGAGTACTGTACGGGGTTCCAAATCAACAGATACAGGCAGATCACGCTTAAATACACGACAGATTCAAGGTTCTCATGATCGATGAAGGGTCCGGAACAGTACTGATGGATAAGAATGAATATTTCGCGAGACTAGGAGCCATCTTAGCAGATAGTACAAACTGGCGATCGCATACCCCCCCCTCTAGTGACAGTGGTTTACTCCATGCAAGGGACGGTAATTACCACTCCACGTACCTGATCTATGATCAACGCTCACAACCTATCCTTATTTCCTCCCCCTCCCCTCCCCCCCCCCCCTCCCCTCCCCTCCCCCTCCCCTCCCCCAGCACAAAGACCTTTACACACCGATCTCGCTGGGCGGGCGGCGTGAAAACCATGATTTGTAATCAAAGGACCCTCAGTAACCTTGTCCAACTGTGTGATTTTCGTTAACCCTACAACGGTCCTGGCCGGATGATGAATTACTAAAAAAATGTATTTGCCTAATAAACTTTCCAAGTATCATATATGTTGGCTGCTGAAAGAGCTACATTCAAAAAGAGAATTTTAAATTGGCTGAAATATCTTGAAATAATCGTACATGTTACTAAATAGTCGAACCTAAACTACGCATGTCAGCAGTTCATTTAACATTTCGTGAAATACCATATCTGCCGTGTCATTCTTGAGTTTGGCCTGGTCTCGTCCAGTTCATCACTGCTTTCAATAACCAGCAATTTTTCCTCCCTAGTGGGCATAAAATACAGAAATTTTTTTCATGCGTGTGTATTACTAAACGTCCAAATTTAGCCTAGAATGGACATTCCTGGCTAATTTATCATGACAGTGGAAAAAAGGCTGACAACTGCCTCTTGGTTTTTTTTGCTTTCGCGTATGCAGAATTTTGCGGTCGGAGCATCCTTCTTATCATGCAAAGGCTATTTAAGTCCGGAACCCAATCTTCCTATTATCTTTTACAATCGAGGCAGCTCACCGAACGACCTTATCGGAAAAGGGTAGATCGATTACCGGGTGAACATTTATTTCATGTTTGTACTTTGGGTACCAGTCTATTATTGGCAACACCACCGAAACCGAAACCCCCGGTTTCTGTACAAGAGGACCAGTGGTAATGGCAATTTATTTCTTAAATTTAATTAATTAATTTAATAGTTCAAAATAATCGCGTGTTTTTTCATTGCTATATATTGGTTATGTACAGAAAATTTATCCACTATTTCTTGATTTTGTTTTCTATATTCCTGCGATTTTCTCTCCTGCCTTATCTGTATAACCCCCATTACCACTTGGCCTTGTATTACAGAATTCTGGGTTTTTGTTTCCCTAAAGGTACCCATAATAAACTGTCACCGTGCTTTTAAACTGTCCATCGACAGCATACCAATCAACTCGATTACGGATTTTCACGTTAGTTGCCATCTTTTTAGCTTTTTTATACGGCTACAGAGTGAGTGTTGCTAACCTTAAAGCCATACCTACAGATTTTTACTTTGCAGCCTTTGTCATAAAGGCGTCTTATTACATAAAATTGTAGATTAGTGGAGGATTCTGGCACTTCTTATCTTCCAATATAATCCCAAGATACTTTGTACATGACAGGATGCGGCCTTTAGAATGCACACATCTTCGGCTGTCCTCAAGAACAACATCCGTCAGAAAAAGAGTAATTAACTAGCACCGATTGTTATAATTATTTTCACTTTCCACTCCTTCAGCTTGGAGATTGAAACAAAGCATCTGAGGCGGCACAAATCTTGCCGTTCCGCATCACTACAACAACGTATAACATTGAAAAGCGTTCCTTTGGGTGCCACAGTTGTTATGGGTGAAATCCAATGGGCCATTAATTTCCCCTGAGTCGACAGAGCAGATTTGCTAATAAATTAACGGTTCACTATTCTAACTGCGGCCGAGTTTCAACAAACTTAATTGACAGTATGAGGCTACAGAATGTATGATGTTGCATACTACTAAGGAATAATTAACCGAAGAATAGTGTTTATCAAAGCCAAAGATAACTGAAACCCTTCCTTATTGTGAGCTATTTTCGAACTGCAAGTTGGAATATTTATGGATAAACCAGTGAGCTGCTTAATCTTGAATATCTAAGAAGGCAATTTCAGCTAACGTTTTCGATTATCAACTAGCACAGTGACATAAGTGGGGGTAGAGGAGGAAAGTTTAAACAGCCAATAAAACAGCGAGTAGGGGGCAGATAGTTACAGACGTCCAGACGTTAAGAGTAATAGTTTAAGGAAGTCAAGTTAAGCGAATGAACGTTTCCGATTAATTCATCATCAGGCAATACAGTAATATAAGGGAGGGTAGAGTTAACGAAAGTTTTAGGCAAACCAATCAGTAGTAACAAGGGGGAGAGGGGTGTAAAAGGATCAAGGGGGAATCAAGGGGATCAGATTCTAGTCTTAATTGGGGACAGAGATATGGGGTGGGGAGAGAGGGGAAGGAGTCAGACAATTAGTTAATGTCATCCAGTGGTCCTCGTCTCGGGTTTTGTTGGGTTGTGTGAGGACGCAAAATGTCAACGTCTTGAGACTGTGTCGGTGGCCTTTGGATGCTTGATGCCGCTGTCTCATCATTGTTTCGCAGCGTAGTTAGAGGCGTGAGGGCAGATTTTGAAAAGGCTTTTGGCCACGGGAGCCTTAGGGCCGCTACAAATGCTTTCTGCGCACATAAAGTTGGGTTTGTGAGGCGAATGGCGACTGCTTCTGTCGTCGCAAGCATCCGCTGACGCAGGAACTTAGAGTGTTTAGCCGGAACCTTGTAGACGACTCTAAATGCTTGGTTGACGTCTACCCGATGACCGCTATCTACCAAGTGAGCCAGAATTGCACTTGATATCGATTTAGTTTCGTCTCTGTTTAGCCACGCAGTTATAGTTTAATATGCGAAAATATTCGCGGTCCAGAGATAATTTTACCTTCATTTTCCCTAGAAGAGGAAGAAGAAGTGGAGGCGATTCCTGGGACCTGGTTATAATTAAGCTTAGGGCAGGGGAAAAGAGAGAAGGCTTTGACAATTGGCCACACCTCTGATTCATCGCCGAGGTGGCAAGGGGTGTGGACAAGCATGCTGGGTTCATTGTAGGCCGGGGGCCTAACGCGCTCACAAGGTTTGGTTACTGCTTCCGCCTTCGCAATTATCCGCTGACGCAGGAAATTGGAGTGTCTCACCGGCAATTCAAAGACGACTGAGGATGACTGGTTGACAGAGACAAAACGCGTAAACATTCCACCGACAAACTGACCTGCCCCGTAGACCGCAGAACTAGAGTCAGCTTCTGTTCCCCTGGTTTGGCCTATTCAGACATTCCCTATCTCTTATTATTGGTCATTCTTCACCTTTCAATAACTCACCGTAACACACTTTACTGCATAGCCATGATATCGAATAAAAACATTTTGCGTTTGTGGACCATGACTATGTAAACTTTTAAGGGAGGCTTAATTATCTAGAGAAATGTAATTGAACGAGCGTGGTTTCCTGTAGGCAAACCTTCGCATTTTATCGTAGTAAGCAGACTGTGAAAGGTAGTTTGTTGAAGAAAAGTCAGTGTTTAGGCAATGGGTCCTGTTTACTAGCCTGAAAGCAAGCAAAGTGATCCATAGCCAGGTTTTATATGCCTACAATCGTTTGGTTACCTCACTCATCTACCTGCAAACACGACTATTAGAGACAGACTGCTTTGATTTCTTCACAACATTACATTTTTCAGGATGCTTTCACTGTTGTTTTACAATAGTCAGTTTCGTTTTGAAATTGTCTTATAGGTCGACAGGATTAAGTATTAAAACCCTTTATGATTTCTGGGGCCAAAATAGCGGCTAATTGAGCAAATGCAAACTTTAATTAAGAATATGGCATTCAAAACAGTTTTCACGGGTGCACTTTTCAGTAACTTCCAAAAATGTTGGACTCCCGGTTGGGTAGACAAGTTTGGCGCCACTGAAGCATCGTCCGAGCGTTTCGATATCACATTACCAACGACACATGACTCATTTCTTTGGGAGCACCTGTTTTTTAGACAGGTAACACGAACGCCGAAATATGCAACAAATATAATGCGTCACGTTGAAGAGTTCAGAGACACGTAATTTCCACACAAAAATGAATTCTCAATAAAACGAAAATGAGCACGTGGCCAATAAAAGCGCAGACGTCCTGCGTGAACATAATCCCTCAAAGTTGTTTACAATTCGGACATCATAGAATGGACATAACGACTTGTCTGTACCCCAAAATCCAATGCAGAATTTAGGTTATTAGTGCCATAATAGGTTGCAGGGTCGCGTTTCTCACGCAGTTTCGAGATGGCTAAAAATAAAGCGACACAAAATGTTGGTTTTGAATGAACTTAATATGTAAATTTTGGAAAATGAAAACAAATCAATACAGGCTGACTACGTGCTGCTCACATTTAGATAGTCGACAGCATAACACCTTAGACACATTTTCTCAAATACCTATTTATGCTATAGAATGAATAGTGGAGAAGCCTTGTTAGTTATTGGGTTTATCCTACAAAGTATGCAAAAATGTGGTTTGCTTTTTACTGCCTACTGGTTCAGAAGAAGAAGCGACAACTGGAATAGGAGTTTTATTGTCCTGACATTTCGGATTCCGTCGGGAATACTTAATCATAGGTAATCGTATAAAAGTCTGGGACATACGCAGATAAGGGTGATACATTCGCAGATTGCAAGGTTGCGCGACCGCTATGAACTATAAATACCGTGCAACCTGTGTATGTATCACCCTTATCTGCGTATGTCTCAGATTTTTCTAAAAATTACCTATGATTAAGGATTTCCGACGGAATCCGAAACGTCAGGAAAATAAAACTCTTGTTTAAGTGGCCGTTTCTTCTTCTTCGCCGGAACTGCTCCCTGCGACTCGCATATTCAATTCTATTGTCTACTGGTTCTTTAATTGCTAATCCAAGCAAACATGCGAGTCTTAGGAAGTAATTGAGCAGTAGAAGACAACTCGATCGCCGGGATACTATGGTTATTTGCCTGACGTTTCGAAACCCTTCGCGGATTCATCTTCAGAGAAATACTCACAGAACCGTAGCAGAAACAGTTTGTGTGCACAGGATTCCGCCGTAAAATTTAAACGTACAGAAAAATCGATAAATGCGCTGGGTGTGTTCTGACTCGTCGCGTCAACCAACCTCCCCCTGCACAAAGGTTCCCCTATTATTTCTTCTTAGGTGTCGAACATATGGCATGTGGAAGTTTGCAACTTTCAAAGAAGTGTTAAGTTTCGACTCTAACTGTATCCAGTGAATATGGCGTAAAATTGGTTTACTGATAGATAACACATATGTGAACTTCAAAGATAAATTTTCCAAGAGTGAAGTTAACAGGACGTCCATTATGCGCTTAATGTTTGCGACTGGTCATGCTTGCGATCGACGAGGGACTGCACCCAATGAATGAACGCTTAAACACAATGAAACTCAAAAATATAGTATTCGCCACGTTTTTAAAAATCCATTTCTTCCTAATTTTTTAGTCTTTGACACATTCAGTTATGTTACGTGGGGAAAAAGCATCCACAACATATCTCTTTCGACTTCAGAGTTCTTCTCCCTACTATAACGTATTGAAAAGTATATTGTTAGTGCCTCAAAACCGATTAAGCAGCCTCTTAAAAACTGAGGCAAAAAGGAACAAGTAGGCTCTTCGCGTTTATTTATGAAACGGAAAATAAAAGTATTTCGAAAGGGAAATGAGAATTCCTCCAATATAGGTGTAGGATGAAAGAGCACGTAGAGTGCACATATTCGAGATGATGTGACCGCCTCCCCGATGACTATTTGTCGATTTCTATTTGGAAAAATTTCCTTGGCAGACGTATGCTGCATTCCTCCACTTTGAAAAAAAACGCGCATCGGCATCTCTCTGTTGATAAAAGAACTAAAAAGTTAAAGATGCCTCCAGTAAGTTTGAAAAACCGCCAACGTTTTCCCCAGTGCGTGCCTGCGAGACTGCAAAAAGAGCTTACGCAACCAGTTCTTCATCAATCTACTTTACCCTAAAACCCAACCACTGGCAGGCATTCCTTGACCTCTGTGACTACGATAACTTTGCTTACATGGAGGTGATAAAACTACCAACGACAGCATCTGTTATAACTCCTTCTTAGTTGTTCAAAATGAACACCCTGGGGCCACAGTTTCTAAGAGTCATCGAAAATACTCAGGACGTCTAAGAACTATTGCACAGGCTCATGGTGAACCACTATCCCATTTCACGAAAGTGGTTGACCTCGATGGCTTAAACGGGCCTTGGAACTCGGAGTTAACAAAAAACGCAGGCTATGGAAGAAATCGTCTACGGACAGGAATTCTGCATCCATGACTGCATAAGAAGTTCAAATAAATTGAGTCAAGGGCCTTATCGTCAGTAGACGATGAATCTACTTAACCATGCCCTGGAGAACCTGAAATTATTCTACAGTTTCCTTAGGTAAAGTACGCGAAACAAGTATCCAATAATTCTGCTGAGGACTGCTGGGGATATAAACCTTACTGAACCTGGAGCAACTATCCTTCATAATTTCCCGGCCGATTTCACTAATGAAACTGGATTTGACCTCCTACAGATGACTCAGATGAGGCCACAATAGTTGTGACTGTTCAGTTCACCAGGATAATTGCTCTCAAGAAGCTGATATATCTACAAAAATCTAAAGCGCCAGATCCCGATAAAGTACCGGTGAAGATGTTAAAAGAGCTCGCCAATCAGTTGGCAAGACCGCTCTCTCGCTCTCTCTCTCTCTGCGCTTTTTCATACATCCTTCGAGACTGGATGTTTACAAGCCGATTGAAAAATCCGCGTGGAGTAAAACTAGCTATAAGGGTAGAAGTCAGGTCGCTGCAAACCACTACTAACCAGTTAGCCTTCCTTCTATATACTAAAAAATCAGGAAAAAATAATTAGGCAACAATTAATGCAGTTTCCAGAACAACGCCATTTGGATTTTGATTTTCAGCACGATTATCGTAGAGGCAGGTCCTGTTTGAAAAAGCTGTTCTTCTGTTATAACGCTGGACTACGGTATCTGATAAGGGAAATACGATGCATGCAGTCTATATCAACTTCCAGAAGGCCCTCGACAGCGTGTCTTTTCATCATCTTCTTCAGCCATATAAGAGTAAGAAGTAATCTTGTGGTGTGGACGCAAAGCTTCCTAACTGGCTACTCTGAAACCGGCCATGCCAAGGACAAGCAGTTGATGGAGGTTGCGGTTGAGAGTGGGGTCCTCCAAGGTTCTGTTCTCGGCCTTAGTCTGTTCACTCCACTGACTGTGCTTGTGAACTAGAGTGTGCTATCACCATGGTTGACGATGGTATCAAATTTTGCGACGTCACTCGAAATACAGCTCGTGAAGAGTATTTGCAGGCAAACCTAAACTTACTCCAACAGCGGTCGGAGGGCTGCCTCTTACCTTTCAGTGAGTGCAAGTGCAGTGTTGTACAAATCAAAAGATCCAGCCTTCCTAACCTTAAGGTTAACTCTCTGAATGGTACATAACTGCATGTACTGACCGCGCAGAAAGACTTGGGAATGTGGATCATGGTCTTGCTTAAACTCTCGCTGCACTGTTCAAGGGCAACTAAGTCTGCGATGTCAGGTGTGCACCTTGTCAAACAAGCTTCCTCTAACTCTTATTAAGGCTGCTTTGGTAAAGTCTTTTGAACCTTTTTATGTCGGAACCAGAGTTCACTATCCAAGCTTGGAGACCCTGGATTGCTAAAGACCTCAGCATTCTCGGAAAGGTCCAAAGGCGTGCATCCAAACTCATCATTGAACGAAGCTCACTACCCCATGAAACATGGCTGTCTAATCTTAATCTATTTCCTATGAGGTACATACAGCTAACAGGGGACCTGATACGGGCATACCACATCATGCGTGGTCAGAGCTACTGTCTTGTAGCAGGAGACTTCTTTGAGTTGGAAACGGTAATGAACTCGAAAGGTTACCGTTTCAAACTACGTGCGACTGGGGCCAGGCTGGACACTAGAGAGTTCTTCTCCAAAAGAATTTCCACAGCTTGGAATGTTCTAACTTTGGATATCGTTATGTTTGCATCCTTTAAGTGGAAGCTTGATAGATATAGTGGTGTGCTCTGCAATACCACCAACCGATGCCCTTTTGACGTCTATGGAAACATATTATAATACTACTTGTTATATTTCAGTGACAGTTGTTGATGGAATACTTTTAGTTGTAAATGTTTATCGCCTACGCTCACTGACATACACTTTTGTACTCACAGGAAATTGAGAGGGTACTTGTTTCTTTTTGCATCCCTGAACTCAAACAATTTGCAGCTGTGGCGACGGTTTCCTCGATTATCTATGAATCACCATACCCAGGCGAAGGTGTCAGCGGTCTCTCCGATTGGACTTTAAGCGTATTGTGACCATCTCATCAGTCATCGCCTCTACCGTATCTTGAGATGTTAGAAGAGTATATGGACCTCGGGTTTATCATAATTACAACATCTTTCCCCCAAACTGAATTCAAATCTCAGTCCTTTTCCATCAAAGTGGCAATCGATGAAAAGAAGGAGCTCTGTTATTTGGCCTCATACTACTCAAAATAGCGATCAATAGTACTCTAGTGCATCACTCACACTTTAAGAAATAACGTATATAGTCAGGTGGAATGGTCTTATCAGCAAGATAGTCTGTCGAGACTGTTATCTCTGATGATCAATACATCACTTCTAAAATCGATAATAATTACGCTTGAGATGAGATTATCGATCGCGAAAATGGACATCATTTTCGCGGGTCCACAGTCATCTTCAGTGTTATCACTCATAGGAATCAATTTTCTGATTAATTGTTCACTTGATTGATGGTATCCGAATTTACGAGCAAAGCCTCCGTCATTATCAACATCGACAGTGTCGAGATCGCCGAATTTACTCACGGCTTTTATATTTCGCTTTTCTGACCGACTACCTGAGACCTCCATATCTGTGAGGTGCAGTCGATGAAAGCTCGGAGCTGGGTGTCCTACACAGTCCCCTTGGACGAAAAATAAGTACGAGAGTAAGCTCATATTCCCTTATGTTCGACTTATTGCTTATTACTCAGCTACTAACGTGATTGTAGGATATAGCAATGTTAGTTGATTATGGAGCAATAAGATGGCACAGCCTGGGGTGGGGCGGTGGAAACGAAGGAAAGTCCTGATTCACTCTGGGCCTCAAACACGTAGCTCCTCGGAATAGCAGAAATACAGATTCGCAATCTCTGCTGGGATCGAAGGGATATAAGAATGTAAGTTGTAAAGTCCAAGCTAGAGCTATATACTGTAGTAAGTCTATAGTTAGTCTGTAGATGGCAAACGTTACGACAGAAGTTGTGTTATTATTTTATAACGCTTTATATAACCCATGAGCCAACCACTTTACCTCATACAGATTGGAAGTGCACACTGTGTACCGACTTCTTAAAAAGCACATACAGGTACTATTATAGTATACTATTTACTGACCTTAGTAAGCATGACTTCTGGAATTAACACCTTAGCATAGGCATGTACTTCTAGCAGTAGTATCGTAGTCCGAACCACGTAGAAACGGACATAACCTGATGGATGGAGTTGAGAGGGTGTCTACCGAGGCAAGCTCTGCTGTGCTCAGGCTTCTAAACATGTACTTACTCGGAATAGTTTTAGCTCAGCTTCGTACTCCTTGTTAAGATCAAGTGGATATGAGCCCCAGCGATGGCTCTAATCTGTGTCCCCTCTGACAAATGGTAGCATCACTGTTACTACCAGTAATGATAACGCGCAGCTACATTGGTAGCTAGAAAGAGAAGTCATATCTGTATCGGCCTTATTGAGCCCGTAGTTGACACCAACCGAAGGTGAATGATGGTAGATATTGCGGAAGTGCCCGCGCAAAACCTACTGCCATCTAAGACTAAGTTAGACAGTTTTCTGAATTGCATTAGAGAAAGCGGTCAACGCCGGATTCAATCCGGTCTTCTTGAAGAGTGCGGCTGATGCTAAATACGCCCGCTATCATTTTAAAATACCCCTTGTAGCCGGCCACTGTACCAACCTATTAGGGCATATGGAGGACTTAATCGAAATCGATGCTGTCAGCATGCGACACATTCACAATACAAATTGAGACTGAATCAATCAGTTAAACAAAACTCATTTGAGGCACGCATATCCTGACTTATGATAGAAATAAATCTAGTAAACTTTATTTATTTATATTAAATTTACTCTAGTGATCAGTAAAATACTCACATAAATTTCCCATATTGCCTGCCCGCCAGTCTCTGGTATTGAGAATATTAAGGGGTCCTGACTTCAACATACGAATAAGGTAGAAGGGATGCAGTCCCGCCTGGTCACCATCTCAGCTTCACCAATTAGTGACAGTGTGTTGCCAGGGGGTAGAAAATTGACAACTGTTCCCTGCAATTAGTCCAACCGGGCACTTAAATGCTCATCGCTTATATTAATGTTAATTTATGGCACAACACACAAAAGCAAGCGGTTTTGTTCTGTAGGACCTTTCTTGGATATCGAGCAACTTTCCACTTCGCCAAACTATTGTCTCCTTTCCTTAACACATTGACTGCGACGTGCGTCATATGTGGCAAACTACGGGCTATTCTTGGGCGCCGCAGTCAAAGTGTTAAGTAAGCTGAAAAAAGCAAGCAAGTAAGCAGTTTTCTTTAATAAAAGGTTTTGTGAACAAAAAATCCGCTCAATAAATCCAAATAAACAAGCCAAATGTAAGATAAACTACCAAATCCAATTTCGATTTTAACTTTGCATGACTTAGCTCATCTACTATACGTGCATATAAAAAATGGGAAATTCGAAAGAGACCACCCTTATTTATCTCAAATAAACTGGACTAAGTATCACGTGCTGTTCCAATTTAAAATTCCTATCGAGCAAGAACTGCCTGTTATACACTTTTCGTTGGCAGTCTGTGAACAATTGCAAATGTATTTTAGATTGATGCGTACCAGATAAGTGAATTTAATTCTGTTGCTAATTTTTGTCGCTGCTTTATAATATTAGTTCCTAGGAAAGTCATCCAAGCCGGAGAATGTAATCGCGGTAGTTTGTGCGTCCATCCAGGACCATACATTGGAAGCGTTACTACCATTCGAATACGTCCACAGTTAAAAAATGCGAAGTTCGAGTTTTTAATATTCATCTTGTCTCTGTATTCAGATTTTAAAAGTATAAGCGGGGTTTCCTCCTATTCTAAAAACAGATAGATAAACCTTTTCGGCTATTTCTTAGTTTCGAGGTTCCGCTTTCTCTAGTTGACCATTGAGACTGTATCTATGACTCTTATATTTACGATTTTTCTCATGGGAAATCGCATTTTTACTTGGACTACGACCCTATATACCAATAATAAGAATGGTCACCAGCTGTCTTCTCCAGATATTTTACGTTTTGGAAAACTAACAGAATATTTTCTATATGTTTGCAGCAAAGCATCTGTGCATCTAGAAGTTATTTTTGAATCCAATACTGTGAGGAGTTTGCCACAAAAGTTCATTTCAGTTGCTATTTGTCTTCATACTCAGTCCTGTTCTTTTTCCTATTAGCATTCAAACACCCTAATACTTTAGTTGCCTTGTATCCTGGCGTCAAGCGTACACAAACGGGATATTCCGCTTTCATGCAAAACTCCAGTGTGAGGGCCTAACTTATTTTAAAAAAAACTTTCTCATACAAAGATAAGTTCAGCACTTTGACTGTTCTCCTCTGCGGAAAATGCAAATATATTCTTAGAAATTGCAAACCTGAACGACTTTTTTAAGTTCACTGTCGCCGAAGCTTTCTTCTAAAAACTGGTAAACGATAGTCGCCCTGGAGTTCGGAGAAAACTGCCTGCTTGTTTAAGAAGAAGAATGCTATATTTACGATTGTAAACTCCTGAACTTTGAGCAAAAATGGCTCCATTCACGGAGGGCAAAGGATAAGGTAAATAAGGGGTCATGTTAAAAGTTCAAAGGTAAATGGTCATGTAATACTCACAATTCAAGTTTTATACGATATCCAAATCAACTTTGGAGACAGATCAGCTTTCAACTTCTCAGTTTCCGCTTCTTCACACGTGAGGTAGCGTGCTAGGAATGACAGTACCGAGTGCTGATATGCTGATGTGCGGCAAGACATATGACGGAAACCTCGACGCATGCGACGGGAAGACTTCGCAGTCATTAGTTCAGAGTGGAGAGGGTGAGCGACCTCATTAAGGATGCGATCAGCAAATTGCTTGACTGTTTTAAAGTGGCGCTGTATTATAATGTCAGCTAAAAACATATGAAGCACCGGCAACTGAAGAGAGCATTCGGAGGCTACGTTTCAAAATGACTAGGCGTTTTTTAAGTAAGGCTGGAAAAATAACCGGAGAGCAGTAAAGCATAAGGGGGAGAATACAGGCATCTACAAAACGCCATATTAGGGCTTGTGGTGTGTAATATGAACGCAAGCGGTGGATATAATATAAAACTTTACGGATTTTTATAAAAAGGCTTTAATATTTTTTCAAAATCTATAGGCGTGGTTTAAATATCAGACCAATTGGTCTAGTTTACATCAATATATGTTCTGTGTGGGCCTGTCAACGTTATTTGACATGAGATAACATTAAGCTTGCAGCCTTATAAAATAAGCGAGGGTACTAATTAAATACGGCGGTTTCGCGGCGCCCTTTAAAACAGAATCGGATTTACTTAATAGTTTCGGCTTCGTCAATTGTTGGCATTAGAGTCGAAATTAGGTCAAAAAACTTACCATCTGATACTTTGACACTGACACAATGACTTGTGATTCCCACCTGTTCTGCGGTAAACTCTTCCATAAACAAAATGAAGACGGAGCAAATGTACCCCTATCCAAATCGATTTTTACTCAACTTCGCTAATTTTCACATTCTTTGGACATGCTTTGCATCACCCGCTTTCTTGGATTTCAAATAGTAAATAGACGCAACTATCTTGCCAGAATATCCTCATTTGATTTTGTTGCCATGGGCCGGCTCCAGTGAGAGGTTAGAGGGACAATAGGGCCGGATCAAGGAATATTGTTTTCTTTATAATTTTCACGCACCTACTGATACACATTACGTAGTCATTCTTGTTGAATATATTTTCGGCAGCCAAATAATCCGGCAAATTAAAAGCTGGTTTCATGACCATAAATAAAATTGCCCTTCAAATGAGCCTGCAATTGCGAGCAGCCTTCTAAAAAATTTAGAGCTCAGATCGGCCTTTAAAAAAACATAATTAATCGTAGTGTCAGAAGAAGAAGAAGAAGAAGACACGATCACGGTAATCCCAGGGGAATCCGAAACGTCAGGCAAATAAAACTCTTCTTCTAGTGACCGCATCTTCTTCTTCTGAGCTGCTTCCTGGACCTTGCATATTCCCTTCTATTGTTTATCGTACTTTGTCAGCTGCAGTAATTAACACAACTCTATCAAATTACATAATTCCTTAAAGAATCAAGGCAAAACGTTTAAAGGCCTTAGTAGGCCATACATTCTCTTAAACATATCGGAATTTTCAATCCACCTTTTGGACGTGAACTCCGCGAGCCATAAAATAGCAACAAAGCTTACAAGTTAAATGAGTAACAGTTTACTCGATTGAACAATCAATTTAGGCCGCACGTAGTCAGCATCCAGGAGTAGCTTGCAATCTGGGCTCTTGGGCATTTTCTGTATGCTCGTAGGTTGGAGGCCGGTCGTACAGAAGGCACGATATGCTTCCTGTTGTTCAAGTATCCACGTGTGATCATGCTGACGTTAAGGACCATAGGAACATGCGTAGAAATGGGAAAGCTGGAATAGGGAGCCTGTAACTCGGAAATATTGTGCTACCGAAATTAAGGGCTTTGAAGGATAAAGCCAGCGATTATACCCCGGGAAAGCACTCTATCCAGGAGAAAAGGTGTTCGTTTATTTGTTGCATGACTTGCTCAAGTTCAAAAGCCTTCTTGCTTACTGAAGATGTATGCCGATTGCAAACATTTTTCTGGAGGAAAATGGAGTATATGCCACAGGTTCATTTCACACTTAATCAATATTTGCCACTTTTATATCGCTAGTATTTTTAGTTAGATAAAAAGGGTCCACGTAGAAGAATTTATTACGCACCCTAACTCTGTGGTGTCCAACATTAACTTTACGAAGGCATCCATTCATATTACGTTTCTGAAGTTTCAAATACCGGTGTTTACTCCACTATTTTCCCATGAAATTTATCAACTTCGGCTCTAAACACTAAATAGGCAATAAGAAAGCAGTGGAGATGTCGATATTTGGAAGATATGAAGTCCCACAGATGATTCAAAGAGCTTGGAAAGTTCCCGTTCAGATTAAAGGCTTTCTCGTCAAGTAATATAATAACAAACAGTAATTTGCGAAAGGGCCATGATGAGTAGATTCAAGCTACGTTCTATAATCAGACTGAAGTTACCATAAAGATGCTCAAAGAGTGCAATGTAGAACTTCGTAGAGTTCAGTTTTTATAAGCATCGTCATCAAATAAGCAGTCCAGCTTTCCTACTTCCACGCACGCTCCTGTGGTCCTCAAAGTGATCATGCTCCCGCGTGGATCCTTGGACAGCACAAAACGTATATTACCTTGTGTACGGCTGGTCTCCATCCCCACGACCATAGAGACTATACTCAACACCTCCAGATTGCGAGCTATTCTTAGAGGCTGACTAGCTGAGGTCTGAATCGAAGGTCCAATCAAGTACGCTGCTTCCCATTTAACTTGTTAGTTTTATGGGTATTTTGTGGCTCAGATCGATTGAAAACTCCGATATGGATAAAAGAATGCACGGCCTCATAAGTTATCAAAACTTTTTGCCTTGTTCCTTTAAGAGATCATAAAAAGTGGCCGAGTTGTCTTGATAACTGCAGCAGACAAAACATGGTAAGTTACCTGTTTTTATTTAAAGAACGAACTCAGCCATAAAATTTTTGGAAGGCTATCCATAATTTCAAGTTTGTTTGAAGGAGACTTGACTTCTCATTTTATGGTCACTAAACCTGCTAATAATTTAGCGGATTATTTGACCGCCGATTTTCTCTTTGTGGACTTCCTACGAAAAAAGATGCAATAATAATTTCTACGAACATTTTGTTAGTAGGTAGAGAAAAATAAGAAGGAAAAAACAATATTCTTCGATCTACGCTCTTTTGTCTTTCTAAAGTCTCAAATGAAGAAATTCTAGCAAAATAATTATACGTATTTATTTTGATGCTAGTGTAACTGATTGGCAACAGACGGACTGATACTTCCGATGTGAATGAGAGTATGTGGCCTAATAATATATTTAGATGCAAATATTGTATAATTTATTGTAAACAAAGCACAACGTCATGGCTCATTAGCTATTATCTGCCACTGTGTAACATTAATAACGAATGAGATAATATAACAGTTTGAATTCATGCAGGAAAATCGATGCAAACATCAAGGACAGGGTATATTACCATGCAGACAAATCAATAGAGTTAGCAACGTAAGCATCCCATGAGAAACAATAGTGGGGAAAAACTTAAAGTAAAGAGAAGGGGAGATAGGCGTTCATATATCTAGGAGCTGGTTATTACCGAGGCAACTTTAGATTAACAGCGTGCTCCAACTGCTTACATAGATCTGGTTTCACCCGCCGTACATAGGCAACCTGCAGGTAGTGCACGGTAAGATTTTTCGCGCCCGAAAAAGTACTCAGAAGGATGTTTTGGTGCCTTCAGAGTGATCCATATCAAGCAAATGTTTCGTAATGGATGAGCGCGGAATTGTGTTCTCCTCCTTTACCAAACATTTAGGCAGGTGCTCTATAGATCTGGCTGCCAATTGCCACCGCACTTGACCAGTGTGCGTGCATCTGCAAGCACATGCAAATTCATAGACACAGTTCGAAGTGGTGTGCAGTGGCAAGGCAACTTTTGCGTGTGGAAAGGGTAGAGGATTTGTGGGACTCAAAAATCTGAGGTTGGTCGCGTTGTATATCTTTTCAAGGGTACAACGCAGATGTCACTAAATATTATTGAAATATTGTCCCCATTAAAGAGAAAGAATATCAAAACGTTTCCTGTTTGAAAGTGACTGTTCCGTCAATTTTTGACGTAGGGAGATGTCATGTTTGTGAATAAAACGGGCTGATTGACTCCGCTTAAGAAATGTTGCCTTAAATAAGCGATTTCAGCATCCAGTGTCTCAATCGAGCAAGTGTTTCTTGTTTTTTTGGAACAGATTGGATGCAAAGCTATGTTTGCATGTATTCCATGTATTCTTTTGAAAAGCATTCATCGTTATGGAGTTATCTTTTTTATCTAAACATGCGAACATCTTGGAAGGAAAGCTGTTCATCTCGTTCTTTTTTCATTAAACTTTTTCATGGTGGACATCAAGTTTTCAGCATCCTTAATGCCATCAGCAATCGCGAAGGCATTACCCACATATCTTCTGTAAACTGGTATCATGTTCAATTTTGAAGAGAATTTCAGCAGAATGGGTACATATGATGTCCATAGTTTCATTCAATGGTACGATTAAAAAGAATGACTTAATGTCCAAGGTTATCATACATTTGTCAAAAATCTCTTGATGCCTGATTTCTTCAATTACATGAAAACTTCTTGTAGCGTTTAGATCGAAAATAGATGTTAAATTAGCCCTTATTCCTTGAATAGTCACTGCGATTACCTATGAAAAGATGAAGTATGCGTAAATAAAATTGGTCTTAGGGGTGTATCACTTTTATGTTCTGTGAGTAATCCATATAGTCTAGGAATATGGTAACGGCTGGGTTCCAGAGATAGCGATACTTTGGTATCTATCAGATTATTATCCGGTAATTGTATATTCGTTCTCCGGGTGATATATTCAAATGCCCTGGTTTCTTCTCTCTCTCTTGTGTCTGTGAATAAAATATACCCGACTAATCTAAACTAGCTTCCGTTTTCGTCAAGTAATCCCTGCGATTGAGGATGGCAACCCCATGCCTCTTGACCATTTTAGCAATAAGTATTTCTCTGTGATGTTTCAATGCAGCTAGAGCAACCATGTGTTCTTTAGTTATATGCGTGCGTTTTGTTATTGCAGCTCTTCAGTACTGGCGCGAAATGTTCAAAAAATATTGCTTTCATCAAACCCACGTTGTCAGTGGATCTGAGTTTTAACTCTGATAATTGATAATTCAGATCCTAAGCTTCAAATATTTTTAGACTCTTGGCTTTGAAGTTAGAGTTACCAAATTTGTAGATGTAAAAAATATGTTGAGTCCAACACCCATCAGAAATGCCCATGGGTATTTTTTGTTTTTATGTGAAAACCTGCAGGACTATGGGTAGGATCTGCTGGCAAAAAATAATTCCGAATTTTATCCTATAATCGGAGGTTTACCATGCGTCGGTATGTTTGAAAGCGATAGTCGTTTGTTTACCTTGACTTCGCTGCTCAATCGGAAAACTACAAAAATCACTACCGAATCAGGAAAGAGCTACGTGGACCATAAGCCAACATCTGATTGCACTGACAGTTATTTCTATACTAATTTTAAATTCCGACGGCATATCGCGAGTGACCACAAATTTCTGTCCCATGTGTTTACATCTAAAGTGATTTTTATCTCCAGGTTGAGAGGATAAAAGGCTTTAAAATATGATCTACATAGCTGGCGTAATATGTAAAAATTTGAAATGTTTTATGTGAAAGGAACTGACTCTGTGAAGGCAGTGAGAGCAAAGATGTGTGAATTTGTCTTTCGAATGCAAAAGTAAGAAGTTCTGCCATGTGTTTAAAGTAATTTTCTAACGTATTTACTGGTTCGGAACTGCCAAGCTTTGTTTTATTTTTGGACCTTCTACAAGTGTACTGCCTTAGTAAGATTTCACGACGACACAAGTACCCTGCGGAATCAGGTGTGACGTACAGAAACTTTTATTTGAGATACATTGAGTTTTCGAAGACATATTTTTCTGTTTCCAGCGGAGCAACTAGTTGACGTCAAAATTTGCTTGCACAATGATTGTGTCACTACTTTCCTAATAATAGAAGAACTACTGAATACCATAACCGTCAAAATAAGGGAGACTGGAATAATTATTTCAGGTTTAGTAGCCTTCAGCAGTCCGCCATACCCAACCCCAGATTTTGCAACAATTGAGGCTAAAACCCGCGACCTGCTGGATATAATTTCAACGCCTTGACCACTGAGCCACGGACTCGTTGCCCCATCGGTTGTGATCGGGTATACAAACAAGGGTGAAGGGACGCTCACCGATCGGCTAGCAGACATACTCGTCCCGTTATGCCTCTTGGTTCGCTCTCGAGCCCCCAGCAGCTGCTCATTTACTACAAGTATAAGTAGACTAACCAACAATGCTGAGGGTAGGTGAAA
The DNA here is from genome assembly GCA_036362985.1 of Ligula intestinalis. Taxonomy (NCBI): domain Eukaryota; kingdom Metazoa; phylum Platyhelminthes; class Cestoda; order Diphyllobothriidea; family Diphyllobothriidae; genus Ligula; species Ligula intestinalis. Next base: position 54,765,291 of record JAYGXS010000003.1, read on the forward strand.
TTATCATGTTGACTTACTGTATGACTCAGACTTGTTCACGAGTACCTATGACTAAGGATTCCCGACGGAATCCGAAATTTCAGGACAATGAAACCCTTGTTCCGTTGATCGCTTCTTCTTCGGAATTGCTTCCTGGAGCTCAGATATTCTCCCCTATTGGAACTTATGTCAACTTTAAACTTTTCATCCCAAGCTTAAAGTTGTCATAACTATTGACCATTTTCCATGTTAAGAAAACCTTGCTTTTATAAATTTTTGTGTAAATTCAAATTGATGTGTACTCTTAATATTTCGTATACATGCACAGAGCGGAAGCAGCTGACAAGTGCTCTCAAAATTTATTTGCGTATATAAATTCTGCTATTCTGGCTTGCTTCAAATGCGTTTGAAATGTCATCACCCTTAAAGGTTAAGGACAAGATGCAGCTGAGAAACTGTCACGAATTTTATTGACGTCAGTAAATACTGCCGTATATGCTTGTTTTAAATAGTTAGGAGTTTCAAAATATATTAGTTAGTGAGCCTACTCTATATCAGAGATGAATCAACTGAATATGCACCAACACATTGGACATAAAAGTTAACTTTTAAATGGTAAACAGGTTTTTTCGTCTGCGTAACTCTAAACTGCGAGCTCTAAGATTTTAAAGTTACTCGGAAATTTTTCATGTTAGGCATATGTGGTAAAGTCTGTTCTTATGCGAAAAGAACATTTTTCATTTGAAGGCAGAGGGTCATCTTTTGTCGATGTGATTGTGGTACATAGTATATGTTTACTCGGTACTTGAAATAAATTTTGGCGTTTTACGGAAATGGATAAAATCAGTCGGTCCATCAGAGAATAACTGAGAGGCAGATGGAAAATTCACATGGGAGAGGCAAAACCAAGGGGGTGAAAAATAGCCTGTTGATTCAGATCTATTTGCCTACAATTCTCAAATACAATGGAACCTCGGTTAATGAGTTTAATCCATTCCGGCACCGAGTTCACCACGTGAAATCCTCGTCTTGCAAAACGTAGTCGATCAAACTTCATCAGCTCACTGACTGGCTGCAGGCGACCGAAAACCCACGTCCTGGGGGCAAGACTCATCGGCGGACACAGTCACACGCACGCTCCGACAACTCGTTAACTGAGCCGGACCTCCTCAAGCGAAGCATATCTTCTGCTAGTGACTCTCTCGCTTCCTGAAATGCTCGTAGATGAGGCTGATTGCCACCCTAGGGCCCACTGTACAAAGAGACCTACGGCGACTACCAGATATGTTCTGCAAGGTAAAACGAGATCCATAATTTAACCCACTTGTGAAAACTAGGCACCGAGCTCTTCAAAAGTGGGTTAAATCAATTACTGAAATGTGCCAATCCCCCCCCCCCCCCCCCCAAACGATATCAGACTAGATCATCAGTTGCCGATTTTATATGAGTGATCAATCTGCGCCGTAGGACCGAAAATGAGACTTTATTTCTTCTACATCTATAGTCTTACTACTCCTTTGTTCCATAAACCCGCAATGAACTGTAAGACGTAAAGTATATGCTGAAGTACTTTTGCATCCTAATAATAACTACTGTTCGTTTTGTCGGTTTCTATGGCGTATATTCAGGAATCGTGAGACGACAGGATCTGGCGCCAGTGGAAATTAATACGCATAGCTTGCGCGCAGTCAAAAGGAGTCTGCTGTCCGTATGGCTGCCTTTCGCACAATGCCTTCCTGCTGGACCGACATCAAATTACTCGTTTCGTTGAGGGGATTTTTCGACACCGTGTGGTCTCCCCCCTCTATTTCTCACCACCCCCTCAGTTCAACTTACTGTTCTAAAACGACGCAAAGCATGAAGAAAACAGTTCGTACGGAGCCAGAGCAATTACTGCTACATTCACTGACCCCCTGTCAGCCTTTTGCATGTGAGCATTGCTGTGGGAGTAATTTCGACGGCGCCTCGACCTGACACAAAATGAGTTGAATGCCAAGCCAGGAAGTCCTCCACCCCCTCGAGCACTTGATTGAGTGCATTAGTGGTCTTGCTGTCTCTGCACCACCTCCCTCTGCAAAGCGCTACAATGCACTATTACTCATCTACTGTAGGTAAAACCGCGCTGCCGTCTGACTTGGGGGAACGAAGGCTAGCTGATTGGTCCGTACAATTGTCAGTGATATCAGCATCAACCTTTCGAATGGACTGGCGTCTCCACTTTCGCTGTTGTCCGACACTATTAATTCGCTCCCCACCTACCAATTTAATTAAACTAAGGTAGTTTTGTTTATTAGATCCACGTAGTTATTTTGAAATCTACTTATGTGCTGATATGACGTTAGCATTCCACGAACTCTCAACGCGTCTGTCGAAAACGTAGTAGGGCATAACAGAGAGTCTATCTAATTTCCGAAACAGACTAGTGCACCTACATTAACCGCCGTGAAAAGGAACTGAATTCCGTCCCCTCAGTTCGGTTTAAGCCAGACTGTCTGTCATGTGCAGTGTTTCAATAATTTGACAGATTCATAGTCGACGGAGATGGTCATCCACTGGCCTATGCTATAATACAACGTTATGATACCAAGACTTGAGATGATTCCAGCCTGGAGTCCTGAAATCAGAAAGGAGTTTTCGAGCTTCATCCTAAATGCAAGCCAGCTCACCAAGTAGTATTCCCATAAACCTGTCTATTAAATAGGTTTTAGATTTGGACATAAAGACCTCGACAGCAACCCGTAACCGCAGAAGACACATAACTGGATAAAATTTGTGAAAAATGCTCCAATATCAACTGAAATTACTATAGAATCGGTCCGATTTTGTACGACGTTTTGTGTCATGACGACGGTATACCAAATATGGACTTTACCCCAGACGGCTTGATTGTATGAAAACATTTGAGTTGGATTACTTGAAGAAACGCAGAGATTTAGGTTTCAACCCCCTGGGCAGCATGCGTACAGAAGGGTGCTTAGATGACCGGCCAAACACCAGTACCGTCAACTTCGAAAGAGCTCTGCTATAAATTGCAGGCATATATTGATAAAGAGTTACAAAGTCTCCTGCGTTCAAAGGTATGATATGCGCATTAGGAAGAACGAAGAACTGTGTGCTCCCTCAGACAAAGTCATGGGTCCAATTCTTCTGTAAATTACTCAAAATATCTGATAAATGATAAAAAAGAAATAAGAAATAGGAAGCTTCCCGAAATCAATAAAGCTAGGGTTAAGGATTTAAAGCGTTAACTTGAAAAAGCCGGCAGCAGGAATAGAATAGGCGTTTCATATAATACCTCCTTCATGAGCTTTGGTTAAAAATTTAATCAAAAAAAATTTGAGTGTGGTTTCTTTGCCCATCGCTGCACAACTAAACGGGAAGTTCTTTGCTCATAACCCAGTTGTAAGGACAGGCTTACGTTGCAGGCCGCTATATTGCTTACATAAAGCAAGCGTTGACAGCCCAGCCATTGTTAGGCCATTTTGTATAGAGTATAACCCTGGTTTGCCATATATGTACTCCATAGCACCATATCTTGAGAATATGCATCTTCCGAAGCCTCAGCGTCCAGCAAAGTCGCCAACAATTTTTTCGTTATAGTATATATTTTCGGCGAATTTACGTGGCTCATATGTATTTGCTTAATTTTCTAACAAAAAAGTGAACGTCTAGGTCGGAAGATACACCAAATCAACGAGTCTCTAGCTAGCAGTGTAAAACAGCATAAATACATACTAGCAAATGGCTCACTTTACGATATAATTTTTGGAGAATGTATTTTCACTACTGTATTTTATTGTCTTTTCAGATTGCTGCATTGAGGTAAATTCTTGAGAAAACGGTATTTTGATTCAAAAAGCATATTTGCTTTGAAATATCAAGATGATAGATTGAATGGGAGCATTTTTCAGTCCCTGCAGAGTTATTTAGCCTACCTTTAAGCCAGGTCAAATAATTCAGGTGTGTTTTGCTCCTTCTTGTATAGCATGGCGTCCACTACTTACTACTTACACAACATACTATTTTTCAAACTAAAGACAGACTGCCTTTAATAACAAAGAGCAAGGCATATTCTATGGCCACTTATGGTTTTTTAGCCTTCATCAGCCAGCCATAACAAACTGCAGGTTTTGCAACCTCTGGTACTCGAACCCGCGACGTGAGCGGAGTGGGGGAGGGTAAATTAGCATATTTTAAGTCATCAGGTGAAAGAAACCAATATATGGCAATCCTGTTTCGGACTAAATGAATTTGGCTTCAATTACCACCGTCCGGTCCCAGTGGTTTAGGTTAAATGGCTCAGGGCTAGCAAATTTACCGGGGGAGAGGGGCGATTCAATTACAGTCTGCTTTGTGAAGTCTGGTTTTGTAGTCGCTAACAGATTTCTCCTCTCTTGTTCTCAGTCCTTCAAGTATTATGCCCCTAGTCCTCATGCCTCCCTCCCCTCCCCTCCCCCTATGTCCAGCCTCCATTTATCTCCTCCAAACTGACTTAACCAACTGAGCCCACAGCCAGCTAGCATAATGAACCTATCTCCATCTGGCTAGTGGGTGGCCGGGTGCAAAGCGCAGTGGTAGGACGATTGGCATAACGATGTCATGGAATACTAAACCAAAGGCACTTGCCATTTCTCCCCGCCGTTTAGTGAACGAATTGAATTAGCTCTGCTATCCTTGCGCCATGGTCAAAGGCATGGTGAAATCGGAAGGAAGGGGGTTTGTGTTTATCGGAAGGCATCTCTGGTTTGTTACCAGAAAACGTCTCTTGGGATGGAGCAGAAACGGGGTGGATATGTGAAAAGGAAAGAATCAATTCAAAAAAGCATGCCAACACCGACTGACCTGTGACTATGCACTCAAAAACAAGTAAATTAACAACAGAATCCAGACTTTTGAAGACCAGGAATAGACAGCGAGCGTTCAATCTCTAACAAAACCTTCTTGTGTTGCGTTTCTTTTATTCAAAATAAATGTTGACAACATTGGTTTCAGTAGTGCACCCCATATACCCTTGGGCCCAGCATTTTTCATATGGAAACGGTGGTTTTAAGGGTCTTATGCGCGAGCAATTAGGATAGGCAGCGGAATATACTTTAACAACTGATATATGCTTTTTAATTTGTTGTATTTAGAAATATTATTGATTTATAGATGTAGATTTTCGTAATCTGTACTATCGTTTATCCTATCGCGGAAAAAACTGATAATCAAAATGCAGGTTTCTTGGAATTCCTCAAAAAAATTGAAATGGTGGTTTGGAGGTCTTCTATTTCAACTTACCAAAAGTCCAAATTATAGTTCTGGAGATAGAATAGTATGGTCCGCGGCGCGAAACCTCGCGCACACCTTCAATTTACATGCGAAACAACTTACTCCCGGCAGCAGTGGAAAACAAACTCAACTAAATTTATCCGCTTCACACTTACTTTAAAAATGTCTTTCACTGCCTATACTATTTCCCCAACCCTAAAACCCCTATAACAACCATTTCCGTACGACCAGATGTTGGGGCTAGGGGTACATGAGGTGCACTACTTAAACTACCTTTGCCTCAATGTTTCCTTCTACAGTCATGGTCAGAAACGCACATCAGAACTGGTTCACTGTATAAAGACCTCATGAAACTTTAGTTGTGATGAAGTTCTGAAAGTAAACTTAAGTATGCCCATTTTTCGAAAAGAGGTAGTGATCAAACAGACAGGATCTCATGGAATGTTAACAATAGTACATCTGCCAGGAAATCTCCGGAAGGCTGCTGGACATTTTGAAATATATTTAATAATTCCTATTTATCTTTTCTGTTAATAAAACTTGTAGCCTACTTTCATCTGATAAAAAAGCAGATTTATTCTCTTCGGTGTATTTTTGGCTAGGTTTGCAAAAACGGACTACGCATGAAGCTTGCTACCTTATAATGTATTTATGGTCATTAGCTATTCATTAGTCCTATACTAACAGTTTGGACTCATGCGTTGATTTTGCTAACTATAATGCTTTTATGCCTGGACCCGTAAAATTGGCATTATTTTTCCCGAGGACGTTCCATTCTGAAATGTCTTATTAACCGTGGGATAAGAAGCACAGGAAATTTTGAAAATATTCACGAGAAATTTGTTTTTTTCCTAATCTCTTGCCATTCTAAGTCCAATACGATCTACTCTACACAAAGGTTTTCAGAACTTAAAAGTCCTACTATTGTACAAAGACGCGCACTGCTTATAAAGTCTCAAATTTGAAGCCCTTTCAGGAATCAAAATTGTTCTTGTGAGAATAATTGTCTACGTTACTTCAAAAAAAATCGTTTGAGTCTAGGGGAAAATTAATAGAAATTATCTGGGCTACTGGGAAGATAAATGCGCTCGACTTAAGTTACCTTATCGATCATTACTGCAGTCGCTCACATGATTTCCTAGAAGTACCGGAAACCCTAACTTGAGATGTATATGTCCGACTGACAACGATTTATCCTTTTTGACAGTTCTTTTTCCGTGGATGTCTCATTCTTGGCGTATTTGTTAAAGCCGCCTTTTGACCTACGATCAAGTTGAGTGTTTTAAAAGATGCTAATATTTAATTCTCTTGATCAATTTGCTGACATATTTCCTCTGCGTTATTGGTCTTACAGTTTTCGTTTACAGTTCTTCTTTGGGGAGAGAGGTGAGTTCAAATCCCTCGTCTCAGTTAAGTAGCACCAATCCTTGCATTCAGACAGAAATAAGCTTAAACCTTAATAGGTACCAGGGTTTCTAAAATTCGAAACTCCAATGTGCACGCCTTCGGATCTTATGTTTTCTTTGTGCAGTTTTCTTGCACTGCACCAGTCAGCATCTGTTGGTACTACCAAATTTACGTCTGTAGCAGGATTTCAAATACTATAGCAAGTCCAAGCTCGCACCTTTTCCAGTAACCCACCTGATGGTGACCATTAGATAGCCAATCCAAGAAAACATCGACAACGAAAAGACAACCTATAAAGTCGATTGTTGCTTCAAACTTAACACAATAATGACAAACGGCTGATTCCCTATTTTAAAATTTTCATTCTCTGGAGATTGTTTTTATTTTTTCCTTTTGCACGTATGGTGGTTTGTCCGTCATTGAACTTACTCTCAACCATAGTGACCTGACTCTTGCCAGTAAGACGTTTCTCGCCATGAAGTTCACGCTTAAATCCCCCTTCTGAGTGGCTGTCAACTTTCTTCTTGTTCGCCACCGGAAGAAATGCTGAGTGGGGGAGGGGTTTGGTGATTAACTTAATAGCCCGAAGTTAATACCCAAGCGTTAGTCCTCTTAAAATGCTTGTTTGTAGAAGATTGTCCTCGGCAGGTAAAATGTGTGCGGTAGGTGGAGGCTCTTCAGGTGTCTTCCATCTTAGGGAGGTGGTCAGGGTTTCGATAACCTTCTACCATCTCCTGAGTGCATTGAATCGCTTTTATGACTTCGGGAGTTCATTTGACCTCGTGTAATGTACCAAGGAGGTGTCGTGTGAGTGCTATTGAAGCAGAAATGGCATTTACTCAAATTCTCTGGGGCACAGCCCTACTTGGAATCAAGCGGACTCTTAAAAAGGCATATAAATGATGCAGGTCATACATTAGCATGTTACAGTGAGGTGGTGGGTTTACTTACAAGGATGCAATTCACATCCAACTCTCGATTTCGTTATTTTAGCTTGAGGTTTATATTGCAGAGCGAAGAATAAAGCTGTTTACTTCCATTTCTGCTGTCTGCATGAGAGCGTACGCTGCCTACTATTGCAAGAAGTTGGAATCAAAAATTCGTTTTGTGTCAAGGCAAAACCATCAACAAAACTTCATCTCCGAGACTAGATGAGCGAGCGAGTCATTAAATAGCGCAAACTGAGTTCTGGTTGGTTTTGTTAATTTAAATTATGTTACACCTTGGAGCTTCCAAAAAGGCTATATTGCAAAACAAGAGTTTTGAAGCGCCAATTGTGGCCCACTTCTCATCCTCGGGTGGTCGCATTAGCATGTTTGGCTGAGGTGATATGGAATAAAAACATGATTTCTTTGCATTATGAACATCGTGACCAACCTTATGAACCAGTACAATCAGAAGTAGTGATGTTGTCTCGAAATACCCATTCTTGAAGCCCCTGTGCTTATTTTGATTACTTGGACCACAATGTCCACAAGTCTGCCAGTTTTTTGTTTTTGTCTAGATGATCCGCAAAAAGGAGCGAATAGGTGAGTTTCAGGAACTATTTCGAGAGTAGTAGATGGAATTTTTGAAAAAAGAAGTTTATTTACACTATGGCGAGGGCTGCATGCACAATGCATATTCTGTAAAAGATTGATAATCGCTCGCAAAACCAGTATAATTGCGAGTATAAAAACTTAGAAATACTAATGAACAACCTCGGGCAAAATTGGTACATAAAATAAAGGTTAAAAGCAGTAACCTTTTGTTAAGAAAAATATTTTTTCTTAGCAACACTCAAGTTCCTTAGACGTAAAAGATTGCTATAAATTAGAACAATAAATTTAAATAGATTCGTAAGTCAAGCTCTGCAAGTTCTGTATACCAAAAGAACTCTTCCTTGATCAACATATTTATAAATATTGCCATAATTTAATAACAGTTACTTACGGATTTATTTTTGAATGTCCATAAATTTTCGAGCACTTTAAGTACTGTCAAGTTTTCGTCCACAAATGCAGAGTATTTTTGACCTCCATATCAAAACCTTTAAAATAAGATACATATCAAGAGTATTTACCAAGAAACAAGCTCTTGGGTATTCGTTCATATGAGGATGGTCATGTGGACCATACTGAGACATTCTGCTGAACACCAAAACATATTTTCCAGCAAAATTAACGTCTGCAACAGAAGTCTGATACTGTTATTCCTCAGATTGACAAAAAATGTTCTCTAATAAGTTGTCTCTTTAAAAAGCATTTAATTATATAAAAAACGGACGAATATCTATACATATTACCTTTTTCCAAGGCAATGTCAAACTTAAAATATAGATTTTTACCAAGTTTTTTTAATAAACCTTAGGATAAATTATACGGTTTGGCTGTAAATGAAAGAACTCACTTTTCGCTCAATATTTGAGTATGTTTCGTCATCGTGGGTTACATCCAGGCTCTGTTCTAAACTTGCAAATACAAAAAAAGAGTTGCCGAATTTCTACTAAAATATAGAAAAAATAATAAGAACTCTTAATCTTCTGTCCGTTCTGTGTCTTAATTACGCATAAGCAGAAGCCGAAAGGCTGACATTCGAGGCATGGTACTCAGATGCCAACTCAGTCAACAGGCATCTGGACCTGCCAGCGGCCTACAGAGTATTACGCCACTACGTTAGAAAGAGCCGGGACGAAGCCAAATCAAACGTAAGAATGGCAAGCGCACAGGAAACCACAACGAACCGGCTGGAAGAGGAGGCAGCGCTACCAGGACCCTCTACCGGGTGACAAGGCGGCATACTAATTGCTGTTCATGACCCCCAGCCCCGCGGACAGCTAATTCACCTACACCAACATAATTGCCCCTCCGACCCCTCCGATCCCAGTGACAGCTAATTGACCTCCTCCCCCACCTCCGCCCTTTTCATTTGCTGTTTCTAGTCCCTTGATAACCTAACGATTTCTGACATTTGATTGGCCTTTGGCCACTATAATTATCCTCGTTTTTGGTTGCTTTCTCATCTCTGAAGATGGACACCTGTAAGTGTTCGAAAGCTCAGAACAATAAATCAATTGATCTGGTGCTCGACCTGCCTTCTTCCTCATCAATAGAAGTTATAGTATACAAAAGGTATATTTATACATGAACTGGGTTTAGTAAGATCTACTTTCACCTTTACGTACACGATAATATATATGCAGTTTTGGTGTGTCGCGAAATATTTGACGTGGTAAAACAAAATGCAGTTAAAACTGTTTGGTACTGGGTTTTGGGGCAGAAAAAATTCCCAGGTAAGCAAAAAATATTTATTAAGAAGGGAAATTGTTCCTTTCTCCTAAAAAATGCGGTTCCTTAAAATTGGCCTCACTTGCTTTTCGGTAACTTCGGACTTGATTTTCCGGTTCTGGAGAGGATATGTTTAAAACATGTCTTAATTATTTTGGGGTTCTTCCATAGCATAATGCGTATTGATAAATAGTTGAGTTTTGTCATGCTTCGTATAGAAAATTTCTTCGATATCGGGCTACTTCCGATTGAGCTAAAATCAAGGCCTATTACCTTCAATAAAGTGAATCAAAAAGGAAGTCTTCCCTACTGACAAGCTTTCTCCTGATTAAATCCACTCAGTAGATCAAAATAACGTGGCCAAATCTTTGCTATACTAAAAAGTCAAATTTCATTGTGACCTTTGCACGAATTCGAAGACATGCTGCATTCCAACATTTGCAGGTTGCAGGAGAAACCCATAAAACTATTAAGTACTATAAAACGGCTTTCGAAAAATTTATAGGTCACTGTGCCTGAAAACAACTATCGCAGAGGGGGCTTTGACTGCTCACTCTCGAATTAGCCCAGGGCGCTTATGTTCTCGAGTTAGAGCGACGTGCTTGCCCGTCACTTAACCAAAAATTGCTTATCCGCTGTATCTAAGAGATTTTCTTTCAAGTCTACAAGCTGACGGCTGGGGCGGTGGAACAGTCGGTTTTGGTGGCCCGATTTATTTCCGTGGCATCACGTCTCGGGCTGTTAATATTTTTACTTGACTACCATGCTGCAGTAAACTGTGTCTACGTCCGCAATCAGCTAAATCGTGCCCAAGCCTGCCAATTTCAGCAGTTTGCCTATCGACACTCCACGATAACAGCATACTTCAACATTTGAAATAGATTTCAATTCAAGTAAGTTTGGAGCTATGAGCTCATCTTTATGTGCATCTATTTATTCGCCTGCTCCATTATGGCAGGATATATTGCTTGTACGAGCCAGCCTTTGTCCAAACGAGTACGAAAATACATTCCAACATGGTAAGGGAAAAGCTAAATAAAGGGTATAAACAGTTCCATTCTAGCGCACCTGGCAGACTCTGACCATCGTGTGGATGCTAGGGAGGCCTTCCGAGTGATCTACAAGGTGCCCTCAAGCTATTCAAAATTACTTGGACAGCGTCTGTTGGCTACGGCAAAAGCAACCACCATCAGGCTACGCCGATCGGTCCTGTGTGCCCAAAAGAACTTCGTCGCGGTGCCGGAGCTACCATGACTGCATCCTTAAATACCCCAACCCCTTAAGTTCTCGTATCCCATCAAGCCGCTGATGTTGAGTTCAATCAGAAATCCGAAACGTCAGGTGAATAACGCTTTTGCTATAGCGCTCGCAACTACTTTGACGCACCTAACCTAAGCCTTACTCCCTGAAAATTAGTGCCATGTCCTCAGGATATAGGAGATTCTGTTCCCGAACCCATGTTTTTGAATGTAATCAAGGCGCTACTCAAGAATCTCAAACGCGCGCCGCGAACCTGTGTTAGAACATGCCACCTTCCACCACCATGTCGATCAGAAAAGCTTTTACTCATCTGGCGCCGCGTGGATCAGTGATCCAGGTAATGTATGAGCAGGTTAACAGCACGAAGACAGGTTTTGAGCGAATTTCTCCGTCAATTCTCATGATGCGGAACTTTGCAAAATATCTTAAAGATAAAACCGTAACGTACGTGGTTACCACCCTTTAAGTGTCGATTGCTTTTCAGATTAACTGAGCAACCACTGCCCAGCCTGTTGGCGTCATGGACTGTGTCTCATCAGAGACCGCGTGTGGTAGACTCAGGTCCCACACAACTTTGGCTGTTATAAGGCTGGCTGACGACGGCTAATAAGACAGATAGCTCCACTCGTCGATGAACGCTCAGCTACCGCTAAGAGAACTCATCCATCCCGCTGTGCCTTGGGCTTAAACAGAGGCCCCGACCGCCCTAGCACTTGGTAGTATAGTTAAACTGGCTGATGATAGGCTAATACACCAGAAATGGCCATTGCAGGCTCCTTTTGTCTTTGCCGGCAATACTATCTAAGGCAGTTGAGTTTTGAGAAAGCCTCCTTCCAGCCGCTTTCACTATAAAAACTGACTTCTTTTTTAGTATGCATATTGCCACTGAGTCTGAATGCTTTTATAAATTCAAGTATATTCAATAGAAAAGATACATCAAAGTATTCCTTCTGGCAGCGTTGTGTCATGTAAGTCCCCTTAACTAGCAATAAACTCAAGATCATGTAAAGCGGCAATAGTGTTAATGGGAGATTTAAGGGCGGGCCTCACAGGTGACAAGCAGTAAAGTGTGTGCTATAAAAAATTATTAAAGTTCCACCAAATGTGTTCTTCTAAGCCAATATATAACAACCAACCGAGGAGTGAAATTTAAAAAAACAAACAAAAAACAACTCTCTGTAAATAAACGATATTTGAATGGCAAAACCCCAACAAAACAACGGCGTGGATGTCATTAGATATATGCAGTAATTAAAACCTAGAAGATTTCTTCCCATAGCTATGACATAGTAAACCGAGCCAGATCATGCTGTGCGGTTTAATCTCAGGATGCTTATGCAAGTTATCCTAACCTTTTTATTATACTAATTTGGTGGCAAACTAGGCCTCCAAATTTTATACTGGAAGAAAAGGTTCCTCGGTCTACAAAACTTTTCTGAATTTCTGAATAATTGTGAACATAAACTGTTGTTGCACCTGTGTTCGTAATTTCCAAACGGCAAGTTGTATTGTTGCCGTGTAAAGCAAATATTACTATTTCATACGCTATTAAGAAGAGGTAATTTAGCAGAATTTGAATATGAAGATGGCAAAAACAGCAGGATTTATTGGATCCATGAAATTTCGGGAGAGCTCGTCAGCTGCTACCTCTCATTGCACAATACGAGTAACGAATGAGAAAATACAAAATTGAATTCGCACAGAAAGGTCAAAAAGGTCACAGAACAAAATACATTTTTATTGTTCTGAGCTTTCGAACACTTACAGATGTCCATCTTCAGAGATGAGAAAGCAACCAAAAAGAGGGTAATTATATAAGCCATAGGCCAATCAACTGTCAGAAATCGTCAGATTGTCAAAGGGTTAGAAACAGCAATCAAAAAGGGTGGGGAGAAGGGCAATAAGCTGCCAGTGGGGTCGGAGGGGCAAGTAGAGTGGTGTCAGTGGGGCTGGGGGTCATGAACAGCAATTAGCGTGCCCCCTTGTCACTCGGTAGAGAGCCCTGGTAACACTGCCTCCTCTCCCGGCCGGTTCGTGGTGTATTTTGAGCGAGGTAGCAGCTGACGAGCTCTCCCAAAATTTCATGGATCCAATAAATCCTGCTGTTTTTGCTACCTTTAACTTTGCCCCTGGGAAAGGTTGCTTTTAAATCGTAGAATTGTTTACTATGTTTTACAAGCAGCATAAGTAAATGGGAATATATAATGCAAGTTGACCCAATTGTGAAAAAACTCGAGGCGTTTGGGGGGATTTGAACCCATGCATTAGAGAAGGTCCTTACCAGTAAAGGTCAACCCAAATTAAGCGAATCTGCCAAACCCCTAATAAATATATGATGCTTTAGAAACAGACATTACACAGCCCTAAGCAGACATTTTTCTAGGCCGAAAGAGACCTTTTCGTAAAAATAAACTTTGACTGAAGTCTACTTTGCTACAAAATGATTGCAAAAAATAATATTTTATGCATGCTTTCTACGAGGTATACTTGAATTTAAATGAGCATCGAAAATCTCTGGAAAAGATGCACGCAACATAAGTAATCCTTTTTGCTCACCATAGTTTTTGTAGGCGGCTGAAAATAAACTTCTCTAGCATTGTTACGTGGCTAAAACATCTTAGAAATAGGCCGCACGACAAGTAATAATATAATCCAACTTAAATAATCTCTTCTAATGGAATTTCGGTTAACATTTCATGCGATAACATGAGGTAACATTTTGGTCAACATTTCGTGAAATAACCCACCCACTGTACAACTCTTTCCAATCGTGGTCGTTAGTAAGCAGCCACTTGGAAAGTTTTGTGTATCTTGCATGACAGTCAATAAGTCAGTGATTTAAGGACGCAAATGGTTCCCAAAGAGTGAAGACACTCGTGATATAATTTCGGGTATGGCATAGTACTAATTAGCTTGAGAGGTAAGCTCAATTGAAAGGTCGTGAGATTATGAGCTGACTACCAACAAATTCTTCCCAACCACCTAGCCGCTTCGCTTGGAGGCATTACAGCTTTATTTATGCGATTAACTCAATTTTTGTTGAATATTTAAAAGCAATTTTTTTCTTCAAGGGAAAGTGAAGAGTTCTATTTATCCATTTCTTTTGGAAAATTTTGAGTTTCTATGATAGGTAACTTTTGAGTGGATGAGATTTTATAGCAGCAACGGAGCAAAAATTTGGCTTCTGTTTTCCCCTCGTTTTGCACGTTCTTAAAGTCACAGGGCAGTGTATCAGTTCTCTAAGAGAAGTTTCGTATTTTTGCTACTGCTGTACGTAGATATCGTGCTGCATGTAATTTTGGGGTACATTTGGAATGATTCACCTGGCTCAAAAAGACTTAGAAAAACTACAAATACTGTAGTTTCAAAACGTATCGATATCTGAAACACGCAGACGAAATCACATTTGACGTTTTGATGGTTTTCTTAATTGGATCTGCAACAAAACTATCCCATCGTTTGCAATTGATGTTTTTTCTAGCAGGCAGTTACATATAAGTCATCAGTTATACTTGCGGTAGCAGCAAGCATTAACAGAAGAAGATGTGATCGCTGGGACAAGACTTCATTCACCTGACATTTCAAAATCCGTCGAGGATTCTTTATCAGAGACATTAGCATAAACAGTAGCAGAAATGGTTCTGCTACGATTTCTGCTACTGCTTATGCTAAAAGGCATTGGGTTTAAATCGGGCATTTAGGCCGCAACTTCTTATTTTCAGTTACTTCCAGGGACTCGCATTTTTGCCTGCGTTGGCAAAATAGGCATGAAGCCAACTGTCGAGGTAATTTGGACCGCCATATGCTGGTTTCTTGCATGAAGCTCGGTTATGTGCAGCGACCTACCTTAGGGAATATCAATAGTCGACCAGTTCATTTTTCTCCGTAGTTCAGTAAGGTCTGGTGCACCTTGTAATGGACGTAAATCAATGGTGCTGTCTTCAAATATAGTATACTAATCATGAAGTAGTGTATCCTGCAAGTTATTATTCAGAAACTTAACTACGAATATTGCCAGACACCCTTAAGTTCTTCAAATCCTTTGATAATGGATGCATATTTTTACTGGCATACTTATAATTTTAGTAAGCGCCAAGATTTTCATGCATAGTAGTAAAATGTCCAATATATTTTTTTCGCGTAACCTACACACCCCTTCGTTTTTGGATCCAGTAAGTGTGTTCAAGTAGTTTGTTTTTATTTGCCGCGGTTACGCAACGAAACTTTGTGTGCTTCCTTCAACCCCATGCGGCTTCTTTTATGAGTTTTTGCAGTAAAATGGCTTTCTGATCGTTAATAAACAAGATATCATAGCATGAAACAATGCTAAAATGCCGGAAGCAAAACAGCTCGCTACTAACGTATAAAGTTCCCTTTATATTATGAGACGTAAATTGTTTCATTTGTGAGCAAAAGGAAAACGACTCCAGCCTCCACAAATGTCCGCACATTCTCCCGCTGGAAAAGTGGTGAGACCGCCATGCAGGCTGGTTTGTGTTCACGCAGTACGCTGGGGGG
>JAYGXS010000003.1:54781391-54834783 GCA_036362985.1 Ligula intestinalis
AGAACACGAGAAAGCAAGTGAGACTTAAAGGGGGGTGGGGCGAGAGGAGCTAGACAGGGGGCAGTAGGACTTCACTTAGCGCCAGTAGATTCCATGGAATGGATAAGAACATAGGTATAATTGGTCTGCTTTCAACTTTACATCAAAATGACGGCATTTGTGGCGACGAGAGCATCAGTAGCGCGAGTGCTTCGGGAAGGGTTTGCGTTACGCAGGGAGAGGAAGGGAGGGGAAAACTCATATGTGAAGCGCACCAAAATTCGGGGGTATGCGAGTGGAAGATTAGGAGATCGCAGCGAGCGCAGCGCAGGCTGATGGGCTGTTTTGTCAACTGCCTACTCAATTTTTGTCTACTTCGAGCTACTGGCGATATTTGACGCCTCCGCTTTAGTCGTCATTGTCTTTATTGCCCTAGCAGCTGTGGTGAAGCACCTAGGCAGAACTTGAATTTACTAGCTAGCCCTGAATCCTAAGAAGCCGAAGCCAAATTCAAAGCCAACAGTATTTGTTTTCTTAAATAAAGGCTGATGACTATACAAGCATACATCAATAAACTTGAAATTTATATTTTCACGCAGTAAGCACTATTAGAGGTCTCATTAGAATGTATTTGCAATTCTTAGAAGACGACAGGGTCTTCAACTGAGTAAAGCCCGTAGGTGTCGTAATTCGACAACAAAATTCGTTGGTCTCCCTCCAATCGTTCGGTCCGCCTACGCTATCCATACGGCTTTTAGTGTGACTAAGGAAATTAGATTAGTAAAGTAGCTTTTTAACAGGTTGGTCTTACTTAGCATGAAGTCATGCCGAAATTAAGGGGAAAAAACAGCGCGCTTGTGACGTGAGTTCCGTGGGGCCCAAAAGTCAGACACAATCGCGTCGATATTTTCGGATTTTCTTGAAATATTACAGTTTCATTTCAACCATGTTTCGTATTTAGATGACTGATGACCGGCATGGTTATTGGCCATATAATTTTAGTGTCAGAGAGGCTGTTGGTAATTGTAGACCCTTCAGTCATAAAGACCCTGGAGGTGGTACGGGTAAGCTTGATAAATTGAAGGATACCAGTACGTTTTGATACTCATTAAAGTAGCATACGAGTGTTTAAACGGAGAAGGCATACCTGCAGTGGGCCCTTACGTCATGAAACACTCACGAGAATAGATTGCTGAACGTTTATCAACGGGCTGCAATATCACCCTATCTAAACCCTACAAGACAACGAGATCATGGCCTAACTATTGGAACGGTGGACTTCTAATCAAAAGGTCGCGCGTTCGAGACTCGGGTGGGGCACTATTTGGAGCTGGGTATGACTGGCTGACGACAACTAATGAGCCAGAAATGGCCATGCCAGTCTCTCTTGGCTTTGCGGGCGATATTAGCTGCATAGACTGCTATTCGTTACGGCTGCTCTCAAGGTCCTAGAAATGGGACCCAAGGCAGAGCGGGAAAAGTAAATACCGTTATTGATCCGTGAACGTACATCGACGAGAGCGTAGGAAACTGTGTTCGATGACATTGCCCTGCTAATGCTGGACCTAAATGGCCTAGAGAATGCGCTAATGCAATTTAAGGAAATCGCTAAAATTTCGGGTAATCCTAACCAGTTTGGTAGATTAAAATGCTTTTGAGCTGTGGAGTTTTTAACTTTATCAGCTAAGCACTTTGACCCAAAACAGACGGCAATCGGAGTAAATGAGCAACATGCGCCAGGGCATGTTAACATGGCTTAAAAATGCTTAAACTTATATCTAAATAGGAAAGGGTTGTCTGAATAGAATCGCGATTATTATGGATACCCCGGACTTTTGGTATACAGCCGAAAGTCACCTAAGCCAAGGAGGCTTGTGTTGGAGGAGAAAATGACTCGTGCGCTGCCTGTGTGTTTTCGCTGGACCCCATCTAGTGTTAATTCTGACTCTGGTTATAGCCTTCCGCCTGTCTTCAAAACATTTGGTTAGTAAGCCAATAGTTCCTGCTATTCCTTACTAGTTCAATTTACATGCACATGGTGTGGACGATAGTATAATGAACGAGTTCTAAAACTTTATAAAAATATGTCTTAAACTCTATTTAGTCGTAAATATACCTTATTTTAGCGTAAAAAGCACCTTTAATAATAACAAACAAACTGACTGCCGCTCTTATGCCGTAGTTTACTTGACCAACGTACTAGAGTCAAACAGTTTACGAGATACTGCAATCAATTGGGTAATTCACGGAGCTACTTAAATGACCCATCTTATTGATAAGTCAGCACCGTCTAGCTTCTCAGCACAAGATACTCCTTTTCTAGTCTCCCCGGGGGTTGAGATAAAAAACTTCATTAAGAAACGAAATGTGCTGTTACAGACGCACGTGACTGTTTCACGTTCATGGACGGCTCCCGTCCTCAGGCCTATTCCTATTCAAACTGTAAATTAAATTTCCCATTTCACCGTCAGGTACGAAGGCCTAAATCGCTTGGTCATCGGTGTGAGTTGCGGACTAGATGCCGTGCTTAGCTCCGAGTCGTAGCTGATTAAATTATTTCCGCTGTTGCAACCTCACTCAGTTCATAGAGCGTTTATCTACCGAATGAATCTTGATTTTTTCAAAAAAAAGGTCAGCAAGTCGTAATTTCCTACTCGTTTCGGTGGTCTTGGATTGGTTCTTGTTGTCAGTTTAAGCATAATATTTTTGACGTGTTAGGCAGATGAACCAAGATATAAACATCAAAAGGCATACATATAGTCAGTAAACGATCTTATGTAATGCTAACTAAAAATCTGAGGTGTGTATTCAATCTGGAGGGATCGAGTGGTGTTGTCAAATCGAGCAATGTGTGGAATAATTCCGTAATATTTCGGACAAGTGAGGATTCACTTCCTCTCAGCTGCCTGCAACAACCCTAAAATTTATGTAGTATGTTTTTCTAACGTTGGATTTTTGATGCCCTTATATATTTTAATATATTTTATATACAAAATGCCTATAAGCATTGTTTCTTGTACTCATTTGCTAACCACTGGCATGTTATTACAATTTTTTAATCGAAAAAGGACGGCCTTTGGGTTATAAAAAGTTCATACTTATGAGAATGTTTAAGGCGGCACAAAGTTCATTCTGGCAGAATCCTATTTCTCCTTTAATTACTGCTTACTGTGATGCATACAACATGCATCTATCCATTAAAACAGTTGGTGGGCTTTATACGGTAGCTCCTAAATGCCTTAGAGAAATTTATGTTTTTCTTTACAAGGCTGAAAACTCTAAACGCAAATGGAGCTCGAAAGTATTCTGGAATTGGACAACTTTTCAAAACGGAAAGACACCCCTTCTTAGACTTTGCGATTTTGAGGAGAAGTAATTTCTCATAAATGAGCACATGTAAAGAAACTTGTGAGCATACTTTCCGTAAAATATAGTTAAATTTATAAGAGTACCGAAAATCAATTTAAAAAATGAATGCTACTTAAGTAGTCATATTTTATCTAGTGCGTTGTTGCAGACTGCCAAAGGGAAGTGCGTTTACCTACCAAGTTTCAGCCTTCTAGGTCGACACATAATTGGAAAGCTTTTTTATCTTATTAATAGGTGATGACCGTAGGCAGCTGAATAAGATATCATGAAATTGCATGACATCATTAAATTCAGCATATTTCGTTGCCCTTGCCTTGTTTAAGTGCTTCCTAATCAAAAACGCATCTGTTTTTATTTGATAAACTCGATCACTGACAGCGGTTTTTCTCCACTTTATTAAGTAAAATTGTCCTTCTACGTATGACCGCAAAAGTATTTATCAAAAAACTGATGACTCGGAGGTGCACAGTAAAATGACTCCAAACGAACGATGCACATGGAGGACATCGAGTCATAAGACAAGCAGGTCAGCAAACTTCATTCCTTTCTTTCCCATACTGGCCTTATTTTTCGTTCCATCTCTCTTTAGCACATGCATAAACCCCAACCTCCCAGATCAACCTCTTGCACCATGACTCATAAGTCTTCGAGTAAAATTCGTAAGAAAAATAAACACCAATTACTTTAAAAAGTTTATTAAAGTTATGTGGTCTTGAGAACGAGGCGGACATTTTCAGTGCGAGTTCACACCTGTAATGTACCGTATATAAACAGAAGATTGTCTCTCTGCTTAACTGTTCACCGAAATTGCGAATTGTGTTTTCCTTTTGAAAAAAGATATACTGAAGTATAGTCGTATCACTGAGAAAGCCTCTTTCTGGTCGCCTTGTAGAAAAACAACTGGTATTAAGCAGCGCTCGGTGGCCGAGCAGATGGCAGGAAACAGGCAACTGTACTTACAGATTTATCAAACCTTCAGACTATGTAGTTCTGCATGCCCGAAAAGTAAATCAAAATGTTTCGGTTTCAGAGATTTTTACTGCAGATGTTTTCACAATTACTTGCTACTGGCTCTTTGTGTGATTTTGGGGCGCATTCGCCATCCAGGCAGGTGACTACATTAGTTTGCTAAACGAAGTTCAGGTTATGTTTGTACAAGTAGATTCCTCAGCCCGATAAGCAAACTGGAATGGACGCTGTAGGCCTATCGGTTTCACTTAAGTGGCCAAATTAGTATAGTTCAATTAGTGGCTTAATGGTTAAGGCACATTGGATAGCTAGTGACCAATGTGGCACTGGAATGCTGTGAAGTTCTCGTCGGGAGTTCAGTTTGGAATGAGTCAAACTGGTAATGGCCCGCATAGTAACCGTGGTATCCATTAAGACAGTGAATGCTCTGAGGCAACTCTCTTTAGCTGATATGGGGCATTTGCGATATGGTTAATCTACCGGGGAGCTGAAGTGCGCCTTGTTGCCCACGCCCACTTAAGAGCGGTTGACAAAGGAAAATAAATTTTACTTTCACCTCCTCACTTTTTAAAAACCCTCGGCCATTATTATTATCTTGGAATAAATCTTGGAGATGCAGGAATGTGTGTATCCCAGCCCTGACTCACTTTTTCAAAAGTCACCGTCTCCCTTGCGTTAATGCTAAAAATCACATCGAAAATCTTACGAGCCGCCTGTTTCCATGGACTTCCGTACTCTCCTTGAATTTAAAAAATACCCTCTGAGGGACAGCCGTGGATCTAAGAGCTAAGCTTGAAGTCTCTGTTGATTCAAAATTAGATACCGATTTGTCGGATCCTGTCTACTTTATAAGAACTTCTCAGAGTCTCAACTTGAAAAGCCTTTCCAAGCAGGATGCTAGTTCCATAAGACGCATTCATACTGCCGAACATTTTCCTGTTCTATCTATTAGTCTATTACATCGATTATATCTATAATACAATCGAATTCCATCTTATTTCGCTAGTGGATTTGAATAGGAAAGTGGCAAAAGTAGCTTATGTAGCCCCACTCATATACCCCTAGTTCCAGCATTTCATCCTGCAAAAACGGTGGTTATAGAGTTTTTGGGGTGGAGAAATAGGATAGGCAGAGAATGAAATTTTTAGAAGTAAGTGTAAAGTGAAACAAATGTTGTCGAAGTTGCTTCCCGCGGCCGCTGGGAGCAGGTTTTTCCGCATGTAAATTGAAGGTGTGCGCGGCGCTTCGCACCACGGACTATACTAATCTAACTCCAGAACGGTAAGTTGGACCACAGGTAAGTTGAAGTAGACGACCTCCTTACCAACATTTTGATTTTTCGGGAAATTCAAGAAACCTGCAATTTGATAATCAGGTTTTTCCGCAATAAGTTTAATGATAATACAGATTAGGAAAATCTACAGCTATAAATCAACAACACTTCTAAATACAGTAAAATAAAAATGCATTTAGCATTTATTAAAGTATATTCTGCTGGGTTTCCTTATTCCCCGCCCATGAAATCCGATAACCATCGTTTTCGTAGGAAAACATGCAGGTTGTAGGGATTAATGAGAGGGGCTACATAATCTACTGTTTCCAGGAAAGCTATTGTTTGTCGGTCTTACAGTCTTGAAACCGCAGACCATAATGCCTTAACTATTCAAAAATCCGTAGATTTGGTCACTATGTAGCAACAGTCAGTTCGTAAAACTTGTCCGCAAGTGATCAGCCGGGTTTTCGTGGGTGCTAGCGGAGCTCGAATCCCATCTGCATGGAAATGACAAATGAGCCAAATTAGGACTGAGCCATAATAGTCTGTCTTTCCATCCTGAGAGGACAGATTTACTTCATCAGTTGGTCACCTTCCCAATCACACGCTAAGCGTTTCGCATTTGAATTGCGAAAACTCCCATTCAAAATTTCAAAAGATACATTGGCGAGCCGTCGATAGGTTATATTCAGGCCTGTACATGTACGTCATGTTTCACTGAATGAGCCATGCGGGTTGATAGAAAAAAATAGTGTCACTCGTTGATTAATGTTCGCTGATCGCTAACAGAACGCACTTGTCCCGCTCTGTCTTGGGACTCATTTATCGGACCTCGCTAGCAGCCGCACAGCGGCTAGTAGTCTAAGCAAATAGCACTGCCGGCAAAGACAAGGGAGACTGGAATGGTCATTTCTGGCTCATTAGCCATCATCAGCTAGTCACTACCCAACCGCAAGTCGTGCCGCAGCCGAGGCTCGAACCCTCGACTTTTTTATCAGAAGTCTAACGCTCTGACCATTCAGAGCCACGGGCTAGTTGTCTTGCTGGCTTAGATCGGAAAATATTGAGTCGCTGAGGAAAGTTCACCGATCGCTGAAATATCGCGGTTGACAGGGTCGGTGGGGCGAGGGTGGACAAAATTGGGGTCAAGAATCTGATCGGCGTCGGGGGGGGGGGAAGGTGTGGCTAGGAGCCGGGAAAGATGATAAGCTGCGGGCAGTTGAATCGGCGACTTAAGATCACGGGAACTGTGGCGCCGTTACAAAGTTCTTTTGGGTGATAGGTTTAAACCGTGTGAAAGGGTTTATAGTGTAGAATTCACTGAAGTGCCGTGGAGCCGGTGCCATCCCCCACATCTAGAGTCGAAGTCACCGCCTGCTATTCAACAGTCATTTGTCCGTACGGGTCAGCCATCTGATTGGGGCCCGGGTGCAAGCGATTAGTGCGCTAACCCCTCCAAGCATGATGTGTGTTGCATGTCGCAAGCTCAGCTGAACCAATCTGAAGCAAACTCAATTTCCTCGTGGCCCGTTGCAGGAGAAGTAGTTCCTTTAATGAGCACTAAGTGCAAACATTTTCAACAGGTACGTTAAATACTAATTTTGATAGGCCTAGCAGCAGCAGAGGGATGCGCCCTATTTTGCTTTGTCCGAATCTGAAACAGTGAGTGAATAAAGACCTTATTCTATCAAGCAGATGTCCCCTCCAGGCAGTCTAGTGCTTAGTGCAGTCACAAATTGTGGTCGTGGCATCTTACGGTTCTGCTTACCGGACTTAGACTCCAGGTCAATGGTTGCACCTAACCTTATTTGCATTCATATTGGCACGTATAGACCGTAGATAAATGGGACGATTTAATGCTATTTTCTCTGACGATGGCTTCAGGCATGAATCCGAAACGTCAGCCAATAAAATTCTTGTTCCAGCGACTACATCTTCATCTTCTGAACAACTACTTCTGAACTTGTTCGCTTCTATCAGCATCTTGGCTCTTTACTCTACTCAACCAAAATAATATGAAAGTACCCTAAATACTTTATTGTCCTGGCTTGGAATTTTCCTATTCCGCTCGTGAATGAAAGGTAGGTCATGACCATTACTTCTTTCCGCGATCTTAATGGCACTATCTTCCATGATATCCGAGATCCCCAGCTAAAGACTTGTGCATGTGAATTTAGAAACCTGACTATAGAAGAATGAGTGATCATTGGAACAAGGGTTTGATTGTCCTGACGCTTCGGATTCCTTCAGGAATCCTTAATCATAGGTAATTGTAGGAAAGTCTGAGATATGCGCAGTCAAACAAACCTGACAATGTTTGATTGGTCATATATTTGACTGTTTATATTTTTCAGCCATTGCATCAACACTCCCACTTAGTTATTTGGATGTTGTGTATTCATGAGAATTGGATAGCACGGAAATCAAGTATGACATGGCTCTACCCTACTGATAACTTAAAATGCAAATCACCGTTGCTCCCACTTCGTGGGTCGGTGGTGGATGCCATCTCCGACGATGGCCAAAACGTCAGATGTCAATATAAATTGCCGCAGAAAAATATTCTTTACTTGCACCTGACATTGAGGACCTTTGTCGTTGAAAGCCATCAAGTACCTTGACTGCTTGTCCAACAAGTCACGTTTTTATCACCGAAATAATGTCAGGCTTTATACTAACATGCGGACCACAAGTTGTTTATTCCTATTATGAGATCACTTTAAGCCGCATGCTGCGGATGCCCTTAAAGGCAATTGTCTTATTTGCAGCCATAGGGATTTCTACAGTTTCCTTGCCAAATGTTGTATCTGTATATTCATGTAAACATGAACAAGCTCTATTACTCGACTCTTGTCAGCATCACATTACTGCCAGTGCCTCCGCGAGTTAGTAAAAATACCAACCGCTTGAAAAGCGCTTCCTAAGTTCATGAATGAATTACGCTTTGCCAATAAAAGGAAAATAGCCATTAGGCGGCTACCATTATTCCGCCTTGTGCCTTGTACTCCAATTGGTGGGGATGCAAAGGGGGCAGTGAAATAGTTTGAGGACTGCAGGGCCTGACGAATCAGCATCGCGCGCCGGACACTGCGCGCAGTCAAACTACCCCTTCTTCCGTCTCTAGCACTGGCTCATTGTGATTGGACGGTGGCGGCATCGGGGGGGAGTTGTGATCAAGCAATGTGTACTGCACGCTCAGCACGTGCCGGTATTTATCAAGACTTCGCAATGAGGCCGAACACATCTTATGGCATGCTCAACGAAACTGACTCCGGCTCTCCAACCCTTGGCAAAATGTCCTCCAAAGATCCGACCAACGGCTTGCCGCCTCTTGATCTGCGGAGTTCTGAACCCTCAGACTTGTCGATCAGGGATAAACTGCCGGCTTTCGCTGCCGCCTCAAACCCACTAGTCCCGACTCTTATCGACCCCAGAATGGCCGATTTCTCCGCAACGTTCTTCCGTCAACTACCCTGGTTACAGCATGTTCGGCTGATGGAAGAATCCCTCAAGTCAACGACTGTCAATGTCCTACAGAATCCAAATGCGGTGTGTGATACCACTGAGGCGATGCTGGCGCGGCAGGCCTTCCCATCCCACCGTTCACCAAGCCCTAGTCTCTCTGACACCTACCACGTAAAACGACCAATGAATGCCTTTATGGTTTGGTCTCGAGGCCAGCGCAGGAAAATGGCCCAAGCGAATCCCAAAATGCACAATTCGGAAATTAGTAAGCGGTTGGGTGCGGAATGGAAAAACCTCTCGGAAACCGAGAAACGCCCCTTCATCGATGAGGCAAAGCGCCTGCGTGCCACTCACATGAAGGAGCATCCGGACTACAAGTACAGACCGAGAAGGAAGACCAAGGGCTCTCTTCATCGAGAACGTTTGGCCTTTTCACAGACAATTATGCCTGGTACGTTCTGCAGACGCCGCATTCTGCTGTATGACTCGAATGCACCTTTTTCTCCCTAGAGTAGGAAATAAAAACTGGCAGCATTTAGACAATAAAAATGCCGTATTCGGTTAAATGCGTAGTTATTAAGGTAAACTTTTGGAATTCCATGTCGACTATTCTCAAGTTTATCTACTGAAGCATCACAAAATTCAAATAACGGTACCTAGTAACTGGAATATAGGCTGGTTTTACAGGCGCATGCCATCGCAAACTCTGATATGCCTGATTGGAAGTAGATTGTAGCACAATTGGTACTCGAATTTCATAAGATAAAATGTCCAAATATAGAATTCGGGCCTAATGAAGACTCCTTTAAAAAGCGTTTTTGCTTGCAATTAAAGGGTCATTCGGTAGCCTGTATTCAATACTGTCAGCACCTTCTAGTCCGAAGTAAAACTGCAAACCATTAGGTAAACTCCTGGATCTTATCTTAAAAGTCAAAGGCAAACTCATTGAATAGCATTGGTGCTGGTGTACAACACTTAAGTGCAGCATTACAAAGCTACAAGATGGTTACAATATTTTTATTTAGTCTTCTGTTGGTGACTTGAAAAGCAAAGGAACTCGCTTACTGTCCGATAATGTAAAACGAAATTGGAAACGTTGGTCATGGACAGGAAGGCCAGGTTAAATTCCAGGCCTTGTTGGAAAGACATTGATAGTGAGGCTGAGTTTTGCGTCCCACATGAGAATTGCTTTAGACGACCAGACGTTTCTAAAAGCTGAATCGGATGTCCTTTTCTAGAGACAACCAGATAGTTGGCTAAGGAAATGGTCACTCCAATTTGTCGCATTCACTTTCAGACTTCGTTGACTCTTCATATGACATCGAAGAAATCTCATACCTTGTCATTATTATGTGGTATTTTGGTAGAGTCGAGCAAACTCGTTAACGTACAGCTGTGTCGCCAACTTTCAAAGGGGTTATTAAGAGCTTTCCTCGATCATAAATAGTAACTTCCGTCTGCTAGATTTGTACAACTGCGTACTGCAGCTGACTGGAATTTCACGTCAAAATGCTTTTCGACTTCTCTAGATTGATTATCAGCCATAACATGTGGATTTTAAAATTCTTCTGGCTGCAGGATCAGCATGCCACACTTAACCGAAACGCACAAAATCTATTCTGTGCTGCAAAAATATCGCATCCAATGGGCAATACATATAAACATATACGTATAGTAGCAGATATGCGTACAACGATCCGTCAGAAGACCCACTCGTCCGTCCACATTGCCATTAGAGCTCTCTCTCGAGCCTCAACCACGAGGCGGCTAGGATAAAGGCAGAAAGACATTACTGGCATTAAATCAGTTAGCCAATAAAGGGTAAAATAACCGGCTTTAAAACAGCCGTACCCAGCAGGATTTATTGATGTCCATAAATTTCTTGACAGCTTCTCAACTGCATCCTGTCTTTGTATGAGTTTGATAACGAAGAGAACGTACAACAGTTTGAAATTTCACCGAATGATGTGGTACACTAGCAAGGGTCATAGTTTAATTTAAATACTGATCAGATAAAGGCCACTGCATTAAATCAACGTATAGGAAAAACGGTTGAGGTTAGTTAACGAAAATCACTTGGGGATTAAAACGCAGTGCCCAAATACCAGGGTAATTGGAGGTTGACCACATGGTCTAGCTACTTGCATAGGACGGGTTTCTCCCGCCGTATGTAGGCAGCTTCCAAATAGCGCAGGGTTCGATTTTTTTGGGCCTGAGCAGGTACTCGAGACGCTATTTTGGCGTCGACAGTATGATCGTTGCCTAGTAGATGCTTAGTAAAAGAGGACCGTGGTACTCCACCTTTTCTGAACTTTTAAACCGTTACATTTTCTCTTTGTTATCTTCCTCTTGCAGCGACAAGATGCAGTTGAGAAGCTGTCAGAAAATTGATTTTCTTCATTAAACCCAACTGTGTATGCCTATTTTAAATTTTCACCAGGAAACAAATGCTTCAAACTTACTGGGAACTGGAAACAGTAGTTTAAGTAGTGCACCTCATATACCCCTAGTCTCAGCATTTTGTTCCACGGAAACGGTGATTAAGTTTGATGACCTAACGCTAACTCTTAGCCCGAACTCTAGCCTTAACACTAAGCCTAGGGCCAACACAGAATGTTCACTTAGTGGGAAACGAGCGGAACGAAATAGGGTTAAATTAAGTCTACCCAAATGGCATGATCACTTGACACAGGGAGAGACTAAGTAAAGCCATGTACCCAATCGCAAACAATTTGCGGAGCCATGACGACCACCTCGATGACTGGTATCTCGGTTCTGAAAAAGAGCTGAAATTTACGAAGAGTTTGGGACTGCATTTAAGGACTTGTTCAATTATAACTTCCTATGTTTAACCTTGACTGAACATTTCGTCCATAAATACAGCCACTTGACGCAGCTTTACTGTTAAACCGAAGTAAAAATATTCACAGTGAGACCTAATAAAAACGAAGCATATACCACAATATCTTCGGTCAGTTGAGTGGATGAGTTCTGATCGCAAACCTTCAGTCACATATCCATATAATGGGGTGAACAAAATGCTCAAACAAACTTTTGGCGTCAGGTTTGCAATTTAAGTAATGTCTACCTATTTACAGATTGCCTAAAGAGAAGACCCATCTAGACGCAATAAAAGCTTGGGGCAAGGTAAAGATAGAGTAGACTTGGTAAATTTTATTGATTACTTAAAACACCCTCTAGTCTGTGGAAGTCCACTTTTCACGTTTTCTCTCTTAGCGAGCGATTCTCGCACTGGACAATCCATATTGTTGTATATTTCACGAAGTTAGAGGCCTGCTAGAGGGTACAGACAGAAGAGGAATAATAAATTTGCAAGTAATATCGTCCTGCAAATGCTCGAGGCTGTGTCAGGTCAAGGTTCAATACATACTGTCTTTGTACGTAGTACGCACGTATTGTCGATTATGTTAATAGTACACAAGGACAAAGTACATAATGTTAAATTGACCTTTTGAAAATGGATAAATTTCCAGCCAGAAACAGAGTTGATAGGAAATGCTTACAAAATGCTCCCCTCAGAAAAGCATTGCGTTCGCCAGATACACGAATAATATAACAGGCATTTTGTTGGTCTGTTTGGAGAGTCTGTTGCCTCAGCGAACATTCAATCGGGCTAACGTAGTCAACCACTTACAAAGCAGGGCATTGACAGCCTTTTTGTCAGTGGCCAAACCTTTCTAGGCGTCAGACACTTGGCCACTGGGTGACGGTGCGAAGTATCGTCCGTACATTCATTTATACTATAAAACTCTTCGTCTGTTGTAATAGGCATAAACAGGAGATTTTGACCCGATTTTATGACTGATAAAGCTAACAAACCAATTGTCTGTTTCTGTTTTACCTGCCAATGGTTAATGCTATTGTACATAAATTTTGACTAGTGTATACGGCTGCCCAGACGTTGCAACCGATGGACTTTTCCGTCAGCTTGAATAAGTAAATCGGTTAAGCCGGCATGCTGGTAATTTGAATTTTTGTAGGTCAAGTGGGGAACTTATTACAACGTACATTTGCTGCAATATGGAAATTTTGTTTAAAAAAACAACTAAGTGGATCTTCTGCCGTTGTAGATTCCGGAGGCTGAAAGAGTAGCTAAGGGTATATGGCACAACAAGTTAACAAGCTGGTTAATAGTTGGTACTGGAGCGGTCGTTTGCCCCTACGGCTATGCATGCATTCTTCTTTAATTCCGGTGAACAATCACGTGTCCAACGGACACGATCAGTCAAAAGGCTGAAGAGCTTTTGGATCAGCCAAGATCTTCAAGCTCAAGTACATACTATGTCACAGCCATTTTGACGTTTTTCGCCGAATATCATGGTTGTGAGCAGACACTGTAACTTACAGGCTCGTACGCCAAAGCTGCTATCAGACCAGCTTTGATCAACTGAAAATTAAATGCACAATAGTCCCTTGATACTTTTTGAAGCAGCAACCAGAACTCTCAATGCTAAAACAGACTTCGAGAAGGTCCAAGCTGGCATAACTGCATGTAAAAGGGGATATGTGGAAATAAATTTTTCCGCGGTAACGGATTAGCTGATTTTAGTAGCACAAGATTGGATGACTCGCAGCATTTCATCACAGCAGGTTATCCTACCGGTTTCAAAGCACGGGGTTACGAGAGCTCTATTCTGGGCCACACATTATAGCAATCAACTGCCGCACTTACTCTATTTCTGCTCCCGTTTGCTAATTAAGTATTTGAGCCCAGCATAAAAGCATTTGAAAAATTTATGGTTTAAAGAACAATGGTAATTTCCAAGAGTTTCCACTGAAAATCCATAAAATATAGGACATAATTCACGGAAAAACTGGAGAACTGGCGCGAGGTAAATCGTAACAGTAGGTATTAGCAGATCGACTGCATTTTTAACAGGATGAAGCAGATAAATACGTATGTAATGCTAAAAAGGACCCTTTAGGAGCTTATTCTTTTTCAAAGGTAAGTATAATGAAAGTTCGAATGGCTCATTAGTTATTGTGAAAAACTGGATTACAGTTGGTAGGAAATTGAAAACATCATAACTTAACATGCACACCGTTAACATGCATATAGAACATTAACTTAACTAGGTTTTTCAAAGTCCTATAAATAAGATCACTATATGCCGAGAACTGTAGCAAAAAACGATCATGCCATGACCATCCATCATCTTGTACTAATAAGCTTGTGGCCAACTAAGTACTGATATCCATTTTACAGGTTTTCCGGCATTTGGGGCCTACGGTGGAGTTGGAGTCAGATCCTTTACGCCAATGTTGCCGTTCATTGCTCGGACAACCTCAGCCGACCTGGCAGAACACCTGGCAAGTACGGTTGCCTTCAACGCAGCCCTCCTCCTAAGAACATCGGGGGAGGCCACACCACCCGTTGCCTGCCTGAATACACCCCTAGACCTCAAATGTCCCCCTAGACAGGATCAGAAACCGTACCTGCCTGCTGAATCGTTATTCTCCTCTGATACTCCTACGGCCGACACTTCCTCTTCTTCCTCCGTCAGCTGTTTCTCAAAGAGTTTGCGAGACGTTCTTCTGGCTCGAAGCCTTGCAGTTTCAGAAGCTTATTCGCATTTGCTGCCCCCGTCAACGGTAAAGTCTACTTTGGACCAGCAGAAGGAGGCGTTAGCTTTCCTCCCTACAATGGACCCTCCCTCCTCCTACACGGTTCCCTGCTTACAGGTTAATAGACCTGCAACCACGTCCCCGTCCCCCACAAGCCTATCCCTCCTAGATGGTGTTCCAACTGTGGCCTGTCAAGAAGGCACGGATAAACCAGTATCCTTCCGATTACAAGAAAGCCAACAGCCCACGTGCATTCCACTGAAGCATTATGATACTGGACGCTTCAGTCCCTTCAAACCACCCTTCGGAATGTTCCTGAGGCCGGACTTGGTAAACAACTCTTCATCACCCGCGAATGACTCCTGTTCCGGCATCCGCAGTGGCACCCAGGCCGTAGAATCAGGCGGTGGTATCAGCCAGCTGGATGAGCAAGCAGCCACGAACGCCCTCTGGTTGAAGTACATGACAGCCGCCGCGACCGCAGCAACGGCAGTCTTTTCAGGTCTGAATGTTCAGCAACCACCAGCCTTCATGTGGCCAGCGCAGGCTGCTTCCGAGCACGTAGACGAGCTACGGAGCGGTGAGGTGTCCGCGCCCACTGGAGGAGCGACAGTTATTTCACACGCATCCAGTGCTCGCTCCACAAACAGCAAACTCTTCTCGATTAGCAGTATTTCCTCCTCTACCTGACTAGACAAATTATCTGCATTATCCGTGACCGCGTTTGAGTCCTATGCGTATGTTTGTTGAGCCGTACCTTCCACCACAGGCTTCTGATTGTATGCCTAAAATCCCAATTGTCTGATGTTGCTTCCTTTGAAAGGCACAACAAGCAATTAATGGGGTGTTAAATTCTGCAGTTCGGTTGCCTATCTACTTTCGATTCGAGAATTTTCCTTTTTACGATGAACGTATATACCATTTACCGCAATAATTTTATCTGAGGAGGGGTTAGCTTCGGGGGTTGCGTGGATGACTTAAAAGGGGGACGCAGTTGTCAGCTTAACGAAGAAAAAGGGACGTGTCTTCCCCGATGACAGAATTGCCCCACCATTAGACTCACCCTTCTATTAAAAATGCAGTGCAAGGTAGTTAATATTTAGCTAACACTCGTAAAAAATAAATGAGATTTTAATAATAGGTCGATTTGGGAATTTTGACACAGGCAAGCCATTGTTTGCGAAACCTGCTCAGTGAAACGAAATGCGTTTTCAGTAAAGTACAACATCGTGCTGTTGAGGTCAATAGTACTCAACTTCCTCGCGCATAATATCAGAGAAAGAGAGAGAGAAAGGGGAGCATTCACGTCTGGCTGATGCGTTGTTGCCACTCAGTTATGCTTCATTGTTAAGTCGTACAATTCGGAGGGATGCACCTTGGATTAGGAATTGAATATTTGACCACAGGTCTCCACACTCTGAGGGGGGGGTATACGGATGCACATGGGCATTTAATTCTCGCATCTGGCTTACCGATAGTGTGGAGTACGCGTAAATGTCGAGCTGTAGAGTGAAATCCTCATCAGATGTTACTTTGCCTCGAGCGCTTGTTGATACTGACGGAAAGAGAATCCACTAGCTCCTCCCTTAGCTGTATTTCTCGTCCTCTGCTTGCTATACTTGCGTGGTTGCCGGCAAGTCACTCGCTGACCGACCCCTTGTTTCTCTTCAACTGCTGCCAAATGTTGAAACCTGACAGAGCGGACTGTCTGGGCTTGTTCTTGAAATCAGACCAGCTCGGCAAAAATAACTCACACCGAATTTCTGTCTGCTTCGTATGAACCACCTATAAGCTTTTTGTGTAGTAGGATGGGGAACGTGGGACTTACGGCTTTCTCTCCATTTGCTATTTTCTGCAGCTCACGCGTATCATCGAGACGATAAATTAGGTCCGGACAGCAGATTATTGCGCCCAAGCCAATCTCGGCGGAGTACATCTATCAAGTGTTGTTAAGGCCATCATGATAAACCCTAACAGCTGCGATCTTCCAGGCCCGGTTTCTTAGGAGAAGGGTAGAGTCATGGGAAGTCCAGATTGGCAGGAATAGTGTATTCTGTACATAATGGTTGAATCGTATGTAGTAGGAGGTTTGACTGTCGGAGCGCACGTCCAGCCGCGAGGCGGACTAGGTCGGAAGGGATGTCTAGAGGCAGACACCGTATTGAGATCCGTGGCCAGACGGATTGAGGCCAACCTACTAAATGAGACTAGTCTTCTAACTCGAGAATCTTATTGGACGGACTGAGCTCAAGCCGCAATGGATTGAGGCCAGGATGGGGGAGACACGGTGCGTACATTCGTTAGCGCCTGGCCCCCACGACACGGCGAGAACTGATTTTACGCGCAGGGTGACCTCGTCTGTGGCGTCAGGAGTTAGGAGGGTATCGAGCTGCAAAGACACCACACGCCTTCCGTTGAAAATATACAACTTGACTTATTTTTCCCCCAGTATTCTACTTCATAACCCTAATTTAGTCCTTCTCCATATTCTTCTGCAGTATTTGTCATGCGGTCTAGAGCAGAAACGCAACCGATAAAAATCGAGGGACATGCATTCATCTCGTTTAGTCTCTCTTAATTTGCTGAGCGCATGACCTAACGTGAACTGCAATACCAAGTTAAATTACTATTTTCGCAAAGGGACTCCTTTTCGAAATGGCATCCCCGAAGCCAGGGCGACTGGGATAACCGCCCTTTAACTACTTGTCTGAAAATACGCACGATAAATGCGCAAAGACAGAAAATATCGAAAGAAGAGTGTATCTTTACATATGGGAGGGGAAGATATCTAATAAGGGTAATTGTACGAGATTTATGACTATATAGTGTCCAAGAAAAGCTTATCTCAAAATTTGAGAACCTCACATAAAAACGAAGCATCTCTTTGATAAATGTGAAGTCGCTGGCGGAAATAAATATTTGCATGCTGCTAACACGGGTACTGCGTATGAGCCTAAAGTGATTGTTTGTCACTATTCTGCGATTACGTGATGCTACAACGAGGGTTTTGACGCATAACCGAACCTGAATGAATGAAAAAGTTCGCATTCCAGGTACCTGCATGGATTAGGAAGAAGGCTTGTCAAGTACCGGATGAACTGATTTATAGTCCTGAGTTTTCGAACTCTTGCAGGAGTCCATCTCTGAAGAGACCCAGAAAACAAAGGTAAGGCGTGATTGCAGGCAACATTCTAACCATCTGAGCAACGAGGCTATATCTAGAGCCCTGTGTCTAGCCACATTTGAGGCAAGTTACATACTCAGCCTACTGTAATATCTGGTATCCACTACTTCTGATAAATTTAGCTGACGATTCAAAAAGGACACCCCAAATAATCAAGTTAGCATCCACTTGGTGACTACCAAGTTCACTTACCAATAAAAGCGAACATACGAGTACCAGGAAGTAATTGAGAAGACAACTCGATTGCTGGGACAAAACTTTTATTTGCCTGACGTTTCGAAATCCGTCGTGGATTCGTCATCAGATCCCATAGAAGACGCAAGATGTTTCTTGCCGTGGTCGTGAGTCTTTTGGTTTCATTATCTGACGCCCTATGGTCACCTCCAGCCTGTGCGGGACCCCAACTTCAAGTGATGCGAAAAGGCGGCCGATAGCCTCCGGGAAGTTTGGGGTCAGAGCGATTTTGTTATCCATCTTGTTTGCGCAAGAACCGGTTGACGAAGTTGCGCGGCTAACCATTTTCTCTGAGCAGCCATCGAATTTCGGCAAATTTTTCTTCTGGTTCACTGCCGTGCGTCTCAACATGCCGATTGGGTGTTGAAGTTAAGTACTTGCATAGTATTTATCGCTTTCTTGAGCAATTTGGTCTTTAGGCCACCAAATCTTTGCGGCAGACGAGCACACCAAGGAAAGCCAGCTGGTTGTCTTCTTCGTAAATTTCGTGCCTGGGAAGACGCTGTTGAGACACCCTTTGAACGTGAGCACCTTATCCCGTTCAATAACGACAAAGGTATCATCCACATACCGTGCCCGAATTTTGGTCTGTGCTGCCGGAAAAGCAGCGACGCTAACCGTCGTAAAACCGCCTCGGCTAGGAGTCCCGAAATCGGTGAACGCATTTTTTTTCCCTTCACCTGCTCGTAGATTGTTTCGTCAAACATGAAGTACGCTTTGAGACAGAAGTTTAGGAGCTGTATGATTTGGACATACCCGAGGTGATTCTTGGTCTCATCGTATTTGCTTCTTAAGAATAGTTCCACGGTCTCGACTGCCAGATCCTTGGCGATAGAACTAAAAAGGAAAGTGACATCGACGGAGACTATGATATCACTTGGCAGGAGACTTACCTTTATAAGTTTCTCCAAGAAATGTGTTGATGAATGGATCGTGGTGTCCGAATCAGTGGTCAGAGGTTTGAGACGCCAAAACAGTCACTTGGCCAGTACTTATGTTGGAGTGCCTTTCAATGATACCATGAATCGGGGAGGAGCGCCCACCTTCGTCGTCAACTTAACCTAAATAGGATTAAACTCATTACTCCCGGTGGAGCCTCGTAGTTCAAGTGCGAAGGGCGTTAGCTGTAAACCAGCCAAACTCTTGTTGTCGTGGCTTCGAATTTCACCGAAGTCAATGGGTTTTTGGCCAAAGGAACAATATCGCTATAAAAATGTCATCCAGCATTTCAGCGAAGAGTTGCCCAGGACTTGTAATAGAAGGTCATTGCCTGCACAAGTTTTGTAGTCTTCATGGGATGCTGTTGTCATGCGACCACATGCAGATGCCCTGATTGCCGAAAGCGAGTATTTGATTGTCGCAGTTTCATTATCAGTATTGGTTATTGGTGAAATAACGATTAAAAGGTCTGCCCCCTACACTTTGGCACTAGAACTAGTGTTCACAAGATCGTTCCGCACGTTCATCCTTAGGCAGCATAAGGCCTACATAGGCAGGGGACAGGTCACTGGACTAGCGGATGAAATGCGAACCAGAAATTCGTGACTCAAGCATCCAGCGACTCACGTGGTTGACTCTCCCCGAGTGATAAAACAATCATCACACAACATTTGGCCGTATGCGAGGAATGCAGGAGCGGTTAATGTTGACAAGCATGTAGTTGCATACCGGATGCACTCGATAAGTATTGCAACTCATTTGTGCTCACTAGCATCCTCTGTGGCCCATCTCGAATAATGACTTCGAGTGCAAAGAATAAATTTCTGACAAATTCACTTCTTGTCCAATCGAGTAAGTTCCATTAATCTTATCCTTGATCCAAATGTGGTAAGCAGGGACACATTTCTTTTTGTTGTTCTGTACACTATCTTAGAGTTCTGAGCATGACGTGCTTTAAAAATTAAAATGCATAGACTCCAACCAAAATATTCCGATGAGTTTAGAGACCGAAAGTAAAGAATCCTTTAAGTTGCCAAATTCCAACCTTTCCTTTAAAAACTTTGTTCACTGTGCTGCAAGTAACACCTGTCACTTATTCTTCCACTGTCATTTTAGACACATTTTCGACGTCAGTAGCTTATTTTTCTGTTACATTGATGCAAATTAATAGCGCATCTTCCCATCGCTCTTGTAAAACTGATACCGATGTCATTGGCTGTTGGTCCAGAAACTTTCCGGGTTCAGTGTGGATCGCGTTAGATCGCTTGCTCTAGCCGGTAGCGTGGTCTTCATCCGTCCTTTAGTTTACCTTTTGATTTTCATTGTATACTCTATAGAAGTCTTCTGTAAGAGACGCATGCTCCGCGCTTTTTGACACTTATTTCCCTTGACCATGTCCTAGATAGAGTTCGGAGTTTATCCTTAGAGAGGAGCAGTAGCTTATTAGTGCATCATTCGACTCTTCACATCACCTTTGACGGCAACCCATCTATTTCTGAAGAGCATGAAGTCTAGTGGTTACTAGTGAACCTGAATGCATTCCTATTGACTTCATTGGGGTTGGAACGCGAAAGAACGCACTTGGAACGATTCAGAAGTTTCCCGCACAATCTCCTATCACAGGTTCGTGCAACTTGACCTTGTCGCACAGTGACGATCAATCACCATTCCAGTTATGCCCACTCATGTTTTAATTTGTCCAAGAATGCAGAGGAGATGCAGCAAGAGTGACAGTCTCGTGCCTGTCAGGTTACCACGGGAAGGTAAGCATTGATAACTGTGAAGAAGAAGATCCAATCACTGAGACAACACTTTTATTCGCCCGATGTTTCGATA
Organism: Ligula intestinalis; assembly: GCA_036362985.1. NCBI lineage: Eukaryota > Metazoa > Platyhelminthes > Cestoda > Diphyllobothriidea > Diphyllobothriidae > Ligula > Ligula intestinalis. The sequence goes on from JAYGXS010000003.1 coordinate 54,802,226, forward strand.
TCCGTCGCCGATTCTTCTTCAGGTACAAAATAGCAGAAACGGATAACGTATGCACAGGAATTGGCAATATTTATATTTCACAGTCATTACTAAACGCGTATAACGGTAATTGCTCTTCTGTGCCTTCATAGCTTGTTGACCGGCATGCGGGCTCTGAGTTGCTGAATTGTCATCACTAGTGATGGAATGGAACGTGATGACTGCTCGGCCATTTGGCGTCCTAGCACTGGCGTAACACTAGATGTCTCGAACGTGCCGATAACAGAATCAGTTACTTGCATTTGTGAATTCATTATCTCGAATAAACGGGACATAGAAATACCACTAAATGCACTCAAGGAATTACTTTGAAAATGTACCTTGAATATAGAGTTCCTATTTAACAACAGCCTATACAGATACTTGGACGGAGTAGCTATGTGCTCGTACCTTGGCGTGCTTCTAGCGAATATACTCATGGGAAAACTGGAAGTTTCGCAACTTTGTCAACAGATAAATAGTTTGACGTACTGCAGGCATTAGGTGGACGATATATTTGTAGTTTCATCAGGACAAACCCACATTTCAGCGCTAATAGATAGCTTAAATCATGCATACTCGTCAATAGAATTCATACTACTGCCAGTTTCTCTGAAAAAAACCACGCCAGAGAAACTGGAAGACTTCTCAAGACGCAAATTGCCGAACATGCGGCAGCAGTGCGGCTAAATGATGCCAATTCTCCAGTTGCGGATCCTTCGACGAGACCTGGCCACACGTTCAACTTTGATGAGGCCGAAATTCCCACAAGAGGGGACGATCGTGTGAGCTGAGGATTATTGAAATCATGGTTCATGGGACCCCAATCCATAAACAAGTGCAGCAATCTGCCCAATCCATACTCGATGCTGAGGCTTAATGTGATCAAAGCAAGTCGCCACTTCGGGAACGCATAGGACACCGCGTCGTCTTACGCCAACACCGGAGGCCCAGAGGGTCGAGCAATCATCACAGCCGAGTGCAACACACGTGAGGAAAATTTATCAAGTCAGGGCCCACATAAAAACGCATAAGAGAGCAATTATCGTGTAAAGTTATAATTTTTTTCCTATAAATACCGAAAATTCCTGTGCATATATTACCCTTTTCTGGTATTGCTTTCTGCTCATGTCTCTGCTGAAGAATCCGCGACGGATGTTAAAACTTCAGGCGAATAAAAGCGTTGTCCCAGCAATTGAATCTTCTTCTTCTCAATTACTTCCTGGGACTTGCATGTTCGCTTGTATTGATAACTATGTCTGAATTCACACCGGTAAGTTACAGTCCTCAGTTTGACGAATTTGTTTTTTATTGCCTTTGTTACATTTATAGTCACGTACATCATAGTTCGTCTGTCTTTCATGTACGACGTAAGGCACAGCCGCCAAATTTATCTCAGTCTGCTTGATGCAGATTACTGGGCCGTGGGAAAACAGAAGTTAGGATACAGTTGATCCACTTCCTAAACTACTCATTATAAACAAATAAACGCATTAAAGTTTATCACAGGGAGTTGATAGTCCTGACTTGGACGGTTGCTAGCTGAAATAATAACTTGAGTCCACTCAGAAATGGGAGGCAGGCTGTAATGCCTCCCTCCCCCTGATAAGAATTTCATTGCACCCCTAAATGGAGCGTGGAACTTGTGCAGTATGGAATCAGACTCCCCTATGGCATTAATGAACGGGTTGGTTATATTTCTTAACCACTGTACCAGCGTTCTTGTTTGTTCGTCTTGATGTTGCCCCGTCAGTAGTACTCCGTAGACGCGGAAATGGAGGGGGAGATAAATGCAACGCAAGTCGATTGAAGTAGACTTTTAGGCAGATCATTGCTGTTCTCACCTCGTGGTGTGGTGCTGGATCTGCATTACTGCGTCTGTCAAAGCCATACTGATAATGATTTATTGCTTACGGGATATAACGGTTAAAATGGATTTGAAAGATGGCTGCTAGTACTCACATCATGACAGGCAATTTCCATTAAAAGACAACCTTTGTTGGTCCGGGCCCGTATATCAGTGTTTCACATTGTATAAATAGCAGTGTAGATGGCTCAAATAAAGTTCCCGGTATAAGTAAGCAATATTGCTTGCAAAAGAGGGAAATAAACTAAGCCTGATCAATGTCTTGGCGCCACAACTTCGATTATCATATCTGTCACCTGTTATTACATCTGATCCTTGTTTAATCAGTGCGTCCAGCTGTGGATCCCGTATCTTTTCTGAAATATAAGAAAGGCACCAGAGATCAACAGAAAGAGTTTAGGGAAAATAGTATACAAGAACACTTAATCTAGTGTCCAAAGCTAATTTATTTCAGATCCCTTATTTACTAATTTTAGGATGGCAACAGATACTTATTCGCCTACCGTCCGAAATTCATCTGACGAAGTCTCATCAGCGTAGCATGGCTGTTTTAAAACAGCCTCTGGCAAATAAAATATAAGCTTACATGCACATTAGATCTAAATATGATTGAAAATAATGGATTGAAACAAAAAATAATTCAGAAGGACAGTTGGCGAGCATAAGTATACTTTCGATAAATTCTCTTCAGGTCATTACAGTTATATGGAAGGGGAAGGTACAGGGTGACAAGCAATCAATTAATTATCGTTCTAATCAACTTAGTCTTGGGAATGGGGGCTTGGGGTTTGGGTTGATAAAATGGGGGTAGTGACAGGGTAATTAGGAGAGGGGGGAAAGAACGCTTGGAAATGCTGGTAGTTCTGCGGCCGTTGGCCATGCTAGGCTTGGGGCCTGAAGAAAGTTCTTCTGCGCGCACAACACCGGTTTCATCAGGCGAATGGCCGTGGCCTCCGCTGTTGCCAGTAGCCGTTGACCCAGTGACTTCGGGTAATCTGGTGAGACCTTGTAGATCACCTTAAAGGCTTCGTTCGGGTCAACACGGTGTCCAGAGTCCACCATATGAGCAAGAATGGAACTGTTGATGTTCCTGACTTCGCCTTTGTTCAGCCATGCTGGCAGATGCTCCCGTATCCTCTTGGATAAGCGCCAGCTCGTGCGACCTATGTAACCTGCTCCACAGGAACAAGTAAATGAGTAGATGCACATGGAAGTGGTCTGGGCTGGCAGCTTATCCTTACCTTCGCCGTGAAGGACCGGGTTTGTTGAGAATAACACCCGAACTTTCGCTGCTGGGAAGGTTCGTGATACGGCTTGGTTAAGGCGTCGGCTTAACAGTTCACTTGCTGCGTCCCCTTGAATAATAAGGAGGAGGAATATAACAAGGAGGGGTGAGAAGGGAGAAAAAAGGACATCCGTGTATACTTGAGTGGCCTTATCTCATAATTTCGTGTTGATCATGCGTAGCGAAACCACACCCAAATAAGTGAGCGCAAACGCCTTAGGAACTGCATTTTATGGTCTGCAATATGTAATGCTATGGGGTAGAATGGAGAACTTCTAGAGACTACCACGTGATTTAGTTGTCAAAGCAAGTGAAATGGACCAGCATTCGTAGTGTTTGTGTTCTACCATCGATTTCGATGAAGTCCACCAAGTGCATTGACAGGTTGGTACAGAAGGTGACAGTCTCAGGTGTTGGCTTTAAAGTGATAGTCAACGTAGTTAGCGGCTCCGCACTCTTCACCTTCACCCGGAGTCTCGAAGACTAAAAAAATTCCAGCGTAAGCTGCTTTCCACATGCAAGCCGAAACACTGCCTAACTTAGTCTGAAGTGACAGTAGCCTTTTGCGCTGGTACTACTGTATTGTCTACCCTAAGCTCACCCTTAGTAGGTGTCTAGCCAGACTTTAGTAAACCAGGACTGGTACTGCTACTTCTGATACTACTTACTAGGATGTAGCTTAGTGATAGTACTTGCCGGTAATATTACTGACTATTTTGTAAGTCAGAAGTGATGCTGATTGAAGTCAGCACTGGGCTCATATCCCCTCAATCTCGGCAGGAAGTCTAGTAGTAGTGGTGCTGGCACTGACGCCACCATTTGTCAGAGGTGGCGCTGATTAAGTCAACGCTAGGGCTCATATCCCCTCGATCTCAACAAGGACTGTGACTCTTGGTTAACTATTTCGAGTACGTACATGCTTGGGGTCCTGAGCACAGCAGCGTTTGCCTTGGTTTCTGCACTCTCAATTCTATCCATTGAGCTGTATACGCTTCTGCTAGGTGCGGACTAAGATACTGCTGCTATAGGTACGTGCCTATGCTAAAGTGCTAATTTCTAGTTAGCATGCTTACTAAGGCCAGTCGATAGTATACTAAAGGTACTGCCTATATGTGCTTGTAAGGAAACGCACCCAGTATGCACTCCCAATCTGTGTGAGGTAATAGTGATTAGGATTTGGATAGTAATAGCAGAAGTCCTACCATACAATTTGCTGTCAAAAGATTACATTTAGTCCTAAAACATCAGGTAGGTATAGTAGGACAGTCAAAGTCAGTGCAACAGGAATAGAGCAATATTAGCGATGCTGGTAGTATTAATTATAGTGGTGATACTAGCACATCAGAGCTTTCCTTGGTTTCCGTCCTCTCAACTCTATCCATCAGGCCATGTCATCTTATTGTTAACGAGACGTTATTAATTAATATCGCAGGTTCTGTCATGTCACTTGATGATGCAGTAGCCTTTTGCGCTGAAACTACTTCACTATTTACCCTCACTCACACACAGTAGGTGCCCAGAAATATTCGAGGCGCCCGAGTCTCGTATGTCTACTACTGCATCTGTTGTTTATACTGCTGCTTCTAGTGGCGTATATGACTGAAACTATAAGGGTATATTAGTAAGTTCAAGGTAAAACAAAGGTATATGTAATAAGAGGTGAAGATCTATCATACATTTAGGTCGGAACAAAGTGACTTATGCCATTTTTCAGGATACTTCTGTTAGAAGAGCTGTGCCTATGCTAAAAATGCTATTTATAGTAATCATACTCGCTAAAGTCAGTATGTGGCAAGCTGCAGCGCTGCCTGTACGTGCATGTAGGATTTTTTAGCTTAGTTTGCAGTCATAGCCTAGATGGGAATTTTAGAAAGCTGAAGGTTTAAAGAAACGTGTATTTGATAGTAGCTTCATATTTACCATGCAGTTTGGTCATAAAAAAGTGGCGTTTGCTAAGCAAATCTAACTAAGAGACTGGAATGCGTAAACAAAATGGTAAATTTTTGTCAAAACTCAGTAACGAAGTTACAGTCAGCAAATTTACTGTTGCGGTTAGAAGAACTAGACTATGATATAATAATTAAAAATAACAAGCTTACGCGTGTCCTAGGCATTATCCGGGCTGATATCTAAGACACCCGACAATAGTTTACGTCCGCGAGGCAGGTACGACTGTCATGAATCATAGTGATAGCACTGCGAGCCCTTAGGTCGCGACCTACCAAGGCTGCAATCATGCTGTGTAGTCCAATGAAAGAACCAAAAATAAAACGTTGGTCTTTAACCTGAGATATTCAATAGAGCCCACTTATGAACGTTCACCCGACTGCTAACGGAACTCCTCTGTCCTCCTCTGCCTAGGGTCTCGACAGAGGCCCTGACAGCCGTAGCAAATGTTAGTGTAGACAGATAGTATTACCGGCAAAACAAGGGAGACTGGAATGGCCATTTCTGGCTTATAAGCCGTCCCTGAGTGGGACAGCTGAGTTCCGTTCGCGGTCGGGTTAACTTTCATCAACGAGTATCAATATCGCTTAACCTAACCCGGCAAGATAGCGAGCTCGTGGCACAAAGGGGAGGGCGTTAGAATCTGATCAAAGAAGTCGTGGGTTCGAGGCTTGGGAGGGACACCACTTGCGTCTGGGTATGACTGGCTGACGAAGGCTAATAAGCCAGAAATGGTCATTCTAGTCACCATTATCTTTGCCGGTAATACTATCTGCCTAAAGCTAATAATCGCTAGATTTTTGCCTTGGGCTGACAGACTGAAATGTAGAATAAGGCTAGGACGTGATCGCTGAAACAAGAAGTTTACTGGCCTGACATGCCAGATTCTCATTTGGACTCATCTTTATAGACAGTTGCAGATAAGGGGTAGTGGGAGCACAAGAAGTGCATAATTTCTGTAAGTGTCGTGCGACCACATGCCACTATAATTAGCCGTCGTGATTGATGCGATCGTGGCGTTCGGGTCTTCAACTGCCACGATTTCATCATCCGCGTTGGGCGTCGACGTGATCACTACTCAGCGATTTAGCTCCCTGTCACTGGAATTGTTAGTCACCCACGCCTTCTTCACATGACCGATCCCCTTCTCCAGGCAGTCTTTACATGGCATATGAAAACGGGAGGTTATTGCGTTTGTTGATTGACTAACGGGCGAAATTCCTGAAAAATGTCAAAGTTTGCAAAAAACCGCATTGATTAGGCAATCTGTGTGCGTTCAAAGAAGACTGTCAATATCTCAAGATCTAAACCGGCAATACATCGAGCTCGTGGTTAGAGCGTAAGAATCTCATCAGAAGAGGCTCGAGTTCTAGATTCGGGGGGACACCACTTGGACTTGGGTTTGTCTGGCTGACGACGACTAATAAGCCAGAAATGGTAATTCCAGTCCCCTTGTCTCTGCCGACACTACTATCTGCCCAGAGGCGTTAATATGGAAACACGTAACTCGAAGAATTTTAAAAGAAGATGGAAGTTAATATTGGATATGGATATGCCCCATTCTTCGCAAAAATCGTAAGACATTTCAGAAATGTGAATCTAGAGGACCCAGTGGTGCTTACTCACGGAGACGAGAGATCACACAGGATCCGACGGATTAGCTCTGCCCGATGTCCCATCGCATCCAGCCCCAAGATGTTCGCAAATAATTATACACTAACATTAATAAAGTTGTCTCAATCTACTAAGCTACCCCTCTACTATCCAAAAGCCCTATATTACCTCGCGTGTTAACGTTTCTGGACGTGTATACTGGACCTCTACGCAGCAACCAGCCAATGAGCCGGAAGATGGGTAGTTCAAGTTGAACTTCCTGTTAGCGAATAAAATTTCATGCTGTGAAATGAGTTCACCCAGACTGTTGCGCAAGCGAATATTTAGAGTAGGTTTGTCGGTAGTTCCTCCAACCAGCCTTGTTTAACCACCTACAAGCTAGTGATCTTTTCCTTGAGTTTCGAATCGGAATAAGGCATTAAACTGGATAGTGTGTGGCTGCGTCTACAGTAAACTCGTAGCCACACTTGACAAACCCACAGTCAATAATACGCACACTTTTTGTGCGTTCGGGAGCATTGTACACTACTACTACAAAGGGTAGCTTAATAAGTCGGGTGGGAGACCACTCATGCCCACCATCAGTGCTTATCGGATCCGAGATCTTCTTGTTGCCAAGCCCTGGGAGCGTCTGTCCCTATTCCCCTGTCCACGGCCAGCTGGACCAACTTGTCTCTGTCTGGGCCGTTCTCTTTGGCTTCCGTGTTTGTGTTTCTCGGGACGGTCAATCTCACTGACATCGTCAATGCTAACTCGGCAACCCTTTCCGCTCTCCCTATTTGCTATTCACTCCTCCCCTCCCCTCCCCCACTCCCCCTCCACTCCAACCCTCATAAAAGCGCCCTATCAAAGGCCGCGTGCAAGGGCCCTGAAAGGGGCACCTTATGCGGGCATCGGATGGCCTGAGACAGAACCCGCTGCATGACAAGTGCGCAAGCTGCATACACACACACACACACGTACATTTCCAGCGTGTTATCGCCTTCGCATCTCCCATTTACTGCCCTCGCTCTCCTCCATCCTCCATTAATCCCTGCCTACTGCCGAAATGTACTCCCCTTGCTCGCGCACCCCCACTTCCAGCGTAGGTACTGGGTGTGTGTGTGTGTAAGGATATCTAATATGCCCGCAGAGGGGTGGGGGGGGGGGGGGGTGGCATCCGGAGGGTCATTCACTTCATCCACCACCTCCCACCACAGCCCCCCCCCCTCTTCAAGATGCAATCCAGAATGACCGGAGTGGCTTGACGGGGGAGGGAGGGGGGTGGGGTGGAATAATCCTCTCACTTTTATCCTGGTTCTCATCTTGCCCCGCCGCTTGTATGAGTAAAAAAGGAAGAGCGTGAGGGGATGGGGGTGGGCGGGCTGCCCTGAGTGCCATGAACGCCTATTAATTGTCCTCTCAATTGCTGGATCATGAGGGAGAGAGGGAGCACTGGGGTGGAGCAAAAGACGCTTGTCCTGACAACCAAACCAGCGTCATCCTGGGAGCTCACAAACTGATGCTCCTCCTCACAAGCCTGCCTCGTTCCCCTCTCTCCCGCTCTCGCTCTCCTTGCCGTCGTCACAGACGCGTAATCTCAGCAAGTGAGGGCCATTCGGTCCGATAAACTGCCCGGAGGAAAGACTGCGGGGGTGTTTGTGGTGGTGGTGGTGGTGAACACAGAGGAGGGCAGGATGGCGGTGGTGGGCGGGGGCGGCAGCGGCATTGCAAGCGGCAGAAGACACCAGTTCGCTAGAACAACTGAATCGGCAATCACTGCAGAGAGCATTACTCAAATTGAATAGATGCAGAGTGCAAAATGAAACAGCGCAAAAAGCTCCAACGATGGTTGTCGAAGGTAGAACAATGGGCTCAATTGGAGGGCTTGTAGACACTCGAGTATACAGAGAGAGAGAGAGTATGCAGATGCTATCTGGCCTATTATATTGTGCAGTTTAAGTGGACGTAGATGCACTAATGGAGTTGTGTGCGGAGTACTTGGGTCTGTGAATGGAAGATGAGACCTTGATGGTTGGCACAAAGCTCGCAAATGTATGGCAATGCGCATCAGCCGCAAAAGAAACAAAGGGCAAGTTAGTAGCTAATCCGACTCGCTACTACATGCATGAAAAGGTCCCTTCGCGAATTTTAACGGCTCCCGCCCCCCAGTGGTATAAGTATTTTGTTCGACCGGCTCCTGCAGTACTAACATTTTGCTGGAGGGAACCAGAGTAGGAAACTATCTAATGTTTTGAGGAATCAGGTATAACGCTTGTGAGGCCGCTACGAAAGCATAAATACGAAAAAGAAACAGCTGACACAATAAAACAATTAAGCAGCCACATAATTTTTATTCGAGGAGAGCCTACTTCTTGGATTGTTCAGTGCTTCTATGTCGGGGGTTCTAAGTGCCAGTCAGTACGACCTGTCAAGTTGCCATAAAATTAAGTAATATTCCTTCTTCGAGTTTTGTGTGCAAATGGCCGAGAAGTTCCAAGCAACCAGCATTTTGTGTCTGTCCTTGTCGAAATCAAGTAACTTCAGGAGAAAAGAATTAATTAAACCTGAATACTATAGTGGGAAAAGAAGGGTAAATACAAGCAATCCGTTCCAAACATCCAAGCAATCTGAACTTTTTTAATCTTATCACAATATATGTAATTATCATAAGTGTTTTTTAGCTGTTTTCAGTTGCACCTTGCCTCACAAAGAATCTTTGCTGGCTTCAAGGAGATGCTGTGGGGGGAAATGGAGAGAAGGAAAGGGGTTACAGCGAGGAAAGAGACTACCGGGAGGGATTTCTCTTCCTGTGAATTTCATCCCTCTGGGACCAGCTTGTAGTTCATTATCACTTGCTCGTAGCCAATCAAACTGCATCAGTTCACTGATTGGCTGCCAGTGACCGAGGACACATGCTCTGAGAACAAGACTCAACGGCGGACGTAGGCACACACGCACTGACAACTCGTCAACTGAGTGGAAGCTCGTCAAGCGAAGCAAATTGCATGCGAGTTACTGGCTCGTTACCCGTAATGTTTTTAGATAGGGCTGCTCCTCACCCGAAGCCCCACTGTACTGTACTGCGAATAGAACAGTAAAGACACTGGAAAATAGGCATCCCAAGAAGTATAATTCGGTAGAAGAAGCCCTTTAGGAAGCGATAGTTTTTTCTGTTAATTTTTGGCCACAGTAGCTTATGTAGGCCCACTCATTAATCCCTACTCCCTGCACGTTTTCCGAAGAAAATGGCGGGTATAAGGTTTTATGAGGGGAGAATTAGGACACGCAGTGGAATATATTTTAATAAATGATAAATGCATTTTTATTTTACTGTATTTAGAAGTGTTGTTGATTTATATCTGTAGGCTGTCCCAATCTGTAATATCGTTTAACTTATTACGGAAAAACCCGATTATCAAATTGCAAGTTTTTAGAATTTTTTGAAAAAATGAAATGGTGGTTAGGAGGTCGTCTACTTCAACTTACCTGAGGTCCAGCTTACCGTTCTGGAGTTAGATTAATAAAGTCCACGGCGCGAAGCGCCGCGCACACATCCAATTTACATGCAGAACAACTTACTCCCAGCGGCCGCGGGAAGCCACTTTGACTACATTTTTTCTCCTTACATTTACTTCTAAAAATTTCCCTCTCTGCCTTTCCTATTTGCCTACCCCCCCCCAAAACTCTATAAACACCCTTTTCGCAAGACAAAATGCTGGGACTATGGGTATATGTGTGGGCCTACATAAGCTACTTTTGCCGAATTTTCGACACTGGCTCACCAGGTGGATGAGATTTGTACGAACCAGTTAATTAAAAATTATGGCCAACACAAGATTATATAGTGGGTCAGGGTAATAGTCGATAATGGTCACGATTATCGCTGAGTGCATGTAGTACATGAATTCATGCGCACCTCCATCGGTATAGGGCCAGTCTGGTTATGTTGAATTGTGTGTGTCCATACTGTAAGAGGAACAAATGAGAGATTTAACGTCACAGACGTTTGTTTGCAGACCTACGAGACCTGTGTGAGTAGGACTCATGCAATCAGTTGCTGCAGCGTAAGCGTAGCTGCAGATTAGACTTTCACTTTTCTACTTTGGGGTTGTGCTGACAAGCTACAGATGTGACCACCTGCACGATATCTCTGATTTCCATATGTCAAATTGTTTTTTTGAAAAAGAAGTTATATTTATTGTCCCTACATAGTAGGGCATCATTTAGAACAGAATTTAAATTATACTGATCAACCTGATGGCTCCCACTAGAAACCGGGTGGTGAATGAAAAGTGGTGTCACGTTATCAGCCAACGTCAGTTCAAACGGACGATTAGAAAGTTAATGTGTCGAACAGGCTAAAAGATTAGGAAAGTGCCATTACAAGCGAGCATGCGAGTGCAAGGCAGGCAAGCATTCAGAAGCAGTAGATGTGATCGCTGGGACAAGATTTTTTTTCGCATGACGTTTCGAAGCCCGTCGCGGAACTATCCTCAAAGACAATAGCAGAAAAGGGTAATTCATGCATAGATAGCTGCAGTATATATAGGATACAGTCACTATGATCCTGTACACTTATGATGATTAGCGACTCCCCTATCGAGGATAATTGTCCGTTTGTGCGCTCATGGATTCGCGGCCGGCGTGCAGGCCTTGACCTGCTGCACTGTCATCACACTTGGCGGAATCGGACGTGATGACTGCTCAGTCATTTGGCTTCCTGGCGCTGGTATTAGACGACCTGCTTTGGTCCACTTGAGTCTCACTGCCGAATATGGATTGGGCAGGTAATTGCATTTTTTTAAAGATTGGGGCCCCGCTCCGACTCACAAGTTTGTCACTCCTCGTGAGACTTCCGGGTGCATCAAATTTAAATGTGTTGCCAGGTCTCATCGAATGAGCAATTCGAGAATTATTAAGAGGTTTGGCAGATTTGCTGAATTTGAGTTTTCCTTAATTATGAAAAAACTCGAGGCGTACGGCGGGATTTGAACCTGCGTATTAGAGAAGGCCTTTACCGGAAGCCAACGCTATAACCGCTATGCTACTAACGCCCCACCACGCGCCATGAATTTAATCACACTTGAGTCGATATTAACCACCCAAAATTACCGCTCGTATGGAATCCACCAGTACGGAACAGCAAGCTGCCAAACCTCCTGATAAAAAAGTCAGCCTAGTAGTCATTCTGGTGGATTCTAGATGATTGCTTAGGAAATCCTGCTTGGGCAGTCAGCTTGCTGTTCCGTATTGGTGGATTCCATGTGGGCGGTAAAGTTGGGTGGGTAATATCGACCTAAGTGTGATTGAATTCATGGCACGAGGCGGGTCTTTTGTAGGTTAGCAGTTAAAGCATTGGCTGCCGGTAAAGGCCCTCTCTGATACGCGGGTTCAACTCCCGCCGAACGTCTCGGGTTTTTTTCACAATTGCGTCAACTCAAACTCGAGAATTGACTCCATTTCTCAGCATTGCTGCCACGTTTTAAGCAATTCGCACCTTGAGAATTCTTCCAGGTTCCCGGGCATGATTGATTTGTCCGAAACTGCAGCAGATCCTATCAACGACTCCAAATGTTTCTTACCATGGCAGTGGGCCTTTTGGTTTTATTATCTCCACATGATACATCAAGGCCGCCAACGACGTCCGAGACGTTTTTGCATTCGGCATCGCTCGCTAAAATTTGGGGTCGGTGCGTTTTTGTTGCTCTTCTCGTTTGCGCATGCAGCGGTTGAAAAATATGCGCGAATAGCCATTTTCTCTGAAAACACATCGAAGGTAATGTATTTCGGCAACTTGGTTTTCCGGTTCACTGCAGTGCATTGCAACACGCTGATTAAGCGTCCTTTTGCAACTGCGTTTGTGGCTGATTGGGTGATTGTCACTGCAAACCGTAATTTTACATTCAAGGACCTCCGCTTCATGTGGAGTCGTGAAAGAAGAGGTAAGGAAATAACACTGGTAACCGAAGGGTATGCGAGCGCCTTACTATGTGGTAACAATCCCTGTACTTGGGCAAAAAAAGGGTTGCATCAACTAACAATATAATAATTATAGACGGAGTCCGACAGTGGGATCAGCATACAGAGTAAAGGAACTATGTCTCGACATAGGTAGCCTTCAGTCACTTTTGATGCCAGTTTTCCTTGATTTTATGCACCTAATATCAAAGCTATGAACCACCCCTGACTTCGGCACCGATTTAAAAAAGTCAGTCAACCGCAATTTTGTATGGCGCCCACTTCCGGTAAAAGGAGGACAGGTTCGGTAGGAAATCTGCTGAATGGCATCAAGTTTCCCATTTTCATCCAGTTTTCCTTTAGTCCATATGAGTCTCTTATGCTCGATAGTTCCTGAAGAATTGGTATTTCAAACAGTCAACTGTATAGTAATTTGTTGTGTTACACGAGAAATATTTCCGATTTATGTTTAAGTACGTGTCTCCCCTCGGTGCTTACTAGAAATACCGACTTTTAAAACCTACGGATAGGCGTTGCATAAGGATTTGTTACGTACATAAACGAACTGAATATACATGAATCAATTTGACTGGTGGACGCTCAGACCCAGATAGTCTGCAGCAAATTCGGACTATAATGATAGCGAGCAATTTCCATGATCCATTTTGTTTATTTTACTTCAATAAGTAGACGGTGATCGGTCATTTGGGGATAACTTTGAAAAAATTGAGTGGGTGGGAGATTTCAACTAAACCGACATGCAAGTTTACTTGAGCCATGCAAGTACAGTGGAGCCTCGAGTGACGAGCAGCCCCATCCGTGAGCATTTCAGCCCATGAGCGAACCACTGGCAAGGATCTATTTCGATCGACAAGCTTCTGCTCAGTTAACGAATTGTCGATGCGTGTGTGTGCGCTTGTGTCCGCCATTGAGTCTTGGTCTCAGTGCTTGGGCCCTCGGTGACGTGCAGCCAATCAGTGAACTGACATGACGAGCTCGGTGCTGGAACGGATTAAACTCGTTTAGCGAGGTCCCTCTGTAACAAGATCCAGCCCTCAATGGGGTAAAGTAAGACTAGCCATGGTATAACAGAAAGACCCAGAAAAGATGAAGCAGTTATTTTGAAAGATTTCTTTTTTTAGCTTAGGATGATTCCGCATGCACGGAAAACCTAACGTGTCAAATGTCAGAGTAAAATATGTGTCGAACTAAATTGGGGAAACTGGCAGTCAGGCTGACGGTCTTCGCTACACTCACTCCCAAATACCTTCTCCAGAATACGAGAGCCTAATCGAGCGTACAATCAAAGCCATGCCTCGTCGACGTCGCGTAGCCGATACAGTCAATTGTTGCGTGCAGACCGTCTCCGGCTGGACAAAAATATCGCGTGAAAGTGCGTATTCAGAGTTCATTCTTAGCGGAGCTAGGGCGGCAGGCATTGGTGTCGGCGTTGGGGGAGTATGCAACTGCATGCGGACACCGGGACGGCGCAGGGGAGGGGGGGGGGCGGCGGGAGCTTCCAGGGTGTCGGAGTGGGGCGGGGCAGGGCACATGTCAGAGGGGGGGGGGGGCAGGGAGGGGGACAACGACACACACACGCACAGTCTTCCCACACTGGCATCGTCTATTGTTAGAGGCGGAGGCTGAGTCCACGGCACGCATGCACGCACGCAAGCCCCGGCTCGCCTAATTTCATGCCCCGGCAAAATAAATATCTCTGACCAACGCAGCAGTAGCAGCAGCACCGACGACGCCCGTTTGTGTCCATCAGGTAGGTAGGCAACCAGGAGGGCGGGTGGTGGTTAGAGAGGAAAGGAAAGGAAAGAAGACAAGGAGGGGGGAGGGGGGAGGCCAATTTGTCTAGCTCTTTCACTCCTTTCAGATTTATGAAATATGGCCTGAATGAAATGCCACCTGCCTCCTGCTAACGCCTCCGCACGTGGTCAGGCATCCACCGCTACCATCAGCACGTATTAGGCGCGGCCACAGAGGACTCGGGGGCCAGTTGAGTAGTGAAAGAGAGGAGGGGGCGGGAGGCTTGCATGGAGCTGGGTAAAAGCCATTAACACTCTCAAAACACACAAACGCGCATAATGCATGTACAGAAGGTCTGGCCCTTGTTTTTATGCAGTTTTAATTTTTTGCCTTTTAGCCCTTCCGCGAAGAAGCTTTTGCGTCGTGCTGTGAAAGAAAATGGAGGATGTCGATGTTGAGGTAAAAGGGAAGCTGGTTGTCAGCGAAAGAGGCCGAATGCGAGGTCACTACAGACCACTTTTCAACTAGTTTGTTCACTTCGGAGGATAGTGTGATAATGCTGAGATTTGTAAGGAGAGCTGATTACTCAAGGGAAAAGAGCACTTAGCGCAGCGATTTCACATGGACTTGACATAATTGCTCTCTCATTTACCTTATATTTGGACATTAATTTAATGAATTGCACTCGGCACTAAGAAACTGCTCATAATAAGCCTATTAATTAAGAAAATAGCCTTTTTAAAGGAAAGAGATTAAGATAACTGTCGGCAGATCGAAAAATTACCGCACAGTTCCTTAGCCTTTGAGAAAGGAAAATTGCACAAATCGCTAAAATTAGCTGTAAACCTGAACCGAAAGTGGTCGTTACAGAGGAAGAGGAACGTTCTTTAACACACATGGATGTGCCAAGAAAATTAGTGTTAGGGATGAGGGTAAGGCTAAAGATAAGGGTTGTGGTTACGTTTATTTTTAGGGCCACTGTTACGATTAGGACACACGAATAAGTATCCCATCTGAAAGTTGGCCCTATGTGTTATGGGGTTGGGGACGCTCCTATTCCCCTATCGTTCCAAAAGCCGGGGCCACATACGTGATTGTCATTCTTGACTCCACATTGGAACAATATCTGTGTGATTTGTAAGGCAAAGGATGGCAACGCGCATCTCGGACTACAAATATCATCAGCTGAAAAGCATCGTTTCCATGTCAGTATATTATGCTAGTTTCAGTCCAGTTTGGATTGGAGTGTGGAGTAAAGAAGGATAATTGACGAATATTTGTGCATGTTTTCCGAGGTAATGCCAAAGTTAA
Organism: Ligula intestinalis; assembly: GCA_036362985.1. NCBI lineage: Eukaryota > Metazoa > Platyhelminthes > Cestoda > Diphyllobothriidea > Diphyllobothriidae > Ligula > Ligula intestinalis. Next base: position 54,817,963 of record JAYGXS010000003.1, read on the forward strand.
AATGGAGAATTTTGCCAAGTTTTTAAATTTACCTGAACAAAAGAATAAAATTTTGGTTGGCAATGAAAAATCTTACCTCTAACTTCATATTGGAGTTTTTGTCACCATAGTTGATTACTTTCAGGTTCCCTTCTAAGTTTTGGAGTGAAAAAATCAGTGCCTTAGTGCATACTAAGGTTCTGCCTGTTCCGTTTCTAATTTAAGCATGATCGGAAATTATAGTGCACAGAAAGTATATTTATACATGCTTTAGATTTAATAGGATAAGTTTTTGGTTGCGGTCCCAAATCATTCATGCAGTAAAACAAAATGCGGTCAGGTCAGGTCAGGTCAGGTTTTATTGAAGGAAATATAGGTAAATACCTTTGAACTCCCTATTTAATGCAGGACAGTTTTCAATGCATTTGATCAGCAGAACATTTCAGAACAGTGGCGTTGCCAGCAATTTGAATTGGCTAAGGGAGGGCCGACAGTGAAAACACTCCTTAGGCATTGTTCAGAAAGTATAGGGGTTTGAATGTCAAAAGACATTTATTGCGTTTTCTTGATAAAATACTTCGAGCACTGACATGAAGTTATTTCTAACACTGAAATCATTCCTTGTTTCTGAATACCGATGTGATTTCTTAAACTTGGCTTCAACCGCTTTTTACCAAATTCAGACTAAAGTTTCCGGTTTCGAAAGGAATATATTTTAGACTTTTCCTGCTCCCATAACATAATGCACAGGAATTAAAGGTTTGGTTCTGTCTTACTTAATAACATGGGAAATTTTTGTCGATATTCGGCTACTTCCGATTTCGCTGAACTCAATTCCCATTGCCCTCAATATACGGAACTAGAAAGGTTGTTTTCCTCATTAAAAGGCTTTCCCGGGATTAAATCTACTCATTAGATGAAAATAACGCGACCAAATAGGTGATAAACTACCAAATCCAATTTCGGCATGACTTTAACGTGATTATCTCACCGTACTGTACTCAAGAACGATTCGAAAGTAATCTTACTTTGGCACCTGAAATAGCCATAAAGAAATTTAACGAAAATCAAGATCAACAAAATGGTATGTTTACGATTGTAGCTGATAATTTTTTTAGTGGATTAGTCACTGACTGACCTATTAAACTACGAGCTGATGACATTTTTATTCCCCTGACTTCTCTAGCTTCGCAATCAAGTAAAAACTTGTTTGCCTTGCAAAAGAACATCTCAAATAACGCAAACACACAATCAATTCTCACCATACTATGCTGTAATCCATACTTTAATTACAGGCTGCTTCTTAGGAATCATCGTAGAAATTCATAGAGGGCAATTAAGTGCGAAGGACATTTTATAAATGCATTTGTACTTGTGTTGATTTATTTACTGGGTCTTTTGCATGGACCGGTTTGTGTAAATTTAAACCTTATATATTTATTATCTCGGAACATTCCGTTATTTAAAGAGATGGTATTTCTAAACCACGTACTATTTTTTTATAAATCACAACCTGCCTTCTTTAAAAATGGTCCTTTCTTTACTCCTTTAAGACTTTGGGGGATGTAACGTCAACGGATCTTACGTAACAGTAATTTCCTTGTGAAATCAATGAGATTTAATGAATTGGAAATCGACTGTATTATAATCTCATGAATATAATGCAGAAATGCTCACTGATATCATGTCGGCTGCATGTTTGGGTTTCTGCTTACTCCGACGAAACAATTGCTCTCGCACTAGAAGCAATTAAAGTAGGTTATTGCGTCTCTTTAACATATTGGCATATCCAAATTGGAGTCAGGAACCTCCCTATTTACGTATACTGCTGAGGAGACCATGACAAATAGGAACAGTTCAGTTGTAATTACCACAACCCTAAAGTTAATGAAGAGCTTAACAACTTTAAGACCAGTCTTCATTAAGAATATCACGGTAGATAAAATTTTGTTCTGATGTAGTTTGTATGGCCCCATCTATTTTAAAAATTTGTATCACCAACCTTCACGATTTAGTTTTGACTTGAAGCTCCGAAGTGTGGGATCCTCCGAGAACCCGTGTAAGTGAGCTGTGGCTAAAATACCGTACTGCAGTATATATGCAATACACGGGTTGTAAGCTATCGTTAGCCCTAAAACTTCCTTATTCTTGTAGAAGACACAATCTTTGGTTCTAAGAAAACTGCACGTAACGTATTCCTCAGTCGACCTTTGTATGCTTGCGAGCATTTAATTGCACCACTACGAATAGAGGCATATTTTATGTTATAGTAGTAGTATTCCGGCAAAGACAGGCCAACCGCTGGAGAACATATTTTTTTAAAAGCTTGTAAGAATTCTTGATTATCATATTATTAGTTATTATAAATTGGCACTTTCATGCTATCCTAATTTCAGGAAGAAAGGCTATTTGCATTCATAGGTAGAAAAACAGTTGGGTTTTTTAGTTTCTAATAGATGAATCTGTGTTAATTTTTATTTAATTTCAGTTTGCAGAATGCACGAAAATGTATAACTTTTTTCACATGGAATCATCCTTTTAGATGAAAAGATTTAGCAATAAGTTCATGAAATCTCACCCAGAACGACGAAGGGCGTGCATTAACAGATCAAAGAACAGTAAATTCGTAGATCGGAAAATGCGTCACATGCTAAAGATGAGGATAATTTATGATGAACGGATTTGTTTGTCCAGAGACCAAATAAAGGAACCCGGAAAGCAATCCCTAAGGTTGTTCGCTATTTCTTCAAATTTTCGGTACGTGTGTAAATGTCAGTTTTTGACAGATTATTAAGTATTCGCATATTTCAGCATGTTGCAGGAGTTACGTAATCTACTGTGTATACGCGTCGAGCAATCTATTTGTCTTGTCGTATCGTCAGGCATGGCAATTATTTCGTTTTTGTGTCAGGCAGAGAGAACTGCCGAGTAATTTTCTCTTATTCGTAATTGTTCAGTCAAAAGAACACCACGAAAAAAAAACAAGAGAAAGACTAAAATGACCAGAATCTTGTTTATTTAAATCATTGTAGTGCATATTTCATTCCGGAGATTCGAATACCTTCGGGGATCCGTTTCAAGGTGGCTTTCGTACCATTAAACCTTGTTTTAGAATTAATGATAAACAGGAAATTATCGACATCGACGGGGGAGATTGGAACGGTCAATTCTGGCTCTTCAGCAGTCATCGTTTAGTCTTATTCAACCCCAGCTGGTGTCCCACTTGACTTTTAAATACGCGACCTTGTTAGTTAGAAGTCTAACGCGAGAGCCCAGCGAGAGTAAGTCCTGTAACTGATCGGTGAGACCCATCTGCCAAATATAAATATAAACGGACATTCTTCCCTAAATTAATTCAATTTGTCTTTTTAAGTAGCTGGTAATTATAACACATGCGCGAAATAATAAAATAAATGTACAATTCTGCCCCAGCACTTACATGAAGAAATATAGCCTACATTAATTTTAGCGGATAGAAAATAAATAACTGTGAGGTACTACCCAAACAACAAGATAGACCAGGATGCCTCTTGGTATATTGTCCCTTGTCAGTCAACCATAACTTAATTAAATCGCAACATGTTAACCTATGGGACCTGCTTCCGAAAATGTTGAATTATCACAGCCTTAGTGTTTGTAGTTTTCGTTGACATGTGCAAATAAAATGTTCACCTTAAATTGTATGTTCCAACAAAACAACGTAAATAGTCTATGGCAAAAACAATTGAACACATGCTTTGTGCTAGCAACTATAAAACTGCAACTCAAATCCAAAATCATACCCCAATACGGAACATGTTGCAAGTAAGAATAAAGTAAGACTACAATATCGTTTAGCACAGACAAAATTCCAAGCGTTCCACCTCGTATTTGTACACTTTTCAAGGGATAAAATGCCCAAGCGAACTCCCTGCTTACCTTGGCTGGTAGGTCTCATCAAGTCAAAATTCCGAAATGTATTTTCATTGAAGAAAATACTATTTTGATGGAGTTGGAATCGAGCGAAAAAGAAAATACTCGCTTTATTTAAGATGAAAAATCCTAAATTTTCAGCAAAATATGGCTCCATTCACAGAGAGCAAAGGAGAGTTTAGTAATGGGTCATGATAGACGGTAAAAAAGGTCATGTTATACTCAAAGTTAAAGTTTTACACGATATCCACATCAACTATGGAGACAGATCAGCTTTCAATTTCTCAATTTCCGCTTCTTCACAGGTGAGGTAGCGTGCTAAGAATGGGATTACCGAGTGCTGATATGTTGAAGTGCGGCAAGACATATGACGGAAAAATCAATGCATATGATGGGAAGACTTCGTAGTCATTAGTTCAGAGTGGGCAGGGTGAGCGACCTCATTATGGATGCGATCAACAAACTGCTTGACCGTTTTAAAGTGGCGCTGTATTATAATATCAGCTCAAAAAAAACAGGAAATACTGGCAGCTAAAGAGGGCATTCGGAGGCTACGTTTAAAAATGCCTACGTCTTTTTTAAGTAAGGCTGGAAAAAATAGCTGGAGAGCAGTAAATAATGAGGGGTAGAATATAAGGATCTACAAAACACCAGTTTAAGGCTTGCGGTGTGTGATATGAACGCAAACGGTGGATATAATATAAAAAGTTTACGGATTTTGATGAAAAAGCCTTCTGTATGAAGAGCAAATGTAAGGTTGGATCCTAGAGTAACACCAAGGTATCGGAAAGAGGATATTTCGTTGGGCAGAATGTCAATAGTTTCAGGACTGGGAGAAAGTCGCAGTCGAAAAATACACTGGACTGATTTTGCTTGTTAATTAAAAGGCCATTTGCTGACGAACATGTAGATACATCGTCTAGGCCCTCCTTCAGTATTTGGAAATGTGTCTGACCTTTGGGAGGATGGCCAGCAACCATATCATCAGCATATTTAACAAACGAGCATTCGTTTGACGATCGTAGGTCGTCATTGTGGAGGGAGAAGAGATGAGGGGATAACAAGGCCCCTTGAAGAACTCCACAGTTGTTGAGAAGCACCATGGATTTTCGCTTTCCGCAAGTAAGAAATTGAGTGCGGGAAGTGAAGTAGTCCCCAAGCCAAGAACTAGTCTAGCTGAGGGAGCCGCATGCAGAAGTTTTATTAAGTAGAATATGGCGCGGGATCATATTAAAAGGCTGAAGAGGTGTCAAGAAAAGCACATCCGTATGCACGGCAGCCCTTATCCAAATCTTTTAGAGCAAAATGCACCACCAGAGCAACAGCCCCTAGTGTACTACGCCTAGCCTTATACGCAAATTGCAAGGGATGAGTAAAATCTGAAGAAAACGGCGTGATGATGTATAAGGTGACTCGTTCTGCAAGTTTCAATAGTGAAGAAGAGCAGGCAATTGAACGAAAGGATTTTGGACCAGAAGAGGAGGTTTTTTGGGATGGAAGTGATTCCCACTGATCGCTACTCATCAGGAACCTTAGACTCCATGAAGGACAGTGACGCCCAGATATTACCTCCAATACGTCTTGTTTCGGTTGTCTGCAAAAGCGCGCTCTGTAAAATAGGAATGCTTAAGAATTATGCATTTTTATCATTGGTTTTTCATGCTCTGAGTGCTTACGCAGAATGAAGGTTTTTGATTTTTCTGAGGCCTTCATTAATTAAAATATACTTTCTTAAAGAGGCATAACGTATTACGTTTTCTACTCATCTACTAAAAATAAGTTTTCTTTGACTCTTTTGTTTTAAAGAAGTGTTTATTTTGGTTTAAAAATACCTTTTCAATTTGCGAATACTTCTGAATCAAACATACGGTTGCACTTCATTTTGCAGTTGTCAGACTGCGCACTATAAACTTTTGGTGATGTCATAAAGTGTTCATGCAAGTTTGTAATGGACGTGGACTTTGCTTTGTAGTTCATGTGTAGTAATACTGAACGAAAAGATAAAATGTTGTTTGAAAAGCTAAAAAATTGGATAACTAAAATATCTTTAAATTGGATGGTAGCCTTTTTAAATTAAACATTTGGCGATATAACTTGCTACTGAGTGAGTACAAGAAAGAATATTTGCCTGATATTCATCTATAAAATAAAGTACACTTATAAAAGCATCGAAATTATGGAGGATAAATTCGTACTGCATATGCAATCATTTTGTATCCAGTGTCATCCTTGCTGGTGGCTCAAAAGAACATAAGTTGACAGCCGATATCCGGGTTTGCTTAAAATATATAAGGATGATGCTGCAGAATAATGGAGATTAAGTAACTATAATTTATATTTAAGCACCAGAAGGCCCGCTCATGACAAACCTAATACTGCAGCAAAATAGATAAATGTGGACAATTGCTGCCCTGTTTTAGCAACTACATAACAGCAGAAATGCGTAGTATGGTAGGCAGAGTACTTCACATCCACTCAAAATTTGTCTTTTCAAAACAAAACTAAAATGTTTTGGCAACTATGTTGAAATAAGAAAGAAGCAAAGCAAAAACTCCTATGATGCGATCGGGGACAGAGTTCGGTGAGCCCCACTTTCAAAAAAGCTGTAGAAGAAAACAACTGCTTCGATTGCTAAAAAATTAATTGGTAGATTGATAAGATTGATATAATACAGTGAGATAGGGTTCAAAAGGCTCCTTTTCGTAAGAGGGATCATACAACAGTCAGAGATACTGTCCACCACCGTATCACCCTACGACTAGCTACGGGACTAACCATAATAGAGGCGAGGCAGGAGGAGCTCATCGCGAACATCAAGTTCGAAAAAAGAAGGGCAACGTCGAGGTCACGAGATCATAATCGCAATGCCGAAGATGCAACTTTGGGGACTGTAGGGTTCACCGACAAGGTGGCGAAAACAGAAGAACCCACCACGATCATTAGCATAGACCGTGAAGATCATTGTCAAGATTACAAAACATAGGAACACATCAAGGTTTTCAGAATTTCGCAATGATAGTCAAAATGACGAAAACGGCTGGGAAGATTAACTCTGCCGAGGATAATGTAAGCATGCTTAATTAGCCTTTTTAATATAAAGGGAGCCGCCTCAAGTGCCAGTGGGACCCTTTTCGAAGGCCACAAGTTGCGTGTTTCGGAAAGAAACGGAAAATAAGGACTTCATATCTGCGAAGTTAATTGGTTACGTGATTTGGCTTGATCAACATAAATGTGGACAACAAGCTTATTTTGAGTGGAAGGTTATCCCAGATAAAAGCATATTTGGAGGGCGGAAAAACGCGAACGATCAGATGTGCGGGTAAGAAGTTGTGAAGTGATCATGGAGGATTTAGAAGTGGCATAAGGTTGATTTACCGGAGTGAGAGGGTTGATTCGTGAGCGATTAGGGTTAGAGTTAACGTGAAACAGGAAGCAGAGGCCGGCTTCGAATCTTCTAACCCACGGAGATTTAATGTTCGCAAACTGACATTCCTCTGGATCCAGAAAGAGAAAATAATCTTCGAGTAAAAACTTCGTGAGCATTTTCAATCTTACTGCGGCCAAAGGTGTTTATCAGACTAGAGAGAGAATAGCCTTATTCTAGGATGGGAATAACAAGCATGCGATACAGTTAAAACTCTATTTCCGTAAGAAAGAAATTAGGTGGTAGTAAACTGCATATCCGTACAGTCTTTGCAGAAGTTCGGTCTGAATGAGGCGATGCTATTTTATGTCTATAATTTAGACCTAAGTCCTTTATGGTGGATCGTTCTAAAAGTAGACTACTTTGAAAGACCAGGGGTTCATGAAGCTTGGCGGGGTCATAAAGAATAAAACTGTAGCGACCTTGTACTCTAACAAATGCATATTCCGCATATCTGGCTTTCGTGTGCGCCAGCGCGTGCGCGCCGGACGTGTCAAGGTCGGGACTTGTCTGGCCTCACTAGCCAATCAGTGCTCAAGGCGAGGCCAGTGCACAAACTGCGGGGGAGTTGTTTACGCTCAGTCACTCCCAGAACCGATGATCTACTGTTCGGTTGTAGTTGTCCGGACCCGGTGATCTACTTGCCGGACTGCACCTCTGGACGCCGGCACATTCATGGCTGGACTGCACTTGCCTGGGAGTCCCTTACCTATTACTCATATTGTTGCTCATTCAACACTACATTAAATTATCTAAAACAATCTGGCTTTCCACGCCTTATCATATCCACTAGCTTATAAATGTTGGGATGTGTTCAGTCGCCAAGTATCTGGCCGGACCACATTATATCCTACAAAACTGCGCTGGCATGGAGAAAACTCCATCTGTCAACACAAGTGGTGTATTTGGCAGGAGTTTCCTTGGTAGCGCAGATATGTTCTTATTTATATTTAAATGCCTACGCAATTAATTTCTGTTAGGGTAAGGTTAGGTTTATGGTTAGGGTAAGGGCTGTGGTTAAGGTTCGGTTAAGGGTGAGGGTACGTGTAAGGGGTTAGGGTTAGGGTAAGGGTTAGGATTAGGCTTAGGTTTAGGGTAAGGGTTAGGATTATGGTTAGGTAAGGGTTAGGTTGGGTTGGGTTAGTGATATCGCAAGTAAAATGCCCCAAGTTTCTGTCTTACGGTAAGCGTTGGAGTAGGCATTTAAATATAAATAAGCACATATGTGTGCTACCAAGGAAACTCCTGTCGTGTATTTCTTTCTAGACTGAAACACATTTGAGAATTTCGGTTAAAATTTAATGATATAGGCTAGCTATTGTACGTAGCATATATTTTTTGTTGCTTTCCGGTATCGCATGGAAAGTTACAGCTAAATTCAATGATGCAGGAGAGTAAGCAGTATGAGTTCAGGCATTTCCAGGACGATACTGTTGTTTTTATCATGTCGTACTATTCGAGAAGTTTTGCCACCAAAGATGAGGATAGTGAGGTGGTTTATTCTGCCTTCTTCACCGTCATTCTCCAGTTATCACCCAGTCATGAACTGCACACCCAATCTTAACGAAATCCTGTATACTTTGAAGTAGAGCATTTTGCACTTTTTCCAAGTATAAAATATGAAGAAGGGGCATATTTTTAGCAAAAAGACACAAGAAGATATGCTTGTGCATGATTTATGTAGCATATATTTGAGTTTAAAAGGACAACGAAAACCAACGTGAAAAATGCAAGTAGTTTAAGTAGTAATGTTTTCAGTGTATTTTTTGCAGGCGCCCGGAAAGAAGCTCGTTCAAAAGCCAGCACCTTGGCGTGACTAAGATATCTTGGAATTAAGTTGCACAAGTAATATTACATCCAGAAAAATATATTTTCGAATCGAATACACGTTTCAGAATTTTGACCGACATTTCATGAGACAGCATATCTGTTGTATGTTTCCAACGCACTTGTGGCTTCCGCACAAACATGACACTATGCCAGTTTTCCAATTTGGTCTTATATGAGATTTATGTAAAACGTAAATACTCGCTATTTCCTTTAAATTCCTTCGTCTATTTGAGGACATTCAAAGTAAGCACATTTCGACATACATAACGGTCAAATTTAAAATATCTCACGGTAAAGTGCTCAAAATAACTCATCTGAAGGAATTTTGCAGAATTCTCCAACAAGAAGGGATAATGCCGCATGACAATTCAAATCCACAAGTCCATCACGCGAATCTCAGTCATTACCATATCGTTCTCACGACTTTTCTTATCTCGACATATCTAGAGCAATCATCAGGTCCTCAGACACAACGCTTTGACGTTCGAGGGCTAGTTCTTTCACTACCCCCTCCCCCATCTCCATCATATTCTTCTGATTAAAAGGACAGACAAGCAATCTGGAAATCATGTCGGCGAATAAATGCCCTTCACACCTCTTGTTCCTAATGTAAGCATATACACGTTTCTTTCGGCTATCAACAATAAATATCTTTCCCCCCATCGAAACCTGAGTGTGACAATTGACTTCCTTCTTATATGCTCTAAAACAGGCCTAGAACAGGCCTATTCTGAAGGCAGAATTAATTGACCTTAAGTGGATTTACAGGGGCAACGGGTTCGCTACCAGCCCCCCCACCAATGGGCGCTTTCAACTAACCTCGTTCTCTCACCGCATGCAGGCTTTGCCTGCTATCCACAGCTCAAATGCGAAAACCCCACCATTCAAGCTTTCCCCTTCACCTCACCCACCCCCCCCCTACCGCGTTCTTCGCGCGTCAGTGAGCATGCTGAACGGGTACGTTTGCCGGAGGAGGGGGTGGCGGAGCGGGGTGGCGGACTGGACAACAGGAGCTCTCTTAACACGCACACCTTGACAAGGACTCCTGATAAATTGGGTGAGAGGTGGTAGCAGCTTTTTGAATCCAATTCAGGCACAACCAGCGCGTACAGTACTGATCGTGGTCCTGTATGAATTCACAGTAGGGGTTAGCAGGGGAGGAAGTGAGAGTATGGCTGTTTGGTGGTGCGGTAACATGCATAAACACAGAAACCAAGCAAGAGGATGATTGCCAATCTGCTGCAAGGAAATGCGACAGTTCCTTTCATCTAACGCGGGACCACAATATTCACGGTTTAAGAGGGCCAGCCTTAGGAAATAAATTTATTCGGAAATGCCTCAAGAAGTGTTGTGCAAAAAAAACAGGAAGCGCTGAAATGACCGAGGCTGAATTCTTTTAATGCACCTGTCAATCATTCCTAGGTTATGGGATTCAAGTAATTGAATTGGGGCCCGCACTTTATCCTTAGTAATTGTATATATGTATATTTGAAGGGTTGAAAACAAGGAATGTCCTTGAGGACCCTATTAGTATAAAGCAAACAAATCGATTGTACAGTAAATATGAAGTTGAAAACAGTTAACATAACACACATTTGAGTGAGTTGTTGCTAGACCTTGCGAAACAGTACTAAAACAAACAAGAGACAGCAAAATTTTAACAAGGCTGGTAGTAATAAATCATATCGTAATACTCATCAGGCCTTTACCTTCATATGGTAATTAAATAAATAAACTATGCGGGTTGGTAGAAAAACAGTACGGTTGTCAGGGGAGCGGGAGGGAAATCGGAGTCAAAATCTGATCAGCATTAGGGCGGATTAGTAGTCGGCCGAGGTGACAAGCTGCTGGCTGTTGGATTAGCGGCTTTTGACCATGGTAACTGCGGCGTCGCGAGGACGTTCTTCTGGGCGCACAGAATTGGCCGGCGTAACCTGATGGCAGTCGCTTCTGCTGTAGCCAACAGACGCTGTCCAATAACTTTTGCATAACTCGAAGATACCTTGTAGATCACTCGGAAGGCCTCTTTGGCACCCACGCGGTGGTCTGAGTCTACCGGGTGCACTAGAATGGAATTGTTTATGCCCTTCAGTTGGTCCTTTCCTAACCATACTGGAATCTGCTCTTGGATACTTTTGGATCAACGCCGGCTCGTGCGACCAATATATTCTGCCCCACAGAAGTAGGTGAATGAATATATGCAAATAGAGGTGGTCTGGGCTGGCAGTTTGTCCTTGATCTCTCCATATAGGATGGGAGCAGTCGAGAACAGCACGTGAGCGTTGGCTCTTGGGAAGGTGGTTGCTACAGCTTGAATCAGGTGCCTCCTTAAAAGTCCGTCTCCTTGAAATGGGGCCCTGACGAATATTCGTTTCTTCTCTACCATTAACACCGAGGATTTTGGCGGCTTTTCAGCCCTGTTCTTAGCCATAAATCGACTGGGATACTCATTTGGTCGAAATACGCGCTCAACAATATTAGCTCCTCTTCGATGCTATCAGTCGAGCAGATTCTCTTCACCTTTTGTGTCAAACATCGTACTAAATTACCTTTGAAGTTTAACGGTACGATGCTAGCAAAATGGATGTATTGCCCGGACCACGTCTTCTTACGATATACCTTATGTTGAATACTCCTACCAGCCCTTTTACTCAGTAGTACATCAAGGGCTGGGAAGGATCCCGATTGTTCTTCTTCTATTGTAAACCTGATATACGAGTGCGCCTGATTTACTGTGTCCATTAGTGTTAAAAGGTTGGTTTGATCTGATGGAACCGCGAATATAATTTCTATGTAAGTTTTCTATTACGTCAGATTATTTATCTGGTGGCTAAGTTGCGCAGCTTCTAGTTTACCTATGAATATATTTGCTAACAGCGAGCCCAGAGGCGAGCCCATATCTACTCCGTCTAATTGCCTGTACACGTTGTCGTCAAAAAGGAAGTGTACTTTCAAGGAACAGTTTAGTAGTAATTCCTTGAGGGAATCTACTGGCCTTGCTTTGTCCTGGTGATTCGGGCTAATGAATTCACAGATGTAATCTACTTTGACTGTGACCGGCACTTTCGTGAACTGGGAGGAGACATCCAATGAAAACATCACTTTCCCGTTCAGGTTGAGGTCTTTTACACCGTCCACGAATTCGAAGGCGTCTCGGAGACTGTGTGGGGCTAATTGACTCTGCATGGGTTTCAGCCTGTCCGTTAGCCATTTCGCTGTCGCATGGTATGGCAAATTTCTAATATCTAAGATGGGACGAACGGGTACGCCATATTTGTGAATCTTCGGTAAACCGCACAGTCGAGGTATGGGCGTGCCAACAGGGCGGAGGCGCTTATGATATCGTCCTTTTGAAGTCTTTTCAGTCGGTCAGCTGTGTTTCAACCACATCAGTGTTATCTTTCTCCTTTTCTGTCTTGCTTAACTTTTCTCTATCTGACAAAATGGACTGAATTTTCGCAATATAATCCGTTCTGTTCACTAGAACAATACCTGTTCACTTATCTGGCCTCATTATGAGGATATATTTATTCTACCGGGGGAGTTTTGATTTTTCCATGTGTGCCTTCGTAAGCAGACCCCGATGTTTCTGGCTACTGTTTAAGTACGGATAGGAACAGTTAACTAGCGTGGACTTAAAGTGCTGTTAACTCTCGGTCAAAAGTGGTTGAAGGTCATGCGTTTGATTCAGCAGATTTTCGAAATGTTTCCAGCTCTAGTTGGTTGAGTTTCTGATGGGAACAGCAAAACTTAGGACCCAAAGATAAGCCTCCCATCGAGGTTTTATCAGGTGATATAGACGAGTAGTTGTGTACGTACCGACTTGGGTCATCAGGAAGCTTTGATTGTGGTCTGTATTCGTGTACACTCTGAAGAGGAGAGGTTGTTTTTAGTTCTCCCCGCTTCTCCCCAATGCATTGCTCATAATTTTCGAATTCCAGTCTTTCGTCTTTGTTTATTTGGTCGAATACGGCTGCACGTTGGCAGAAGTGACGTTCAAAATCTTCCACTTTCACACGGATGCTTTCTCATTCATTCTTAGCAAATCTTACCAATGTACCACTGGTGATAGCCGTACGACTCCTTCGTAATGCTCTCCAGTACAAGGTCGGCTATTCATCTACCTCTACACATCTGTCAATACATCTAGTCCGTATTATCGCCTCCACAAGTCTAGTGTTGATGCGTAGGTACCCATTGAGTGCCTTTAACACCGCGGATTTGATTTTGACCCCGATTCCCCCTTGACCGTACTATTTTTTCTACCAACCCATAGAGTTTATTTACTTAAGTACCATATAAACATAAAGGCCTGATGAAAGTTATGGAAAACAAACGTACAGTAGGGCGAGAGCTGCATGAAACATTCCGCAATTTAAAAAAGACTGGGAATCACTCGCAAAACAACATTGAGTAGGGTCACAATACTGTTTATCATACAGTCCAATTTCAGTTATTTTCAGTCACGCTTGGATGCCGACTCTGTGATGAGCTCCTTTCTGACCGCCGCGAAAAATTTTATTTTGGAAAAAATGGCTTCTTAAATAGTATGCATTTTTATCATTGATTTTGAACGCCCTCAAAATTCACATGTATTTGATGGAAAGCATGCTCGGAAAAATCCTCTCGTGACTGGTACAAGCTGATATGCCGAGTGAAAATTATCTATTCCTTCACCAAATTCTATTTAATTTGAAGCACTATTTCGAGCACTTTAGCGAAACTGGAATTTTTGTCAACTTTCAGGGTTGTACTCAGAAGGTCAAGGTGAGTAAAGGGAAAATACTTTATCTCTAAGGACAATATGACATAAATGCTCTCTAGGTATATCTATAGCCCCATTGTTATCGAGGTACGATATTAGATTGCAAATACACCTCGTAGCTACTGGAAACAGGCTTTACTTCATCTAACCTACGAATACTTACTGAGCTTCGACTAATAGTATGAGCGTAAGGACATGTCTATATTGTTATAACGACGGGTTCAGCGTCGCTAGTGTTATAACGATGACATCTGACATGTGGCACCATTGAATTACACCCTGTTGAAATCCCCAAAGAAGAACACAATTGGAAGGGCGTAACTTTTGAATCTACTGAGGGGGGGGGAGGGTTTATTGTGTACAAAACCCGGAGGAGCTGTCTCGGGTGGCTGCTGCCTCGCTGGTTGCATCTCCAGCGCTCTCCTTGTCCCGCCTCGGGGCAAGCCCGGCATTGGGAGCGGACTATCGTCCGCTGTTCGATGTGGCTGCAACTCTCCCTATCTGCTAGGGACAGTGGCTTATAAGAGAATATCTGCGCGTTCTCTTGTGGCCTGATTGGCGCATTGGCTGCCCGCGGCTTTCTGTGCGGCGGACCGATAGCGTGACCCGAGAGTTCATCCAGACAGCTTGGTAGGACGTATCCGAACACTGTATTGCGGTGCGTGTCCACGTCCGTTCTAAGGCCATTGCTTGGGGGCCAGCTGAGCGAACGCTATTGAGCAAAGGAATCATTGTGGTGGTCAGCGGCCGGCTCGACACCTTAGGAGCTCCGACAAAGTTGCTAGCCTTTGGTCAGGCTACCATCCTAACATATATAATATGACTTTGCGCAACTGCTTAAAGGTTACATTGCCTTAAATGTTGTCTCTATAATACGTAACACCAGTTATAATTTCTCACTTATGGACTGTCGTCAGTCCTATGCCAATCTCAACTGCTGATAAGCTGAGGGTTCGAATCCCGGTCCACTTTTTTCACTGAGCATCTTACGTTCATAAATACTTGCTAGCATAGAACGGGTCCGCGACGGATGTCGAAATTTCAGGCGAATAAAAATGTTGTCCTAGCGATTGAATCTGTTTCTTCTCTGGTACTATCATGCCATTCAGTTGTGTTGGTAAGGCTTACCGATAACTCGCTATTTTTCGCTACAAAATGGCCTAGAACGGCTCTAGACGCGGAGCCTCAAAATAAGAATAAATTTTCATTTCAACCCGGCAAATGAGATACAGTGAAGGCTGCCACTCTTGCTTGAACTACGAGCATTAATGACAACACCGAACGCAGTGACCATGCTGTGCAAAACAGTTAAAATTGTAACATGTTTGAAAAAATTGAAACCGCTTTTTCACTCAGGTTTATGGGTCGACTCTGTGGGTTGACGCACTTTACTGATTGGCTCTCACATTTTTTAAAATTTTCCTTAAGAATATTTTACACGATGTCGTATTCTATGCATTGCCTGTTGTCGTATACCCATGTAAAAGGCCAAGCACTTCTGGAGACCATTTGTATCAATAAGCAGTGATTTCATCGGCACATCGAAATAGATGCCAAGGAACACAGTTCCTCAAGATGACGGACGATAAGCCAAATTAACCATCCCGGTCTCCCTAGTCTTTGTTGGTTGTCTCCATCATAATATCTGAAGAAGCTAAAGCAGCTGCCTGTGATCACGCTAGCACGAGCCTCAAGGCCCAATAGGACAATTATGATTCCTAGTCAGCTAGGTCGGATGAGCAACCTATTTCTTTATATAGGCGTATACCGATCAGTTAGGATACCCACTCCTCCATGCATGGTGCCTTTGGAGCTCATACTCGAGTCTACGCCACAAGACGGCTAAGGATATAGATAGGACATTACCCACAAAGGATGCCTCTCCTTGAAATGACCGAAAAAAGAAAGTTAGACTAGGATGGCCATTTCTGAAATGTCAGCCATCGTTAGCTGGTCATATCCAACTCAAGTGTTGTCCCAGAAATTGGTGCCTCGATCGATTTTCAAACTTGCGGCCTTGTTAGCTAGAAGTCCAGCGCTCTAACCCCTGCGCCAAGGGAACATTAGCCGCCTTGCGGCGTAGGCTCGAGTGTGAGCTCCAAAGGCACCATGGACGGACGATTGTATCCTCTAACTGATCGGTGTACGCTTATTTGCGACTGTATATTACTGATCTAAAACCGACAAGCCAGCGCAGTGGTAGGAGCGTTGGACTTCCAACTAGCGAGGTTGCGGGTTTGAAACCCGAGCGGGGCATCAATTTCTGGAGCAACTCTTGAGTTGGGTATGACTAGCTGACGACGGCTTATAAACCAGAAATGGCCATTCTAGTCTCCCTTGTATTTGTAGGCAAGTGGCGAGGCACTGATGAATTGCGGTTCGATGAAGTGCTTATGACTCATCTGATAGACACCAGTGGTGGACCAACTGCGCCGTCTGTGAGTGCGTTTGTTTGTGTTGTCCGACCAACTGGTGTTCAGGGTTATGCTTGACTGCTGAAGGCTAATAAGCCCGAAAGAGTTCTGTATCAAGTTACCCCCAAATTCTGTCATACCCGCCTTACTGCGACGACGTAAAAATTGTCTGTTTTTGAAACGTCAGGATATTACAATGATAGTTCCCGAGATCGCTCTGTCTTCTCATATATATATATATATATATATATATATATATATATATATATATATATACATATATATATATATTCACTCAGAAATGTGCGAACACCGATCGAATAGGCTTCCAAACTAAACAAAGTTCATGTGGTGATCAAAAGTCCCCAACGGGTAACCGCCTGCCAGGCCGATTCCGGCCAAGTCATAATAGCAGTAAGGGAGTTACGACAGCATTTGGGGGTAACTTGATACAGAACTGTTTCGGGCTTATTAGCCTTCAGCAGTCAAGCATAACC
>JAYGXS010000003.1:54834883-54899454 GCA_036362985.1 Ligula intestinalis
TATATATATATATATATATATATATATATATATACATATATATATATTCACTCAGAAATGTGCGAACACCGATCGAATAGGCTTCCAAACTAAACAAAGTTCATGTGGTGATCAAAAGTCCCCAACGTGTAACCGCCTGCCAGGCCGATTCCGGCCAAGTCATAATAGCAGTAAGGGAGTTACGACAGCATTTGGGGGTAACTTGATACAGAACTGTTTCGGGCTTATTCGCCTTCATCAGCCTTCATCGATGAAGCGCTTATGACCCATCTGATAGACACGAGTGGTGGACCAAATGCGCCGTCTGTGAGTGCGTTTGTTTGTGTTGTCCGACCAGCTGTTGTTCAGGGTTATGCTTGACTGCTGAAGGCTAATAAGCCCGAAAGAGTTCTGTATGAAGTTATCCCCAAATGCTGTCATACCGCCCTTACAGATATCTATATATATATATATACGTAGTATATATATATATGTATATTCGGTCGAAGAAGTCCTTTGGGAAGTGTTAGCAAACTTATTGCAAATTTTAGACACTGGCTCACCAGATCAGACAAGTGGGATTTGTACGAAACTGTTTCATAGAACTGTTTCAATAAAACGCCTAACGGCAGAGTTGAAACGGCGGCAATGAACACAACATAGCTTCTCAGTTTTCAAAGCAACTATCCAGTTGCTCACAAACGAAGCTCTGTAAAAACGCTCTTTAAACTGATTCAGACTCACTGCAGTAGGCCGTAGGAAAAGGTATGTGAGGCCCGATATCTCCACGACCCGTTTACGCGGAATGCTTAATCAAAAGCACTTATAACCCGATACCTACGCGTTCGGTCCTGGAGGACCCAAATCGCTGAAACACCGAGGATATGACACGCCCTGCCATACACCAAGAACGTCTCGGAAACGACTGAGCGTATCACTGCAGGACTAGGCATTGGAATTGCATACCGATTTAAAGCTACCATGCGCAGCAAAGTAATGAAAATGAAATAACAGCCTACTCCTAATGAACAATCTGGGGAAATGTATCGTATCCCATACCTAAGCGGTCCTTGTAACTACCTCAAACCAAACTGAGCACATGCTCGGATCGCGCATACGTGAACACAAGTTAGCTGTGCGACAAGGCGACGAATTCTCACAAGTTGCAGCTCATACCTCTGAAACAGACCGTGAGTTCATCTTCAAGGCCGTCAAAGTACTCTCCCTCGCCGGAAACAAGACGAGCAAAAAAATCAATTGAAGCCTAGTCCACGGACGAGAGTAAAATCAACCGATGAACCGAATTAGCGCCGGCGCACAGAGCCTTACGTAATCACGTACAGTCACACCCAGACGTCCCTTACAGTTAATTGGCCAACATCCTCGATAATTGCTCCATTTTCGTTGCTGACGCCCTAACGAACGTTGACATTCCTGACGGTTAATTAGCGTATACTTCTATAATTACCCCCTCCTTCCCGCCTTATTTCATCTCTGTTTCTCATCCCTTACGACCTGCCGAACCCTGACACTTAATTAGTGTAAGCATACTATAAGTAGCTTCCTTTTTGTTGCTATTTCTTATCTCTGACTATAGACTCCTATAAGCGTTCGAGTGCTCAGGATGTTAAAAAAATTGATCCGGTGCTCGCAAATCCTTCTTCCTTAGCCATAGGTAGTTGTTACGTGTGAGGAACCTAAGTGTTAGTAAGATAATTTCGTTTTTTAACTAACAATTAATACTTTTTATATTCCCTTCAATTAACAAATTTGCTTAAGGTTGTTTTATTATAATTTTAAGTTTTCGTACACGCGTTATTGCCAGCTTGCGAGTGATTATTAATCTTTTGCAAACTTCGCCACTTTGCTCGTCTTCTCCGCCATACTGTATAAGTTCCGCTACAAGATTGGTGAACCGCAAACTAGCATATTCTATCAAACTGTCCTCAGGTTGCTCTCAAAAATACATTTCATATTATCTTGTGTGTTGCTGCTTTAAGTAGCTGTTAAATTTTTGGCGAATTTCAAAGATGCTCTTTCATCTCCTTATTGGTTGTCGATTTGATCCATATTATCGATAGGCATTACAGTTCCCTCTAGTCAGAAATTTATGCTTATCATGAAAAGTTCGCCGATTTTTATCTGTCCTTTGTTTGATCCTTTCGAACCTGAGATTGACTGAACCAGCTTCGCCTAAAGTCCATCATTTAGCTGCTGGTTGCAAGTTTCAATAAAACCTGGCCGCAAACGTTGTCATCTCAACCCGCAGTCTGCCTGTCATGCTGGTCGTCAAAACGGTGCAAAACATGCATGTTTAACACCCCTGTTGGCTATCTGCTGTCACCAAGAGCGCCCCCAGATGCATACTGACCTTATGGCCTAACCGATTACCTCGACTGAATGCAACAAAGACGCACGCAGGCTCCACAGTCACACCCGCCCGTATCTCGTGAGTTCGACCATCGATTCCGATGATATCCGCCGTACGGTAAACACGGTATGCTTATTGCCCTCATTCATAGGTCACACATGCCTTGAGGCGATCAAGGATATGTGGTCAAATCTAAAGTCTGTTACAATACACATGACAACGTTTTAATAGCAGGATCAAAGGGCAATGAGAGCTAGAAAACGTATTCTGCATACGGGGCAGATTGCCGTAGGCTGACATTTCGTTTGCTGGTCAGAATAACCAGGTGTCTGCTCAGATGCGTGTATATCGCGGTGTTCACCGTAAAGGTGTGGCCTACAGGCTCGTGTCAGCACAAGAAATTAGACGGCTGAGATACCTATGTGTATTTGAGCGCGACTGGTCCGTTAGTTAAACCTTGAGTTTGTCATCAGGACGCATTAAGGATGACAGAGATCGCCGGTCAACGTACACGAATTGAAGTCTACCCATGAGCGTCGTCGAGTTCAGTGTGAGGGACGCCTTGGGTGATCAATCGTTAGTCCGAAATATAGCAGATGAACTCGATTGTTTATGCGGCTTGTCAGTTGACAGCCAGCTGCAGGAACATGGAGCATTGCAGTCGTCTGCACAGTCTCTCAACCTGCAACAGTAGGGGAGCGCATTTAGGGCGCGGTAAAGCGGGGGGGGGGGGGGGGGTCATCAAACGTCACCAGCGTCATTTCCGGGGTACCACCCGACAGTTCGACCATCGATTTCCACCGTATGCTCCTGACAGGTTGGTGCAGGGACGGTGACTTGCGCTTGAATTCGTTTTAAGTGATAGTAAACTTGCACAGCTTAACCGCACTCTCTCTTCCCTCACCTACCTGCGTCCGGTGTCAAGACAGAGTCGAGAAGGGCGGAATCGGGCTGGAGGGTGCCTCTCCAGTGCGTGCCACCACAACTGGCTAGTATCCCACCTACATGGGAGTGTCATAACGGCCATATTATAAAGGAACCATAGCAGCCTGACTCTCCGTCCGTCAGTCAGCCACTCTTCACAATGGCCGCCGTTCGAGTTACCATTTGGCACACACCTTCGAGCCACAGCTTTTAACGCACCGTGATAATTTCCAGCCCATCGGATTGCTTATAGTAAGGAAAGATATGCACTGAGTCCTCGACCTCGCTCGCTCCGCCAACGCCTGCATCGGCCTACCTTCCAAGCCGGTCGATTACCTGATGAGGGATGGACGCAGTGGCTGACAGGGCCGAAGAACCGTCTGCGCGCGCCACAGTACGACTTGGCCCCCTTGACACATGCACAATAAGGTTTACAAAATAAAAAGATTCGAAGAATCTATCGTCGTCTGACTCCCAGTCAACTTATTAGCCACTAAACGCACAGCACACACTGGGTTGATGGCGCTTTTGGTAATGTGTCAGCTGGCTACATTCTCAGTCACGGGAAACTGTGATAACTGTAATGACCCCCGTATCTCAAAGAAACCGGCACGCCATGAGTGGGCTGAATCCAGAGTTGCATTCCGATGGTGAAGTCATCGGGTCCGGTAAGTAGTCGGCTCCGGGAGTGGCTGATCGTAAGCGATCCGTGCGATAAGTGTCTTCGTGGGAAGTGGTTGGTCAGTTAGGAAAGACAGACATGGCCATGACCTTAATCTGCCTTAGACAAGCTCTGGTGCGCATGTGCTTAGTGGACACGACATGCCAGACTTGCCCTTGAAGCCTATGGGCAAAGCATGGCTAAGAATATGAGGTGGCTACAGTACTCACCCTCTCAGGAGAACGGAGTTCAAACATGTTAATGGGAGGAAGAGGTGAGAATGTAGAGTACAATTTGGCAACAGTCAGAAAATGCGTACCAAATAGAATCAGTAAAGAAAATGGTGCATAAATAATAATATAGCAAAGTTGTGGATAGATAAATGTATGACAAAGGGTTACTACATTAACCGCAGATATAAAGAAAAAATATTAATCGGCTGGGTAATGAGTACAACGTACGCCAGTAAGTTGGCCAATTGGAGGGAGTAATGTATGTGCTGGAATGATCTCGTCAATGTGTGCCAGTAAGTCGGCAAGTTGGTATGAGGAAAGGGCATCTCGTCAGCATATGCCAGTAAGTCGGCACGTTGGTAGGAGAAAGGAATATTTCAAACACAAGATATCCCAGTAAGAACTGACTCGGACGAATTTGTCAGGGAGGTAGGCGCATTGCCGTCCAGGCACAGAATTGAGATAGAGCGAAATGTCAAAAGTTTGTAAAGGTAATTATGGGTACACAATTGCATGTTGAATGTATTAGTAAGACAACTCACGACTGATGGGCTGAAGATGGTTGAGGGTCTCCAATTCACTTCATGACTGGTTTTCAATGATGCATCCTCCCTATAGTGGTCACAAAAGATAACACAGGAAGCTGCAGGTGAAGTCAAAGGAGGTTTGAGGATAATTAATTGAAGGCAGCCACGTCCTGTCGCGTATCATCAGTGTAAGCTATGAAGTGTGCAATCTGCATGGTAAGTATTAGCAGGTTAATTGACTTGAAGGCGCAATGAAAAAAATCGGGTCACCAATATGAGATAAAAAGAACGTTGGACTTGATGATGTAGGATATAAAAAACGTCGGAGTTGACAGTGTGAGATATAGTAAACGTCGGGGTCAACAATGTGGGATACGAAGTAGTCCGGACAGATAATAGACGATAGAACGTATCCCAACGGTTAGGAACTAATTGATAGTATAAGGCGTAGAAGACCAGCGTGTTAAGGATAGTTTGATTAAGTGTAGGAGTCGAATATGAGAAATAGGTAAGTGACTCCCAGACAAGTGCAGTCCAGCCATGAGCGGGCCGAATCCAGAGACGCATTCCGATGGTGAAGTCATCGGGTCCGGTTTTCTGCAACCGACCTTTAAGTATTCAGCTCCGGGAGTGGCTGACCGTAAGCAAT
Source organism: Ligula intestinalis (assembly GCA_036362985.1). Classification (NCBI taxonomy): domain Eukaryota; kingdom Metazoa; phylum Platyhelminthes; class Cestoda; order Diphyllobothriidea; family Diphyllobothriidae; genus Ligula; species Ligula intestinalis. The sequence goes on from JAYGXS010000003.1 coordinate 54,840,228, forward strand.
CCACGCGATAAGGGCCTTTGTGGACTGGCCTTAGGAAGCGGTTGGCCAGTTAGGACAGACAGACACGTCCGTGACCTTAATCTGCCTTTGACAAGCTCTGGTGCGCATGTGCTTAGTGGACACGACATGCCAGACTTGCTCTTGAAGCCTGCGGGCAACGCATGGCTGAGAATGAGGTCGCTACACTGCCACGCAAAAAGCAAGACACGGAATGTGCTTCTGAGGGAAAACTTCGGGAATTTCGCAACTTCTATTACTAGTATATAATAACATTTTTTGGGGTATCCAAACTTCCGAGAAGTCTTTGGCTGTCATGGATTTGACAGTGCTCCCGTGTTTGAAAGAAACTATTGAAATCTAACAGTGAGCATTTATACATTAGTCAGACTTGAAGTTTCTTCCTAATTTTTATAGTTGATATCGGTGTGGAGATATTTATCTTGAAACCGGTTCACCATAAGGTTGAAAGGCCGGAGAGTGGATGGATTGCCTGCATCAAATTGAGTTTGGAAACGATAGCCTTGAAATAATATTCCTGAACAGTGCATTTCAGTTATTAATCAACATTAGAAGTCAGTTTTTTTTGGCAAACAATTGTTTTCAGCAACTCTTCATCAGACCAAACGTTTGCAAGGGAAATTGACGCTGTACATAACAATAAAAGTTTGAATAGGTAGAAAAATCAATAACTATCTAACACGGTCGCTAATTGGCCAACGCGGACTATGTCAGTTTGCGCATGTAGGCCATGTCAGCGTGTTGGTTGAGGGATTGTCACTTGTTGGGAGGGGCAAAATCCTATCGCCACCTGGTGTCGGTTTAGGCCATGGAAGTGACAGAGCTTGTGTCAGAGTCTTCTGACAACACAGCACTGGATTTGCTAGCCTTATAGCCACTGCTTCGGCTGTAGCAAGCATCCGTTGGCGTAGGCCTTTGGAAAAATTAGATGGTGTCCTGTAGACCACCTTAAAGGCTTCGTTAGTATCGACTCGATGGTTCATATCAACTAGATGTGCGTGAATAGCACTCGAGATCGATCTAGTTTCACCTTTACTTAGCCAGGTCGGTATGTGCTCACGTACCCTCTTTTCGAGACGCCTCGTTGTACGGCCGATGTATCCCGCTCCACAGGAGCAAGTGAAAGAGTAAATGCACATTGATGTGGCCTTCAAAGGGAGTCTGTCTTTACCTCCCAATCGTAGGAGGGGAGAGTTCGTGAAGAGCACCCGTAAGTTCGCCGCTGGGAAAGCGTTTGTGATTGCAGTCCTCAAGCGTCGTCTGACCAGCTCGCTGGTTGCATCGCCTAAGAAAGGCAGTCTTATGAACACGTCTTTCTTTTCTGCAGTTAAGGTGACAGGCTTTTTGGCGCGTTCACCAATATTTCTGTGAATGAACCTTTCCGGGTATCCATTTTCAATTAGTGTATGCTGCAGCTGTTGGAGTTCTGCTTTGACAGTTTCAGGAGAACAGATCTGTCGTATTCTAGCTGCTAATCCTTGGACCAGATTTCGTTTTATATTGAGGGGGACAAAACTGTGGAAGTTAGTGTATTGTCATGTCCAGGTTTTCTTTCGGAAAACCCTGCGTAGGATAGATCCATCCTCTTGCCTTCGCAGAAGGACGTCAAGGAACGCAATTTCATCGTCCACTTCAGTCTCAGCAGAAAACTTGAGCGATGGGTGAGCGTTGTTAAACTTCGCGACCAAGGCGTCAATGTCAGTGTTATAGTCAGTCAAACAGAAGATATCATCTACATATCGACCGTAGAATGCAAGGTCATTGATGGTGTCCCCTAGACTCGTTTTCTCGATCTTGCCCATAAAGACATTTGCAAGAAACGGTCCAAGTGGTGAGCCCATCGCCACACCATCAATCTGTCTGTAAAACTGACCATTGCAGAGAAATTGGACATTTTGTGTGCATCGCGTGAGGAGATCTTTGAGGGTTTTCACGGGCATACCTATCTGGTAGTTCGTGTCCCGAATAACGTCGCAGAGGTAGTTTATGGTTTCTGCCACGGGTACATTGGTGAATAGTGACGATACATCCAATGAGAGCATCTTACTTCTTGCAACGTTCATATTCTTTATAGCTTTGACAAATTCAAATGTGTCTTTCAGGCTTCTAGGATACATGTAACTTCCAAGAGGTTTCAACTTTTCTACTAGCCTCAACCAACACGCTGACATGGCCTACATGCGCAAACTGACATAGTCCGCGTTGGCCAATTAGCGCCCGTGTTAGATAGTCATTGATTTTTCTACCTATTCAAACTTTTATTGTTATGTACAGCGTCAATTTCCCTTGCAAACGTTTGGTCTGATGAAGAGTTGCTGAAAACAATTGTTTGCCAAAAAAAACTGACTTCTAATATTAATCAACAGTTGTTCACTGTTCCTGGCCCGCCATTTAGCCGTGACTGACCTATGTACCTCTCATTCAGAGATGTTGGTCCATTTCATCGATGTGCTCGACTTTGAGTTGATATTAGAGGAGCATAACGTCCAGCTTTTAAAACCGAAACTGATGTGACATTATCGAATTAAGATGGAGTGGACAATAGTGAAAGAGAGGGACTTTACCTGGCGATGGCCTGATCAAAGAATAGATTTCCAGCTGCTGTAGGGATAGAATATTGTAGATTAGCCCCGTTAGATCTAACACCATGTGAAAGGGAAGGTGTATGAAAATTTCAGTTGAAAACGGTGCAGCGTAAGACTAGCAGCGATGCGAGTCAGTCGAGAAACTGAGAGGAGATGCACTTCTGGTGAAAGACCAGCCATGATAGTCGACTGGCTGCTTACTAACATGAGGTTGCTATTCTGCTTTTTTTAACTTCCGAGAAAATTAAGATGCGAATTTAAATGAAATCTAGCCAAACAAAACTTTTCAAACTCCCCTTAAAATTCTATGTGGACATTTGAACTGAAATCCAATGGCTACTTTGAAATATCTGCAGAATATTAACAAACTACCAAAACGCGGTCTCTAGTACAGTGGAAGCTCATTTAGCGAGTTTAATCCGTTCCAGCACCGAGACTGTCATCTTAAACGACCAGCTTACGAAAAGTAGCTAAGCAAACTGCATCACTTCACTGATTGAGTACAGGCGACAGGGAACCCAAGCCCTGGGAGTAAGACTGAACGGTGGACACAGGCACTCACACGCACTGATGACTTGTTAACTGAGCGGAAGCTCGTCAATCGAAACAAATTTTCTGCTATTGACTCGCTCCTTATCTGAAATGCTCGAAGATGGACCTGCTCCTCACTCGAGGCTCCGCTGTATACAAATACGTACTAATCTACTATAATGCCAGCCTAGATACCGGCTTTAAGCACAGAAACGCGTGTTTCGCCAATTGAAAACAATACTTATACTTGCCTACTTATTTTTAAAAAGTAGGCTTGTTTTGCTTTATGCATTCTCTTCGGGTCACTTCAGTCGGCCTCTTCGATGGCATCCTATCGTGCTATCGCGTTCTTTTATCACATGTAACGTAACGTGGTGGTATGCTACAGCAGCTATGGCAAATATCACTTTATAATAAGGTGGCTAATCCAGAGATAGAGTTTTCATAAAGAAGTATGCGTCACCTAATGTTATTGCACCAGTAATTCATTTGTGATGTGATTAGCCACAGCACTTCGCCGATATAAGACCTTCCGAAACTTGCCAGTAACAGTACAGCCCACTACCCTTAGCTAACTGACGTGAAAGATCTTCCTTTTCTTAAAATTTGCACGCCGACATGGAGGAGGCATTAGTACAGTTACAAGATCCCCATTGGGAGCCGTGGGTCTAATCACATTTGGATCAATTTACCCGCCCAGACTACAAAAAAGTATGGACTCCACCAATACTGATACAGTGAGCTGACTGCCCAAGCAGCATTCTCTAAGCAATCAACCTAGAATGCATTAGATAACTACCAGTCACAAGTTATTATTAGGGGGTTTTGGTAGATTTGAATAAGTCACTTGACCAACTTATGAAAAACTTGGCGGTCTCGTAGCTTAGTGGGCTAAAGCGCTGGTGTACTAAAGCCTCGCACTTGCTGGCGTTGGTACGAGTCCCACTGAAACCGCCATGGTTTTTACAAGTAGGACGAATGAATTGTTCAAATTTGTGAAAACCGTTTAATAATTTACCATGCTAACAACACAAATAATAGCTAGCACCGATTCTACAGGATGGTAAATAATTACGTGGTTGCTATTTTATATATTTTCCCTGTGATTGCCACTTTACAGCTCAATACTGTCGTGGTCCTGAATCAGGCGTCAGAAGAAATCAAAAGGACCTAGTAATTTGCAATCAACAAACTGAACGCAGAAGCGAGATCAAGGCATGGCTACACGAGTGTGCGTATGTTGATCTTCTATACATGAGCATTTGTCTTCAAAGTGGTCTAAGCTGTAGGTGTGTGGGATCAAAACAAAAATCATACTGATCATGCGGTTCGCGAGTTGTGCTTGGTCTGAGCGAGACAGTCATTGTTGTCATATATGTACGCGATATACAGTAGCTACGCTAACTCATGAAAACCAAGGATTTTTACGAAAAGATCTCCCGTACGAAAAATTATTCCAAGCTGCGTTCCCCATAGTCTAACAATAGAAAACTAAAGCTTCTAATAAAAAGAAGACATTTTTTCTGTTTATTACACAATATTATGTAGTAAAGTAAAATTAGCTTTTTTAGAAAAAATAAAATTCGGAAACAGTGAAAAATCTGGGCTACTAAGGTAACTTAAGTTTTATATTTAGATATAGTTTGTTCATGCAAAAACCGAGTGCATAAAGCGACATAAGTAGAATTATGTTTAAAAAACAGTGCATTGGTGAAATTTTCGGATAAGTACAGTAGGTGTTCCACTTCATGAAATCCAAGGATTTTTCCTATAACGCGTTACCTTTTGAAGAAGCGCTCTTATTCTATATTTTGGTTTAGAATATCTGTGTACTTTACTTTTTCCGAAGATAAAGTCAGATAAAAAGCGAAAACTTGGCCGTTTTTTGACTTCCTTAAAATTAGTGATACGTCTGTTAAAAATGAAAGAACCCACTTTTCTCTGTATATCGGAGCAGTTTTCAATATATGTAGGCTGCGTTCTTGATAAAAAGCAGAACAGACTGGCGGAATATAGATGCGAGTTTCATAAAACTTATAATCGTCTGCCCGCTCCGTTTATTTTTTTCCATTCACTGATTCTGTTCTATAGATGGAAATTGTTTGCCAATATTTCGCGACATTTCATATACATGCTCCTATACGGCCCCTATTTTAAGCAAACTAAAACAAATTGTGGTCTCATAGGTGTAGTATTTACCTTATTGGCACAAAACTTAGCAGATTTGCAAAACAGAATTTTGTAAACTGACCTTGCTTTCGTCTTCTTGATGATAATGCGGTTTCTCATGCTTGCACATAACTCAATATATGGAAGGCAAAACAACATTCGTGGTTCTCTGAACAGATATAATTAAGTTGTTTCTGGTCTTGATTAATGCTCTTTCATAGTACAACGCGCACAAACAGGAACTTTTGATCCGCAGCGTTTAGTAGAAGAGGAAATTCCTTTGATATCAACAAACGCTGAATTTCGTCCATTTTCGCCCCTATTTGTCTCCAGTATACTGATCTGAACTGAACTCTTTTCTTTGCAATAATTAAATTTAATGACCCCTTCCAATTTTTGCCCTCACATTTAATGAGTTAGGCCATCTATTGTATCTTAAAAGGAAGCATTCACAGCATCCCACCTACCATGTCCACCAGGTAAGCTGACAGGTGCAGATGATTTACTTGCATCTGAGAAGGTTTGGAGAAAATGAAAAGTACATTGGGATGACTCCTATGAAATAAACGCATCTTCACTGGAATGAAGTTTACGCGTTTTGATCTATCGCTGCCTCATGACACGGTAACTAAGTCCTACTCCGAACTGTGAGTCAGGCTGCCAGGGCCTTTTCTTAATGCAGCCATTAAAACACAACTTCCATAAGGTTTGACACATCTCACACAATTTTAGGAGTAGGAACCATTTTGTGGCTTAGCCGAGCTATCAGTCATCGGGCCAAACATCCACTCACGGTCCTACTGACTGTAGTTTGCTACACTGAAAAGTGATATATGGTAGATAAAATAGAAATTATTATCGGTATCAAGAAAGTAACGTACAAAAACTCGCCCACACTTTGAGGTAGCGACCGAAATATTTTTTCTTTTTATTGTCAAACCACGATGCCATGGACGCACTCTTCCTGAATGTTCCAATTCAGGTTTCGACGAGCTGTCTTCGTTTACTGATATGCACGTGGCATACACGTCAAAGCATTTGGCTGAATGACCATCCAGGGTGCCAACAGCAACGTCTACCTGCAATGAGTCACGAAGAATAAAGACTCAGTATGTGTTACACGAGTATGGCTGCAGAATCATGTTGGTCTGGGCGGGACACTAACAATCTATAGCATATCATGTATGTTTTGCTGCCTTAACAGAGTTGAACCCGAGACTTCACTTGTAGGTCTTTGTACAGGTTCATTTTAGCATGTACTTTTTCACCTGAATCTGTATGTATTTGTTGAAGTCAAAAAATAAAAAACACACCTTCCAGCTTCGACTAGAACGAAGCGACTTTTGTGTGTACAGTGTCCTCATATCAAAGTTTCTTTGATTAGCGGCGCGGATCGTGTCAACCTCTTTCAGTTCCTCCTTTCGCCAAACTTTTTCCACAATTGTAGTGTCGTTGGACCTCTTGAGGACTAACTGTACGTGCGTCTACGTCTGATGTTACAGAGGGATATTTGTGAACCTGCAGCATCTTTTTCTTTGTCGTTGTTTTTCAGCTTTTCGGTCATTTTGTCTATCATTGTAGTTGACAGTAGTTTAGTCGCAACTTCCTCTAGTTCTGCATTACACTGCGTTTGAACACATTGTTCTATTTGTAGTCTTTAATCAAAGGTAGTAGAACAAACTCAAGCGAATATTGTGTAAAGTGGATTTGGAGGGCCTCTCATAATCTGGTCCTGTGCCCCGAGAACCGAATTGTCTATGGACTTGGCAAACTTCCCATACACTGCGTGAGTGATTATTTGCGCAGCCGTTTGATTACAATGAGGACAGGCTGCAAACAATCAGTCTCCTTCTGGTTCTCTTCTACTGGAGGCAATGATGTGCAAATTCGATCCCAGAAGCTATTTTGTGCAAAGGCTACTCAGGCATTCACCTACCGCCTTACTCTTGCTGCCCATTTGCTAGTCTGTCAACTACAACGAACCATATTTCAGTCAAACACTTGTTCCATACGAGTCCTAGACCCCCTTTTCAACCAGGAGCGGTAACTTCTGACAGCCAAACATTTCCACAACTCAATCTTTTATTAATTATCAATAGACTAGCAGTCATAAGCGATGAGTAGAGTCAGCTGTCTAGCTGCGTAAAAAGTCAATGGCCGTTTTTACTTGCATCGTGGGTTGCCTGCGGACTTAGTTGATGATTCGGTTGATCATGTCCCCGAACTACAATTGTTGTCATTTCCTGCACAGCCACGAGGCCTTATTGATAAAACACTGAGAAAGTGACTCGAAAGGCGATATGCTTAAACATGCAAACGGCCATGCGTCCCAGACTTCTCTGGCTTTCAAATTTTCCAGCTAACCTACATATGTTATGCAAAGGTAGGTCACGTATATATCATTTAAAATATGAGATCGTTGAAGGAATAACAATTCCACTGTTGTTTCAAATAGTCGGCAGGCCTTAATCTGTTATAACGGAAACACTTACCCCTCGAATGCAGCACAGCAGAAATTTATTTGGACTGGAGGAATATTCGCCGAGGGATTTGCCTTACTTGAAAACAAGCCGTTTGACAATGGTTATCTTAAGTACAGGTAGGGTCAGCTTGAAATATTTTACCTTTTTAACTTACCGACCTCTTGGCATTAATGTCACAGGAATCCAGAAATGAACGTAAAAGTAAAACAGGTATAACACAAAAATATGTCCTATGACGCATCCGCCTATCCAACTGCGCAAACAATGTTACGTACTTTAAACTGCACACAAGAAAATCGATATCACGTAGGTGCACTGTGGCGCGTGACGAACGTTTGTTAGCGTAACTGGCGTACTATCGCCGTTAACTATGGCGGATACCGCTAATGTCCCTAACGTAGAAGATAAACAATTTATTTCTCTGACACTGCGGCAAGAGGCACAACAGAGAAAGGCCGCGATTGCGGATCCTTTCCTGCCGGCCTATGTTTCACCAACAGTAGATACCACACAGACGGAAACACATGGTCTTCGGAATGACCCTCCTCTACTTCCGATACCAATTCTGGCCAGCGATGGTGACGTGAAAGCAAAATTTAGAAATCTGCGGGAACATCTAAAAACAATGCCCTTCTTCATAATCGACCCAAAGGGTAAGTAACGCGAGTGAATCGCAGTTTTGGCTTCTGGAATTTCCGTTTGGAAATTCAGAAGCTTCTAGAGACATGGGATTATACAAGGCATATTAAAAGAATTATTTATTATTGTCTGTGCACTTTAGTCTTCATTATGCTTTTCTATTACACGTCCTTAGGAGGATTGTTTTTCCCAGATTCATTTTCGCCAGTCAACTCGCTTCTTCCCAGTTTTCTAGTAGCTTAAGCTTTTTAGGTTGAACATCTCTTTGTAGTTGCACGAAGCTCCACTTCGTTTGTGAGCTGCAGCAGTTTTTCCATTGCAGCCAATGCATAAACTATATTTGAAGGTAGTCAGCTAATGAGTATGATCTCAACATGTATATATCTGAATGGCAGTCAAAAATTGAGAAATCATAATCCTGCTTAGAGTTCTATCATGACGACGGCAATTATGGTGCTACTGAGGAAAAAGAGAACGATAATAATACCGATTGAAATAGGCCAATTTTGAGGTAGTTGTTTAACCACTTTGAGAATGGGAAGCCAAACCTCATTAAAACTTGAAGATGAACCTATTAGCTAAGTTTTATTCCGTCCCTTATACGGATACTTGTCAACTTAAGGCTGGCAGGCAGTAACCAGAAGCAAGAGGGATTGAAAGAGAACACGAGGGAGTTAGCGACTTCTACTGGTGTTATTAATGAAAGTATTGACATTGACTAGCGTTTACATGGGATAGTGGTTTTCAGAATCTAGAAAACTCTAGTGCATTTATTTCATATTTAGCATAGACAGACTCTGCGACATTTTATATGTTTTTTGTGTGCCAGACCTCAGTCTGCCGCAGCCTTGTAGCACTGTTGTTGCTAGTCCGCGACTGCTGATTCGCCAGACTTGAGAGTCTATTTCGCAGCTAATATTCCCTGAAGGCCATTCCACTATCCTCTGCCTATGAACGCACGGGGTAGTCAGCAGCTAGGCTAGCAGCATCCTGACGGGACTGAAATGCCTTGAGATAAGGCTGTACGATATTCCATATTAAAAACCTACTCGAGTAAGTTATTCGAATCAAAAGGACCGTTCTGTACTTCGGTTGACCTTTCATGAGCTAGGGAATCTACTGAATATCACAAAGTGATATTACATAATTTAAAGTGATAAGTAAGGTCAGGAAATATGTGTACCAAAATTAAAAAGTCACTTTTACTATAGAGTGACTGTTTGAGTCTAGAAGGATATTTAATCTAACTTGTGTGCCAGAACTTAAGCAAAGCCTTTATTCATGGTAGTAATAAAAAGTTACATCACTAGCTCGTTTAGAATAGCCCATGTTTATTGATTAACCTCCCTTAATCGGTGATTTCATCTGTTGCAATATATCAGCCCGGATAAGAGTTTTAGCATAGGCCACATTGGGTGAAAGTCAAGAACCAGAAATATTCGGGGCCCTTGATCAGTTTGGCCACCCCTCAGATACTATTTCGTCCTCTGAGCCAACTGCGTACTGCACTTTTTTATTGGGAAACCAAACATCCACCTTTCTATCGAATCAAAAATTGTCATGATTTTCAGAACGCATGATTAATTATTCAGTTTTTCCGATAAATGCGCAACACCGAACATTTTGCGAAAATCAAACTTTCTCCAGAGCATCACAATATCACTGCCTCATGACGGTATACTGCAGGTACCAAGCTTTTAAGGCCGATCAGGCCAGTTACAGTTTCACCGGCTCGGACTATCAAAAGATAATGTTTTTCATCCTAAATAACTCCTGTTGCCACGGGCAAAGTAAACGTCAATTAAGAGCAGTCAGTGTTCCTTATAGTACTTCGTCAACGGCAGTACTTGATAGAGCCCTCGAGGGTAAAGTTTAATTTAGGGTCCCAAACAGTTTATTGAAGTAACCGATTATTTGCGCGCGATAATAAAACCTGTTCAAAACTGCCCAATCGGACACAATTGTCGATTTTCTATCAACTGTATATAGAGATCATATAGACTTTATCAACCGTTGATATAGCGATAATATGGAGATAAAATAGAGTTGATATAATCGATGACCGTGGCTTAGAAGCTATCTCTATATCAATTCTTCATAATCTCTTTATAACTCTTAATATGAGATAGAGTTGTTATAGAGTTGGCAATTGTGTCCAGTTGAGCAATATTGGGCTATTGTAATCATCGCGCTCAAATAATCGGTTAATTTTTTGTTTAAATACTTATTCCTATTAATTTCTACGTTTAAACGGTCTACATTTTGAATACTTTTTCTTTCTCCTGATATGCCCAACCCATTAAACCTTTATTGCTCTTCGTCGCGTATAACAGAAGGATGGAGGTTTGCGTGCCATTTGGTACCCTAAATTGAATTTCTCCCATGTTCGAAAAGCGAATAGGCATGATCTCTTATTGATCCTGTTAACTAAAAAATTGGCCAAATCCGGCGCCAGTAACAGTCTACTACAGTAGTCGCCGAAGACCGTGCAACTTTCATATTTTTGTATAAGTTTGATCATTACTCGTATACCAGTGTGAATGCATTAAGGAAAACTAAGAAGTTATACTGAACAGCGTTAGGCATATTGAGTACTTAAAATAACTATAGGAATTACTAAGCATTTGAAAGAAAAGCAAAATTTTCTCGATAATCCCGTGGTTATAGAGACGTAAAAAAGAGCTATAAATTAGAACAATAAATTTAGGTATTGTGTGAAGTTGAAAACTTGAAGCAACCACTTTTTATACATAGAAAGAACTTTTCTGGAGTCAAAATATTATCTTTATTTTAACGTTGCTGGATAAGTATATGTTGAATGTCGTCGAAAAAAGTGCGTCATCATTTTCCTTGTTTTGACTGTGTTCCTTAATAAATTTACAAATTGCGTATGTGTTCGACGTTTACTCCAAAACCTTTAAAATAAGATACACATAAAGAGCATTTACCAAAAGTAAGTGTTCTCCGATATTAGTTTTATTGCGAACGGCAACGTTTCTGATATGAAGAAATGCCTCAAAACGGCAAAGCATATTGTCGAGAGTGAATTATGTACGCAGTGGACTTTTAAAACGACTATTCTTAAGAGTAATAAAAAAACGTTCCATAAAAGGTTACCTCTTAGAAAGTAATTGATTAGATATTCGGCTGATGAACTTCTGCATTTATTAAAATTTTCCATCACAATGTCAAAATGAAATTTGAGAATTTGGAGCATTTCTTTAAGTTTCCTGAAGATAAACGATTCAATTTGACTGGGGATGAAAGAAGTTTCTTTTCTCTTTAAAATGGATTATTTTTCGCACATGTGGATTAATTCGGCAATCGGTTGTAAGCTTGCAAATTCTAAAAACTGGCCATATACATTGACGTTTTTTGAAATACTTATTATTCTTCTGTCCGTTCCGTATCTAAATAACGCAAAAGAGGAACGAAAAGTATACAAAGAACTATATTTATACACGACATACACGAATAAGACCTTATTTGTCTTAAATTCACATTAACATGTTCAACATTTTGTTTTTTTGCAAGGACAAACTGAGCATTGTTGGTGCATTCAAACAAACACTCTTCTGTTACTGCTTTTGTGCAAAAAACTTCACCGGATAGCTAAACATGATTTTTGAAATACAAATCTGCAATGTCAATGCCAATAAATATGATTCCTTTAACTTGGCTTCGCTTGAATCTGAACAATTTCGAACAAACTTTTCCAGTTCAGAAGGGAATACCTTCTATACCTATTTAACTAATTTGGATTTCCTTCATAGTGATATAAAAATTACCGTGCAGTTCGGTTCTTTCTTTCGTAATAGTATAGGAAATTTCTTCCGTATGAGACTACTCTCAAGTTCCCTAAAATAAATGGCCATTTCTGTTAATAAATCTAACTAAAATGACGATTAAACTTAGTAAAAGTCTTTCGCAGAATTCAATGAACTGAATGAATCAAAATCGTGTAAATAAATACACGCTAAAGTACTCAGTCAATTTTCATCATGAAAGTTGCATGGCCTTTGGCAACTACTGTATAGTTACCACCGTTAATACATGGCAACGAAAAAACGCGCAAAAATCGAAGTAAATAAAAGTAATAAAGTAAGATTAGTAATTTAACAAAACGAATAAAATAATAGATTAACAAATTAACGATTTACCATCACCACTCCTGTATTACAGACTTCCGGGAATTTTGGGTTCCGTTTTGATACTTCGAAAGGACTGTTTCCCTGGAACCAATTCTAGTTTGATGGTCCTGCATCTCGCAAATATCATATGGACTAATGCTAGTTTTGTCTGAAGGGTACATATTCGTTTCTTACAACACTGTAAGACTAGGAAGGTAGCTCTTCCTCGCAGCTTTCGCCCTCCTCAGTGATCGTTTGCGTTTTCTAACTCTAACATTCACTGCACGCAAGGTCCAATTCTCGCCCTATTAAAACTATGTCAGTTGCACCCCTATTGGCATTTGCAATGGGCAAAAGATGACCGAGGCTCGTCTTTCTTGTAAATAAATTTACATTTATTGTTATTCCCACTGCTATTCTCTACTGGACGGCGCTGACAAAGTAACTTTTCCGTTGCATCACGGACGCGATGAAACGCTGATGAATTACGTGAGCCTATAACTATGCGGCAGTCGTCTTTTGAGTCATTTACTGACAGTACGTGTTCTCGCCACCAGTTTTCGTCTACTACATTTTTATGCTCAAATTCGACTATGTACGCGAGACTTTCGAACTTTTGACCAAAAAAGTTATGGGACAGACTATATTTGTTGCAAATGAGGAAACAAATTTGCAGCAAGTGACAAGTTCATTGATTCCGTTTATTTCACTTTGAATCTTATTATATTAATAAGATTTATACGCCACTGTAAGTAAATATTTTTTTGAAAATGGCCCTTTTATGAAACAGACCTCATTAAGTTCGGAAAAGTTTATGATAAAGCGAGCACGCCACGGTGTATTAATCACTGAATGATGATTTCACAGGATTCAACTTCAAAGCTATATCCATGTAAACTTTTATACTTGTAGGTAATAATTGCAGTTTGATGTTCATAGAGTGTCTGTCTTAACGGTAGTTAATTTAAATCAACATCATCAGGGTCAGATCTGGCCTGCTGTTAGATCCTTCATATCTATTCACTGATATACTTCACTGATCATGGATGGTAGCAGGTTTCTGCTAATGCTTTGTTTATTCCCGAAGGTAAGTGCATCATCAGACACCGAAAACATAAATAACCCCTCGAAACCACTGAAAATAGACTTAATGACGTCTCTTTTTGTATGTTATGTAAATGCCTATGACATTTTTGCCCATCGCGTTCTCCAGGAATAGAAAAATAGTCCAAGTTGAACAAAAGCTCAAAGAGCGGAGAATAGCACAGTCACCACTTGTGTTTTTTTTCGATGTTTCGATTGGTACAATCAGTTTTCTGAACAAAATCATTTGAACATGTTCGTCTGTACCCTCTGCAAATAGGCAGATTCCATAAAATAGAAAAGCATACCGTTAAGAGAGCCTCAACGGTGGATTCTTGCGTTTGCACGAGTGATCCCATTTTTGATTCTTTTGCCCACGTCTGCGTACGGATCAGATGGTAGTGTTTCTGTCGAAATTAGCATAACGTGTTTCTATTGTCAAACATTTGAGAGAATTTTCCATAGCTAACACTGTACCAGTCATATATGTTATTATTTCAGTGTAATTTCAGAGTATTAAGCAACGCATCTATTAATAATCCTAACTGTCCGTGCAGATAACGGAAAAACATATTTGAGTATAATTTTTCGAAGTTTGCTCGCAAACCCTTCTCAGCCTGAAATGTTTTTTCTTCTAGGCTATATCCCCAATAGCGAAATAAGAAAATGGCTGGACATCTGCCTCAAAAAGTATGATTCGGTAAGTTAAATTAAATATGACAGTTGTTAACATAACCGAATCTTTCGCCACCGAACAGTAAAACTTGTCTGATAATTAGACGGCTTTAATCATCAGAATCAATGCTTCGATTCAATGGATGCATGCAATTGCCATTGTCTTGATAGGATTAATATTTAATTAGAAAACGAATGATGACAGGAAAAATGCAGACCTTAAGTAAGTTTTACAGTTCATGTCGTTAACGGAGGTTAATGCCACAATGTGGGTGCTTTTGAGTAAAATGCATGTCACTACATTTTAATTTAACACAAACAAAACAACTACAGTAGACGAAAGGTTGATACTCTTTCGCTAATCGGTATTAATTCAGGCTGTGATACTGGTTATCATGTAGTCTATTCTGAAAATTATTCCATCATGATAGGCCGCGGGCTTTTTAACGAGGTTTGTTCTGAATACCAGCAAAAAGTTTATCATGTAAAAATTGGCTACTTTAGTAGTATGCCTTTGTATCATTGTTTTTGACTGCCTTTATAAATTCAAATAGATTTGATGGAAAACATGCACGAAAAAATATTTATTGTACTTTTTTGATAGCAAATTGTGCTTTCTTTAAATTTTAAACTCAAATAAAGGGTAGCTTTTGGCTATAAAAAGTTGTATAATAGCCGAATATTTTTCTAACCTAGTGACTGCTATACTCGGATTCAAGGTTTAAACACTGCGCACTGCGTGCATCCTGTTTAAGGAAAAGTACGTTTTCACCTAATGTTTGAGGAAGAAGTTGCACAGTTGTCATAAAATATTCAAATAGATGTAAAACATGTTAACGTTGTAAAAGCAGCATTAACAAATTGGCAGATATGATGTATTGTGAATAAACACCTCAAAATTGCAAAAAAGCTCATAATTAGCAATTTTTATAACCAAAAGCTACCCTTTCTTTCACTATAAAATTTAAAGAGGGCGAAGTTCCTTTCAAACAAGTACAATAATTTTTTCTTCGTGCACGTTTTCCGCCATATATTTAAATTTATAAAGGCGGTCAAAATCAATGATAAAAAGGCATACTAATTAAGTAGCTAGTTTTTACAATATATACTTTTGCTGGTTGTCAAGACAAAGCTTGTTAAAGAGCCCGCGTCTTATAATGATTGAAAAACTTCAAAATAGACTACAGGATAATCAGTATCACAAGCTGAGTCAATACCGGTCAGCGAAAGAGTATCAACCTTTGGCCTATGTCAAAATGCTGCGTGATCCGTGGCTTCTACTGTAAAGATGCTGATTTTTAGTCTATATAAATCTTTGTTTAATTTCTGGTAACTATCGGCTAATGAGTAAGTCCAGAAAAGAAAACGCAACAGACTTTATTTTAGTAGAATATTATCAGTTGATAACATGCATACGGTTTTAGAAAAAAAATTAAATATTGTTTTTGTTAAACTATAATACGGTTTAGCGAATGAAAAAGAGTGTTTCGTTACCGGTTTAGGCAGACATCACTTAGTGTTTGCATCCGCTTGGACATGAGCCTCATCATCCCACCATTATATCGTACTCCACCGAAACAAGGGAATATGAAATCGCACATTGAAATGGACAGAAAAAGCAGCATATCCTCACTTCCTGTGAAAAAATGAGGTTGATTGGCAAAATTGGTTTCATCTTAGTTAATGCGTAGCTGTGTGTAGCGGCAGGTTTCGGGCAAAACACAATAGTCACAATCTCTATTGAAAGGCATTCTTGGTAAGAAGTGTTTGATGAAACAAATCTCCACGGACATGAAAAAACAGACTAAAGTTGCGATTCAGTATCACTAAATCTGATTTCTTTGCATAGTCTGGCTTCCAATGAAGAAAGTTTAAATTAATCCGCAAGTGCTTCACAGATTTAATAAACTTACTGCTTAAAGCACATGATCAAAAAAGTATGAGACACTAGAAACCATTGTCGGTTTTCTGGTCGCCATGAATCCGTGTTGTTCCAATCCCGAATGCCGTAACACACAAAGTTTGAACCGGGGTCGAGTAGGTCTTTGAATGAACCGTAGCCGCTTGAATCCCTAAACTCACATTTTCTCGGCAGAAATCGACGATATAAAAAATAGAAGTGTCTTCCTATTTTTTATTATGCTTCGCAAATTCGACCTAAGATTACAAACAAGGAGTCGCGCAATGATTAGCAATTAATAATTAAGGGTTATTGCTAAAATTACTAAAAGAATTTTATGTGAAACGTCGATCTTTTAGCTAACCCAACCCATGTTATCTCAGTATCCATCTAGAATAGAGCAATTTTGCCATATATCTAAGCCTCAGCACCTGTCGTTTTTTATTATACCTGAATCTGAATAGAGCCTAATTTGGTTACTACATAATGAAAGCATCGACCAAGATCGGATCTATGACCCCCATTAGAAGACGGGAGGTAATAATTTTTGCAGTGCAGTATTAATGGTAAAATGTACTGTATGAACGAGACCAATAGGTGGAGACATATAATTTTTGGACGAAAATTTTTTTAAAGATAATCTTTCCACAATTAGCCTATTAAATATACCGATAAAGTGCAACGATCCAAGCGTCCAATTTGAAATACTGGAACCTGGGATCTACAGTATGCGCCAGAATTCGTGCAAGATATGTGAAAGAAATACATTCTATAGACAACATGCACCAAAAAATATTAAACGTTTATGAATGAACACCTTACATTTTTTAAAAAGTTCATCATTATTAATTTATCTTAAACCGAAAGACAACCTTTCCTTACTTATAAAATTAAAAGAAGGCATAATTTGTTACCAAATGTGAACAATAAATAATTTTTCGTGCATGTTGTCTATAAAATATATTTGATTTTATAAAAGCAGTCAAAATCAATGATAAAAAAACATACTATTTAAGAAGTTTGTTGTTGTAGTACACACGTTTTCTTAGTGGTCATAACGAAGCTCGTTAAAAAGCCCGTATCCTATCATGACTAAAATAAGTTTAGAATAGGGTACACGATAATCAGTATCACAACCTGAGTCAATTCCGATTGGCGAAAGAATATGATTCTCTCGCATATGTTGCACGAATTCTGGCGCGTTCTGTATAAACACAGGACCAATGAAAACTAAGGACACCAGGAAGTTACTTCAAACGAAATTATTCCAGTCTGTGGTTACCAGTC
This sequence comes from Ligula intestinalis, assembly GCA_036362985.1. Classification (NCBI taxonomy): domain Eukaryota; kingdom Metazoa; phylum Platyhelminthes; class Cestoda; order Diphyllobothriidea; family Diphyllobothriidae; genus Ligula; species Ligula intestinalis. Next base: position 54,857,728 of record JAYGXS010000003.1, read on the forward strand.
AAATTGAAGGAGAATGTAGGTAAACTAATAAAACTAACAAGAGTAAGTAAAGGAAGTTAGAAAATGTAATTCATAAGATGGATAATTTTAATTGGCAACACTGGTAGCCTTATCCCTAATCCTATATCCAAAGGCCAGTCATGACACTAAACCCAACAGCAAATCCTAAATTCATCCTTTATTCTTTACCCTTATAGTCCTAGCTCAAGTACTTATCTATATCCCTAACCTCAATGCTAAGTCAACTGCTTATTCTAATATTAACGCTGAAAGATGTGACAGGGGATGCGCGAAAAGCAATACGCGTAAAATTAAGCCTATCTAACTGATAAAAGTTGGCACTTCTTAAGAGTAAAGATTAGGTAAAGTTCAATATTTGATGGGTTCCAATTAATCGGATGGATGCGTCACCCAAAATCCTCGCGTATCAAAATCATAATCATATGAAAGCCAAATTAGAACGCTAAGCAATAGCATAAAGTAAATAAAAATGTCATACGACTTGAAGCAACAAATATTTGTTCAGGCAGGAGTAGAACTAAAGCTCCAGCAAATAGCCTGTTCTTCAAATGAGACAACATTTCGTGAGAAGTGAGCCATTTTGCCATCGTTCTCGGTATTTTATTGTGCGTTTCCCTATTTGGCTGTGAAAAATTGTAACACGCAGACGACTTTTAGGATTGTTTCAGCAGTATATATTTCTTACGCTTAAGGTTGAGTTGCATGAATGTGGCTGGAAGCTCCACAATCAACATAAAAAATTGTATTTCAAAAGATTTCTGAGATCAGCTACAACCTCCAGGCCAAGCTGAGGTAACTCTGAGCATGTAGGTATTCCGACAGTTACACGGCCAATCTGACATTAGCATTTATTGAGATCTGTTTTTCGTATGGGCGACGGATGCTTTTTTTTCCCTTAACCAGCATTTAATTTTTTGCATTAACTTACTTCTTATGCATATTTTTGGTGACTTGGGCTAAAGTTTGCCTTGCCACTTCCGCAGTCTAGATCTGCACTCCTTCCTTCTTGTAGCTCTTGTCAGAGAGAACAGTCACAATATCTCCTAACACGGCTGCTCTGGAACAACTGGCACGAAGATATCACGTAAGTGAATGTAGTTAACATGAGGACAGCAATCGTGACGATGATGATGATGATACCTGCCCTCTCCTCTTTACTTTCTACTTCCGAGGGTAGGGAGAAAATAACTTATTTTGAAGTATAAACATAAAATAAGCTCATAGGGGACTTTCTGGTTTCTCTGAATGTCTGGCAGACAAGTCTGTGATAATGTAGGCACTTTTATGGGCACGTTTATATTGTGCGTGGTGACGACGACGACCTGGGGAACCAGCGTAAAATTAAGTCCCTTTCCCTAAGAACATATCCGACCTCATCTTCCACTTCTGGAGATACCTGCCTTGCAACCAATAAAATGGGCATTTATACAGAGTAGCCAACATAAACAGCATCTTATCGGTCGTAAATTCGAGTTCCAATTAACGATAGTAAGAAGTTAACTGACTAAAAGAATTGACCTCGAGAACAAAAAAATCACAGTGATGCAAATTTTCCTATAAAGGCATGTTTACACGTCCAGCGCAAATGGTTACTCTAAGAATAGTTTTACTGCAGTTAGTTGGGCTACTGGAGCTTTAAAAAATATAAAATTAAAGCAGGGAAATTGACTGAAGTTTTCAAAGGGATTGTTTCTTCATTTCCTCAACTTTGAACTTTCCCCATTACTTCACCATGTCCAGCTAGTCCCTTTAAAACCATGTGCTTTGAATGTACAACATAGAAACTGCTGATGGTGCTCAAGAAGCAAGCACCACGATGCCCAGCAAGCACCCTAAGTTGACGAGTAGGACATTAATGTGATTATACATGGAGGCTAAATTACAGACCGAAATCTAACAGAAGGCCGGTTGGTGATTAACCGCAGCAGATAATGCCCTTGTTACCATTATAATTGTTTAAGTAATTGAGTAACAGCTATTATTTCACTGTTCCTTCGGCGAATTCGACCAGTGCGTTCTGATCGGGATTTCTATTTATTCAAGCCATGGCTCACCCAAAGGCAATTGGATGGGTGTGGCAGATTGCATGTAAGGTTAGTAAAAGTGACATTGAGGGTCACAAAGCACGCAAAAAACCCATCTTACTTTAATACGGGACAGGTGGTAGTAAGGGTAAAGTGGGTGGAGGATACCAGAGAAAAGAAAAAAACAATTAAAAAACGAAGCGTATAAAATAGTAAATAGCATGTCTTATTACTTAAATAATCACATATTTGTGCGCGATAATTTAAATGACAAATACAACCAATAGGAAAGACGGCTCAATGGTGCCCAAGTGGACACAATCATCGATTCTACATCAACTCTATATCAATTCTATAAAACCGCCATAAAGCTGATATACGGATGATAAAGAGTTGATTTAGAGATGATGTAGATTTGATATAGAGGTAGATTCTAAGACGAAAAGAATCAGTATGTCGCCAAATGGGAAACCGAAATGAACTAAAACTAAACTAACTAAAATGGAACTAAATAAAAATCTAGAGTAAACAAAAACTGGACTCAAGCTAAGGCCATAATTTGGCAAATAATGCCTACTGCTACGAAGTGAGTGGAGGGTTATGCGAAATAATGCTAAAGTGGACCCTAACTTTAACTGTCATCGAATATTAAATGCATTCCTCAAAATTTCCTTTTACATACCAAAAGTTTAATGTTTCCTCATTGTTTTGAATGCCCCTTTAGACTGTACGGTTGACCCGTTCGTAGGATTGCTAAACAATTTTGTCTAATCGTTGGTGCTGCGTGATTGGTGACTTACTAGTTTTCGAACACAAGACAGAGTAAAGTTCGCTGATAGCTCTAGCTGAAGACGGTTGACTATCCCCGGCTGTGGGCGTATAGTATGCCCTGCAGGCGCATTACCAAAAGTACATCGTTTATTTAGAATTTCTGCAGTCCCACGACGTTAGTGGTTGGAAAGGCAGGTGAATACTTTTTTCCTGAATGTATGGTCTCACATAAACCTTGGCCGAGTCTGCCTCTCAATATGGAACCTATTAAAAAAAATGTTTTGACGAATTCAATTGGTCTATTTGGCTGTGGGTAAGACCACCAAGTAAATTGCACTTATGTTGACAGACCCATCACCTGGTTTTCATAATTGTTTTTGTGACAGGAGGTCTTTTAAAAAGCCTATCTGACTTACTTGCATAGCCAGAAGAGGGTTCTGAAGAACCATTTGAAATCTCTGCGAAGCTGAGCAAATACATCAGTCAACGCAAAAAGGGTTTTGCTCTGCGTAACGCAAAACAAGACCTCATGAAGGCCATCATACCAACAACTACGGGCAAGAGTGATGTCGCTGACGTTGACAAGGCCGCTGCGGCAGATGAGTGCGCTGAGGTCTTTGAGGATGAGGCGGACCGCGTTGTAAAGGACGAGGACGCAATCCGATTGCGGAAGTTTGCGCGAGAGGTAACTAAGAAGGCAGTCATGGAAAAAATGCGTGAGAAGGGTAAGTGGCATACAGATCAAAAGTTTAATCAATACTGTCCAGGCTAAAAAAGACAGCAACCGGTTTGTTAAGCAGGGTCCCTTAGTAAGGGTAGACAGAGAAGCGTGACGATAGGATAAAAATGGCTTTTAAAATACGAATCCTGCCTAAAGGAATTGTTGAACTTAGTATTAGAGCCGCATATCCTTACCTAAAACTATCAACCACTTTGAAAGGTACTTCCATTTAAATCTGATTATGCAGTTTAACTGCTACCATCGGATGCCCCATGGCGGTTATTTCAACTTTGGAATCTGTTATACATTTACGTCTGTGTTAGTTTCGATATATTATTTGTTCCTTTATGTAAACACTTAGTTTAACCATAAACAAACTTGTAAGGGAGAAGATTACTAACCAACCAATGCTCTCTCAAATTCCTAACGGGTTAGTCTTTAGCTCTTGGATAACATCTAGATCGGTCAACTGAATCCTAAAATTTATAGGAACCTTGTCCACATTCTAAAACTTTTATCAGAGGAGTAGAACCAATATGAAAGATGAGGAATCAGTGGCCGATCAGCCAGTAGGTTGGAATTACACCTAATTATATCGCCTGAGTTCTGGTATTCGTAGACCTGCGAAACAGGGGGCAAGTGAAACCGATACTCTACATGCTTACTATTTACTAATTGAATTCGCACATGCGCTAATAAATTGTGGTTACTGTTGTGTGAGAAAACCATTCAGTGTTTCTGTCCGTTTCCTAATTGTCTAGACTTTGATACTCATTGATGAACTTATAAGTGTTAAGGCTAAGACAGTTAACCCTAGCAGCTACAATCTTCTAGGCCCGGCTCCTTATGAGATACGAAAGAGGGACCGTGGGAAAGCCAGAATAGAAGGAACAAGATATTGTCTACAGACGTGTTGGTAGGAAAGTGCTACTCGGTCCGGCCGTGAGGGCGCGTGAGCACGGCACCCTCAGGAGACGGAATCCCAAGTCTTCGGCGGTGTATGAATTGACTAGTGGACTGGAGAGCGCGTGGCCAGAGCTGATTGGCCGCAAGCATTTCGGAACGCTGATAGGTCGAACATTTTGGGGCGCCTCCATGCACCCGGTCGTGCGAGGGTAAAGGTCACGCATTAGTGCGGACATCAGCCTTCGCGCTGGGAAAGGCGCGACTGGGTGACCAAGATTTACCCTGGGAGAACTGGTCAGTGGCGTCTCAAGTTTGAAGGAGGTGGGCTATAGAACTACTACAAACTTTCACTGACCGCTTACAGAACTCACTTCTCTCGCTCTGTCTTGGGTGTCATTCCGCGACCCCTGACAACAGCCATAGCGGTTAGTAGGCTCGGCAGATAATATTGCCGGCAAACACAAAGGAGAGTGAAATGGTAAGTCCTGGCCTATCAGCCGTTGTCCGCCAGTCATACCAAACCCCGTGTGGTGTACCACCCGAGGCTCTGACTTTCAACCTGCTTGATCAGAGTCTAGTGCTTTAACCACTGAGTCGCGAGCTCACTTTCTTGTAGATTTAGGTCGGGACAAGTTAGTTCCAGTAGCGATCAGTGAACGTTCATCAGTGACTATCGATACCTCGCCGCCTAAACCGGCAACATAACAAACTCATGGATCCTTGTTTGGGGGGATTAGACTCTGGCCAAAAAGGTCGCGAGTATGACCTTTGAGGGGTGAACCACTTCGGGGAATGGGTATGACTGGCTGACGGTGACCAATAAGCTAGAAGAAGTCATTCCTGTCGCCCTTGTATTTGCTGCCAATACTATCTGTCTATGCTTTAACTATCGAATGCAATTCCCCTGCTACTCCTGTATTTTTCCTGTACGCCCGCAGGTCTGATGCTTGCTTCATTTTGTAAATTAAGTTTTATCTGTATCAAGTATGAGAAGCCATGCGAAAAACACTACGGTGTCAATACCGAAGCCTATCGTTTCACTTCAATTCAACTGATTGATAGGTCTGTCCAAGAAAACAAGGTAGTTCATGAATACTCTTCCATTGGTAGCATACTGAGAGAACGCCCCAAAGTACAAGATGCCATGTCGAATCATATAGACGCTGAAAACAGGAGACCTCTTGAATGCTCTGGACCGTAAAGAAACGATTTTCAACCAGTTTATGATGAAAATAAAAAGGTGTATGCCACGCGGTAAAGCCAGAACTTAGCCTTAGTATTGTATTTTCTATCTCCGCAGTTCAGCATCTGTTGCTTGTTTGAAATTATCTTGTGAAGTGTTCGACTATAAGCCTCGTAAATCTTTCATTAAGCTGACCTAAAGAATACGTTAGATTTGGCTTTGGGCAAGAAGTAAATCTTTAATTTATTCTTTGATCAAGTTTGATAACTTTGCCGTAATGCGGCGAAAATGCAGGCTAACAATGATAATAGATTACTTATCGTATGATCTTAGGGAGGTTGACTTCAGTACATTATTGCATTTTCTTGGATTGTTTAATACAGCGTAAAATAAATGCTTGCCGATTTATACTGGCATTTGTAACGTGGTAAGGGGCAAAGAACATCTGGTAAACCTTAAGTATCCTGACTTGCTAGGTTTTGGTCTTTCTCATTTTAAGATCGCAAAAATTCCCATCACAGAAATCCGAAGAGCAATTGGCGAACATACGTATACTTTAAATAAATTCTCATCAGGCCATTATATTTATATGGGAGGGGGGGGGTGAAGTGTAAAAGGTTAAAATTATGTTCAAAGTTACAAGCAAATTAGTCCAGAGGATAGGGGAGGGAGTTGGAGTAGTAATAAGCGGCTAATTAAGCGGCAATTAGGGCGAGGGGGGGTAAGGGAGAGAGGAGGCTCGGGATAGATGCCGGTAGCTAGGTGGCCGGCTTGGGGCCTGCAACAGGTTCTTTTGCGCACACAGAGTCGGCTTCCTCAACCGGATAGCAGTTGCTTCTGCTGTTGCTAGCAGTCACTGACCCAATGACTTAGGGTAGTTTGGTGGGACCTTGAAGATCACCCTGAAGGCTTCGTTGGGGTCCACCTGATGTCCGGAATCCACCAGGTGCGCTAGAATAGAGCTGTTTATCATTGTATTATTTGTCCTTAATTGTAATACGTATGCCACTTTGTGGACACTTCCTGTTTCTGTTCCTGATTTTTCTACCCAGTACGCAATAAAATGTCGACTATCACACAAATTCGTGGTACATTGAGGGAGAGTGGTCCATCAGGAAGTGAGGGGGAGGACGATCTAGACTCCGATCTTCAAATACTCGAGCCCGTAACACTCCTCACCCGAGAAGAGATGGAGTCTCTGCTACAACCAATGCGAAAGAAGTTGGGCGATGATCATGAAACCTGTCTCCTCATTACCAATGCCCTAAATCATGATGAGGATGGTGTGCGCAAATTTTGCAAATTTGTGTCCGACGGACGCCTGAGGGAGAGCTTTCTGGCCACGATTGTGTCGGTAGAGTGGGTGTTTTATTTCCTGGCTGCGGTCAATGGCTCTGCTCGGACCTTGATGGGCCTTTTGGATACTCTGGCCGACAAGAGTGAGGCCAATAGAACGAACGCCCAGGCAGTTGTTAAATTGCTAACCGGGCAGCTGGGTGAAGGACCCTATCTTAAACCCTTCTACAATGCTTTCATGCAGTGTCGAGCAGCTGTCGTCAGCTTTTGCGTGAAAAGGGGAGGAAATCAGGCGGAGATTGAGGCTGTCTTCAGAGAATGCCTCTGTGACATGGATGACGAGTATGAGAGGATGGGTGAGATGCTTGGTCTTACGGATGAAGAGGTACGAAAGTTGACCTTCCTGACTACAAGTTGTCAAATGGACGCATTAACGCAGTATTGCAGCTCGCTTCCGGAACGAGATAGAGGAGGAGAGGCATCGGTAAGACTTTTGAACCCATGAGTATAAATTCATCATTTTGCAGACCTTTTTCCACAGTCCCTCGACAGCAGCTGAAATAAAACCAGCAGTGGTGAAGGACGTATCATTAGCCTGATACCGAACCATTAGCTTGGTTCATTTTCAGACTACTTACAGTAAACCAGCACAGTACTGGACACGATTCTATACAGGGTCTTTCTGTCAGCTTACTTAAGGCTTCCGCAACCTCAATTTTGTAGTCCACCCTAAAGGGATCACCAGAAAACAAACTTACTGGTGGATTTATAGGGGTTAAGGCTACGAAAGTTAACCCTAACACATATTATCTTCCAGGCCCATGGTTCCTTTAGGTGAGGAGGGAAGTCTTGGGAAGGCCAGACTGTTAGGAATAGAGTATTCTGCAGAAGGATAGGAGAATAGATGGAAAGTGTTTTGACTCTTGGTAGACCGTAGTCCGGCTGCCATGGCGTCGATTCCGGAGTGGGGCTTGAAGGCAGACACCGCATTGTTGTCTGTGGCCCACAAATTCAGGCTAACCTACTAAATGAGGTCAGTCTACTAAAGCGGGAATCTCGTTGGACGGATCGAGGTCAAGCCACTGTTGGTTGAGGCCAGAATGGGGGAGACATAGTGCGTTGTTTGGGTGCGCGTCAGTTACGTCTGGCAGCAGGCTTCGAAGCACGCAGGAAAACTGCTTGTGTGTGAGGTCCTAAGCTCTGAGTGACCTCGTCTGTTGCGGCAAGGGTGAGGAGGACGTCGGACAGACAAGGCCGCTACAGACTTTCTCTTGCCCCAATTCACAAACAATGTCTATGGATTCGCGAGTGGGGGTGGAAAAAATCATACAGATGATGCGTCTCGTTTGCCATAAGAACCTTTATGTAGTTCACTTTTTAGAGGGCAAACAATATTTTAAAGGCTTACTCTTTAATATTATTAAGTTTGCAAAAGTGAATACACAGCAGAAGTGCTTACCAACCTTTCAACAATTATTTCAATATGAAACTTTCGAAAATTTCAACGGTTTGGCGAATGGGGGAAGACAATATGTCCAAGAGTATTTAACTTCCATTCCCTCGCGCAATTTTTAATTCTAAACAGATGACACAGTCCATTAAAGATTTTTTATATTTAACATCTAACTTGCTGGAAAATCTTACCCGTAAGGAATATGCCTTCCTGCGAAAATATACGCGCATTATAGGAACTAGTGATTCGAATCTAAGAAGCTTATATTTTTTATCATTTAAACTCTTGTGATACCACCAAAGCATAATTAACACCATTTTTAACTTAGACGGCAGACTAAATAGTTTTACGAAACTCCAGTTTGCGCACACTTGAAAAATTGTTTTGTTTTACGTAAATAAGTAAAAAATTCAGCTTTTTGTGAGTGCGAGCCCACGATTAACTTATATTTCGTTCAGAGTATTCTTACATACCAGCATGGTGAAAGGACTGACCTCCAGTTGCCAGTTTATTACCCAAGTGGCGAACGCTCCTGTGGTACTTCTTTTCATTTAGTTCGCTGTGGGCGAGGACAGAAGGATTGCAAATATGGATGTGGATGACGACGATTTTAGTGGTCCGGAGGGCACCAACGAGGTTGAAGTACGTGTCTACAATCGCATGGGTTCAACAAGCCCAGGCCAATCTGGAGTCTTTACTGACGGTGCAGGTCTTGAATTACCCGACTTCATTGATGAGCAATCAGAGGACGTGAGTTTATGCACCGGAATGGCCAGTTATTTATGGTCTGGAGCATTAATGGTCAGCGTGAAGAAACTGATCCCCCTAGTGGGAGTAAACCATGCAGCAGGGGCAACTATAACAAAAACTATTTCCAGTTCATTTTCGTCCACTATTGCCATTTTTACCCAAGGCACCACGTGTGCACATGATCCTCATCTAAGTGTAAATCCCAAATTAGCCTATTCTTGGGAAGAATTTCATTATTTCCGCCTTACCATTTCCACGTTTTCGGGATCTTTTGTTATTATTTGCGTAGGAAGAACGCACACAAAGTTGTTTGGCTCTTAAACGTCAATACGGTCTGAAATCCAATTACAATATGAAAATTGGAAGTTGTAAGCGAACGGAAAAGCGTAATCTAAGGTTATTGGTTAGAAGAGCTTGGGTAATAAAGATCTGTGACAAGCAAGCTTGCAATGGCACGCAATGATAATTAAAAATTGATGACGTGCATATTAGATGGTCGCCCCAATTTCAGCCAGTTCCAAAAAGGACAAGATGATGAACTGTTAGGAGGTAGGGCAAATAATACCGAATAACCATCATCTTCTTGATGGCTGCTAACTATATGCATACGCTCGCAACCTAACCTCTGGACAATGGTGTGGTTGGCTGAAGAAGGCACGATTAACATTGAGGTTACCTCCATTTGAATATATTCCGTCATTTGATTGACTTTTGGTTATTTGGAGTGCTGTTCCTTTCACCTGAGGTTGAAGTGGCTTCTTCCCGGAAAAGGAAACGAACACATATGCATCTGTCCTACGTTTATGCACTTTGCAGGGAATACGAACAATTACAACTCTGTTACGTTAGTGTTTACCTTTATTTGGCCAATTATATGATTAAAATGTCTTGGGGCATTAAATATATAGGAGCAGCCCTTGGTAAATTCAGTGATTTTCGGTGGAAACTTTGTACAGAAGATTTTGCAAACTCCAGGTCCTTTTTCTATAAATTTAACTTAATAGTCACTTAATAGTCACTAAACAGAAATTAATAATCAATATAGCTTCATTTTTTTCGTAGTTGCTTCTTTTCGTTCAGCCTTCGAAAAGCCATCGCATTACATTTAAAGGATGAAGGTTACATGCTTATATCCTTCGTTAGCACTTTTATTGCACAGGAGGATAGATAGAGCATATTGTCGACGAAAATCCTGATGAAGTACGTTCTTTTATATGGACAGCACAACGACTTTAATACATATTTTAACAACACTTTTAAGCGTAGTTTAAAATCCACGTATTAATGCCTAATCATTTCAAGCCTAGATCAGTGTTGAGAGCTGTAAAAAAAACATTTTCAGAGTTCATGCGTTATGGTGCTGTTCAAACTGCCTACCAGTTAAATGGCGACAATCCCTTTTGGCCGCAGACCACTGGTTTTAAGGCAAAACGGGCATTTTTTATTTGCATTGTTCCACAAGGACAAGTTGGCAGACACCATTTGACGGACTGAATTCCAAAGAACCCTTTTAGCGTAAGTTATGTCAACGGATCTGTTGAGAAGTAATGGGAAAATTTTGGTGAATTTGACTAATGCATTTGAGGCAATTGTGAAAAAAACTGCGGCCAAACGGCAGCAATGAGAAAGCTTTAGTATAGGCATGGCCCCAACCACCTGGACTACAAGACCCCACAGGTAGCCGTAAGTTAAGTGTAACTTGGGGGAAAGTACCCACATATATGAACCTGATTACGTCAAAGGTATCCACGGAGTTTCCGATAAACTAGCGCACACACACACACACAAGTTATAAAGGGTCCCGGTATGGATGAAAATCTCGGATAGTTTAAGGGGAGCAAGCTTGTGCTTTTTAGACGTGAGTCCGGTGTAAGTGCTCATAAAATGAGCTACGCGTGAATTGCGCTAGAGCACCTATCGGAAGCCAGACTGGAGGACAGCTGACATTACTGGGAGCGACACACGTGAAGGTCGTGTGATGGCGCATCAAGGCGCCAGCTGTGTCTGATTCCATCTCTGGTCTTCAGGAATCGAGTCGTCTGCCTCTTAGGAGAACTGATGTAAGATGCAGCGCAAGTCGCCGTACTGTGAAGAAAGCGACTCAATCACTAACTGTCGTTGTATGTTTACAGTAATGGCTGTATCCTATAAATACTGCAAAATCCGGTGTGCATATGCTACCCGCATCTGCTACTGCTTTCTGCCTTTGTCTCTGAGGATGAATCCGTGAAGGATCTCGGAACGTCAGACGAATAAAATCATTATCACCGTATTGTGTTCAGCAGGCCGTGGGACACGTGACCCTAGCTGGAATGAAAAGGATAAATCAACGCAGAAGCATTTAGGCTAGAAAGCAACTGAAAACCGGATTCTTGCTTTTTTTTCTACGAAAAGGCAACCTCACTGAAAAACGAAATTTGGAGTTTGATCTTTAGCTGCCTTATTTCAGATTTCTTGTTGAAACGCGATGGTCATAGAGAAATTAGACTGATGCTGTGCAGGGCCCTATCGTTAACAGTCCGACTGCAAACCCTCCTTCTTAGGAATTACGGTTCACTGCGAATTTATCCTGAAACGGTCGTTCCTCGTATATTTTCGTCGTTATCAGTGAAACATGAAATGATATTGGACTAATAACTCATACAATGCCCCTAGTCGTTGGAACTGGATACAACAAAGCCGACCCTAACTCAGAGAGGTGTATTTTTTGCAGTCTGAAAATGACAGAGAGCTTCCGGCAATTTTGGATTTTATTGTGACAGGCGCGTGTTTGCGTGCGTTGAGGGCAGTTAAACTATTGCTACAAAAAACCAAACTGCATACTTGAAAATTAGCCTTCTGTAAGTTAGAGTACGAACCACAGGGTGACGAAGTCACTTAACCCACATTTGAAGGAACGTCAAACCAACCACTTCGCATCTTCCTTACCTTCACTGGAACTGAACTTTCCATCTGGTAAAGAACAATTTAAAATCAACACTTGAGGTTCAAAAAACCGCAGGATTGTGTTATACGGCTTTGGTGGTAATTGGGGTTATATGGGTGGGGCAAGCTACACTAAACTAAAATAACTGATAAATAAAATAACTAAACTAAATGAATTAACCTAAAATAAATCGAACTCAATAAACTAAACTTACTCAACTCAAACTAATAGTATTAAATAATAAAAGAATAACTTAACTAAATAATTTAATGCAACGAAATAAGTAGTTAATCACCAGTGATGGATTATTGTGTTGTATATGAGGCATCTTTACCGTCCATCTTATCCCTACTGAAACCCATGTACTTCTCCGGAGGCGGGATTTCTTGACTAATTCAATACGAACGGCTGAAGAAAACTGTACGTCTTTGAGTATTTCCTAAACAACTGTTCACATTGCACAGTATTATTTACTGCTAAAACACAAAACATCGACACTTTTGTGTGCTCAGAAATGGAGATCACGATCTTTTCACCGCCTAATTCTCTGAGTACATACTCTAACACTGAATTCAAACAACAATTTAAGCAAGTGGAAACCATTTCCGAAACGAGGACTGACCATTCGCCCATGACTGATTTTCACATGGAAGCACCTCCGATGATGCTAGACGACGAGCCTACCAACACCAGAACAAGAAGTCCAATTCTCAAGGGCAAGACACCGATGCGTTTTCAGAAGGGTGCCAAAGGGAAAAAACAGGGCGGCGGTGCGGCGGCTTTCGTCTCTAGTGACACCGGCACTGAGGTCGGTCGGGCCTCCACCATAAATGACATTAAAGTGGAGACGAGGGCTGACTCAGAGGTTCCGGAAACTATTCAACTAGAGGTGCAACCGGAGGTTAAGGTTGATGATTTACTGGTTCCGGAGGAGGACGAAAAACTGGTTAGCAGCGGGCCCGGCCCCGGAGGCAAGTCTAGTCCCGGCGGCACCGGTAGAGCTGACGGCGCTCGTCGAGGGCATGGGGCTGCTGCAGATGCAGACAGAGAGCCACACAAGCATCACAAAAAGAGGAGGGATGACAGTGATGAACAAGGTGCGGCTACAGAAAGGGGTGCCGAAGATGTCGGTTAGTGAAATGTTCTTTTTTGAAACTCTTATGTTTTTTGGTAAATAAAGGGGGGTGGGGCTTTGAGTAACTTTGCATGGGTGCATTACGAATAAAAAAGATACTCACGAATTGAGGCAAGTGTTAGCATCCCAGGTACGTGTGTAGATCGAGAAGTAGAAAGCGTTGCGATCACTGGAATCATACTTTTACTCTTTGGTCCCTGCGTCCTCTAACTGCTGCTTGTCTTTTGTGTACGCCTTTTATCTCTGACGATGAACTCTTGAAAGAGCCCGAAAGCTCAGACAAGAAAAGGTATGATTCCCATGATCGCAACGCCTTCTACTTCTCTATCTAAAAAAAGATACCAGGTAGTCTTTTGACAACGTTTGGATAGTGTCCGTTAGGTAAGTGAGGCTTACTTGAGGGTTGCCTTAGCATTGCAATGCGGGTCCCTCTGTCTTCTTGCGCTAGACCTGTAACGTGTTATCACCGGCTGGCCAGCTTTACTTTCCATGACCCAATTCGGTCGAAGTGACCTACTCGCAAGAAGGTAACCTAATTTTCGAAATAGACTGCCATACAAGCAACAAGCACGCTCTGGACATCCAAGAAAGTTGCATCAGAAGGATGCAATGTAAAATTAGTCGATGCAAATAATAGAACCGTTTGTATTACTTTATGTGGGCAGTTTTATTATTTCTCGGGTAATTTGTATGCTACTTTTAGAGATATGGATTGGGTAGAGCAGAAATTGCGTTCAGTAATGAAAACACACACTTAACAGTCGCTTGTAGAACACACGTGTACGCGACAGAAATCCTGAGCCTTAAAGCGTTTATATTGAGTTTTTTTTCTGTTAAAAAGCTCGAAATACATTCAGATAATCGTAATGATTAACTAGATCCGTTTGAAAAACAAGCCCCCTCTTGCACATCTCTGTCCCTCAGTAGCGTTAGGATATTTAGTAACAACAGCACAAAAGTGTTCATCCAGAATTTACGAAGCGCGTAGGAATGAGTAATAACCCTATTGAACGTCCAAAAATCTTTACCAACGCAAGTTGTTTGATGAATTTTCAAATTCAGTCGTTTTTATATTTTTAAGCTGGCATTCCTTTAGTGAAAATTTTGCAAAAAAGCACCTACTGGATGTTATACAGAGAACAGCTTCGGCTAGTATCTAAGCTTAACAAAATAACAGGTTTTTCTTGAAAGCATATTGCTGAGAATTCTTGTATTCCATGATTTCAAATATGCTTGTTATGATTTTACTGTTGTTTTGTTACATCTATTAACCAACGTTTTCAGCTGGACTGAATAACGCGATGTGTTAATGCATTACACATTTACGTTAAGCCTGTTGGATTAATCCATCGAAATTTTGAAGCTTATTCATGCATATAGGGGTGAACATGGCTGAAAATTAGTTCCGTCAACTGATCTTCATACACTGAATATTACTATGGTGGAGCCTGGGGTGACGAGCAGCCCCATCTACGACCATTCCGGATAACGAGCTAGTCAATTGCAAAAACATAGTTTCGATTTACGAGCTCCCGCTCAATTAACGAGTTGTTAGGGCGTGTGCGTACCTGTGTCCGGCCGTTGAGTCTTGCTCCTGGGGCATGGGCCCTTGGTCGCTTGTAGTCAATCAGTGAAATGGTGCAATTTCATTGACTTAGTTTTGCAAGACAAGTGTTTCGCACGACGAGGGTCAAAACCGTTAACCGAGGTTCCACTGTACGTGTTTCTTGGTGATTTAAGCGACTAGGATGGTTGTGACACGAATAGGCTTCAGGCACACCAATCCAGAGTTCAGTGTCCACGTCCATCATTGCACTCTGTCCCCATAACAAGGTGAACCTGGGAAGATATTCAAAGGGCGATATTTTGCAAACCCTCCTCAACAGATACCACTTTTACACATTAAAAACCGCCAGGCTGGAGGTACGGTAATGTTTATTACACAACAATGAGGTGTGGACTAGTGGTACGTTTGGAATTTACTGATAGTAACGTTGCCAGTTCATGTTTTTTGTGCTTTTCAGAGTCCTCAGGCCACAGGAAGCATAAACATGTGAGTGCATTCTTCTCCATATATGATAAGCTGCTGGCAATTCGACTGGACAGTAAGTGTATGTTACGGATGCTTCAGCTTTTAAATTTTTATGGTGTATAATAGATGCCAACATTTGTATCTCTGGGGTGATGCTGCTCACTATTTCATTGTACAAACGCAACCCTCCTGGCTAAATTTTAAATCTAAATTTAGCTGTATTAACATTATGCTTAATTCCAAGTCACTTTTTACAATACTTTTCCAACAGATCAGGTGAAAATTAGGCTAGCCACTCACCTTAGATACCCTAGTCCCAAAACACTGTCTTACGGGACCGATAGTATTAGTTTGGTTTATAGCTTTTTATTTAATTTATTAGCTTCCTTTTTAATTTAGTGTAGTTTAGTTTTTACTTTCGTTGTGTTTGCTGAGTAAAACTCAGTTAAGTTACTTAAGTATATTAACCTAACTTAAGCGGTATCTAACTTAACTAAAACTAAACTAATAAACTTAACTTCAACCATTAAAACTGAAATTAAACACAGGACCAGGGACCAGAGGTAACTTAGGTGGGCGACTAACTTAAAATGTACCACAGATCATTTTTTGGCGGAAAATTCTAGGCCCTGCAGTCCATAACTACGTCATCTCAGTTTCAAAAAGTTGGATCGGGATCTCTGAAAATCGTTTAATCACGTCTTCCAAACCAGTGAAAGCAATAAAATGAAAAGGCAGAACTGAAGAAAGAATCGATGATCTGAAT
Organism: Ligula intestinalis; assembly: GCA_036362985.1. Taxonomy (NCBI): domain Eukaryota; kingdom Metazoa; phylum Platyhelminthes; class Cestoda; order Diphyllobothriidea; family Diphyllobothriidae; genus Ligula; species Ligula intestinalis. The sequence continues at coordinate 54,873,712 of JAYGXS010000003.1, forward strand.
AACAGCCGGAGTTTGGTGCATTAACCAACTGAAGTCGTCAGAGTTTCTTAAATGGCACCTGGAATCAAAATAATCAGTAAAGTTTCTCAATAGAGCTTGGTTGCACAAAGTCTCCGTGTTAATCATTGAAACAACTTTTGCGTAAAGTTTTTTTCAGGTACGATGGCAATTTCTGTAACGAAAGATAGAATATTTAGTCGCGTCTAGCCTTTATTTGAAATGGCACTCTGTGGGTTAAGTTTCACTTCTGCAAAACAAATGAAACTAACCTCTCCTTGATCCTTACGTCTGATTTTTTTATGCAAGTTAGTTGTTTAACTATGTTCTTCCGTTTTATTTATTTTCTACCGTAAAAGCCCTTCTTAATCGCCTTTGTTATCAAGTTTTGGTTCATTTAGATAAAATCTTGAAGGTGGTAGAAGCAGTTACAACTGCAGCACAGTTAACCAGTTTACAAGAGTACTCCGCGGAATCTCTGAACATAATGCCAAAGTATTTCAGAATAGAATTGACTTATAAAGCACCCAGTCCAAAAAAGAATGCTGAGGAATTTTCAGGCATGCCAATGTTGCAATCTCGTTTAAGCGGAACTTTAAATTTAACGAAAAGTCAACAGATCCTGTCAAATTCAGTGCGTTTTGTTACTTTTTTTTATTCTGATATAGACTATTGTCTTTTATTGAGTTATCAGTTTGTCCGATCTGAGCTGTTAGTGTATTTTGGCTGAAGACAACTGTTCTGACCGCGAAAAACTAAAAATCACCTGGTTGATAAAGCCAAACTTGAGTCATGCTAAGACCATCTTATTTTGTGGTGTTTTTTAAAGACACTCTTAACTATTGTTCTTGTTTTCATTTAGATGAGCGAGGAGGAAGCAGCGAAGCACGATGAATCCTCCTTGGAAGAACTTTTGAGGGTAGCTGCAAGTGAAACCTCGCCCGAAGTGGTGTCTAAAGCCATGGAAAAATTGTTGAACATTGTGGGGTATCGTTATTCTGATATTGTTTGGTTTTATTCATGGTAGATAATTTGTTTTTTCCTTTAAAGGCATAGAGGTGCTATTGAGTTCTGATAAAGGTTGGGTGTGGGTGTTAGAACTCTCACAGGCAATAACTCTTCTTCCTCTGTATCACAGAACTAGTTTTCATCTTGTACGTAGGTTAAAGTAACGCAGGCTGCAGGAAGAGCAATAGAGCGGTAAAAGTGAGAAAATTTTGCGAAGCAGATGGATTTGGTGATTAGCAGTTTTAATTTAAATGTTTAGGAAAAAATAGTTGCTGAAAATAAGGGACGTTAAAGGCCTATATGTACATGCTAATTTGCATTGCCTACTGCCACAATCGGAACATAAACAACTTCACTCAGTGGTGGCTTCAGATGGAGGAGTACGTGTGTTTGTTGGTTCACTGTTAAAAAGTTTGGGTAAGGATTCCTCTTGGGGTCTTCGAAATGTTCTTATGTATTATACCACTTACTTAAAAAAATTAAGTAGGGGGAATTACTCACAAACTTCCTGTTTTCTGCAGGCCAGCAGAAGACCCGATAGGAATTGGATGATAACATTGAAATACAGAACGACAGCTGCAAGTGTAAATGACCAGTAAAACTCTGAGTCATGTTACTAATGTTAATGTAAATTAACTACAGTTAAGTAGCACATGGGTGTTTAGAGCGTTAGACTTTTAATCAAAAGTTCGCGAATTTGAGCATCGGGTGGAGCACAATTTGGAGCTTGGTATGACTGGTGGGTGACGACTGCTGTGTCAGAAATAACCGCTCCAGTCTGCCCATGTCTTTGCCAGCAATGCTATCTGCCTAAAGTTGAGGCTCTTTGATGCTCCTTGAAGGGATTTAAAATATGCTTGTGGTTTGCACTTGCCTTCCCCCACTGGTCTGTTCGACACTTTGAACCGGGCAATAAAAGACAGAACTTGCAGAGTAATATGATATAATTTTTTGTTCACTATTTGTCCTTTGAAAACAAGCTGTTTGCTTGCAGGTCCAACGCGCTAGCTTCCGATTCAGTTACACACATTCACTCTTCGTCTTACCTGAACCTTCAAATCGTATTTTACAGGAAAGGACGTGTGAGCACCGAGTCAGTCATGCAGGTCATTGAAAAGCTGAGGGGTATTTACAATAAACGCACGTCTGACTTCCAGGCTATGGAACCCGACCACACGGAGAGAGAATCGGTGCAGAAAGTTTTGGAAATATTGAAGACGACGCTGGCAGAACTCGGACTGCCTGCTGACGTGGAGGAGGGGGAGCAAGATGAGATTACCGAAGATGCATTAGGCAAGGTAGGACTCTCCTCCAAACCGCGCTGTCATATACTGTAAACAGGATGATAACTATGACAGGCTTAACTTTTAACTTGTTGAGCAATCGTTATTTGTGTCATTTTTACTGACCGCGAAGCTACAGAAGCCAGGATAAACGTTCCAGGAAAGTTAATCATTCATTATAAAAAATGGGGAATGGGAAAGCTCAGCAGAATGGAAGCTTGTATAGAGGGGAGTTTAAACATATTCCAGACGAAGAAAGGGTCGTTTAATGGGCCTGGAAGGCAGGAAATAAGTTTTCAGAGGCAGCTGCTGTAACTGTAATTGCCAAGCTAGCGAATCACTCTAAGCTGAGTCTGGCAACCGAAAACACCATTTCACCACAAAGTAATATTTCCCGCTGTTCAATTTCCCTATTTCGTATCACCAACTGCAAAAATAGTGTATTTTTTTAAATTATGGACAGAGCAACTTAACTTTGAGATGATATTATGTGGTTGACCTAACATTTTGGTCTGTTCTAAAAATATTTGACGGTACACAGCATATTGCATGCACGTGCAGAAGCGATGTTCGTAGTTTTTGCTTGGAAGATTAAAATCACTGCTGAGAAAAACTAGCTTGAAGAGGACTACAGGCAATACCTTTATACCAGGAGACCGTTTTTTGTTTTTATAGGGACAAAAGTATTCATTTCTCGAATTTAATTTTATTTAATTCAGACGTATGTTAGTTTTTACAAGGTAACGATAGTTTATACGCAGCAAAAAAATATTCCAAAGACTCACAGTTTTATTTCCCTGGAATAATGATACAAGGAAAGCTTGTACTTTCTCGTGTAGAGGTATAATATCCATCAAACCACACTCATGAACAGTAACTGGACGTTATAAATAAGGAAAAATTACTTTAATACTACTACATTTCTGTTGTACCTAGGTATCTATGTATGTAATATGTTGGTTGCACCAAAAAACTTTCTTTTTATTAGATGTAACCACTGATTTCAAATAGAATGGATGATTATTTTTATTTCTTGTAGGTGCATTTAAAAAACATTTTTACAATCGTCCGCATATTACCGATCGATGGGGATGGCTTATACTATGGTGATACTTATAACCTATCCTCACTGTTAAAAATCCCCATAAAGCTAAATTTTCTCAATTTTTATTTTTAGGGCTATACTAGCGAAGGTTCATTAATATCAAGGAGGTATATATTCTTCTTCCTGTAGCGCTGGCCAAAACTCATAGAGTGCCGACAAAAATACAATATTTTGTTTCGGAGTTTAAAAAAGCTAAAGTTTTTGGTTTGCCTATTTTGCAACGCTAATTCGGACAATTCGGTAACGGTTTATCTAACGTAAGGTATTCATTATCAGCACTAAGGGTGTCGCATTAGGAACCGAATTTACAACGCTAATTATTCAACGTGCACCCATTCCCAATGACATTTTTAGTAGTTCACACATAATTTTTCTGACGTATGGGCGATTGATACTAATCTGTACAATTCATTAAACTGCATTATCTACCACTCCAGATTTGACCCAGGGATCTTCCAACCATAGAAAAAAGCTAAAGATGCGACTCCGTAATATATTATTCATCACGTTTCCGTTATATTCATGAGAGTTTATACAAAAAATATAACAAATTAGCATTAAATATAACGAGAAACATGCTTGGAAGATTATCGTAAGTAAAATTTGGTTATTATTTTGCAAACTAAAACGTTCAAACAAAAAATACCGGGAAATTATTCAGAATAAAGGAAGCTTTTTAGTACATCATGAAACTTTTAAATGTCTTATCTTGCGATGCACCGAAAAGCATTTGTCTAACTTCTTTTGGGCGTTTCAAACCAGATATCCTCCACAAGCCGAGCAGAAATCGTGGGCCCCAGAGATTCCTTAACTTACTACAAAATCTCTACTGTTGATTTTTTTCCATAAATTTAACTTTAAATTTACTACGAACTATTTTCGACTAAAAAAAGTATAACTCCGAATGAAAAAGAATCTAAATATAATAATGAATATACTTGAATATTCCGTTATATTTGGTACGGTTAATTGCTTGCACAGGGTAATCCAGGCATGGAATAACCTTCCTGCAGATATGGTCATGTCCCCTTCCGTGGATGTTTTTAAGGCAAACCATGACCAATTTAATGAGTATCGTCGCGATTAAGTACTCCAAATCCAATCAATGAAGTGTTCCGCAGCCAAAAAATTGAAGTGCTCTAACTCCAAACACTGAAATGCTATAATTATATACTATTAGCAATTTTTAATTTGTATTATTATTAGTATTTAACCAAATGCCTTAAGACATTGCCTAGCTCCGACGTCTCTGCTCACTATGTGAACGGAGCTGATCGCACCTGAGGTCGCATCTACCGCACCTATGGTCCTAGGCTACGAGGCCCTTACACACCCTTTCTCGTATCGACCGACTGCTGACGACGTTGCGGGTTCCTCGGTTCTTGGCACAGCAAAGGCTTATCATGGTCGCATCTCCGGTTCTTCAGGACGTTCTCGTGACTTCGAGGTCTCTTCCTCGTATGGTCCTTTGGATGTAGATATATCTCGTCATGGACGCCTTGGCTGCCGTCAACATTCACATACTTCCCCCACGAGCGACAGTTTTTCTCCTAAAAACCACGAATGACATTCCATTTTGAATTATGAGCCAGCCTTAGGAATTTTTTTACTGTCTGCTCTTCTTCCTCAGTTACAGTGCTGGCTCGTGTAAACTGAGTGTGAGTGTATTACTTGATACAAGCGAGTAGTCGTCTGAAATTGTGTCAACGACCTCTTTGGAATGTTTGGCCATGCCGATGCATTTCTGAAATCCTATGTACCAAGAGGGAGTTCAAAGGCGTTTGCCTATATTTCCTTTAATAAATTTGACTTGACTTTGAGACTGTTTAGCCTGCTTTATGCATCTCACCTGCTGATGTAGAGTGCAGTTCGCGTAACTACGTCCGCGCAGTTTTTTTAATCCCAAAGCTGTGCTGGAGACTTTCGCAAAGATTCAACAAGCCACATTTTTGTAATGAACACGATAGGGCTCTGAACTTCATTAAGTTTTTTTCCGATAACTCCTCTGGGTTTCCTTACCTATTGTAGTCACCCGAGGAGCTTGCTGCAATGACTCCCGAGGAAGTAGAGGCACTGAAGAACAAGGTGAAAGCCGAACGTATGCGTGCCAAGGTTGAGGCGGCCATGGCAGCAAGAGTGAAGGCAGCTGCAGCTCGACGGCAGAAAGCTGTATCTAGCTCTTCTTCGTCCTCTTACTCGTCCACTTCTCGGTCAGCCGCCTCCAGGGACTCCGGAGGCGTTAAATTCGAGGTGAGTGGTGGGCGATTACACAGAAGGAGACGCCACCGGTCGTCCGAATCTTCTTCGTCTACTTCATCTGAAGCATACCTGGACAAAGTAAACGAGCGCTTGGCTGCTGGCGCGCATTCTAGGCGGCTGGCCCGTGAAGCCAGAGAAAAGGATGGGTACGGGCAATATTCTGGAAGTGATGAGGATAGCTATGATGACGAATCCAGTGAAGAGGATGAACGTCAAGGTCGAAGCCACCGACGACGCCGAAGGCGCAATGAGGAGGACTATGAGGACGACGAGGATGAGGAACAGCGTCATGGACGACATCGCCGACACCGTCATCATCATCATAGGAGACAGTATGATGAGGATTATGAAGGTGGAGAAGAAGAGGAAGGGAGTGATGGTCATCGAAAGCGTCACCATCGCCGAAGAAGACGCTGGTCAGACGAGGACGAATATGACGAAGGAGAATATGAGGAAGCGATTGATAGTCGTCTAAAGCGTCATCATCGCCGCGGCGAACGAAGAGGCTGGTCAGACGAGGACGAATATGATGATGAGGAGGACGGTGGTTTTGGTGGCCGTCATCGAAGAGGCAGAGGAAAACGAGGTGCCAGGTCAGATGATGAGGATTCTACGGAGGAGCGTAAAAGACGCAAACACAGACGCGCCAGTGATGACGATGGTGGCTACTACTATGAACTAACTGCCGGCGGTAAAAAGGGGAAAAGACGAAGGCAGGCTGGCCTAGAGTATGATCGTTACGAGCATGCCGTTCTAGAACGACAAGTTGGTTTTCGACGCGGCCGCAGGAGCTCACAGTACTTCCATGATTATGATGATGAGGGCGGAGTCCTTGGCTACCGCCATAGACTGCATCACAGACCCCACAGTGCCGGCGGTTACTACCCCAGCGGCTACGGTCTGAAGAAAGCCGCCGCCGCTGCTGCTGCTGCTGCGAGCGCCCTCGAGAATCAGCCTCAAGCTCTGCCAGCAGTACAGGTTCGTCTGTGGCAGCCGCAGGCGCCGGTGCGGACTGTGAGCAGAGCCCAGACGAGAGGCATGGACTATGCGGAGAAGATATATGTGAGTGCAGAGAGTGAAGAGGAGCGGAGTGCAAGAGCCCCGACTAAGCCCAGAGCCCAGCCTGAGCCTCTTGTTCGAAGAGGCGTTAGCGCAGAGGCTTCAATGAAGAAACAAAAGAGTACGGAACAGAAGAGTCCGCAGGAAGACACGTTAAGGGAACCCGTGCGGGCAGATGAACAGGAGGAGGAGCCGGAGGAGGCGGCGGTGATAGAAAAAGTGGCGTCACGCACATATTCGGACGTTCAGGAGGTTTCAATTGGCAAGATTGCCTTTTCAAAGTCACACGCGCAAAAGCTGATACCTGCCAATAAACTTGTACATGCTATCAAGCGCAAGGCCAAAGAAGTGGCTTTCATCTCGCCAGAGATGTTAGAAAGACGACAAAAAACACGCAAGCTACTTGAGAAGATGCAACATCAACTCGGTATGGCCAGCGGTGAGGAAGGAACTGCAATGCATCCACTGACTAGCGACCAAATCAAAGAGGCAATGCAAAATCCAGAATTTGCAGAAATAGCCAAAGAATTTCAACAACTGCAGGGGACGTAAGACCGGCGATATTTTTTTAATTCCTATTTTTTCAATTGTCCGAGATTACTTGCGGTTGATAAAGTAGCTGCCTCATATAATTCAGTTAAGTGACTAATAAGTGACATGCATTTATGCTCGAACACGGCAAGATCGGGAAATTAAGGTAATCAAACTGAAGAAATTCAAATTAATAGGGTGATATTCAAGACAATAAAGGCATGAACGGAGCTGCCAAATTGATATTGTACCAGCTAAAAATGACACCTTTCTTAAGAAAGTAAAGACGTCCAAAAATTAAAGGTAAAAATATAATTTTCGAAAGTATTCGACGTATTTTTAAGCAAAAAACACAAATTTCAGTACATCATAAAAATGCTCCTTTTCAAAACGTTGTAATTTGGGCGACGACTGAGTGAGTGTCCTGCAGTTTTCAATGTTGCCAATAGATTGCCTGAGCAGATGAGATAAGCAATTATTGTCTGGCAACATTTCTAAAATAAAGTAGCTATTGAGCTCATTATGCTAATTAATGATTTTTTGGAGAGCCTATTGACGCCTGTTTTTAAAACAAGTTAAACAATAAACTTCAGCGCCAAGGAAAAAAAACGTTCATAACAAAGGCCGCTCATTAATATTCTCTCGTGTTTCTTTGCCACAATAATGCTCTGATGGAGTGTTTGGTCGTTTAAGGTCGACTTTCATCCCTTTATCCAAAAAGCACTTAGGCAATATTTGAAAGCATTTAGCTTGCTTACATACTGCTGTGACAAGCACTCAGCATTTTTCGGTCGAAGTATTAAAGCCTATAATTTATCATTTTATTTGAAGCACTTTGTTAGATTTACTAGCTGGTAAGTACAAGCACTGCATAGAAAAGTCACAAAAATCTCAAAAATCGCGTTTATCATCTTCAAAGCATAAGGAAGAAGAAAAAGGGGCAGGTTCATGCACCAAATTGTATTTGAAATGACGTTTCGGAACCCTTCTCGCTTCCATCTTCAGAGCACTGTAGTTGCTGCCGCTGGTGGTCTTGAGCTAGCCAGCCAGTAGCTAAATCTAAAGCCCCAAGTTAGCCTTCGTTTCAGAAGAAATTTAAAAAAGAAGTGATTAACTATCAAATTGCTACAATGTGTAATATCGTGTTCATGTTTTTATATAATATAGTTACACTTGTAAGGGGCATGAGAAAGCTATAAAGGATGCGTACCAATTACGTAGCCAGTTGTTTATCGAATAACAGTCTTCAGGAAACCCCAATGATATTTGTTCAAAAGCCGAAAGCCTGATGTTTTTAAAATACCGTAGACTTGTACACTCGGATAATTTGTTACAATTCCAGCCTAACATGCACTTCTAATCTACAACGCATTTTTAATTGTGATTAAAATTGTCTGAAACCAGTCACTGATCACAGTTCTATAATTGAATATCAGTGTCTCGTTGAGACAGAAGGATGCGGTTCTTATCCCCCAACATAAATACTGTCCCTCAAAAACAAAAGCTTGCAGTTTTACTCTGTCTGTGAACTTCAAACTTTCAAGAGAAAGCGAGACTTTGAACAGAACAGCTGCAGACAACTAAACTTACCATCTCAAAGTTACTCTTTCTCATTCTCTATGCAGGCAAATTCTCGGGCAAGATCCCCAATCAAGTACTGTGTTGGAAAATATAAAGCAGCAACTGGACATAGTTATGTCCAAGACTGGTGAGAAGCCCAATTACGACAAGATGGTCAACCTGTACAGTCTCCTGAGAGAGGCAGACCGGAAAAGTACTCTGGACGACCTAGAAGGTAGCGAAGTACGCTCAGTACGTTCCCGTCATTCTGCGCACTATGGAAAAAAGCTTATTTATTTCAGTGTTCGTCCTTTTTATCGGAGAGCAATTTTGGACCGAATAATCAACCAAAGATAGGCTCTTACCGTATTCTTTCGGAAGGACATGAGAATAAGTGTTTTTTACACAACAGTGATTTAAACTATAGGAAGTTGACTACTGTAGTAGTCAAATTCCTGTACTCACATATCTCTCACTTTGTTTTTTTTCAGAACCGACATGAAAGGGTCGCTTTTTTTGAGAGAGATCGGTCTAAAAATTGAGCTTCAAATCCGTGACCACTTATACTGGCGAAATCAATTCAGTAATCTCTTAGTCGGCAAAAAGTATTAACTGATGCTGTCCGTTTGGATGCAAGTCTACGAGATCACTGACTGGGGTCCCGATGAATTAATCGAAAGCTCAGATTCCATTTTTAGCTGAGTACGCTGATCCGTACCGGTCAGTTTTCTTCCAAAAGTAGAGATTTTTCATTTTTGTATAGGAAACATGCGGTTACATTTTCGTACCGGTTCGGCATTTCATGCGTGAACGGTCAGGGGGCCGTTGATTCTGTAGGATACACATTAAAAGCCTTCAATGAGCTGCAGATCATTAGGCCTTGATCAGAGTTCTAGTGAGGCCTGCCGTCGGAAAATGTAGCATACATGTAACTAAAATATTAATGCCTACCCTGCTCAAGTTCAAGTTTCTTAGACAACGAAACATGCTCGTCATCAACAAAAAATTACCTTGTTTAACTAAGAATACTTTTTTTGCTTTATACTATTTTGTTTCAGCAAGTGCCTTTAAGTGGAACTGCAATTGGGGTCAGTAATATGGGTAAAATAAAGAAAAATTTTCGGAAATAGGTGCACTTTTGGCTAGTCCTCGTTTTGTGGCGTAATGAGTGGGACATAGTTTAACGCATGACAATACCCTGATTCAAGCATTCACCTTATCGCGTTTACCTTTGATGATGCCCATTAAATGCTACCTGAGTCAATAGCATTGTTATGTACTAAGGTTTTATGCTAACGAAGGTGCAGGATATAATAACTGTGAAAGCCCGAGGAATGTCTATACTTATTAACGTGGCATGGTATCTTGGGAAAATATCGATGCTCCAAACGCTCCTGGATGCGAATGTTTTAACAGCTACGTGAGTTCAGGTCAGCAGCCTTGTCGATGGTAAGCTAGTAAGTTGTAAAGTGTAAATAAGTTTACAAAATGCATAAAATAATCATGAAATATAAATCTTAAAAAGTGAGGTATTTGCAAGATAACAGCGAAGGACACGTTTATAGTATTCGCGCTATGAAATTACCAATTGATTTAAATGTAATGTAAACAAGATCTACTGAAAGTGAGTGAGCAGTTTGCCTGAACTCACATCGGTTATCCCTCAGATAAGTTTTTGACTGTTCGGATTAACCGTTAATAGGTGATTATTCAGGCATCTCTTGATTACACTCACGACGGGGCAATGTACACCATACTTTGGCGAGGAGTTTTACTGCCAAATTACTCTCTGTGGGAAAAATGGTTGAGCGTTGATTTGTACAACACAGTTCTTCTTTCAGCTGAAATTAAATTTCCTCCGAAATCCCTTTTGTTGGTGCCATTTTGAAGCGATCTTCCCACTTGACACTCGAAACAGTTTCCCTTAGCAACTTAAAACATGGCTATCAGGTTACCTACATTTTGTCTATGGTGGAGGGCATGCCGTTTTAAGCCAGTCAGACGGCTTTGAAGCACTATTTTGTGACGCTTAAGTCATCTTTGAAAAGTACGCCAAATTGTTTTTCCACACTCGCGGTTCCAAATGCTTAGTTTCCCAAAATATATTTTCATGAGAGAGCATTTTATCGGCGTCTTGTTGATAACATTTGCGTTACTGCACACTTTTGGAATGGAAATTCATGCTCCAACTCTTGCTCCCTGTGTGCAGCTGCTGTGTGTCCTCTTGTGTAATCTGAGAGACCCTTTCGTTTTTTAATCACCCTTCGCACTTTTGGATCACTAGATTAGGTTTTAATTCTTGCACTTGGTCATTTACGTAGATGATTAAAAGATGTGACCTATGAAAAAACTCAAAATGTTCAGGGCTACTCCTGACGTTGAACTATTTGTTTTTCTATTGCTTCAGTGTTTCTTTTAACCTGTACGTCAAAACTCCTGCGCACTTTTTGTAAATTTGCACGCTTAACATTTTTTTCCGGTAGGTTATGTTTTTATTTACCTACCTGTGCATTTGCAGGAGGACTTGCAACTGACTGCACAGGAGACCGAGTACCTACGATCACTGCAACAAGTTGTCAGTGAACGCCTTCTGACGGAGATCTCTGTTTTGACTAGTTTATCGCCACCAGAGCGGTGCGCATGGATGTCGCTGCAAGAGAACTGGGAAAACCAACGTGAAAGTCTTTGCGTGTTGGCCCAGTTGATCCAGTAGGTTTTCTTTTTGAGTATTCTTCATCAGGCTAAGTCCTTTTTTTGCCAAATACCAAGACGAGAAGTTTTACCCACGTCCATAAAGACTTGGATTGTGTATACTGCTCGAAATGGGGAGGCACTTACTGTTGGCCATTCAAACTGACCATACAAGCTGATTTTTCAAAAATTCAAAACTTTCAGCAGTGGACTTGTTGATGAAAGTATACTCAGTAAGGTTTTTTGAAAGTAAGTTTAGGGACGTCAGAGTGCAATCGGAGGAGTGGATGAGATAATACAATGCGAAAAATATCACTCAAAGTGCATCGCTAATACGTCTGAAGTTAAAAATAGCAGGCACCTATTGCGTAAGCATCGGTGGGAACGCCGATCAAGATGTAACTTTTGGCATGAAGGCAACAAAAAGGCTAGTCATTCTCGTTAAAAAACATTTCAGAACCAACACGAGCGTTCACTGTGGAGCGCATGGTGCGCCATAGAGACCGAACTTAAGAAGTCAACGACAGCCAGGTCTTGGTGAAAGATTTGCAGTCATCGAATTAATGAAAAATTCTGTGTTCCAGATATTTGCATGGATAAGGAGGAGGGATAGCCGAGCACCAGAGGTATTTGTTTATTGTCCTGAGCCTTCAAACACTTACAGAAGTCGATCTTCAGACCTAAGAAACAGCAGCAAAAGGGGGGTAGTTCTAGCGGTGTACACCAATTTACTGTCAGAGGTCATCACTTCGTCAGGGCTATAAAACAGAAATCAAAAAGGAGGGGAGGAGGCAAATATAGGTGATGTATGTTAATGAACTGCCAGTGATGTCAAGGGTCGTCAGGACGTCAGCAACAACAATGGAGGCAATTGTAGAGGATGTGCGCCAATTAACCGTCAGTAATGGCTGTCTGGACGTGACTGTGTTGGGCTCTGTACGCCGGCGGCCTTCTCTTTTTCATTGCTGTTTATGCCCCCCACGACTTGACGGACTCTGACAGTGGCGTACACTACTACAGTTCCCCTTTTTTGTTGCTGCTTCTTATCTGCGATGCTCCGGTTCTCGACAGTCCTCTTTTCTTATCAGTGTAGTTAGTTAGGCTATGGTAAACTACACTGTTGCTTACATTGAATTTCATGTGCCATGCGCCGCTATCTCATAAAAATGAATAAAAAGTCGCGACGTTTGATTAATCGAGGTGCGTTAAGGCTACTAAAATTTAACCCTAACGGCTGCGATCTTCCAGGCCCGATGTCTTAGGAGAAGAGAGTGAAGTCTTGGGAAAGCAAGCATGTTAGAAATTTTATATTCTGTACAGAATGAATAGGAGCATAGACAGTAGGAATTGGAATATCAGACGGCCATGCAACCGCAAGCCAGCACACGGCGTCTGATGTGAGGTCTGCTCTACAGTCGTCACGTGAGATCCTGTGTGAGTCAGCCTGTGATTGGCTGTTACACAGGTCAGAAGCAGCGAGCCTTCAGAAAGTGCAATTCGATTTGAGCTAGTCACGACAGGCGTTCACAAGTGCACTTCATGTTGCGCTAGTCACTGCATATTCACCAATCAGAAGCGCATACTGCGCAAGCGGTGAGGAAGCTTTGCCTATGACAACACTGGCACTAGCACCAATCGAAAAGCGCAGACTATGCACCCAACAACCAAAGCTGGGTGGAAGGTAGTGGTGGAGGTTAACTGCATCGCGGAAGCTGCAGTGCTTGCGATCCACGAGGCGCAGACTACTGTTCGAAAAGAAATACGCAAATAACCAGCAGCTCGCACAGGACATGGCGTCAGAGGGGGGGGGGGGCACATGAATTCAGCCAAGCTCCCCCGTAGGCTTAATTGATTTATTTGAAGATGGTAAAAACTGCAGGATTTATTGGATCCATGAAATCTCGGGAAAGCTCTTTAGCTGCTACATCTCATTTCATAATATGAATAACGAATGAGAAAATACAAAATTGAATTCGTACAAAAAGCTCAAAAAGTTCATAAGGCACGGTCGCGAGGGCTAATTAGTAAAGAAAGCGAGTTAAAACAATGTGGAAAGAAAAAACAGAGAAAAAAGACGCTGAGGCGAAAAAGTGGGCAGGGACTGTGTAAATCAGGGAGCCGAATGTTACCAAAACAAAGCTGGGTTAACGAAATGCTCCAATTGTTTACAGAGGTCGAATTGCAGCTGAAGAGCTCTCCCGAGATTTCATGGATCCAATAAATCCTGCTGTTTTTTGCCATCTTCAAATTTGCACATGAATTGATCAATTACAACTCTAATCAGATTGAAGTGATGATCCTTGAACCTTATAATATGTTCTGCGCAAAAATGAGCATGAGCAGCCGATACTAGTATATGAAATGTCAAAGGTTTTATCACATTCCTCTCGACGAGCGCTTTCTTCTTCTTCTTCTTCGGTTTTTTTGCGCAGGAGTCTCAATGTTGACCGATCGAAGTAGTTCAGAACTGAGTGGGTTGCCATACATTGTAGTTGAGAAGAAGAAGAAGAAGAAGAAGACTCGATCGCTCGGACAATATGTTTATTCGCCTGACGTTTCGATATCCGTCGCGGATTCGTCATCAGAGACATGAGTAGCAGAAAGGTTATGTATGCACAGACGTTTGCAGTATTTATAGGATACAGTCATTACTGCAAGCATACAGCGACAATTAACGTTAATTGCCTTCTTGTGCGTGGACTGCTTGTTGGACGGCACGCGGGCTCTTACCTGTTGAACTTTCGTCTTGGGCGGTGAGCTCGGGCATGATGATTGCTCGGCCGTCTGGCTCCCCGGTGTTGGCGTACGATGAGGCGGTGGCCTGCCCATTCCTCAAGTGACGGCTTGCTTTGGCCACATTGAATCTCAGGATTGAATATGGATTGGGCAAATCGTTGCACTTGTTGATGGATTGGGGGCCCGTGAACCATGACGCAAGTAGTTCTCGGCTCACCCGATTGTCACCTCTTGCGAGAATTTCGGCCTCATCAAATTTGAAGATGTGGCCGGGTCTCGTCGAATGAGCCGCAACTTGAGAATTGGCATCATTTCGCCGCACTGCAGCCGCGTGTTCGGCAATTCGCGTCCTGAGAAGTCTGCCAGTTTCTCCGACATAGTTGCTTGGACCGCAACTGCACCAGATCCTGTAGACGACCCCAGATGTGTCTTGCCGTGGTAGTGGGTCTTTCGGCTTCATTATCTGACGCCTTATGGTTGCCTCGGGCCTGTGTGCGACTCCAACTCCAAGTGGTGCAAGAAGGCGGCCGACTGCTTCCGATGCGTTTTTGACATACGGGATCGAACGCCAAATCTTGGGGTCGGTGCGCTTTTGTTGGCCAGCTCGTTTGCGCAAGCACCGGTTGACGAAGTTGCGCGGGTAGCCATTTTCTCTGAACACCCGTCGGAGGTATTCTACCTCGGTAACTTTGTCTTCTTCTTCGCTGCAGTGCGTCTCAACACGCCGATAGAGTGTTTTTATGCAACTGCGTTTGTGGCTGATTTGGTGGTTGCTGTTGTAATTCAGTACTTGCATCGTGTTTGTCGCTTTCCTGAATACTTTAGTCTTTAGACCACCACAATCTTTTCGACAAATGAGGACATCAAGAAAAGCCAGCTGATTGTTCTCTTCTTCCTCCATCGTAAATTGGATGTCCGGGAAGATGCTGTTGAGATGTTCCTTGAACGTGAGCACCTGATCCCGTTCGATGACGACGAAGGTGTCATCCACATACCGAGCCCAGAATTTCGGTTTGTGGTGTTGGAAAACCAGCGACTCCAGCCGCTGCAGTACCGTCTCGGCTATGAGTTCCGAAATTGGTGAACCCATCGGTGTCCCCTTCACCTGCTCGTAGATCGTTCCGTCAAACGTGAAGTACGTCCTGAGACAGAACTTCAGGAGCTGTAGGATTTCCGCGTGTCCCAGGCGATTCTCCGTCTCATCGTATTTGTTTCGTAGGAGCAGTTCGACCGTCTCGATTGCCAAATCCTGAGGGATAGAAGTAAAAAGAGACGTAACATCAAAGGAAACCATGATATCACTTGGCAAGAGACTTACCCCTTTAAGTTTCTCCAAGAACTGTGTTGACGAGCGGACCGTGGTTTTCGAATCAGCGGTCAGAAATTTGAGACGCCGAAACAGCCACTTTGCTAGCCCGTACGTTGGAGTGCCTTTGAGTGATACGATGGGTCGGAGAGGAGCACCTTCCTTGTGCACTTTTGGGAGGCCATAGAAACGGGCCAAGGCCGTTTCTTGTGCCCTCGCCATGCGTCGGTCGGACGGCGTTATTGCACCCGAGTTCTCTAGAGCCAACAAGGTCGAATTTATTTCGCGTGTCAGCTTTTTGATGGGATTGGTTTCACAAGGAACATAAAACTGACGATCTTCCAGTAAGTTTTTCGCCTTCTGAAGGTAGTCGGTTCTGTCCAATACGATCTACCCAATCGAGTCAACTTCTTCTTCTCAATTGCTTTCTGGGACACGGATGTTCGCTTGTACTGGCAAACATTGTAGTTTAACACAATTTCAAAGTAAAATACGTGACCTGTGAGCCCTTCTATAATTAAAATAATAGTGCTACTAATTTATCTACCTCGTGCATTTTAGAGTTGAATCAGTTGAAACTGACCTTGCCTCAGTCATTGTGTCTGCCCTGCTGATGAATGTAGCCGATGGCGTCGCTGCGCTGGAGTCGACAACGATGATTCCTCCGGAGGAAAGAGTCATTTATTATGGCTATATTCGAGACAGTATTGAAGCGCTCTCCTGGTTTGACATCGACGTTAACGACGCAAAACAAATGATAGCAGTCAGTCTTTTTGCCCATTTTACTTTATTGCACTTTAAGCCGCACGCATCTCATACTTCCGAGAATAATATTTGCACAATTGATGTTTATTACAGAGTTGTTCCGTCTTCACCTTCCAAATACGCTTTTTACACAAAGACCTAGACGTTTTGCAATAAGATTCGCACTCACAGTGTTTAAAATTGGAATTGTTTTGGACTTGCGGAAACTGCGCAAGTGCTTGTCCTGATAGGAAACCGGAAAAAGCGCCAATGCCCACTCGGAGCCCTGTGCTTATTTTCAGTGAGTTTAATGTTGAGGTTAAGGTTTAAACTAAGATTAACGTGAAAACTAGCTTCAAGGTCATGGGCAGGTTAGAGGAAAGGTTTGTGGTGGAGGTTAAATACTAGGGTAAGGACACTCTAATAGTTGCATTTCCTCTGATACTGCGCGGGATCATTTATACATTACCGAAGCTGAGAGCGGGGGGATCCTTATTCAATTTCTTACTATTGTCGTCCAGAAAGCTTTGATATTCAGCAACCAATTCCGTTTTCAAAGCGATATCTTATCCACTAAATGGACCCTATTGTAGAGGGCTTTATTGTTTTATAAAAACGTTGGCTTATCTATCGAAGTACACCACAACAATCCGGTGGCACATTGTTACAAAATACTAAGGGCTGCGAGAATTTGTAAAGATCATTTTTGTGGCCTTCTTCAATTGAAGTTTTGTGTGTAAATTTAGTTTTTATTCATATTGGCGTTCAGATAGGATTTGTTATAGCAATATTTGTTTGGGAATTGTTTGGAGCAAACATTTCTAAATGATTCAAGAATAACTTAGCAAGCATGTTAAATTACCATCGTTAATGTCATTCTGCTTATACCATTAGCTGCCTTGCGGCGTGGCTTGTGAATGGACCCCAACGATACAAAAATGAGACGAGTGAACGCCTACCTCCCAGTTTTTATAATCCCTATCGAAAGCATTTCAAGTTAAATATTCCGATCAGTAAACTGGTCAGGCATGTAGACTGTACATTGTCCTATTAACCCAACTTCGAATGATTTTTCGAATAGGGTTCGTCCGAGAGTTAGAACAAAATGGTCTCCTAGGTCGCCCTGTATGCCGAGAAGACGAGCACGTTCGGTTAAATTGCTCAACTTCCTGATGTGACGATGGTAGCTCAGAAGTAGAGCACTCGGCAAGGAATGCCGAAATTGGCGGTTTAACTGTGGAATTTCTTCTGTATTTGTCAGTTTTCATTGCATATATTTTGCCTTAACATGTGTTCCTATTATTGGCATTTGGTATTTTACCATGCACCCTACCTAGACATGAATAAGACAAGGCTTTGAAGACCAAATTGGTAGCTGAATATCAGAGCTTACTAGGGGAAAACGGTAAAACATTGAACGAGGATCCGCCCCCTCCCAACTCCGGCGACATAGATGATGCTGCGCAGTGTTACAGGAAATGCATGTATTAACGTGCTTTTACCCTAGCAAATAACCTCAGCCACAAACCTTTCCCTTAATCTTACCCATTACCTTGAAGCCAGTCTTTCTGTTAACCTTAGCTTTAGCCTAAACGTCAGCATTAATCTAACTGAAAAGGATCACAGGGCTCTGATTGGGTGTTGGTTCCTTTTTTGATATCCTGTCAGGACAGGCCATTGCGTAGTTTCCGCAAGTCCAAAACAATTCTAGTTTAAATCACTGCGAGTGAGAATGCTATTAAGCAAAAGCTAAGTTAGTGAGAACGCATGGACCGACTTCATGCAGTACTTGACATTTTTGTCTGATAGTTCTACTGGAACTTCCCCAAATCTTTTAACTAAAGCCTTTCTTCTCTGAAAGTCGGCATCCAGATGCAACTGAAATATAACGTTATCAGGGTGCAAAATAGTGAATACTACACCCCCGCTTTCGTGAAATTTTCAAATTGACAATGCATTTCAGGATTTTAGTTGACAGTTTATGAGCTAGCAAGTCTTCTGTATATATGCTCTTCTGACGAATTGAAATTATTTGAAGTTCATGTTGAGTCTTATTACTCATTAGGGCAAACCTTATAACAGGCAATCTTACTCTATGGAATGATTTACTCTTCTAATGGGCTTGAAGACAAACCAATGGACTAACCAAAACCTTAATTTTATTTTCATTCCATTCTGAAGGTGTTCCTACTATTTTGACACATGCATTAAGATAATCCTGATTAATATGCTTAAGGTGCTTTCTTATCCGTCACTTTTAGCTTTGGCCTAGTTCATTTGTTTTAAACCTCTACTTAATTGATTAAAGTGGCTTTGAGACAATCGCAGAAACCTGTTATAAGACTTCCGAATAAAACTTATTTAGTACGTGTAACCGTAGGCTATAGACTGCTCATAGAATCCCACTGTAAGCCCAAGTGTCAACTATTCAAGGGTTATTTATATGGTGCTGATTTCTTGGAAAAGGCCATAAAAACGAGTGTCTAATGAAATCAATATTCCACAAACTAAATATGCTTATCTGTTAAAGCCGCACTCTTATCGCTTTGATTTAAGCGATAAAATAGCATATTTGTGAGAACCAGACAGCTAAATTAAAGAGCTCAAAAATTAAGGGATGCGCGTTAAGAAAAGTGTCTTAATTGCCTCAAAGACAAGTTATTTTTAAAAGCACTCTACGGTTTTCGTCTTATGCTTGAACATTTGTCCCGCGGCTAATATTTCCTTCTTTTTAGCGTCATGCCAAATATGAAGAACAGGTCGGGGTAAGTCATGGGATTTTCAAATACGCCTGAGCATTTTCTCAACCGATTAATCCATTACAAGTTACCATGGGCACAAAAGGGTGTCGTTTGAAATTATACGATTATAAATATTGATGCATCTCAGTGCCTTTGTTAAATTCGAATGCTTTTTGGTGTCTGGAAACTCCAAGATCAGTCGATGAATCCACTTTTTTAAAACGGCCAAAATGCTTTCCCTCAGTGCCTGCCTCCGTCTGGCTTGCAATATCTTACTTCGTTTATACTTCCTACTTAAGCAAAAAAACAGATGACTAGTAACCTCTATACGTATGCGCAATGTCGAAATCACGCAGCTCAAAATCAGGCCTTGGAGTAAAATGATATAAATGCCGAGTTTATTGTAAGCTGTGCTGATAACCTTACTATCACGGTTATAAGTGGTTCTAAGAATAAGCAGTATCATTAGTTGATACTGCTGGAGAATGTACTTGGTGTAAAGGAGGGGGTGGGTGCAAGGGGAGAGGAAAGAAAGCTGATTTCCGTCGTTTTTCTGCACCAAGAGATACGTAGGCGTAAGTTGTATTTGAATTCAAGTATTTGTGGGCTATATGATGTATGCATACCACAAACGCGAAGTATCATCTTATGAAATCGTCACTAGTGTCTGAAAATACTTTAACCCAACGTTCTATGTCTCATTCCCAAAGTGACCAAGATAAAATAAAAGTATCCGTCACGAAAAACGCTGCAACTTTTGAAATTCTCACACAGCACACTACTTTTTTTCTGTGGGCAGTGCCTGAAGCGCTTAATCGAAGAACACACTAAATTGAATTTAGTGAAAAATAATTGCCCAAGTAGTAAAAACTGTTAAATTATGGCATTGTTCTATGTTTACAGGTACTAGAACCTTGTTTATTATCTATCGATTAGGATATATCCAAAAACAATGAAATAGGCAGTTTGAAATAAGATACTATAATTGCTACAATTCTGTGCAGAAGAAGAAGCGATCACTGGAACAAGAGGTTTATTGTCCTGGCGTTTCGGATTCCCGAGGACATCCAAAACGCCAGGACAATAAACCTCTTGTTCCAGTGATCGCTTCTTCTTCTTCCTGAACTGCTTCCTGGAACTCGCATATTCAATTATATTGGCAATTCTGTGCAACTTAGCAAACCCCTTAGTACTGTGTATAATTGTCGAAATCTTATTTTTACTGACGTGAATAGTAGTGATTATTGTGTTAATCGTTTTCTTAGTAATATAAACCATAATAAGGACCGGATGATTATAAATCAATTGTATCACAGTGTCTGTTTGCTAATTTTTAATTTTCGCACTTCAAAACTAATAGTTATTCGAATAACCGTGACTTTATGTTCGACGTTTAGTTGTAAATGACAGGATAGAAAATGATCATGATAGTGATATTGCTGGCTAAGATAACAATTTAGAGAGGAAGGAGGAGGAGGAGGAGGAACATTAGCGGTCTTGGGAATGACCGCTTTATATTAATGGTGTTTATCGTTTGTAAAATCAGCTCTCACGAAACGTGTTGCCTTATCTACGTGCTTGCTCATTTTTTAAAACCACTGCTCTTTCAGAGTCTTTTTCCGAGGGATGTTGTTCGAAGGACACCTAGGCCCAGCATGAGCAGACACCGTAAGTAGACAACTACCTACATGCAGAACACCAGTACTGTGTATACTTTTATGTACTTGGGGCTCTTTAGACCACTCAATATAGCCTGATCATTTCTTGAGCAGGAGAATGTAAATAATTGATTCAAAACTTCTTGAAGTTGAAGCAGTAATGTGTGGAGGTAAGATACTGACAAATTCCCTGCTAGCATATTTGTGCTTATTTGTGATTCATAGATGAAACTTTCATGCTAAGACTCTCCGTATTTTATTCAGGCTGACTGTTCATGATGCGTCAGAAGAACGGCATTGTTATATGAAAACCTCCTTAATAGGCTTATGATAAACAACGATCAGTGAGGAACTTGTATAAGTAGTCTATTATGAGATTACGCTTGTTTGTGCCTTTGGTTTGTCTTATGCGTGCCGAAAGGTACGTTTTTAGCATTCTTAACTGCGAAATTTAAAATCCAAATATCTAACTACTGATTCATCTTTGATCAAATCTTTCAATGTCCAACTCGATGCATCTTCCTAGTTTTAAGGGGCAGAAACCTCTGTATTCTTTTATATCCTGGAGTGAAAGGGCCTGAAATATCTTACATTAGTGATGGTTATAAGGTCATTGTCGTATTCTAATGCTCGTCTCATTCATATTCTATGGAGCAAAGCCACAAATCTGGACATTATGACAATCAAACGAAAATACGATGCTGTGCATGGTTTGCAAATAAACGGAATACCACGTTCAATTTTAATGATCGAATATATTTAGCACGCAAATATTTCTGTGTTTACTTCCACGAAGCCTTCAATCAAAATTTCCAGTGAAAATAACATTGCAGGCACTTAAGAGTGATGCTATATTATGCAACCTACTCGGAAATGTATTTAGTAAAATTCAATGGTACACGTAAATGTCATCTCATACCATTCACAAGATATTTTTTCGTCCAATAGTTCCTGTTCCGTGTACGCAATCGGCACCAATGAAAAGAGGGAAAAGAAGAAGTGTTCGATAAATATTCGCACCTTATAGCTCCGCTTTCCGAACCAGAGGAAAGAAGACGACAGAAATCGGAGGGGGTTTGTGGAAAACCTGAAAACCATGAATGATAAAATACTTTGGATGGTCTTCCGGATGATTAAACAAAAAGCTTACAAGCGATCGAGCAGTCAGAAAGCCAATCTACACTTTTTATTGATTTTAATTTAAAAATTGTGGAAACCTCGGAGCGTCTATCACCTACTTTACAAAATCCCTTATTAAATTACAAATATATAAATGGCAGATAGGCGCACGGTGATCAGTTTCAGGATACACCCGTCCGACCCCGGTGCCTTTGGGGCTCTCTCTCTTTTGAGCCACGCTGCAAGGCAGATAATGATTTAGGCCATAACCGGAAGGACATAACCGACAAGGACAAGGGTGACTGAGATAGCCATTTCTGGCTTATCAACCATCGTCAGCTAGTCATACCCAACCTGAGCGTTGGACTTTGAAATAACAGGATCATGGGTTCGAACCTCGTGTGAGGCACTAATATATGCGCCATCACTTTGGGTTGGGTATAATTGGCTGACGATGGCTAATAAATGGTCATCGCGGTCTCCCTTGTCTTTGTAGGTAATGTCCTTTTACATTAACAAATGTATATTTTCTTACCGGAACTAAAATTCCTGGCTGCAGATTATCGGATAAATCAAGAAGCAGTGATAAGAAGACGTTTCATCCTCCATTAAATTCTGAAAGTCAGATCAGTCGCTTATCCCGCATCGAGAATTTGTGTCCTGTTATCCAAAGATTTACAACAGTATTATTTGTTCAGAAGACGAAGATGCGATCACTGGAACAAGATGTTTCGGATTCCATCGAGAATCCTTAGTCATAGGTAATCGTAAACAGGTCTGAGACATGCGCAGATAACATCAACATCTTCAGAATAAGCTCCAAGTATCTTGTAACATCATCACCTACGGTTTAGACCATCTAAACCACAAACTTAAAAACGATTTTCTTTGGATTTCTTTGTGCGCTACCTGCAAATCAAACACAGATAATGCTTAATTTAGGCTGCCGGAACCTGTTTACATTACTGATTTGTGAGATCCTGGGCACCAGTGTCTCCCAGACCATCGCTGGTGCCAGTTGGTAAGGGTCCGCATGAACTCCTGACCTCCAGCGCTTAGGTCGATGGTTGTTGGATAAAGAATGTATACATGCTGACTGAAATAAGACTGCGACTACCTTCTCTACGCATTTATGGTATCTGCTCTCAAAGGAGTTTCAGGACCCTCGAAGGCGGATATTCATTTCGTCCAACTGTGCACTTTATCTGTTTATTTAGCCATCATGTTTAAAAGGGCAGGAGAAATAGATAAGATGTTCATTAATTTTTTCCTCAATTTTCCTAAGGCTTAACACTCACCATAGCGCCTGGGTATCGCGATACTATTCAACCGGAATCTCGCCAGGGTTTCCTGAACGTAATTGTTGAGGACAACTTAAAACGTGTCTCCGTTTCTGAATATATAAAAAGGATGAGCCAGCAGAGTACGCAGGTAATTTCACTTTTAAAAGCTTCTTGCTAACGTTTGCTCGTGGCTTTGTCTGTTGCATTCGGTTCGGATTCTGAACAACTATTTGAAAATCGACTGTTCGCCCGAACTGACGTGCGCCAACACTCATGAATGTCTCTCCCGGATGCAGCTGACTTACGAATTATTTTGGAATATGATCTGAACTCTAGGCAGGCATTACAGCATTACGGGTCTTTCTTGAACTTCTTTCCGAATATGCTTGTACATAAAGCAAGCTAAAAGGGTGAGGATAGCTTATAAGTATCACCATAGGATCACGGAATCCCAAAAATCTGTAATACTCAAGCGATAGTGATGTAGAAGCTACTTGCTTTGTGTGTAGGCATAGCAAATGAAAATAACCATACAGTTTATTGTGGATTATGCTTTACAACTTTTGTAAAGCAACTTAAATGAAATCATGCAGATAGAAGATATGTAGATACTTAGATTAAACGGAAACATAGTACTAATAAAGAAGCTTTTCAGTAATTATAACGTTTATTTCCTGTTGAAACGTTTGTTCAATGGATATAATATCTCTCCACCGACCCCGTAAAACATAACTCTGGGGGTTTAGGATTAATATGGTGATACCTATAAAATTTCCTTACCGTTAAAGTACGGCTATGTTTACTGTGCACTGTCTTCTTTGAGGCGTCATAATCATAATATCAATCTAACATTATTTTTCGGGCCGAATGCGCACGCAATTACTTTTATTGGAGACTTTATTCTTCAATTTAACACTTGTGTAGCCATTTTTATTTGAAACTCTACAGATTCCCGTATGTTAGAAAATGCCTGAACTTTTAACTCGTGAGATCCTTAAATCGAACATTTATTATTTTATATAAAGTAAATCAATGCATATGTTGATGTTGTTCAGTGAACTTTTGATGCTCATAGTTTATCCAAGTGGATATGAATCATTTTACACCTTTCAAGCATGATTAATAAATGCGTTAAGAAATGGCCACTTGGGTAGGCCTCATTATGTCTTCAAAGTGTCCCAATCACTATTGTCCTCAAACTAAGATGCGCCTTGCTTTAAAAGACACGATTTAGAACAAAAGAAATCTAACTAGTAATATATCTGCCTGCTTTCTCACATGAAGGATTCTGTTTTGCGCTACTTGAAGTTCAAAAGAAGATTTTAGACTGCTTGCACAGTCTAGTTTTCAGCAAGTGCAATCTGCGCACTTGAACAAGTGTACATTCAGCCAAAGATAGCATGGTAATATGTATGACACAAGATGTTCCTCAGTATCACACCGTGACCTGAGTACTGTTTCCACGGGAAACCATATTTCGACGTTTCGGCCACTACTTCATGAAGTGGTGAGCAGCTGATATATCTGTTCTTGATAACTTTTTCTAACGCCGGTTTAGCCGACATGAGGCCTGCAAGTGGACCTGACTCGTTCACTTGAGTATGGGCGGTTCGGATAGCGGTGAATGGGATGGCGAAAAAAACCTGCCACAGCAAGGTACTGACGCTAGATTATCGCTGGCAACGTTCTTCATTCGCATTCGATGCGCCAAACTAGTTATTTAAATTTAGACGGGCGGAGCTGCACACTGGATCGGATTGCATTAATCTCCGCTGCGGAGTCTATTAGTTCTTGGAACTTTTAAGTCTGTTTTTTTATTTAAACTGCCTTAATTTATTTATTAGAATCGACGGCGGACGATTTCGGCTATATGCACGAGAATGGGGCTGATGACAGCCTGATTGCAGAATGCGACAAAGCGCTTCGCTTTTGATACTGATTAGTGGTCTGTTATTCTCGCGGGCAGTCATATAATGAAGACCAATCAACAGTTAATTCGTTGAGTTATCCAGCATTACGTAATTATTTACGATACGGACAGCACTGACATACATGGTTCACCAATGTTGTGCCCTTGCCTGACGCAGTATAGAGGAGTTCGCCTCATCAGTAGTTCTTCCAGCGTTTCTCGCTTACTTTCGGTTATAGTAAAACACAGTATGGTAAATAACTATGTAGTGCATACTACTGACAGCTTGTGGGCTGTTGTGAATATTACGCGGTTATATCGTGGTAGTTTATGGACGTCAGCTCAACTATGGATAGCAGGTTTCGAACCGAGTCTGACAGTATCTGTGCTAAATGAAGCTACACCAAGTTCACGCCCTAATTTCATCGGAAAGTACCCGTTACTATCAACGACCATAACAAAAGGCTAGCTCGGAATGTGACGGGCTCTAAACAAAGGTTAAAGCAGAGTCTTCAGCACATACAAAATGACTTGTTTAGCCATTTGACAGTTCACTTAAGTTAAATCTGATAATCAAGCATACTGACCTGCACTTTAAGTTAGACAGGGACCTCTATATCGCCCAGATAAACAGTTTTCTGCTGAATTATGAAGGAGAGACGGTGAGTAGAACTCCGAACCCCTGACCTACTCTGTGTGAAATTTAGCCCTCCAACACCAAACTACAAAAATTCCACCAAACCTGGATTCAAAC
>JAYGXS010000003.1:54909267-54934999 GCA_036362985.1 Ligula intestinalis
CACACACACACACACACACACACACACACACACACACACACACACACACGTGTGTCTGGGTTCTCGGGGCTGCCAAGCACCACTCGAACAAGTCCCTTTTTCGCCACTCTCGGCCACCAGGAGTCACTTAGGACCACGGCGCTCCAGAGGAATGACGTTTGCTCAGTTGGATGGGGAAGGAACCAGAGCCTATGGTCCATCGGCCGTGAGCAATTGAGCATCTCCATCTTGCTTAACAACAGGGTGTCGGTAATGAAAGTCTTCATTTCGTGGCCAAAGGAGATGACACAGGAGAAATTCAGTTGAAGGCGAGGGAGGTCTGACGATGCTTGAGCTCGGCCACATCAGAAGTATAGTTGCGTGTTCATCGCACGATTGAGGCCACCAGTTATAGGGGGTGAAGGCTAATACCGTTAACCCTAACACCTACAATCTTCCAGGCCCGGTTCCTTAGGAGATTGGAGAAGTCTTGGGAAGGCCCGAGTAGAATTGATAGTGTATTGTGTACACAAAGGAACGGAGAATAGCTGTGGAGAATTTGGACTTCGGAGCGCAAGTCCTAAGTGATGTCCTAATTGATGTCTAGGGGCCGAGAGTCGGGAAAAAGAAACTTGTTCAAGTGGTGCCTGGGTAGCCACGGGAACCTAGACACACGTGTGTGTGTCCGAGTGGAAGCAGGTTAAGGCTCGGCAGGTCAGCGCGACTGGAAGCGTTGACTGAGGTATTGGATGACCTTGAGGCAGCTGGCGTTGGACAATGACGCCGGACAAAGCAATAGAGAAGGTGGGACGGCAGAGACCGCTACATGCACCCCGAATAACGCCTGCCGCGCTCTGACCTAGTTCCCTTCTTAGTCCAGCTTATCTACCACGAGACCTGTTTAGGGAAACTATCCCCTACCCATCAAAATTCATAAAACACTAAAATAAATCTTTAAACATGACTGTAAATAGACCAAATGATCAAAGGGCGGTTCAAAAGAGAATTGAAACATAAGCTATGTTCCCTTCGGTCCGTTTGTGTGCCGGCCCTTTTTGGAAATGCTTTTACTCGGAAGCGGGCTGATGCTTATGCAATTTGGGTTTCTTATCTGCAGTTTTACGCACGCATAAACTGAACTGAAGCATCTAGGTAAAGTATACTGAAGACTTATTCCTTGGACTAATGTTGGAGGGACTTGGACTTTCTCAAAACTTTGTACCTTTCTCAAGAATGCAGGTTAAACTTTTACAACTACCAGGCCAATCGAAAGCCCGAAGTCCAGATCAGCACGCGGGCCAAACGGGTGAAAATCAATCCTAAGGGAATTTTAATACTGCTGACTTCAGCTATAGGAACTAAGAACATTAACACAGTATTTAACTTTAAAATCCATCGATTCGGGATATGACTAGTCGAGAACTCGAAGAAGCCAAAGACAATCCCCCAAGCAATACGGGCATTGTAATTCTTAACGAGTGGAATTGCAGCACCGCACGCATAACACCTCCGGAGAAAGTATTTTGCGTAAGAAGTCAGTTGATATTGATGGAATATTCAAAGGTAATCAGCAAAATGGGCTTAAAATTATTTAACAGTGGAGCTGAAAACTGTTGCTGGCAAAAGAAGATCCGCATTATGTTAAACTTGATACCTTTCAGTGTTTTTTCCCCAGATAAGTGCCAATAACTTCTCCCTGCTACCACTACCTCCTTATTCCCGCGCCCCTATCAGGAGTGCACCCGTGAAGAAACGGCGTACCGTCAGTAGACCATCGTCAGTGAAGCCAGAGGACTGGCGTCGTATGGCACCAAATACACAGGCACGGCCCAGGAGTCCACTGTTATATCATGGCAGGAAATTACACTGCCAACAAAATCTCTTGGCGGAACGGGGTTACCACAAGTTCGGAAACAACATCGGCGAATATTTGACCAGACTGGACATCATTGAACACATTCAAAGTTCTAACCAGAAGAAGGGTAAGTTCCCATTTGAACCGCCGACTCATGACGCGCTACACAAACCTTTATTTGCAAATGTTTAAAAGAAACTTGCTATAGTTCTAGCAGACAAACAAGCACTTGGAATAGCCAGCTGAAGTAGGTTAAATATGTTGAAAATGTTAAACTAACCTTTGCAGACAGTCACTTGCAAATTCTGTGGAATCAATTCAACTACCTGCCTTTGTGATGTTTGTTTTTACTAGATTTAAAATATTCACCTGAAAAAAGTAGGAGCTGCCTACTTGCATGACAGGTGCTAAAAGCGGACAGTATTTGGTTTAGACGTTTAACATACTGTATAATGCAGGGTAGATGCTATCAGTGGCTATCAGAGTATAGAAGGCCAATACAAAACTTCCTCCTTGGTACGGCATACTCCCTCGCCTCTCAGACACAAGGAGAAGTTTCGCGTGATGTTAAGACTAATAGGATTTTACCCAAACGTCTGCGATCTTCGAGGCCTGGTTCCTTAGGAGCTGGGAAAATTCGTGGGAAGGCCAGAGTAGTAGGAAGAGTATATTCTGTATAAAATGAATCGGCGGATAGACAGTAGGAAACTGACTATCAGACGACCGCACAATCGCAAGACAGCGGACGGCGTATGAAGTCAGGTCTGCTCGGTAGTCATCAAATGAGGTCCTGTGTTAGTCGTCCTGTGATTGACTGTTACAGAGACCGGAAACAGCGAGCCTTCCGATATTGCACTTCGACTTGGGCTAGCCATGACAGGCGTTTACAAGTGCACTATCGGCAGGTGTTAAGGCTAAGAAGGCTAAATCCTAACAGCTCCGACCTTCCAGGCCAATGGTTCCTTTTGGTGAAGAGAGAAGACGGTGGGAAATTCAGATTGTTAGGAATAGTGTATTCCGCAGAAGGATAGGCGAAAAGATGGAAGGAGTTTTGACTCGCGGACTAGTGCATTCGTTCCCTAGTCGGGTCGGGTCCGGAGTGATGTCTGAAGGCAAACACCACATTGTTGTCTGTGTCCCACGGATTGAGGCCAACCTACTAAATGAGGTCAGTCTACTAAAGCGGGAATGTCATTGGATGGACTGAGGCCAGAATGGGGGAGAATGGGTGCATGCGTTTGGTTGCGAGTCAGTTACATCTGGCAGCAGTGGCGCATGCCTCAAGGCAAGCGTGAACACTGCTCTCGTACGAGGTCTTATGCTCTGAGTGACCTCGTCTGGTGCCTCAAGTGTTAGGAGGGCGTTGGTCAGACACGACCACCACAGCACTTCGTGTTGAGCTAGTCACTACAGAAGTAGATGCGATAATCGAACATGTCTGATTCACCCTCAAACTGATAATCAAAGACAACAGCCACAGTTTGCAGACACGGTGATATAGCATTTATAAGATGCGATATTTACGCAACCACACATCCAGAACTAACAGCCCCTGCATTTGGCACGTGCTTGTACTCGCTGTGGTAGTGCTTTTCTGAACGCCATTCGAGCCATCAATTACCGCGATGCCATCAATGATACCTGTGGTGGGTGCGTAGCGTCTAAATAGGGGTTGTACTCGAAGCACTATAAGAATGGCTGAGTTTTGTTTAAGACGAAAATCTCGATTCGCAACTGCGTGTCGGCAACCGCGTTTCTCAACCTATGTGCACGATGAGTGATATAGAGAAAATACTACAGTGAAGTCGAGTTGAAATTTCATGAAAATTTTGTCAGCCATATCAGAAGATTGTTATTGTGTCTTTATATCACGTCGGGGTCACCAATTTGTAGGGCTCTAAGTATTGTTTGTGCCTAGATCACAGCAATCATTAGGCCAAATCCCACGTTGATAGTTTAAAGGCAGAAGTCACCAGAAGGAGTGATTTATGTGTACAGAACTCTCAATTGGTGTCTCAGGTGGCAGTGAACACAGTGACTGCGTCCAGCCAGACCTGAGAGAGTGTGAGACAGCGGCGGCAGCTGCTTTAGTAGGAGTGCAGAGAAGATTCGAGTGATCTCCAATTGGGGCGTGCTACATTACCCGAGAGGTTTCCTGTTGGATGGCACCGGCTGACAGGGCGGGAGGAGGGCAGCCATGACCTCGCACTTGTGTACGTTTCCCCCGAGTGGAAATCGCCCAAGTATCTGCAGGTCAGCGCATCTGAATGCGCTCACTGCGATAGTGGATGACCTTGAGGCAGCTGGCCTTGAACAAGAACGACGAACAAGGCAATGTTGGGTGTCAGATACCGCTGTGATAAATATTCGACCATTTTTATTCAGCAGTGTGGCCGCTGAAAATAGTGCTTGTCCCAGAGCTCTCGACCAATCACAGCTATCAAAGTTAGGGCCAATCAGAGTCAGGTTCAACACACACACTCGGGACGCCAGCACTCATGATGCCACCTGCCGACTTCTTCTAATATCTTCTCTAATCTTCCGGTGCAGAAAACAACACCCAACTGCGGTCTCACTTCTCTTCCTATTCAGGACCGGGCCTGGAGGTCGCAGGATCTAGGGCATTCCGTGGTTTACACACCCGCAGCCCACCCACCACCCGTATAAGTGGTGGAATCACGGCAACCGGCGATTCAAATGCGCGTAAAGCAAACATGCCAAAGAAACCAGGCGAAAACTCTCGACGCGGGTGGCAGAACACACAACAGCAACGAGAGGGAAAGAGATTATTCAAACTTTCAATCTGTGACTCCCTTGGTGTGACCTGATTACAAGATCATGTTCGACGAGGCCGAAATCCCTATGAGAGATGACAATAGCTTGAGACGTAAGCCGCTGGAGTCATGTTCCTTAGGTGTGCAGGCCGGCAACGAACACATCGATCTCCTTCCTACTCACCAGGTGCTAAAACTTTGTCTGGGCAACGAAATTAGTCAAAAGGGAGCACTAAGATGAAAATTGCTTCAGATCTTTGTATCGGTGAGTCAAATAGTCGTTTAATAATTACCGGGAAAACCAAATTATTCTGGAACTACATCCCTGACCAGCGGAAGGCACTCATAGGGATTGGTGGCCGTCAACTTGATGAAATAGACAGTTTTAAATACCTCGGCGCGAGGGTGTTACCCAATCGACAGAGTAAGGACGACATTGTCTCCCGAGCTGATGCTGCTCACTGGGTTTTCTAAATCCTCCTAAAATGCCTAGGGATCCGACGCGACATCTCCATCGCTACGAAGATCTATCGGGGAGTGTTAAGGCTATTAAAGTTAAGCCCAACGGCTGCGATCTTCCAGGCCCGGTTCCTTAAGAGATGGGAGAGAAGTCATGGGAAGGCCAGAGTGATAGGAAGAGTCTATTCTGTACAGCTGGAAAGGAGAAAAGTTAGAAAGAAGTGTTGACTGCCGAAACGCACGTCTAGCCATGAGGCGGGCTAAATCCGGAATAATGTCTGGCGACGTTCATCCGAGCAGCCACCGTTAGCTGTCTGGTTTTGTGCAGCTTTAAAGGTGATTGGTTGGACCGCGCGAAGTTATGCCGTGGTGTGGGCGCAGCCGAGACTGGGCGAGTAAGTAGGTCGTGCCAGATAGGGTGCGGGCAGTCAGTGTGATTGCTGTCTTGGCGTGATGAGTCAGCGATCACGGGTCCCAATGCTGGCACTAACGCCCACTACAGATCCATCTCTACCGTGCATCTGTCTAGTCAGCCCTCCTCTGTGGATGTGAATTCTTTGTGCGTTTGAGCTGAGCGAAGGCTGGGGGTATTTGACAACCGCTGCCTGAGGACTATCCTTCGAGTGAATTATACCGACTACATCTCAAATGAGACAGTCCGCACTGGGTGCGACAGTATCATAAGGATATCACAAGCCATCCAAGTAAGACAACTGAAGTGATTTAGGCACGTTCTCCGTCGTCCGTCTCACGAGTTTTGCTGTCCTGCCCTCAATCCGGCGCCGCAGCCCACCTGGAGGCGTCGAAGAGACGGACAACTCAACACTTGGCTCGCCACCGTTCGTCAAGACATGGAAGCGGTTCTTTGACCTTCGGTATTCGGCCTCCATTGCCAAGGAAGAGAATGGGTGAAGCTGTCCAGATCCGCTGTCGCTAGTCATTCCGTGTGGAGAGGTGCCGTCCGTATTATAATTGGCACTCACCAGATGAGGTATTTTCACAACCGTATCAGGCAAGAATGAATATTTATTACGACCATAAACGACGCGAGTGATGAATTCGCGGCAGCCGACGACTCGGATGTGGGTCCTCTGATTATCGCATAAAGTACGAACACCTGTGATGCAGACAGGAACTGCCACTTACAGCAGGTATCCGGTCGCGTAAAAATGTATCTTAGCCCATGAATCTGGAACCTTCATCTGCCTTGTCTCTGATTATTGGTTCGAGAGGGAATTCGAGACTTCGAAAGAATAGAGTTCTTGTTGCAGTGGCCGAATCTACTCCTGGACTGTTGGAACTGACCTTGTATGCGGACATTGGAGTCCATTATATTTACACTGAGTGGTTCTTTTATATGGACCGGTGATCCTAGATCAGGGCAAACGTATTTAAAAGTTACAATTCTGTTGGATACGTGGTTTTCAGTGAAAACTAAATGAATGCAAAATTTAAAAAGTCCTACAAGCGTTGGATCACGCATAACCTGAACTAGTAAGTCCATGTACTACGTATTGTAGATATTCGACCAATACCCGGGACAGTTTATTTAAGTTAGTGATGTTCGTACAGAGCAAAAAAGGGACTACGAGCTGACACGTATGACGATCGTTGTGGTCAATCACTCCTAGCACTGTTGGCTGATTCCCATCCCGCTCCCTTTAATATACCTGATGCCTCCTCTTGTGTCTGCTTCTGGGAAGTTTTGTTATTGGACCCAACAGCAAAATTATATCTTCGTAGGGTAAATATTAACGAGGCCACTGCCCTCACGAACGCTGGAAGCTGCCAGTTATGAAAAGATATAAAAGCTGCTAATGTACCACTTCTAAAGCACCAATATGAAAGTACAACCGACGCGCCGCAGCATGACGCAATGGCCTGCGATATATACTAAATGGCCTGGGATGGGTGCCGGATCATACCAGAACACGTACGACAAAAAAATTAGGGGTCTATTCCTACACCGTAGTGCTTCATGTCACCCACAGAACTCCACCTAATACCAAACAGGTCACGTTGATCAGTTTAATCCTGCAATCGAAAAGACGTGATTACAGACCTTGGCGCGCCTCTGGGAAAGTCAATAATATATGTCGAAAACTGCGCCAACGCTCAACTTCTTGTGGCTGCTGGCAAGTGCGCATACACGAGCCTGCCTACCCCAATCTGGTCCGACCAATCATCTCCCTGTGGCTGACTCACACAAGACCTTATTGCAACGACTGTCACGCTCACACGCTTCGGACGCGGCACTCTCGTGAGTGGTTGTGCACTCGTCGTGCACACTTGCTGTGCACACTTCCTCCTACCTATTCTCCACTGGGTTTTTGCAGAATACAGTATCCCTTCCATCTGGTGTCTCACATTTTCTCTTTCTCTGCTGAACCGGGCAACGGTTCTACCTATTAACTTTGTGGGATACGAAGTAGTCCGGTCGAATAACAGAAGATTAACGCCTCCCAATGCTTACAAACTAGTCAATAAGATAATGCGTGGAAGGCCAGGGTGTTATGGATAATTTAATTAAGTTTAGAAGGAGTAGAATGTGAGTAATAGGTGAGTGACTCCCGGACGCGTGTAGTCCAGCCATGAGCCGGCCGGGTCCAGAGTCGTATTCCGGCTGGTGTAGTCGTCGGGTCCGTATGTCTGCAACCAGTCGCGAGGTCGCCAGTTCCGGGATTGTCTAACTGTAAGCTATCCCCGCAATAAGGTCCTTTGTGGACCAGCCTTGGAACGTAATTGGCCAGTTAAGACAGGCAGAGGGTGACCTTGACCGGAGGTTTGATTCCCTCTGGTGCGCACGCGCTGGTGGACACGAGAGCCAGAAATGTGTCCTGCCCCAGCGGTGTGCGAGGAAAGCATGACTTAGAATACGAGGTCGCTACAACTTCGGCCACTGCGATAGACTCCCTTTATTTGGCTTCTGGTAAAATCTTTTTTAATAAATATTTCTCACCAAGCAACCCACAGATTTGTTAGCAAGATAGCCGGCTTCACAAGAAATCGTAAGGCGCAGCAATCTGCCTGCTATATGATTTAACTTAGCCGAAGGACAATAGCATTAACTTCTGTCCTAGCACATGCACTACGAAGTCCTTGTATGAAGTCCTTATATGCATAACGCATAACTGCACTTTTACACTGGCACTCCTCCTCGAAATCTCTTCACACGTTTGCGCTATCATGCACATTTTTCCAAATCTTTTGGCCCTAAATTCTCAATAGTTTTGTAAAATGATCGCGCCTTCCTGCTTCCTATTTTAGCTCATGAGCGTATCAAGAACTCTATAGTAGAATGGTAAGTTCACACTCGTTTATCCTATTTCTATGGAAATCTGACGCAAACTTAAGTCTTCTAAGTTCCCTTTCTACCGTCAAACGTGTCAACATCAGTTTCCGTAGTGCCGCTATGGCACGTTTCCTGACGCTGTCGCTTACTCTGTTATATGTCATTAAACTAATAAACTAAACTAAAATTAAAGTTAAACTAATAAAGCTAAAAATAACCACAGGACTGCGCGGCATTTAAAGTTGGCGATCAAATTAACTTTTATCCCATTCTACTGACTGACATATGCAGTGGTGCTAGACAGTAGCAGGTATGGTCACCCAACGGTCGAGTACTCGGCTTTGAAGATCTCAGACCTAGGACCCAGCATGTTTTAAATCGCCAACCGGTCTACTCACCGTATTTTGCTTCGAAAGGAACTACACCATGAACGGCGGACATGTCACGTTTTGCCTCATGGTGGACGCCTGTGGACATTAGTAACTGTAGCTCAACATCATACTGCAACACAAAGCTCGGTCGCAATCAAAGTAACATGTCAGAGGTGGGAATAGTTGTCACCAAGCCGGGAAGCGTTCGGCTCCCATGACGAAGTCTAGATGGATGGGAACAATAATGCGTCAATATGTCCATTAACAATCTTCTAAACGCTACCTACCGCAAATCTGGTGCGAGTTTCATGCGAAGCTTTCAGTGAGGCTCGTAGATTAGATAAATGTAAAACAAAAGGATGGCCAAAATATCGGCTCATTGAGCAGAACCAATCAGATGACGCCGAAATATGATGTTTCAGAATATTAGGTAGCAACACAGTCTGGAAGCACACTCTTGGTAACCAAGCACGCGTCAGTATATCGAGAGTTCATTAGTGCAGACTCGTTTGGTGGCGTATCTTCTGTGGCTATTTGGGTTCTCTCATTTTCCATGGCCCGCTACAACTAAAAGATACTTCAGACATTCAAAAATGAAATGGTTACTTAGAAACAAGGATTAATGATATTTATGATGGGCCGATCGCGATATAATAATTCGTAGAGCTCTTAAGTTGTGAACATTACACTTCTTAGGAATCTGAGAAGCCTTATGCTAAGATTTCGTATAGACGGTTTGTTGGCCCGAAAATCCTCCAATATGCTGCAGGCGGCGACCGGTAAAACCCAGTACAAATTACAAAAAGATATGGAAGTAACAGAAGCAACGCCGCACCAACATATAGTTGAACCTCTGCTGAAGAGTTTAAACCGTTCAAGCACCCAGCTCTCCATATGAGACACTCGTCTTGCAAAACGTAGCATCAGTCTACTGATTGGCTGCGAGCGACCAGGGATCCACGCCCTGAGAGCAAAACTGAACGGCAGACTCAGGCATAAACGTGCACTGAAAACACGTTAAGTGAGCAGAAGCTCGTCAAACAAAACAATTGTTCTGCTAGTGGCTCGCACGTCACCTGAAATGTTCTTAGCTGGGGCTGCTCGTCACCCGAGGCTTTACTGTAAAAGGATGTCGTTGGCGAAATAATATCATCAGTAACGACAGGGGATAATGAAATGACCATTTCTGGTTTATTATTTGTCAGCAATCAGCCATAGCCAAGTCTAGGTGTTGTAAGGTTCCTCGTCCTTACCACTGCTATCGGATATATTAACCATGGTAGAGGGGATACGGGATACACTGGCTCCCCTTGTCATTGTCAGTTATTTCATTCTGCTCATTATATTTGGCTACTTTCGAGGCTCGAGAGTAAGCCCCAATGCACGAGGGAACGATTATGACCCATTAAACCATCGGTGAGCGCCCCAATATCCCGAAGATTTATTTACTCAGGCTAACATGCTCACTTTGTGCGGTCATTTTTCAAAAATATGTCCTGGCAAAGCAAATTTTTTTTTCAGTATCGGAGTGGTTGCAGTGTGGAACGCAATTACCGAAGATTTCGTTCCTTCCACATGGGCAAATTCCGATAAGGGCATACGGACATGCACCAAACTCCTCATTTACCAACTACACCCAACCTATGCAGCCAATTTGTTGTCATAGTTATACAGTAGTCGCCGGCTATTAAGCCCACCTCGGGCTCAGACCGAATTGGGCTTAATAAGCGGCGGGCGCACTAACAGGAGAGTCCTAATTCTTGATTAGCAAACACAGGATAGGCACTTTAGATTACATACGTACTGTATTATGTGTAGTTTGGTTATGTACAAGAAAAGAGTGCTATTTGTATGTATTTTACTTGGTAACAAAAGCAAAAAAATGATTTACGACACGTTTAAAAAAGTGGTCTAGTTTCAGTTGTTTTGGAGGAAACTTCACTCGCAAGTGCTCTTTGATGTCCTTCTCCAGGCATCAGAAATTGTCGAATTTTGTGAAATCTGATGCTTCTACATCGCGTTGCGCACGCAGAGAGATGAGAATTTCACTCTGTCCTTTTGGGAAACTGGGCTTTGTAGCCGGTGACTGGGCTTATTAGCCGGCGGATTTCGCTATGTAAAATTCCGTCCCAAGCTGATTTAGGTTTAATACGTGGCTGGGCCTATTAACCGTGGGCTTAATAACCGGTGACATCTGTACTACTCGTGCTAGAAATGTATGATTACCCCTTCGACTAACCAACAGCTGCTCGATTTTCGCCTGCAAACATGTAATTGACCTATCTTTGAATTTTTATTTTGCACTGATACCGTACGTAGCCACTTGGTTACCAATAGGGCGCTCAAAGGCGTTCGCCTATCATTCTCTTCAGAAAACTGAATTTTACTGGACGACTAATCTATTCGATCGAAACCGAGAGAACAGTCATTCCGTGGCTCAGCGGTTAGTGTTTGACTTCTAGCTAGCAGGTGGCGGATGCAATTCCAGGTTGTTGCATCATGTAGGGTGGAGAAGCTGACTGATGGCGGCTTCTAAGCCGCGAATTGTCATTCCAA
Source organism: Ligula intestinalis (assembly GCA_036362985.1). NCBI lineage: Eukaryota > Metazoa > Platyhelminthes > Cestoda > Diphyllobothriidea > Diphyllobothriidae > Ligula > Ligula intestinalis. The sequence goes on from JAYGXS010000003.1 coordinate 54,920,554, forward strand.
TTTCTCTTATCTTTGTCGGTAATGTTCTTCTGCCTATGCTACTAGCCGCTATGTAGCTGCTTGTGGGACTGTAAAAGAAAGCGGTCATCTTCGGCCCAGAAGTCAACACCTTGACGTGTGCAACGCCCTTCTTAAAAGTTGCTGTGACATTCTCGTGCGCACTATACACATCACTATACACTATACACATCAACATATTTACTACCACCTTAATTACGTTTTAGCCTTCACAATAGGAGATGCTGATGTCTATTTTTTTCTTTGTTTTGCTTTTCAGTATTGGACGAATCACACAGTAAACTGAGATACTGCCTGCCTTTGCACCTCGGCGTGCATGCCTCGTATTTGCAAACCTACGTAAGGGAAGGGCGCATGTAATGCCTTACCCGCCTGTCAGAAATATACTTTCTTGAGGCGCAACACAACATTCTTCTCGATTACAAGAGCCGCAGTCGCAACAAGATCTTGTCACTGTATCCGGCCGTGCACCGATAAGAGCAATAGGCCAGGCCGCTAGGGGAGGGGAGTGGGGACCGCAATAGTGCGTACAATATGAAAGCGTCGGAAAATGAGGTCGGGCTTCAGGGTTGGTCTCAGGAAGGTGCTAATAAATAAAACCTACTTGAATATTTTCAGTAGGTGAATTTTCGTCTCGCCAAATTTTTCATTATGTTGATCAAAAGGATTACTGCAAGTAGTTTTCTTGATCTATGGGCTTTCTCTTCAGTCTTTTTTGTCCTTTCTGCAACCCACGTTTTTAATTCAGTTAAATAATTATAAGCGAATTTAATTGATTTCCTACTGTGCTCTTATCACGCATTAAACGCGCATTATCTACGCATTAAACCACGAATTCTGTAAGACACTTGGGCTGGGAGATCTTTGCTATTGGGCGGACCTACGATGAATCTCTACCGGAAATTATTTTTGTTACGCACAACGCTTTATTCTGCGGATAGCAGTAAGCACTCGCGAGGTTCTTCTATGCGTACGAGATCGGCTTGCGCAGCCTGACGGCGACCGCTTCTAATGGCAGACGCTGTAGGAGTTCAGTTACGCATTATAAATCATAAAAAACATGTGCGACAGTTACGCTGCTTATGCCCCTAGTTTCACCTCTGCTAAGCCATGCCGGAATGTGTTCCCGTATTCTTCTGGATAGGCCCCAAGTCGGTTTCTCCCTGACATGTTTTTCCTGACTGCGTTCCCATATACTGACTGAATAGAATTTATCGAAAGCAAATGTCTGCTCGCTAACTCGTCTTTGAGGCTTAATAACGGTTGATCCGGTCTACCTCAACAACCTCACAGATAACCGTTCTCAGCCAGCGACAAACGATCGGAACAGCCTGAATAACTTCCATCTACCGAAAGAGGGTCGAATATCGAAAGTACCAAAAATATACTTCTTGGCAAACTAAATCCAGTCGGCGTCCTCGCCGCCTCCAACCGGACGCCAGGGTTGCATTTACAACATCAATGATGAGCCCATGGGAAAGACAATAAACAGCATGATCAAACACTCCTCACTGATGCTTTTGCCTGGTTTGGGCTCTGAATGTGGGGTTAGCGTAACGAGTGCGTACTGACTCAACCGATATTAAATTTTTGTACATTACTAGAAGGATCATTGTCAGCTAATGATAGAATAAAAATTTCCAGTTTTATTTAATCGTTCGTGCACGACGTTTAGCATCCACCACCGTAAAGAAGGGCTAGACGAAACAGTCTCAAAAGAAAAATCCGACCGGCTATTGAGTACCCGCTTGTATTCAAAACCGTCAAGAAAACTCATGTAGAAATCTCTACCTACAGTACTATGATCCATACTACGGTGTCTGCAGGAACCGGTGCGCTCTGTAACATTTGTTTAGCGGTCCAGGCGAATAGTATACGAACTGTACTACTCAAGCGGGAATGAGCTCTTCGTATTGGGTGCTGGTACCAAAAGTCTGATGGCGCGCAGTCTTCATCAATACCACGGGGACGTATGCTGCCTGTCCGAATTCCCGACTCAGGCACCTGGGAAACGGAAAACCCGGGAGTCAACTCCCACCTTACTCTGTAGCACAGCGGTCTACGCGACTTTTTTGTTAGATATGGTGAAGCTATTGCCCTCTCGGAACAAGCAAACTGTGCATGAGTGGTATGCGAACCAGTCAATAACCGGATAGCTTACGTTCGACTAAAGGGACACTTTACGAACACCTCCGTCGTTTCTGTATACGCATCAACATCAGCTGCCGAACAACAAGATAAAGAGAACTTTTACTCTCACTTGGAGGAGCTATTTGAAAGATTTCTTCGTCGTGATCTGTTGATTGTTTCCGGGGACTGGAATGGTCGGACTAGGCCCAGTGACGTGTCAAACTGTCACCTTATTAGTCATTTATGGGCTTGCCTTTCTATTTGACAATGGTAGAAGGATGCTGTATCTTTCCGATAAGAACGGGCTGTTTGACACCAACACATTCTTTCAGCATCACCGCAAACATCTACTGGCCTGGAATTCAAACGATGGCTTTACCGCCAGTCAGATCGATAACGTTCCAGTTGGTTCAAGGTTCCACAGTTAAGTACATGACAGCAGGTCGATGCATGATGGTGAAACTGCCAAGGCAGATGGGTCTGACCATATTCTCGATCGTACATGCCTGAAGATTCACCACTCATCTGCGCCCAAAATACCACAAATGAGTGGCCTTGACGCCGCAAAACTACGGCAACCCAGCACTACCAAGGCCCTTTAGCACAGAAATCCGGTACCGTTTTACGACAGTGAAGACAGCAGCAAGTGGTAAAATTGAAGAAATCGATCAATGCGGCAGCTGAGAAAAAATTCTTGGATTCTCCCAGCGGCGTGGCAGTGACTGAATCAGCAGAGCCCTGCAACTTTCTACCTAGGCGGCTCGAGCCAGGCCCCCTCAACGATGATTCCTCCCGCAAACTCTCGACGCTGTCAGCAAAGTCGGCTATGGATGACCGGCAGAAATACTGGTTCAAAACAGTGACTTCCATGAAGCAGACCTCAAATTTTGGTGACACTCGAAAACCACCAAATCATCCGCCAAGTTAGTGGTAAGCCCTCAACACCCGGATACTGTTCGTGGAGTGAATTTCTAGCAATTCCGCCAGGGTCGATCGCTGGCTTGAGCACTTCGAGCACCAACGTAGACGGGCAACCCACCACACCCCTCTCTCCAGCCTGCGCAGTGTACTGCGACCTCCCGAAGACGAAGATATCGACGCAATATAGAGACTGCACAACAACAAGGCGACCAGAGAGGATGGTAATCCAACTGAAATCTGCAAATCCTGTGTTGATAACCTGGTGCCTGGGCTCCATGACGTGATCAACCAAGCACGAAGGAAGGAAGTAGTTCCGAATGACTGGGGTTCAGGTATCGTTATGCCTGTCTCAAAAAAGGAGATGCGACGAAGTGCGAGAACTACCGCGAAGGTTTTCACTGTTATTCTTCTCCATGTCCAACCAAGCCGGACTCCGGGTATGGCGTGGATTCAAAAACCACATATTCACAAAAATAAAGGACTGCACTATACGCACAAATCCTAGGGGTAATGTGTTATAACGGAGGCCCAGGCCGAGATATTACCGCGCAATGCGTCGCCAAATGTTGTAATGGAGGCCCAGGCCAAAATATTCGCCGTCTAAATATGCCTCGATAGCCTATTAAGGACGCGGCTATGGTTTGCAAACTACTGCTTGCGAAAGCTGTTGCAAGGCCGCCCTAATATAGTGGAGATATCGCGCCAGATCCATGGGTACTTTCAAAGGCTTAAGAAAACCGACGGTCAGCATCGACTTGGGACACACTGCTATACTTACCCTGCACATTCGGCCACAGCATCGCCTCGAGCTATTTGAAACTGTCTATTTCTTCAAGTTGACAGCTATTAACCACGAGAAATGCCTTCTATTCGTTAAGCATGCAATTTAAAAGCATTTTGGTCATCTCTACTTTTCTGAATAAAATGTCCAGGTTAGCGACCTCATTTACCCGTGACACCACAGACTGCAGATCCCCAAGCTTGAAGTCAGCGAAGCAATCTAATCGAAGTTCTCGAGATCAGTCAGCCGGCGTCCGGGTGCAAACATGACGCCGTCATCTCCATTCGGGGCTTTACTAAGAATCCAGTCGATGACAAGAGAAAACCATGCTGCACGCTTATTTTGACACGTACAACGCCATTATTAGTTCACCTAGGTGCATAGACAGTGTGTCTTCTCTCGGATTCCCTATCTTGTCTCTTCAAAGGGGTTGCTCCCCCCTACTCTCTAAGGCACTGGTGAATATTCTCCACCATCCAAACCCTAGTCTCTAGGTACGATAATCTTAAACATACGGTTGTCCTCAAGCGATGATGACCTCATATTGATTTTTAATTGCGTGCTTTTCGGTCCCAAGTGTCCCTTCATCGTTATTAGTGAGACATCGTCTGATTTTGAAAGAAACTGGGTACTCCTTGCTGTCGCATTCCGTTCAGAGTAATTTAAGTTAAATAAAGTGCATATGGTGTTCTTTCTGAGCTCGAGTTGCGTTAGAGAGTAGGCGGGATCTCGAACACAAAGCAAAATTTGGGATGCCATCTTTTCGCTACACAAAGGCAAGCGGGTCTGAAGTCAATATTCCAATAACTGTGCCAGCGCAACTATTGAACTTCGAGAATGACTCCGGAACAACTAAATGTTCGTACTGAGATGTTAAGGCAGGCAGACTGAGGCTCTGCCAATATCCTTCTGACTACCACGATCTAAAGCGTACCTTGCTAGCATATGTATCCCAACCCTAATGGCCGCCGCAATTCTACCCTGAATACGACTAGACACCGACACGGGAATATCACTGCTATCACCTATGAGTTGGTTGCTGATGGACACCGGACGTTTTGACCTAGTAATGTTCAATAAACTACCGTAGGCCTAAAGGGATACATAGGGTAGTCGTATCTACGTAGAAAACCGTCGAACATTCTGTAATATTCTGCGCACTGAGAAACTCAAAAATTGGGATTCTGTACTCAGTGTACATTTTATGTGTGCGCAAGTTTCCCTGAATTGTGATTGCACATGCATAAAATGGCTGCGAGACGCGGTTTGCCTTTTAAGTCACCTCTTATACTAAATGAACTCCCTTCCCTTGAGGATAGAAAATTTTCCACCTTTTGTGGTGGCAGCACTAATCCGGTAATGCTCATACTCATAAGTCACTGTCAAATGAGTGACGCCAATGTGGCGAAAGTTAAATAAATCCAGATTCCTCTCGCCCGACGACTGGGTAGATATTTCAATTGGTGATCCGGTCTTTCTAATTAACTATGAAGGAAATTTGTCCGAGTTGAAGTGGAATCAGTCCTGAACCAAAGAAAGATGTATTTTTGATCAACTGAACGCAGTACTTAATGCATTGTACACCCTATGGACACTGAATTTTTAGAAGTCTACCTCCGATAATTGAACCTTGACGTGATAGTCGGTTGTTGTTTTCATGAAAAAACGGTCAGTAACTAACAAATGGGCCGGATAGTCACTGAATTACATCTAAGCTGAGCTGTAGTATGCACAATCGTACGAGCAGTAATTTGGGCTCGATTACTTATAAGAATACAAGCAATGTGATATAGAAGATAAAACATAGTTCATCAACCAAGTCATAGTAAAAAAATGTCAGGTCAAAATCTATGTGGATGTGGAGAAGTGCTCCTGATGAATGTTATTGGGAGAATTCGACAGTTCGTCTAGCCTGCTTGCCAATGCCTCCAAAGACAAGAGGGCATCCTCTACAGTGTGTCGCAGCCTCGCAAGTTCCGCAAGCTTTGAACGCAATTCCTTCCAGCGCTCCGAAGACACTTTAGTCAATTCCTGTCGATGCTCTTGTCTCAATTGAAACAAATGTGCATTCGTATCAAGGCTGGGGATTCCGCATGGACGCCTACAGATAGCTACTTTTTAGGCCATTTACCAAGGTTTGTTTGTTGTATAAAATTTGTTGGCGTCGCGAATTAACGCGCACTTCTCGTTTATAGCGAAGCGTGAAAGCAATTGTTCAGCTGTGGCCTTGAAAAAAATTAGGCAATTCTAAGTTGACTACCATTGTGTCTGATTTGAACGTTGTGACAAAGTTCTTTAACTGCTCATCCAGCCAAGCAGGGTCTGAGCCCTTAATTTTTTTGCAACATGTACCGACATTTTTTCTAAGAAATATCAGCTAACCTGGGCCTTACTCAAAATCATCCATCAGAGAGTCCGATATTTTTTCAAGACTTTTCAACAAGCGGGACTCCGCATCGATCGCATCTGGCGGCAGAGACATTATTTGCGTGGACGGGAACCGCAACGGCACCTAATTTAAATATACAGAATTTAAATTACAATTTTAGTGGAACGGTTAGAACGTACGGCAGAATGGCGCAACCCTCAAAGAGCACAGCCTTTCGGGATGCAAAGTTGTTTATTCAAGGCTAACCTGACCGTGTGCGGTACACTTATAACACATCAAAAGGGAAAAAACTGCAACAAACTCCAACCATATATTGGATACATACAGTTGCAATAGTTGTAAATACAATCGTTAACTGATATAGTCATTTGCATCACTATTATATTAGTAACTGGTACAGATGACTGCGGAGTGAATACAGTTGTGTCTATTATATATACAGTAGCCAAAAGTGTACACATTACATGTATAACATTTGAGTATGACCTAATATAGTAACGGAGATGATGCATAAAGGAAAAGTCCAGTTTAAGTCGCTAGCTGATCCCATAAAATCAAGCATAATGTTAGAAAGAAAGTTATCATCTCGTTTTAATTAGGGAACTGGCCATGGATCTATGAGTACCCTATTTACAACGTTAAACTTAATGCAGTGTACAGAGAAACTATGTTGGTTTTTGGAGTTCAAAGGGGACTATAGAATACGAAATTTTTAGCGACAGTTACAATGGTGGAATTACATCCCTGGAGACTCCGGTCCATTTTCGAACATCTGTCAAGGGTTCTTGTAAAGCATTTCAGCATGGATAACATCGTAAAGTCGGTGGAAGGACATTTCATGGTTTGACCACTCCGATAATGAAGGGCTTGCCTGCTGAATGCGCAAGTTAAATAGTTGAACTCAGAGATTGGTCGTGGTAGCAAACTCAGAAACTGTCCAAACGCCAGGCAACAACCCAAGCCCTCCGCAGTGCACAACACCTGTAGGAGGCCCACGAATTTATTTATATCTCGACCGGACCAGGTTAGGATTTTTAGACAGGTTGCTCATGGTAAGGAACTCTAACTCCTAAGCATTTTAGTGATTCTACTGCAACTTCTTCGAGAGTATTCTGATCTTGAGCAGTCCATGGTCTTCAGACTTGTATAGAATATTCCAAATGAGGCTTCATGAATGTTCTGAAAATCTTTGGGAATCGACCTTTATAAAAATTCCCGAATGCTCTCCTGATGGCGTGCAACACGGACATTGCGCTCTTCACTACTCTTGAGCAATTAGGGGACGGTTTTAAGAAATTCACTGTCAGCACACCAAGGTCCTTTTGGGTTTCCATGTCATGTGAGGCTGCACAGTTTAGAGAGTAACTGCTGTTATGGGATCTAGCTGAATTCACAGCTAGGAGCATTGTCAACTTAGCGACTTTAAATCTCAGAAAACAACGGTTTGGCTTCTCTTCCAACAAATTCAGGTTGACCTGCAGTCTATCCTCCTCGGCAGGCCCCGGACTACACTCCAGATTTTCATGCCATCGGAAAAAATAGCTGCGTTACGGTCCAAGGCAAACGTCCGCATATATTGCGAATACAATGGGTCGTAGTACTGAAACCTGAGGAACTTTGCTCTTGGCCGCAGTGGGACTCAACTTTCGTTGGCCGAAGCACACAACCTGATGTCGACCCACAAGAAAGTTTTTGATCCGTTTGAGGAAATTACCTCTGCTTCCTATTCGTTCTATTTTCTACAGAAGTCTCTAGTATTGCCTTTTGAAAGTCAATGAGGGCAATCTGAACGGCATGTTTCTCCTCGAGAGGTCAGGCCAGCTATGGACTGCAGCAAATTTGTCGTGCATTACCTTTCTTTTGGGAACCCGTATCGGCATTTTGGCAGCAGGTTCTGTGCCTCTAGGGATTTGATCAATTCACTTTTACCGAGTCTCTTCATGGCCTCGACGAGGATGTATTTCAAAATAATGGGCCTGTGAATAGTCACGGACTCCCGGCTACCGCTGCTGTGTCGGGTACTTACATGCAACAGCTTCCGATCGACAGATGTTCCGAAGTCAAATGAATTTTGAAAGAGCATTGACAGAGTTACACAGTTCACTGGCAAGTTCGTTGAGCAGTTTAGCTGCATGTGGTTTGGCCCGGGAGATTTTATTGTCTCTAATTTCATTCGAATGCGAACTTCTGAAGACAATATTTGTTAATGATTGAGGTAGACAATTCTTCTCCGGTGGGCTAAAGGAAACCTCCGTCGCCTGTGTAGACTGACCGAAGGCACTAAGAAAAGCAGACAGCGGTACCCTTGTTTTCAGAGATTTCAACGTCCGCGACAGTCTTCATTATTTAACATAAGCCCAATGACGTCTAGTTCTTTCGTATTTATTTTACAAAAATAAACTTAAGTAAAACATTTCTGCCATTCCAATAAGAATTCTTCAAATCATCATAATTTGTTAATCGGCTAAATATTAAATATCCAACTATAATTTAACTAAACGAATATATTATGTTAATGTTTGTTTAAAATGATAGAAACTACTACTAGGGAGGAAATTTTCAAATGGAAGATTAGGACACTACAGGAAACTTGTCTCTTGCAGCGGCCGCACCAGTGACACGGTAGGAGTCAGCGGTTGTGACCGAAAGGAGTACCGACCTCTTCAATGAAACTTGAGCACACCACCTTCATCCCGGGCTCGCACAACTCGGTGCACTTAAACAACACAGTCTCTTGGGCTGTTACAATCTCTAAATTCAAAAGCTGCCATCGTTGGATAAAGCTGAAAACACAAACTTTACAAAAAGGCACCAAGGTACCAATGAATAGTAAAAAAAATGACATGGCTGCAGAAGTAATATAAGAAGCTGGATAGTAAAGTGTACCATAAATTGGTGGATTACTAGGCTTTGATGGATGCTAAACTTACATTGAAGCAACGATACTGTGGAAATCAAGTCAAGCTTCTTTAAGGAAATGAAGGTGAACGCCTTTGAACTCGACTTTTTTACTTATTTTCTTGCGAAAGGAGTGTACATGTCTTGCTCAGCCATCTTGGTGCATATTTGAAGCACCATTCATGCGCTGCAGTTATTATGTACAAAACAACGAGAAAAATTTGGTTTAGCTGTTAGTTGCAGTACATTAATCTCACCAGAAGTTCGCAATTTACCCTCAAAAGACCACGTAACTTTCCTTTTTAGGCATGTACCTATGTTTGTTTATATGCATACACTTGTATTCACATACACATTTTTGTGTGCGTATACAGCACATTTGCGCAACTTGGTTCGCATGCTAAATCCACGTGGCTGATTGACTTATCTCTTTAGCGTGAATGCTAAACGATCTGAACTATGTGCTTGAAAAAGGTCCTAAAAGAGACCTTTCCCTTTTAAGTGCTTTATCAATCGTGATGACAATTTTCGTTGGACCGGCCGACTGAATTTGACCGGTAACTTTGGTTAAATCGTGTTTTGTGCAAGTCAACTTTCTGGCAACTGTTAAAAAAAAAGCATTCGGATCCAGCGAGACGTATCATTACGGTTTATAACATTGTTTCTTAATTTTTACCGGTTAATTTATCGCCGTAGTTTTGAGTAGTTTACTTGCAGTGAGTTAGTTACTACATCGAAAATTTTGCATTTCACATTTTCTTACACGTTCTATACGTTTTTTAGGTATAATCTTTCGTTAGCCAATACAACCACGAACATGATAAGCATATTTAATCTGAATGAGGTATTCGCGATGACCTAGGATGTGAGTGATATAATCGTGTGTCAGTGATGATGACCGACACCCGTTCCCTCGCAACCGTTGAAGTTTCCCGCCAACACCTAATAATAATATTTTTTTATATTTAAGTCCCGTAAGGCTTCGTCATAACATCAATGGTCCTCTCTTTTTTACATCAGCAACCTCCACGGCATTCTCTGCAGCTGCTCACATGAATATGTTTTCAGCCAGATTACGAGTTGAAAGAGCGGAGAAAGCTGAGACAGCTAATAAAAAAGCTGGAAAAATGGAGAACCAATGGCGCAAAAAATCTCAAAATAAGAGACAGACAAATAGTTCAAGTCAAAAGGACATCGCTCTGGTCGAAGCTGGTAACAGTGACGGTCTAGATGTGCCGCCACCGAAACCTAAGACATGCCCTCTTAAATTGGTCCTTTTAAATGCCAGATCACTGATTAATAAAATGCCATGCTCCAGACTATGGTTTACGTCAACCGCCCAGACATTTTTATGGTAACTGAGATATGAGCATCGGCCTGTCTAGCTGACTCTGAACTCTCTGTTCTAGACTATGCAAGCGTTCGGAACGATCGAAACAACGGCCGTGGCGGAGGAAGCTGCATCTTTATAACGCAGCCACTTGCATTTCTCCCGTTGGACTATCCACAATTCCCAGCGGTGGAGAAGAGCTGCTGGCTAAGAGTTGTTCTCAAAAACAAATACACCTTACATGTTGGCTGTGTTTATCGCCCACCTAATGCCAATGCAGACTACGATCTTTGTCTCTCGCAGGCATTTCATGCCGCAGCTGACTTGAATCTTAAGTATTGCTTGATTGCAGGCGATTTTAACATTCCTGACGTGCAATTTTTTCCACCATCCGGTCCTTCAAAGTTCGAGAACCTACTTGAGGCAGTAGATATCGGCATGTGCGATCAGGTAGTCGATTTTCCCACTCGAGGAGCATACATACTCGACCAGAGTTTTGTAGGGGATGCGAACCACTTTCAGTGTCATTGTTAGACGCACTTGGGAGTTCAGACCATCTTACAGTTGTTAGTGAACTAGAACTGGAGGCGGATTAAACATTTTCCCAAAAGTATAGTCTTTATCATGACTTCTGATCAGCAAACACGGCGGACCTACTGGCACATCTAAACGCTCTCGACTGGTCTAAATTTTTCCAATGTTTGGGTGTAAATGTTTGCACCGATGCACTGTACAAAGTGCTGAAGCCACTCATCTTCCACTTTGTCCCCCGGAAGAAAGTAATACATGTCTCAAGGATGAAGTGTACCTTCCTCTGTCTTTCCGTCGTAGGCTGCGTAAACTCTCTCGTCGTTTGCATCGGCAAAACGACACTTCCATTCTGCCCTTGATCACAGTGATCTTTGAGCAGGCTACGAAGCTCTCCGAAGAAAAGCAGATAGCCGATAAGGCCCACTTCGCCGTAAATCCTTCCCTTCATGTTGCGAAACTCTTTTCGCGTACAGTAAAAGCGCAGAGGAAAATGCAACACCCCATTCTTCAAGACGCTTCGGGAAACCCCATAGCTGACGCTTAGTTGACCGCCGGTAGCTTCAATACGTTCCTTTCCAAAACGTTTAGTGAAAGCTCGTTCTCTGCACCTCCGGCTTTCCAGGCTTGGACGGGTGCCGCACTCGAAACCATAAGTTTTACCCTCTGGGACGTGACTGTAGCCATTCGTCGTTATCGTCAATCTTATAGTCCAGGACCAGATGGCGTCCCAGTTAGTCTTCTAAAAGCTGAAGTGAGTGATATCTTCCGTCTATTCTTTTTAAGGTATTTAAACTTGCTCTTGAGAGCGAAACTTTTCCTTGGTTGTGGAAGGAATTGCACATAATGCCTATTCGCAAGCATGGCCGATCGACATCATTCGACAACTTTAGGCCAATAAATACAATTCCCGCAGCCTCGAAGATCTTGGAGACCTTGATCAAAGAAAAGATTATGCGTCACTTGACAGAGAACAACCTGCTCAATACAGCTTAACATGGCTTTCTCGAGAAACGATCGTGTGACACCTGCCAGCTCTCTTTCTTTGATGATGTGCTGCAATCTAGACACAGCGGTTTTGCCACTTGTAGCGTCTATTTTGATTTCATTAAGGCCTTTGATCGGGTCGATCATAACCTCATCCTTCTAAAACTGGCCTCCTTCGGCATAGGTAGCAAGTCTCTGAACTTCATATCTTCCTACTTGGATGCTCGCACACAACGAGTAAAAATTTCTAATGTTATCTCCAACCCCACGCATGTGAGGAGTGGAGTTATACAGGGTAGTGTGCTGGGTCGGCTCCTATTTTGCCTGTTTATCAACGACGTTTCAGATTCCTTTCAGTATGGCAAACCCTCCATGTACGCTGATGATTTAAAAGTCGCTTTTCGATATAAACCGGCAGATCGCAACGTCGTGCTCGTGCTGATAAAAAGGACCTTCAGGCGTTCGCCCAGTGGTGTTGCACATGGCGCCTCACCCTTTCATGGCACAAATGTTCCGTTATGGTTGTTGGCGACGATCATCAACCGGAAATAAGCATTGACGGCCACGAACTAAATGTCCCAAGAGTTATCACGGATTTGGGCTTATCCTACTCTAATAGTCTCAATTTGTCAGAGCACTGTGCCCTGATAGACTCGAAAGCACGCCGAACCAGCAGATTTATCCTTAGAAATTTTAAGACTATCAAGGTTAGAACTAGCCTTTATAATATGTACGTGAGACCTAGTCTGGAATACTGGTCGCAACTGTTCAGTCTTCTGCGCGCTAGTGAACGGAAGAACATAGAATCGGTGCAGCACTTCTTCACTAGAAGAGTTTTCACTACAGAATACCGTAACTTAACCTACCAACAAAGGTGCGAACTTATAAAGCTGGATCCCCTGTGGCTTCGTCGATTGCAGGGGGGTTTATTTTTACTGTTTAAACTTTTAAATGGTCAAACCTTTAATCCTCTTAGTACAATAAGGCAGCTTGTGCACTTTCGTCGCGCCAGTCATCGAAACGTATTTTTATTTCTTCCTATGGCACGTAGAAGTAAGTACCGGCAATTCTTTTCAGTAAACGCCATATCAATCTGGAATAAGCTGCCCAAAAGTATTAAAACCCAGCAAAGCTACCCTATTTTTAAGAGAGCTATAACCAGTTTTCTACATTCAGGAAAACTTTCACGAATTTTGGGTGCTGACTCAGTGGAATCTATCTTATACTCTGATGGCGTTCGTGGACTTTGAACCCCGCAAGGCTTCATGCTGAAGATAATGCTGCTGAAGCAGCAGCCCGCAGTCTGTTAACCCTTCAGCCGCTAGCGCGCAACTTTTTCCGACAACCATTGAAGGAAGACTGAGAGCACTGTGTTTTTGGGCCAACCCTCTCCATCTTGAACTAATGACCTTAAACGATATGAAACATTTCTTCTGCTGATGTGTCAACTCAGCTGACAACTGTACATTTATTCCGTTTGTATCATACCTTTGAAGGCAGGTTTTTTCACTTGAAACAAACTCCCTATGTCGCCCAGTATTGACAAAACAAAAAACCTGAAACCAAACAAATACTGGCTGCAACATAGGGAGTTTGTTTTAGTTTTTTCCGGTCTTCGAGGTGTTGGAAGGTGCCCAAGAGGTGCATTACCAACTCTTTACAATTGACTGTAAACTGGCATAATAAACATATTATTTTCATTCATATACTCCTCTCGGTTATGTACAGGCCATGACGGGGCTATCTCTTATCAGGACAGATGTTCTGCTTGGTGTTACTCTCTCTCTCTTTTTATCGTTGACCATATCCCTAGATGCAATATCTTTTATTGTCCCTTGGATATATTTGTACCCCTTTAATTCTTAGTGTGTACTGTTGCTTGGAATAAAACAATGAATACTCGTAGAATTCTGTGCATCTCTTTCTAAGCCTTGAGGTGCGTCAAGTTCTTATGTTACTCTGTGTGCTTTCCCCTAGAGGTGCTTGCTCGTAGCGAAACTTTCATAATGTCCTTCTACTTCATCTCCTTCTTCGAGTTATTTACTGTGCCATGACATTTAAAAGAGAACCACGGTATCTGCAAGAATTTTGAACAGACTGAAGTCACTATCACTGGGCGTCAAATGGTAACGGTTTAAACACGTATAGGAATCATTATAGACTATAATGTGCCGGATGCCTTTTAGTGAGGAATGCATTGGTTTACCAGGAGAATGGACTTTTTAGTGTCAGACCCGCTCACTTTTTTACATGCTCAAGTCGAATTTTCGAGGCTATCAACCAAATGATAAGGGATTGAGCACAATGGATACCAAAGCCAAGCGGCCCACCGATCCGTGTTTCACACAACTGTCATAATTACCATCTCCTCTAGCATCAATATCGCATTTACCAGCTTAACAGTCGCCAGTCTATCCTGTCCATTTGGTGAATAATTATTAAAATCACTTACTGGACTCATAGG
>JAYGXS010000003.1:54944999-54979650 GCA_036362985.1 Ligula intestinalis
ACCAAAATGGGGAACAATCAAGTATAAGATAAACAGTATGGTGTTAATTAATATAAAATGTCAAGTAATTAAGATTAACGATAATGCCAAGGGGTATAACGACAAGCTAATGTGTATAGTGTTAAAGAAGTAGAAAGATTGTTATGTTACTTTTGAATGGGGGGGGGAGCGGGACAAAACGAATACCTACGGAAGGAGGTACAGAGTGGATGATCTCAAGTGTGTTTACTCCTTCTCTGTCACTCTACGGCCGCAAGACGCCTAGAACAAATTCATTCAGATTTGAACGCTCTTTTTGCGTTGAGCTCAATATTTGAGATGGAGTTTTCATCTTCTAAATGCCGATATATGTGCTTTGGGTCTTAAATGCTGCCACAGCATGTCATTTTTCAAGCTTGCCCAACGATTGAAAAATTCAACATCAAGCTGTACTAATAAATTAGATCTTTCTCCTCACGCCGACAAAATCACGGCCAAAACCGCACAGATTTGCGGCTTTATTGCTTATAAGTTCTATCTTTCTGAAATGAAATTAAGACTAAATCGTAAGTTTGTGCTTCCCATCTTAGAATACTGTTGCCCATTCTTCGGTTGGATAAATAAAATGAGCCGTTCAAAAATTTAAAGAGTCCAAAAACAGTTCACGCGAAAACTGCTTTCTCCAACCTTTTCTAGTACTTCTTACGCAAACGGATACCAATTAATAAAACTAAGATTTCGTTGGATCAGGAGATTGGAAGCAGGCTTTTGTCTCCCTTTTCGCCTTACTGATAGCAAAAATCTCACCAAACTTTCTGTCATTACCCCTGTCAGCCGTCATTTCAACCTACGAAACTCGGCACTTGTTATACTACCACCTGCATCCTCCGCATCTTAACGCTCTTTGTTTTTTGCTTTCAGATATAACTTTCGGTGGAATAATTTGCCATTGGAATTAAGGTCCTTAACTAAACTGTCTGCTTTCAAGCGAAGACTGTTCATTTATTATAATAATTATAATAATAAATTGTATATTAAGGCCCAAGGGACCCCTTCATTACAAACTTAGTGCTATGGTGAAAATAAAAAAATCGGTGATCACAGCTGCGTGTAAGCGACTTCATGACAAAAGGAATAAGCAGTATGTCACGCATGGTAAGGTGGTAAGTAAGACCCGATCTACAGCGAACTCTCATAAAATAATATTCTGGGCAGCACTGATTCTCTTAACCTTTTATTTTCCTCATATTTTCCGAGCAGCTTTCGCCATGACCCCGCGAAAAGACCATCGAGAATTTACGAAATCCTCTTGAAACTATTTTCTCTGCCTCGTATTCCCCGGGAACCTAGATTTTTCTACGTTTTAGTTAAATATCCACAGGCTGACACGAGACATTTGCGTCCATACAAATGGAGGCAATTCCTGCACTGCACAGCACTTCGGTCTGGGGTTGGGATAATTTCTAAATGTGCATGAAACGGACCCTTTTATCAAACAGCAAAGATGTTATGAGATGTGAAGAAGATGGCAAAATGAGGAATAGTATCAGATAGCACATAATCTGCTCAACGGGTGACAGTTCGAATAGGCAGCTTACCTAGAAACCCCGAACTGCAAAACCACTTCTGCAGCCGTTACCTTTTTATTGATGAGTAAGTTCATCCTCGAGGCCCCTTACGCCTACGCCACTATTCGTATGTCAGAAGTCACACATTTACAGGCACGAACGCTAAGGGGCCCGAAAATTGTTTGTATGTGTGGTCAGCTGTTGCATCTGTGCGCTGTTTAAATACTGTCTGCTCTCTTTGCGCTGGACAGTTTTGAAGAATTTTTCGAAATTCTTCTGATTAGAAGAGGATGAATTCAACCGATATTAACTTTACTGTTCCAAAAGTTAACGACGGCTGTGCTAATGGAAGTGTCCTAATATCAGAAAAATCGAATGGATTACCTCCAAAGCTGACGAGTGCACGGGATGTGGAGATGGTCAGACTCATAGGGCAGTATCTATGCGATAAAGGATATAGGTTTTTCATATAAAATTTCACCTTTAAATGATTCAGTTCATCCTATATGCAGTTGGCAAAAGATTCTGGGATTACATTAGAGCCGCAGGCGGCTACTGATTTACGGTCCGCCATTCTTGCAGGAAAATGGGATGATGTAAGTCCTACTTTGCTTGATTTTCCTAGCCCCCGATAGTTAAAATTTGACCACGAAAGTCTGCAAAGAGTCTGGTCGTTCTCCTGATTGTGCATGAGAGCCAAGTCTTACCTACATCGCTTATTAAACGGGACACTTTAAATCCAGATATTTAACTACAATTTTTGATTTCGTCAAAGCCTTTCGCTTGACCAATTTCTCGAAAAGGTTTTAGTGTTGGTTTTCTGTCCAGGAAAAATTTATGTCCCCTAAAGTTTAGTGTTTTCCACCGCTTAATTTAGGTATTTGACGGCAACAAATTCAGGCACTATCCAGGTCGGAAGTGTTTTGAATATGGCTCGACGCTTTACTTTGACTACTAAAATGCAGCACATTTTTGCCGTCAGCCTATTCAGCAAACCGACGTCACTTGTTCAGTCTTTATATTTTATGAATATATGTGACTGTGGTCTATAGGACGCCCTGCTACAGTGCAACACTGCATGTTTCAAGGCTAGCTGTCACTTTCATTCACTGTGCGTGTGAAAAATAATCGTACTAGTGTCATTACATATCTCGGTTACGTGTTCATGAACTAGGAGTTCGAGAATAACTATGCTTGCTCCTCAGTTATATTCTCATACCTCTTCAGATATTTTCTTGTGCTCTTATCAAAGAAAGAACTGTAATGTTGAATCTTGGAAATTTTAGCGTTGCCTGTTCGTACTTATGACGGTATTAACAATTATTTATTTAATCGGCTCCATCTTTAATGATGACCTACCAGTGGCGAGCCAAGTAGCTCGCCAGTACTGAACACTGTTAGACCAACGATACTCTAGATATCAAAGTTTGTTGCGTTTACTCATTCCCTTGCCTACTTCAATGCTGTGGGTAACCGGAGACTGTTTAAATCTCAGACCGGCGGAGTATATGGCGTAACCCCTTGCAACTGTTGGGTAGGCAGAACGCAGTTGATAAGTTGAGTTACTGGCCGCCTCCGGCCACAATCGGAGGATGGTGTTCAGCCTATAAGAAGAGAGTATAATAAATCGATTTCTTCCGCGCGATTTATATCTCTGAAGTCAGCAGTTCATATTTTACGTATGCACAGGGTTGTCTTGGCGGCGGCCTCGTCTAACTACATCGTAGTCTTCACTGATGCAACGCCAATTCTAGAGCTTTAGACAAACGCAAGCAAGGACCGCGCTATCGGTTTATCCAATAGCGGACTTCACCTTTCTGACCCATTACATCAAGATTTCGATCCAAATCAATAGTAGCTGACCATGAGCCCTAGGCTCATTATTTACCGTAACTGGGCAGACAATCTACTATACACACATAGTTTCTATACATATACATTCGTCTACCTTCGTGTCTATAAGGGACCTATGACAGCTATTCTACGAAGAAGCTAGCCAACGCTGAAGGTTCAGCGGAGTCAAGACACATAATACAGGTCACGACTTGCAGTATTATCACGATGGCCTGTTAACGCGTGCTGAAGACTCGGGGTCTCATGAAGCGAGCGGTGGAACTGAAAAGACAACATCAGCGGACGTTGAAGGCAACATAATAAAAATTACTCTTTGTTATTTCATTCTTAACCTGTGTCCTGTGAGATTAGGCTTAGATTAATCAGACTATGTCTGGTGGTATGTCGTCATTTATCATGCTCGATCGCGGGAAATCTTAATGCGAAAGGTAAACAGCCGAAGAATCTTTTACGAGGTCGACCATATTAGGCTGTTGATAGTAATTTGCGCTGGTTGAATTTCCGGTAAAGCTAAATGCTGACAAAAACCATCCTACCACAATCGTAAGTCGCGTTCAATCCTCCTCCTTACAGTCAAAACAAATCGGAACTACAAGAACGTTGTGGCGTTGCAAGAAGACTTGTTACAATGGTTATTAAGCAATTGTTTGACTCGGTATTATTATTATTATTTTACTAATAACTTGACATTAAACACCACGGCGAACTAAGTCTATCTGCATGCATTGGTTCGTTCGGTCACAGTCACGCATTTAGCCGCATTTAGCAGTTCTTATTGTGTTTTATGCTTCGAATGTTGCCATCTGCTTTCTCTGTGATTTAACCTTACCTGTTTCTTAGGCCGAAAAAGCCGTCAAGGAATTAGCACCCATAATCAATAACCCAGCCAGTCTAGCAGAAATCCATTTCCTTCTGCTGGAACAGCAGTTTCTTGAGTTGGCTGAGGCCGATGATGCAATGGCAGCCTTAATGCTCCTCCGCAGTCGAATTACTCCATTACAGAGAAACGCAGAAAGGCTCGCGGTTCTAACACGGTAAGCACAATATATTATCCTTCCGTTACATATAAATGCCAGTTATTTTTTAAGAAGGGGGATTACTATTCGCATAATACGAGTCAGTTGTTTTGGCTTGGTACCTTGTACTGCGACCAACAAAATTCGTTCACAGCTGTGCCAGTCCTCTTGTTTCTACTGTTTCCACCATGCGTATACGCCACCATTGGGGTTGACCTAGTCAGCTCCGGTATGCACAGCCTTGCTTACCAGTGCGATAGAAAATTAAACATTTGCTAGTCCCTGCTCTGTAAGCGTTCCATTTATAGACGCCGGGGACTCATAATTGTCCATATCAAGCAGCGAGCTCCATCATTTCTTCTGAGATGAAGGCGAAGCCAATAGTCACGTCTACGCCTGTGGCGGATATTTTAATCCCTAACTTTGCACGCAACATTCAAAAAGCGGGTTTCAGATCTATCATCGAAAAGTTGATATAACGGTCGCCTAAAAAATCTGTTGCAGTCCAAATCCTTGTCTAAGGGAATCATGTAGCCCGTTAGCTGCCAGCCTTAATACCACGAATTGGTTATTTTTGCATGCGTCAGCTTGATTATAGTGGATGATCTATTTTGCGAACTGTTTTGAGTCGGTGATGTGTCCGAGCCCATCAGTCGACTGAGAACGAGGTTTGACACAATTAGGCGGATGTTTCGGCAAATTGGAATGTCATTTGACCCTGTTGTGAAAAAGTCTGCGGCCTCAGTTGAATTCAAACCCAACAAGGGGAAGGCTTTAGTAAAACCAACACCATACGTTGCCATAGACTGGGGGAGGGAACTTGATCCAAATGTGATCATACTCACGACTCCTTGCGAGAACTTCGTAGCTCAATTAACTAAAGTGTTACCTGTACTAAAGCCTGTCTTTTGCTAGCGTGGGTTCAAATTCCACCGAGCCTGCCGAGTTTTTCACAAGTGGGACAAATGAATTGAAGACAGTTTCTGTCGTAGCGTAAAGGAGAAGGGAGGTGTTCATATGGAGGCGCATTTTTTTGTTCTAGTGTTTGGAGTAATTATTTCGAATACCGATTTTCGGAGAATGGAGAGTTGAGCGCAGATCTTGATGTGTAGATCGTCCTTACCGAGTAAGGGTGTGAATAAGATTCCCTTTTCATCGTGGTCTGTCGTCTCCAATCTATTTGAACTTGACAATATTATTGATTTCAAGTAAATTCGGCACCAGGGGCTTGTCGCACATATAAGGCACTACTTACAGATCCTAACTCAGACGTGCTGTGTTTCCGTATAACCTCCGTTTTGATCTAGAACAGTGGCCTCTTTGAAGGACCGTGCCCAGCATACTTTCCTCATCTGCCCATTTTTTAGTTAACCATTACGATGATAATGGTGTCGATGTAGGAAGTGAACCGAGAATCATAAAAGTACCCCCTAACATACCCACGCATGGCGAAATGTGCAACTAGAACGCCTTTGATGCTAGTCTCTTGTGTCATTAATCAGAGGCCTTGATTGACTGTAGACCTGCACATTCTAGATATGTCTAGTCAAGGCGACAACATCCTGCGAAGGCATGAATTGTCAAATTTTTGAGTTGTTGCTTATCAGCTGAGCGGAAAAAACCACAATTTTTGTGCTCAAACGAAAATATCTCGGGCTAAATTGTGGCACTTTTTAGTGTTTGTTTACCGCTTAATGTTCCCACGAAACCTCAGTTGGCTCTCATGAGTTTTACATCTGCATTTTTTTTCAGCTGTCTCATGTGTCGAACCCCAGAGGAGGTACGTGCAGAGGCCGGCGGTTGGAGCGGGGCGCACGGTGACAGCCGATCAGTTCTTGTGAACAACATTCAGCGCTATGTGCCTGCTCAGACTATGCTTCCGCCGACACGACTGGAGACCTTGATAACAGAGGCCGTTCGTGCCCAACTAAATGCATGCACCTTCCACAATCAGCATATCTCCTGGCCTGACGCCCTGAACTCAATCTCCCTCCTCCAACCTCACTCTTGTAGTATGTAAGTGTCTGGGCAGTGTTCAGGCACTACTGCTGTTCGATATATTCATCTATAACCAAACTTTTGATTTCACTGACATATTTTGAGACGCAGACTGAAATTACCTTGGTCCGTGCTGAGCGTGTCTCCTTTTTAAGACTGACCGTGTTAAGTCTCTTATTTCCCACCTTCTATTTCTTTTCCTTCTGATATAGGTTTATTTCGAAATGTTCTACATATTCAGATTTTCCTTTGCCACACGAAAACGTCTTTCTCACTGAGGAGCCTTCGATCTTGAATGCTATGTAGCATGGCATTGCTTTCTGCGGAGTGTAGAATCATTCTGAAAGACTAAGAGACTTTCCCAAAGCCGGCGACCATAACAAAAAGAGGACTCCTGAAAGCTAAACGCTAGGTGTTCGCGGTCTAATTCCGCCTCATGTCAGCTGTCTCGTGGTTTTGCGTACTTTCTGTTTTAAATACGCTGCCCATCAACTTCTCTGAAGCTTTCAATATTTTTTTACGAACTTAGACATTGGATCATCATTTCAACTGCTATGCTTATTTCCAGTAGCCTATTTAGATCTGAGACTGCCTGGTTAGTGACGCTGCCTTTATTATTCGTTTGCTTATCCGACTGGTAGTTTTCTTGACAATAATCCTAAGGGAAAGGCATACTCAACGACTAATGAATGAACTTTGCACTTTTATCAATTTTTCGGCAGTCTGGCTCCAACTGAACCGTCCAGACTGATGCAGCTTGAGCCGGTATGACCGTCGCGCTCTCAGCTATCATAGTGCTGCTTCTCACCACCACTTGATCATTAGGTCGCACATGTATATAATGATCGTTGCCTTAAACGGCAACTGACAGACTTTATGGCTAATGAGCCTGAGGATAGTTAATGAAAGGGTAATATTAGCACGCAATCTACGGAAAGAGCAATAAACTAGTTTGCGAATTTGAGGGCAATTCTCATCGTGCTGACGGTGCGAGATACGGCTATGTTATCTGTGTTGTAGTTCCGGTTATGCGCATTATAGACAATGCTCCTTAATCAGAAAACCAAATGGCCTAATTTGAGACGAGGGCCAAATGATGAACTGGCGCACGATGGATTATAACAGGCAGAAACTCGACTGGGCCACCATGAGAACTGGATAGTATACCCACAGTTTAAGCATAGCAGTTGTTGGCCGTATTAGAAGCTGAAGATTAAGCTAAACTGCGACCTCGGTAATCAACAGTTAGCTGCCTACCCGCGAATGCACTCCATGGGTGACACACAGGAGAGTCAACAACCAGTTTTGGTTAGGTACCGGCTTGGGACGGGGTTACAAATGCCATTATTTCGAAGGCGTGCTCGATGGATTTGATTCACGAATGTCCTTTAAGGTATTCTGAGTTCGAAAAAAACGATTTCTTGTTTAGCGCCACATCAATAGGGTGGCGCTAAAACTGTTATAACGGAAGCCCAGGCCGAGGTATCACCTCGCCAAATTGTTGTACCGTAGGCCCAGGCCAAATTATTCGCCGTCTACCTACGCCTCACGTGAGCCCCCAACGAGAGAACACAACAGGAAGTGTGCAGAAGCGGAGGTCTTTGAGTGTTATATGTCAAACAAATTTAGGGAAACAAACTTATGTCAACGATGTCCCTTGAGCCAATAAGATTCTCCTGAGGTAGTGGCCAGTCGCATTGGTTGTTGGCTCAGTGAGTGAATGTAGCTAGAAATTCAAATTATCGATTGATTGTCTAGCTCGAAGTGTTAGCTCCCGCATAGGCCAATCGATAGCCTACTGTGGACGCAGCTATGGTTTGCAAACTACTGCTTGCCTTTCTGTCCGATGTGATCATCGGGGACATCGGCATTGTCGTAAGCTGATTCGAATTGGCGAGACTTGGCGAAGTGGAATGCACACCATTGCAAATGCGGTTAAGTGGCATATCCAGGAGACCGAGTTTCTAGATCCAATCAAGGCCAATTAAGCCAAGCTCCGGACGGTTGATTAGGTAGCATATTCCTCTGAATTGAGCGTCATCAAAGGGAACGTCACATTCGAGCTGGAGGAATCCGCCAGAAACGTCCATAGCCTTTCTGGCTGATGTGATCACCAGGGACCATCCAATCATCTGCATACACATAGTTTTGCTGCATGTTAGACAGCGAGTGTTTCATGGGGCTACACATGGACTTGTTGCATGATAGTCAGTGGTTGTTCGACGGCGTTGCACAGGGTAGGGCTGCATGATGGACAGCGGTTGATCCACTGTGCTACACATGGAATTTCTTCATAATAGTAAGCAATGGTGTTGTGGAGATGGCCACAATAAGTTAGAATACTGCGTCGCCAAACACTTATAACGGAAGGATCTGGACCAGAAAAATGCAAACTGAATTTTTGCATCATAGACTCCATCATAACCTCCATATTTGCATTGTCTATTTCGCATAAAAAGGTGGTATTCACAGAAAGCAAGAGAGTGTTGTGCGGTATACGCAGTGAGCATCAGTAAATACCACGTAAATATCGCAGTTAGAGTACACTGTGTTTTTTGTCGAAATCGATCGTGGCTTCAAGCACATTTACATAGTCAAATGATTTTTTACCTGGTGAAGCCGAGAATAAATCTCCATAATTGAACAAAATTCTCCGTAAGGTACTCTCGAATACTCCCAAGTTTGATGGTTTTCCTAAAAGTGTGTGGATTTACATTTTCTATGCGGCATGCAGAAAAGTGAATGGTTCAGACTGTACTGTACTGTTCACACCTACTGTACAGTTTATATTGTGCCTTCCTTAACCTTCCAATAAGCTGAAGGAGGCTGTGACAGCGTTAGGCATTTTCTCTAAGTTAAACGTTAAAGTCACAGGTATGAATTTGTCTTAGGGCCGCCTAAGTGAAGGCATTGACAATGAAAAAAAAACTACTTGTGAAATTTCACTTGATCGATTTGCCGCCCATCCAAACGCTTCCTTGATTTTGGTAACCGATAAAAGTTGTTCTTATAGTTTTCTTGGTCTGTAGGTTTTTCCTTCAGTCTTTTTGTCCCTTGCGCAACCCTTGCGCCTACATTTTTCTTCAGTAAAACAATTGTCAGCGATTGCAAGCGATTTTTCTCTTATGACGCAATTATCACGCGCCTATACGGCCCCTAGCGCAGCCCACCCTTTCATTCTCCTTTAACCACGAATTCTGTGAGATAACGTAGGCAGGGGGGATTGCTATTGGGTGGCCCTACGATAAATCTCTACCAAATCACAGTCTTCGTTGTGTTCGCCTTTTGTCCCAGCTTTCAGCAGACACTCACTCACTAAATCACGCTCAACTTGTGCTCCCTCTTTAGTCAAGAGTTTCCAGTCTTCCCTGTGCAGACGATAGAGCACCGAGATACGGACCTTTGGTTCTGTCAGTTCAGTCCAGATGGGACCCATCTTGCCACCGGCGGCAAGGACGCCAATGTTGACGTCTGGCGTGTGGATGTTCAGACGCACACAATTCACTCCAGCCGCACTCTCTCAACAAGCAGCAGCTTCATTGGACATCTCTGCTGGTCGCCAAACTCAAAAAAGTGCGTACACTTTCTTGTTCAGCCATTCTAGTGGTTAACATTTTCCGTTTATACAGTCTGCCCTATCATTTCTCGAGCGTTTTTTGTTTTTGTAGTTTTTCTGTTGTTTTTGCAGTTTTGTCTGCTTTACTGAACGATTTATAACAAGGCTTTCAGGATAAACCTTTCTGTCTCAGCGGAGCACCATCAACATCAGAGGGGAAATTGCGTAGTGTTCCTATTTACTGAATCTAATAGTTACTAGTATAGCAAATGTGCTATTTAGACCTTCGGTGTATGGTCTCTGACGGTGGCGCTGGCGAAAAGAATGGATTGACCTGTCTAGGTCTGTTGCCACGAATCTTCATGCGTGGAGGAGTACCATGCGGGACATCATCGAGGCTGGCTAGATCAGTCATGATCGCGGCTACAAAAAGTACAAGTTGGCACACATTCAACAATCTAACGCGTTTAAATCGAACGCCTTTGTGTTTAGAACCCTAATTTGGCGGTATAACTTGGTTCTCTTCTAAGGATGGAGAGTCAGGCCGCAGTGGTCCTTTCTCACCCAGTGCGACCCGTTCCGTCAATTTGTGTTTCTGTGAAGTCCCGGCACAAGAAGTCTGGCTGTCAATCACTTCTCCCGATACCACCTTATATTTTCTCAACTTTGGCTTGATATTGGCTCCAGATGGGCGAGGGAGATGCAGAGTGCAGTGTATACAACGCAAGTGTATAATCACACTAAACTAATTCACCCTGCAATTTACCGTCTCTGCGCCCATCCTGCTGTGCGTCGTAGTCGTAAACAACAGCCAACTCTCATGTTACTTGAAAGAGACCTTGCTTAATATCAACCGTAATCTTTTATCGATGCCGACCCTCTTAGTGAGCTACTTGCTTTCTTCCTCTAGATTAGCTGTGTGCTGCGGAGAACTGCACGGCCCAGTCATGGTCTTTGACGTTGCAAACAGGCGTCAGTTGTGCAGTCAACAAGTAAATGATGAAGACGTTTACTGCGCGGCAGCTTTCTTCGCTGACAGCCGAAAACTGGCATTCGGTGGCATGAAGGGTGCCTTCTACGTCATGGTAAATCGTCGTTTTTGGATGTTCTTTTTGTTTTAACTTGTGTGCACGGACCCTTGCCAAGCCAGGAATAACTTCTAAAACCTATTTTCTATACGTATTCTCGTCTTAAGATTTCGCGTACTCTAGATCTAAATGCTTAAGGCCGTTTTAGATCAGCTTATTTGGATTGGTTTTACCCCGTGCCTTTGTACTTGATATCAGAACTAATAACTGTGGTTAAACAAGTTACACTGTTCTATACTTGGAAAGGATTAGGAAGATGCTAATAGAACACTTACAAACAAAGTCTCCAAGCTTAGAAGCAGTGAGATAAAGGCAGTTTACGCGGGAACAAGATAGGGAATTAAGACAACTAATAAGATAGTTAGAGGAAGCAAGAGGGCTTAATTGCACAAAAGGGGGCAATCGATCATATAATAAACAGAAGGGTGTTGACGAATATAAAAATGTCATATGAATGGCTTTATTATTAACACCAAAGGTATAAACCGTAAGGTAACGTATTTAGTGCTATTAGGAGGCTAATAGTTATGTTACCGTTAAATGAGTGAAAGAAGAGGCAAGAAGAAAGTCTACGCAAGGCGGTACATCATTGGTTAATTTGGAAAAAAAACATGCGAATTTGCATATGCCCTCGGCAATTTTTCACGTCGCTGCGCTTATGGAAAGGTAGTGCTGTTAAAAACAATAGAGTCTGAGATAAATATTTATCGAGAAGTAGCAGATATGATCGCTGGGAAAAGTGTTTTATTCGCCTGCCGTTTCAATAATCCCTACGGATCCACCGAGGACTCGCATATTCGCTTGTATTGACAGTAAATATCTCTCATTTACTTCCGCCCTCTGTCAGTCATATACCAACCACAGGATATAAAGGATCGGCCCTTGGTCTCAGATTAAATTTATGCCTTGACCAGACAGTACCAGGAGAGGCAAGGACCTCTATGCTGTCGCCTACTATGAGCTGCTTCCAGGGTCGCATAGCATTATTACTCATCAGTCAAACGTGATTATTGTTATTGCTATTTGGACGCGTCACCAACTATGTGCGTGTTTGTAGTCTAGTTTGATATTGATGTTGTTGGGAGAAAGCCTTGCTTCTTCCAGCCTCACAGACCTTCGCCAAGTCCATCCAGATCACACGGTTAAGCCCTAAGTCATCAGCGGCCTAACTAAAGAATATTTTCTTTCTTTTCGTAGTTTCGAAGATCGATTTTTTCGTCAATCTTTCTGGTGCAGCTTTATAGGGCTACAGGAGTATACCAGACAGCAGGCGAACCCCATTTTGTGACGGACAAAGGTCGCTTTTCAGAAGAAGATGGTATCACAGGAACAATTTCCAATTATTGGTCTGACCTTTCGCATCCCCACTTGAGCCTCTCAGCAGACGCAGTCGCAGATAAGGGTAATGGAAGCACAAGGAACACAGTATTTACAGGACGCAGTCGCCATACAACCACGTGCCTCCACTAATTAGCAGCGTCCGCTTTTATCACTGAGGCTAGTATTTGATGTGCTGATGACTTGCTAGTCCGCACCCACGTCTTCAATCTTGTGAGTACATGATTTGTTTATTATCGACCTACTAACCATTGGACCATTTAACACGCTATATGGGACTGTTAGTCACTCGCGCCCCTTCCCCGCTTGGTTAATTGCTGTAATCAGGTGAAGTTCCGGTAAATCATCTGAAAGCGGGAGGTCATTGTGTTTGTTATTTAAGTGGCGGATATTTAGGGTAATAGGCAATGCCTTTGACGACTGTGGGCTGGAGAAGCATGATTTAAGCAGCTTAAGATTCACACGGTTGTCACCTTTTGCAGGAATGTCGACCGCTTTAAACTCAGACGTGTGACGGAGTCTCGTCGAGCCAAGAATCAAGAACAGGGATGCTATGAAGACAACGAAGTACTCGAGCGCGAACTCAAAACCATCGTATCAAACGTGGGCGCTGCTAGTTATGACAGGCATGGGGTTGCATGGCAACCACGTTCTATAAATACTACACTCTTTGCGCTTTCGTCGCCCTTATTTGCCCCCTGCCTCTGATGATGCGTTCAAGTAAGAAACTGAAACCTCAGGCCAATAAACTTCATGTCCCAATTGTCACATATTCTAAGCTGCTTCCTGGACCTCGCCTCCTTATACTTAAAGAAAGTGCATCTTTCGGTTTTTAAAAAAATTCCTAATTATGAGCTTTTTTTACAATTTTCAGGTGTTCCTTCAGAGAGCACCGTATCCGTCAATTTGTTAATGCTGCCTTTACTGTATAAAGCATGCTTCATATCTATTGCAACATTTTATGAGAACTATGTGAGATCTTCCTCAAACTGTAGGCGAACACGTGATTTTCCTTAAACAGGATGTACACAGCGCGCAGTTTGTAAACCTTGAATTCCAATGTAGCATTCAGTAGGTTTCAAAATTATTCGGCAATTTAGAAACGTTTTTAAAACCGAAAGATACCCTTTCTTTAAAATTTAAAGATGGCGTAATTTGCTGCCAAACGAGTGCAAGAAATTTTTCCCGCATGTTTTCCAAAAATATATTTGAATCTATGAAAGCAGTCAAAATCAATGTAGTACGTACTTTTACTTGGCGGTCAGAAAGAAGCTCGTTAAAAAGCTGGCATCCATGTGTAACTAAAATGTATTGGGATTAGGCTGTACGATCGTCATTTTTAAAACCATAGGTAATTAATATGTTAGAATCGAAAATGCATGTCAGAATTCCGGGTGACGTTTCATGAGATAGGGAATCTACTGTACTATATCACAGTACTAATTTCCACTCGACGTTTTTTTTACAAATAGCCAATTCGCTTGATCTGTTCCTAGCTGTAACCTAGGATATAGCCGCCGCATTGTCTGTGGTTGCCCACTTTTAGCTTTCACTGGGCGGTCCACTGCGTTTTGTTTGAATGTTTTAGGACACCGAAGACGATGGCCACATCCTCGTTACCGTTGAAGGCTACAGAGTGCAAAGTATGGCTGCCCTTCTCACTCCACCTCCTTTCGATATCACTCCCAGTTTGGCCAGTTTTACAGACAACTCCGTTCGCGATCTGGAGGCGTGCCGATTTACTCTCGATCCCACTACTCCTGGCGCGCCTGCAGCCGCTGTTGTTGCCGGCAACAGCGACTCTGTTTCCATGACCGACTTGAGTCATCATTCCGTCGAAGTCATTGGTCATGCCTTGCCTTTCTCTGGTATTGATCAGCTCCTCGTGGCCGACAGTTTACACCGAGTTCGCCTTTTCAAGTTTGGCTACACAACTTCAGCAGCCGCAGCTGTGGCCAGTCGCGAATTAGAGGACCTCAATCCCCTTATCCAAGTCGCTAGTGTCGCGACGACGACCGCGCAGACCACCGCATCTTGGGCACCCCCTTCTTCCTCCTCTCTGGCGGTCTCTGTTGCGAGCAGTCGTGGCAACCGGTCGACTATCCAATTGCCTTTCTCCTCAGTTGCCGCGGTGATGCAGGCCGCGGGCGCTCTCATCTCTTCTTCTTCCGCTGTCGTCACTGCGGCGGCGGCCGTCTCCTCGGCGCCCGGGGCTCCACCGACGACTGGTAGCCGACCGGCCACTTCCTCCGCCTCCGCTGGCAGTTTGCTGGCTTTCCGTCAGACTACCTCAGACTCGGGCCTCGGTCGTCAACATCAGCTGTTGCACGCATCTAGCTCACCTGGTTCCGCACTGGGTAAGTTCAAACATGAGCTGCATTCTGTGCTCCCCCCAATCGAATTTTAAAGCGAGCGAAAGAGCAGCACGTTAGCAAGTGAAATTATATTGTAGGTGGCTAATTTTCTGGACATTCGGGTATACCTTTACGAAGAGAACCGATTGCGAATGAAACGGATTCCCGACGGAATCCGAAACGTCAGGAACATCAAGTCCTTGTTGCAGTGATCGCATCTTCTTCGGAACTGCTGCCTGGAACTCGTATATTCTCCTCTATTGGTCAAACATTTCCGCTGGATTTGAGTTGGGGCGTGTCTTTACTCGGTTTTTGACACCATCTGTGAGATGGGCGCGCATGGAGTCGCAAATTAATAGGGACTGGGATTTGTAGAAAAAGCGATCCGGTCTGTTGACGTAAATGTCTCTCAGTCACTCATATTTCCCTCGTTAATCCAGCCCTACGGGTTATCTTAATTATGACGCTGGCTGGAAACTATCCTTTTGGCAAAGTCTAGCTCTTGAAAATGACAGTGACATGGCAACCGAGAACTACAATGAAGGCTGATTGCTCGTTCCCTGTGGTTACTGTTTTCTCCAAAGCGCTCTTTACAGGTATATCAAAGGTGAGGGGAACCTCTACTTGTGGCCATCTCACTTTATGCGAAGTCTCTGTTTTGTCTCACGAATTGAGACAAAGCTTCGCATCCCAGGTATGTGCATAGATTGAGAAGAAGCAGGTTTGATCACCGGAATCGTAGTTTTATTTGTGTGAGCTTTCGAACTCTTGCAGGAGTTCTTGCGAAGATGGACTCTCGCAAGAGTTCGAAAGCTCAGACAAATAAAACTACGATTCCGGTGGTCGAACCTGCTTCTTCTCAATCTATGTTTAGTCTTCTTGGCGCAGGTCATCTTTTTACTTCCTCCACTTCCGTACCACTGATTCATTAATTTTGAATTATCTCACAGCTGCTCTATTCCCATGATTTACTGCGTGATAAATAGCCTTCAGTTTGAAGTCCGCGTCGTAAACGGGTCTCTTGACAGGTGCAATTTTCGGGTCCATACGCACACTATGTGTGTGTCTAACCATCGGTTTCGATGATATCAACCAAGTGCACCAACAGGTTGGTACAGGAGGTGACGGCCTCAGGGCTTTGTTTAAAGTGAAAGAGGATGTAGTTAGCGGCTCCGCACTCTTCACTTTCTCCCATGAGTCTCGAAGACTAGACGGGGTCCGGCGCGGCTGCTGTATCAAATGCAAGCCAATACAACCGCCTAACTTAGTCTTAAGTCACAGTAGACTTTGCGCGGGTGCACCTGTGCTATCTATCCTCACTCACCTATAGTAGGTGTCTGGCAAGACTTAGGTAAACCAGGACTGATACTGGTTTCTTCTAATACTACATACTAGGGTGTAGCTTAGTGATAGTACTTGTTGGTACTGGTACTGACTGTTGTGATAGTCAGAAGTGACACTGATTAAGGTTAGCACTGGGCTCATGTCTAGTAGTACTGGTGCTGGCAATGACGCCACCATTTATTAGAGGTGACGCTGATTTAGCCAACGCTAGAGCTCATATCCCCTTGGTCTCAGCAGGGAGTGTAAATCTAGGTTTGACTATTTCGGGTAAGTGCATGCTTGGGGTCATAAGCAAGGCTGCGTTTGTCATGGTTTCCGCACTTTCATCTCTATCCATGGAACTGTACGCACTAAGAAGATGCCGATATAGTTACATGTCTATGCTAGAAGTGCTAATTCAAGTAAGGCCAGTACTTAGTATGCTATTAGTACTGCCTGTGTAGGTTTTTTAAGGAGTCACACCCTGTATGCACTCCCAATCTGTGGGATGCAATAGTGATTAACATTTGGACAATAATATAGCGTTTGTAGAGTAGTGATTAAAGTGAACTCTTGGCTCATATCTCCACATGTCAGTAATAAGTGTAGTAGAACTTGTGCTAGCTCTGGTGCTACCATTTTGTCGGAGGTCAAACCATCTTCTTTCTAACTAGGTGGGCTATAAGTACCGGTAATAAGGGACAACAGGGTTGCTGAGACTGCAATAGGCTAAAAGGCTTGGGCTAAGCTTTGAGGACTCGCCTGCACTATAAAAGCACACTGCAATATTGGGGTGAAGCATAGTGTATGTTTCTCCGCGACGCTCCTGACTGCATATTAACGTAGCGCCGTGTACCACTAGGAATCGGCTCGAAGTCAGTTACCAGAATTAGTCGATATATAAGGGTTACAACTCGCACAGCGGGTAACATCCGCTGGAGGGTCACTGTCAACGCCAGAAATGACTGGGCCACGCGCGCTAGGTTGTGTCTGTGGGACTGACTCGTCAGTAAGAATACAAATAGTCGCTGTCTGCGTAGCTTGCCTGGCGCTAGTTGTTTGCTTTTCTCTCTAAACTTTAGCACTGTCTGGCGACGGTCGCGGTAACCCCAGTCAGGTCCGGGGTCACTTAGCCACCGCACACAGCGGTTACCCCATTTTTGTCAGTGGCGACAGCTCAAGTGGTGGCAGTGCTGGTAGTGAATCCATTTTCTACATCACCGCCTCCGGTGCGGAACTTGCAGGCTCCTCGGCCGGAATCCCCACGAGCACCACCAATACTAGCGGTGCGGCCGCAAGCACCGCCACGCTATCCCCCTCCGTGCTGGTAGCCAACCTGCTGCACAGCTATCCCCGACTGTCTCTCTTCCCGGAATCCTCTGCTAACGCCTCCACGGCGGCCACCGACGGTACTTCCAGAGTGGGGGGTGGCAGCGGCGGCGGCCTGTTCGATGCTTCCACCCGAGCCGTTACGCAGACGACCACTGAGTCCACAAGTACTGGCACTACAACAACTTCCTTTGCTGCTGCTGTAGGTGCCAACACCGATGCGGCGGCGGCGGCTCGTAACACAAATCAGACCTATGGACTGCTACAGCACTGTACGCTCATCAAGGAGTTACATGCGATCCAGTCAATTACCCTCTCTTCCTCGGGTCGCAAACTGCTTGTCACCGTTCATAAGCGCGTAAGTTTCCTCTCTACTCTGATGAAACTTACTTTAATGTTTTGCCATACCTTTTTGTTTTGTCAAAACTAGTGTCTGGGGTTGTAACTCATTATATATGCACTGGCACCTGTTTCGCCTACCACCAGTAATAGTTTACTCTGTTCCAAGGCCATGGCATAAGTCGGGAATGGTTATAGATACTAATGTGAGCATGGTATGTACAAGGTCTTTTCTCCCATCCTTCATATGGATGAGCCCCTCACCGTTGGCTGACAGCCCAGCTGAAACCTCTAATAGACGAGTGATCAACGCTCCCCACGTCTTAATAATATATCACCTTCTGACTACAGATAATTGGTTTGCCAGATCGTCGCCTGAAGGTGTTGCAGCAAGTCTTCGATGAACACTGCTTCCTTGTCCGTAATCTGTAAATGCCAAGTAACCTTCGACCCCTTAATTCTCCATGCATTGGCCTGCCTTCGAGGCTAGATAGGAATTTGAAAACTCGCCTCAACTTTGAGGAAACTTAAGCACACATTTTTCCGGCCTTAAATACTGCCACTTCCGACTTCACCATCGTCACTACTACATATACTGCCGCCAGTACTATTATCGTCGGTTACGGGCCCTGCAGTAAACAAAAAATGGGGAGTTTTACATTTTAAGCCTCTTTATAATATCATAAATTAACACATGCACGTAGCGTGAATTCGGACTATAAAGCCATTAGATACCTTAGTATAGAGCACAAAGCCTACGGCGAACCATGGAGAAACTCCCTAATGAGCTAAGGTTGTACCCGGTAAAGCTTTGACCTAGATTATGTCGCTATTTGCATGCATGCATTCGGGAGGTCTACGACAGCGGATCCGTTGTCACCTCCATCGACCAAATACTGGTCCACAAGCACGTCGCGGAAGAGTAGTTGGTTATTTGATCCAGTTTCCATTGTGAATTGGATATTCTGATCAAGCGAGTTTAGTAAGTCGTTAGGGTGCTGAATGTCAGATGTTTGACAATGTCGAAAATGCTATTGACCTAACCAACCCAGCACTTTGGTTGATACTTAACAAAGACTGGTCTTTGTCCATCAGGAGACCACTGTAGGAATCGGGACTGATGACATAGAACCCTTAGGAGTGCATTCAGTTTTCTCCTGCATTTCCCCGCCAGAGGTGAAAAAGGTTTATGACCATGTCGTAGAAGGTCGAGCAAGCTTGAGATGCTTGTCTCGTAGCATTCAGTAAGAAGTTGTCTCACAAAGTAAGTTGTTAGTATCTCGACTGTCAAACCCGCCAGAGAAGGCAATACTTCGTCCTCAACTGATGCGGCACAAAAAGGCATTACCATCCATATAAATCGTTGGAACGCTAAAGACTGCAAATACGTTCGGTAAACCAAACGAAAATAGCACGCCCACCTACAGTAGCACAAATAGGCGATTCGAAGGCTTGACCTAAACTTGCAGTTCGTACTTCACATTGAACAAACGATTCCCACTTTTGTCTTCAAAGAGCGGCTCTCTTGGGCCGGGGCACCGGAGGGACAGAATGACTCCCTCTTGAGGTATGGTATCCAGATGCCAATCTTATAGGCATATAGACCTTCCTGTGATATATAAAGTGCTGTGTGATTGCGTACATAAAGGCCTAGACAAAACGGTCATATTGAAATTCGCAATACCGAACAGTCAGTACTCCTTGACGAATTCATGCGAAGGAGAAGCAGGGATTCAACCAACGTCAATCGATATGATCAATTGCACTGCAAACGACCGTAGACTCCGCAAAATATCTGTCAAAAAACGGAGGCAGCAAAATAAGGAAAAAATGCCTAGGTAAAAACTGTCCAGCTCGATCAGTCCTTTCTATATTCTGATCAATTTTCAGCGTTAGACGCTTTGACAGCCGGCTAAACTCCCAAAACGCGAGCACTATTTTTCAATGAGCTAATTTTCCTTCTTTATTTGTCACCCTGAACTCTCAAACGTGTAAACATTAGCGCGTTAATTTTAATATTAACTCGTGCCGAGCCTGTGGAGGTTTGTCCAGAAAGGTTTGCTCCATTTTTTAACATTACTTTCTGAGAAATATAGAAAACGTAACTAACTAATCTTTTGAATTCATGGGTACTAAAAGTCATTGCCTATCCCAGGACGCATTGAATTGCTCTTAATGTCTTTGAATGTCTAGGCTATTGTGGTTACACGCTTCGCTCCATTTTTTACTGCAAGTTGAGATTTTTGCAAGTGTGACTGAATCATCGGTAGCAACATCCAATCTAGTCTCTAGTGGTTTTAATTTTACTCAATTGCAAGGCCTTGCCGGGGTTGTGGTTTAGTGCAGTCGTGTGCGTCAACTGGTTTGTGTGTTTATTGGATTCAAGCATGGTACATTTAAGTACAACTTTTGTTGACCAAAACTGTTACTTGCTGCCTCGGCGTGAAGCGATCCACGTTGACTGGTGAAATCATTGTTCCATTTGTGACATGCACTTCGACTGGCCTTTTGAATTACTTATGGAAACCATTATGTGCTTTAAGAATATTTGCAGACAACTTGGAAATTCGCATTTGTTGCTGTCACGCTATTATTATACTGTTACTTCAGTTACTGTTAATTTATGTCACACTGCTCGGATCGGCTTTGTGCTGCCCGGGTGCAAAAGCTTTTATAATTTGGATAACCTAGCCGGTAGTTGTTCTTTTTCCTTATTTCACTAGGGCCTCCACCTGTGGGATTTGGAGTCACTTGGGATGTTGCAGCAGTTTGCTGGATTCAAACAGGACCTCTACAAACTCACTTCCACCATAGGTGGAATAAATGAGGATTTTGTCGCCAGTGGAAGCGAAGGTACGTCTGAGCTCTTTCACTTTTTCACTCTCTCTCTCTCTCTCTCTTTCTGACGACAGGCCTCTCAAGAAGCAATCTTATGACATCACATATTCTTCGTTCCCACGGCTATAGCGCAAGCGCACGATTCGCTGACGAGTCACTTTGAATTGCTTGCAGTCCCTTAGCTGATTATGCTAGCATCTTACTAGATCACTAACTGTGGTGTGGAGTTTGCATGCAGTTTGCATTGGATTCAAACGACACAAAGCCCCTTTTTTATTTTATCCCCGCTTGTCGGCAATGTTTGCCGTATATCATGTCATCTGAAGGCTGTCATTTTCGTCAGATGCTTTTAGGATGGAGACATATAGAGACCTAGTTTCCTTCTTAATTCTTATTTAGCAAAGTAGTGGGTTTTAATGTGAAGTAGATAATACCAGCGACTTCAGCAGACCAGTCTGTGTTGTTTGTTCGGCGGCTGATGAGTGAACTGAGAGTCAGATGGCGGCGACTCTCAATCCCTGCTCTGTCTGTCATGGGGTCCAAGTCGTGCTGTAGCGCGCGCAGACAGGTTCACCGGCCTTCTCAACCACGACGCCCACCCCACCTCAGACAACCAGCTGGTTTTTATGGTGGCATGATGCTTTTCTAGATGTTTGTATGGTGTTTGAACAAGCCACTTGTTTCAGTTCAACTTTCGTATCCGACGACGTTCATTATATGTCCCACAAAGGGATGTAATGACGACGATTTACGCGTGGAATCGATTATAGTGAGAGTAGCTTTTTGGTGCATCTACGACAGGCGGTACGCAAACGGCTCGAGTCAGTTCGAACAAGGCTAACAGGACGGCGAAGAAGACACAAGTGTGGAGTAGAACCGAGACCAGAGGAAGATAGGAGAGGGGTCGGCCAGGGAACGTTATCCCACCGCTACCGCGCACACAAAGTTGACGAACTCATGCGGGCAGCAACAAGTAATTAGTCCGCCAGTGGACGAGGGACAGGCCAGTAAGCGCACTGATTTACCAGCAATTGCGACAGCCGCAAAGGGGACAAAGGTCACACGAGCCCCCCAGCGGTAAATCTCACGGACAGTCAGCAGCGAACAAGCAAGTCAAAGTTCGTGCGCCGAGCACGGATATAATAACAGGCATGCAGCGAGGCTGAAACAGGAACAGTCACCACGTTACTCTGACGATGGAAACAGGCGAGTGTCCGAAACGTCAGTCCCAATATAACTCGTTCCATGTCCTTGAACCTTCTTCTTCGTCTTCTTTGGGGGATTATGAAAATGATCTCCGACACTCCTCCCTCGCCCATCTGTGTCCCGTGTCAAGGCAAAGTCATAAAAACCGCGGCGGCAGAAGACGCAGGTGGCCGGCGTGGTCGTAACCGCCCTTACGCGTACCACCACACCTGGCTCAGATCCTACGGAGTGGGAGGGCCAAAAAGATGACATTAAGAAAGAACAGCTGCAGCCTGACTTCCAATCTGCTATGCCACACAAACACCTACAGAGCAGAAAGCGTGGTCCGAGTAGTTATCCCGTCAGTTGGCAATCCCGCAGGCCACAGCTTTTAGCACAACGTGAGAGCTTAAAGCGCATCAGATTGTTTTTAGTGAGGACGTAAATGCGCTGAGCCATCGAACTCTCTTTTGTATTGCTATTCTCACCTATACGGCGCGGAAGACCAAACTGGCTGACAAACGACCGTATTGATACAATGCCCTATCCGTGATACCTGTTACAACTCAAAAACTCAATGAGGAGTATTATCTAGGTGTGTCCTTTGCAGGAATCTAGCTTACCGGTCGGGCAATCAACGGAAAGAGTCTGTGTAATAAGTCTGGGCTACTCAGAAGGAGACGGAAATTCAAAGTTTAGGAAATAGCTTTGATAAGCGTTATTTGCAACTTCTGCAAACTAGAGTTCTATCCCTGGTGAACTTCAAATTATGGTAAATGATCTTGCAAACGACTTTGTTTACATTAAAGTTTATCACTGTTTACTCTCCTATGGGAAAACTGGATCAATCTACGCAAATGGGTCAAAATTGTAGGTCAAGGCAGGTGACCGTATAATTGTTGGACAGGCAGACTCTTGTAATATGGTTCACCCTCTTTGTTTGTATTGCTCTCAGATGGGTTTCTTCATCTTTGGCACCTTTCTTCCGGTGCGCGTCCCATCTACTCTGCAATGTCGGCTACCGGCGAGCACCCAGTCACCTGCGCCAACTGGAATCCCGCTCTTCCCACCATGCTGGCCACAGTAAATGACGAGGGCGAGATACGCATCTGGGCTCCAGCAAGTAAGCACTCCCTGTTTATCTTGCCCTGCTGTTCTTGTGTTTTTTTTTGGTTTCCATAATCCTAACAACTCTCAGTCCAAAACTGTATCTCTAAATCTAAGCCTCAAACCCCAGTCAAAAAACTATATCCAAATCTAACGCGTCATCCCGCAATTCAAAGCTGTATTTCTAAATCAAAGCCTCGTTCCTAACTTCCGCTTCAATTGCGGATGAGTATTTCGTCCTTCAGCAAAGCTTTTCATGTAGGGATGCAGTGGATTGGCTCGGTGTGTGCGTGTCATACCCCATAGTTGGATCAGGAATCCCCACCGGAATCCAAACTGGGAGTATTTGGGAGACGGAGAAAAGCCGCGACCTCGACCGGCTTGAGCCACAGGTCCGCGGGAGTGAGGTAGGTGCCTGGCCGAGAACTGCAGGCGAACAGATGATGGCAGTCATGCGGTGAGACGCCGCAGTCGGGACAGCAGTCGGGTATGGATGGGTCGAGCCGGTGTTGGTACTGGCAAAGGAGCATGCAGTAGCCACTGCGTAGCTGTGCCAGGGTACAGCGAGTGACCCTCGGGAGATGTCGTTCCGAGGCCCCAATCGGAGGTGGATAGCCTCGATAACGACTCTCTGGTGGAGACGCTGGAAGCCTGTCTTGGTGGCAGAGCTATCAACAGGTAGATCCGCGAAAAACGAGGCAACAGCTTCCTTGTAGAGTGCTCGAATAGATGGCCGGGCGTTGCGGCAGGGCTCGGGAGCGCAGCAACGGTGATGATTGGGATGGCCGGGTTGCGAACAACTCACCAGAACTGCTGGCTAAGGAGAGTGATGTGATGGGCGACTGGTAGAGCAGAAGCCTCCGCATGAAGATGATCTAAAGGCGACATTTTATAGCAACCTGTGATCGTGCGGAGGGCAGCGTTCTGTGCTGACTGGAGGCGGCGGAGGCTGGAAGAGCTCATCGTAGGAGACCAGATTGATGCCGCATAGGTGAGGTGCGGCTTGGCCAGCGCCTTGAAAGCAGTCGACAAAGTCCCTTTCGCGTAGCCCCAGGATGTGCCTGCTAGAGCCTTGAGGACCTTGGTGCAGCGTCTTACTTTGCTTGCGGTCTCCCTGGCATGGTCTGCGAACGTGAAGAGCGGATCAAAAGGCACGCCAAGGAGTTTGGGCTTGTGGACGAGCGGTAAAGACGCCCCGTTGACGGTGATGACCGGGTGACGATTAAACTCCTTCGGATCAAGCGTGAAAATAGTTACGGACGACTTGGCTGCCGAGATCGTCATTCCGCGCTGGGTGAGGAAGTTTTCGACAACAGGCATGAACTCCATGAGGAGCTGTGCAGCCTGATCGATGTCATGGTGCCGGTAAAAGAACGTAACATCGTCCGCGTAGGATACCACTTGCACGGGTGCCCGGGGGAGTGGGAACTCTCGCATGTAGATGTTAAAGAGCGTCGGGCTGAGCACACAGCCTTGAGGGACGCTACAGGTCTACAGGTTCAGCGAGACCAAGTCCTGCAGGAGCTGATCGTGGCGGACGCAGTCAAAGGCTCGTGACAGGTCAATTGAGACTGCCACGGTCCGCGAAGCGGGCTTCTGTTGATTGAAGCCCTCGAGGATAGCGTCACTGAGCTCGAAAAGCGCCGTTGTAGTCCCACGACCCGATTGGAAACCATGTTGGTGGCAAGATAGTTCCGCCACAGACGTCAGAATTGGGTGGACGAGCCGTTCCAGGATCTTCGCCAATAGACTGAGGAGGGCAATTGGACGATAAGAGGTCGCTAGGCAGGGGTCCTTACGCGCTTTGACGAGGGGGGTAATGATCGACTGGCGCCAGCAATCAGGGATGATTGAAGTTCCCAGTGAAAGGTTGAAGAGGGCGGCAAGGTAGGCAGCCACCTTCGGGCCGATGTGGCGCACATAAATAGGCGCCAGACAATCTGGTCCTAAGGCTTTCGAAGCTCTCGTTTTCTTGACAGCGCTGAGGATGGTATCAGCCGAAAAGGAAATGTCTGGGGGCGGGGCTTTATGGAGGAGACGAAGAAGGGAGCGCTGGATTTTGGGACTGGGCGCCGAGCGGGGCGAAAACAGCTTGTTCATCTTCGCAGCGATCTCACCGTTGTTGGAAATGAACTTGCCGTCCCTGAAGCTAATAGACTGGTTAGATGTATCAGCCCGGGGTTTGGTCAGGTTGCGTAAAAGCTTCCAAGTGGCAGCTGAGTTGCCGCTGAAATTGCAATCTGAAACTAGTTCATGTCAGCGTTGGCGTTTGCCATCGTTGATAGTCTTAGTGATTAAGCCATTTAGTTCTCCAACGCGCGGGTCACTGGCATCACGTGCTCGTATTTCGTCTTTCTCTCGTTCCAGGCGGGAGGCTTCGGGCGGATAGTTAGGACGGAGAAGGGGAATGCGGCCGTTATGGATGTGGTGACTTGCTGCTGCCAGGAGTAGTCGACGAAGGGCTCGTTCCGCCATGTGGACACAGGTGGGAGGCGGTAGGCCATAAATCTCGGCTTCGCATTCGGTCATGAACGCTGCCCAATTGGCTTTCTTGAAATAAATGAAGTGCCGGTTGGGGGCTATGATACGCTCGGCGGCGGTGGCCGATTCGAGCACAATGGGGAGGGGGTCGCTACCCAGGCTGATTTCCGTGTTCCACATGGTGGAGGCTACCAGACTGAGACTGGCGAGGGAAACATCGGGCGAGCTGGAGGCGCCGATGGTCGGGAGCCGCGTTTGGCTGTTCTTGTTGAGAACGGCAAAGGGTGTGTGTTCTATTTAATCAGCTAGAGCTTCTCCTCGGGGGTCGGCTGCCAAGTTAGAGCACCATGGGTCATGGTGAGCGTTGAAGTCACCTAGCACCAAACTGTCTCTAGAAGGTAAGAAGGGAGCGATAGAGGCGGTGAAACCGGGAGGACAACTGGAAGTTGGAGGGATGTACACGTTCACGACGTTTAGCGGCGCTGGGCCAATGTCAAGGGAAATCGCCAGTACTTCCGTGGGATCGGCTCCAAGCAGGGGAAGCTGGTGATGGGCAATGGATTTGTCCACCAGGAAGGCCAAACCTCCGCCTTTGTTGCGGCCGCGGTCGCGACGGACAATCGTGTAATCGGCACATTAAGGGACCTTAGTGGAGTTAGACCACTTTGTCTCTTGGATAATCGCCACCGCTATGCTGTGCGAGCGCATGAAGGCCAGAAGCTGGTCAAGCTTCCCAAGGAGGCCGTTGGCGTTGAATTGTAAGATCTTAAGACCAGGTGGTGAGGCGAGGTCGGCTCGGTGCAAGGGGTTCGTAGAATGCCAATCTTAAAGTCAGCCTGCATCCAGATGACCAAATCCCGCGCCATGTTCAATTTTCAGTGAAGCCTCACGGGCTCCTTTGCGTGACTGATGGATCCGAGATCTCCCGAAATATAATGATGGCTTTATGCTTTTTAAATGTTCTTAACACTTTGTTAACTATTTCGATCAATATAAATCTACTTCAAGTTTGTGAATCAAGGACCAATTCTATCAAACGGCGGGGCAATAATCCCGAATTTTACTTGTGTCTACCTCACTGGATCATAGCCTGATAATATATTTGGTCTGATTGTGAAAAAAGTCGGTGACTTTGATGGGATCCGAACCCGCGGCAGAAAATTTACTGAAAAAAGACAATTTAACATCACAAGTCACGAGAATGGGACCTCACGTACTATAAGTGGTCTTGCGTTAAATTCCTAGTAGTTTATGGCATAATCTTGCCGCAAGCCTAGATGTTTGCCGTCCAACAAGGCCTCGTTCGAATCCCAAAAGGAAAAAAACACTAGCGAGAGCGCAAAATGGAAGTCTATTAACGTACGTAGCACAGCGTGTACACGCATGCACAATCAGACCGATCAGCTAGTGTTATTGGCGGCTGAACTGGTTTTCTAACTCGTCCGACTGGCGTGGTCTAGTGCTAATCCCGGCGCAGCTTGCGCGTCCTCTGTACTGTGCACTGTATGCCGGCAGACCGGTGATGTGGCGTAGACGCGAGTCGTTAGGAAAGCGTGCGAGCGAATCGGTTAGGCTGGCTGCTAATAGTTTAGAGTGAGTGTGAAGGTTTGGGTTCAGTTAGGGTTGGAACACAGGAATTTGAGTGCAAGTCTGCCTGTAATACTTGTGGGACGGGGTTCCCTTCCCGCTGTCTTACCTTAAACATTTCCAAATTTCGAAGTGTTGTATCCACTGGCAGCTCTAATGCACTAATTGCTGGGAGACCGACTTATGGGCGTCTTTGTTAACTTCAACTGTTAGGTTTTTAAATTGAGGGCTTTAATTCACTTGTCTCCCGAAAGCGCACGCACCCAGTCAAAAATTGTTTTCCTCTCATAACTCGACGGCACCGTATTCTATGGAACCTTTCATAATTTTTCAATAGTTGCGAAAATGCCCATCAGAGCATTCAGAAGAGTAGTTTGCAAGCATGTGTATGCTCATACTCGCCAACTACTCTTCTGAATTTTCCAATAATTGGCTAGTTTTGCAAGACTCCCTAACTCGCCTGATTTCAGAAAACATTTGAAAGGGATACCTGAAAACACTTTGCTGGTGACAGTCTCAGCGGCACATGCAGCCCAGTTTGATTTTTTGAATTCGTGATACGTGTGTATATATATTGTTTTTTCAAATTTTAGAATACGTTCCTGGATGCGGCTAAGAAAAGGAAATCCACTTTTATCCAAAGCCAGCATTCGTCCCGTGATTACTGTTCTACTCCCCTTCTCTCCCTTTCTTTTTCCCCGTTTTGTCGAACTTCCTGTTTGCATTTTACATTTTTCTGCACCGCACTCCTTCTCCCTGCCCCCTTCCACCCCCTACAAGTGTATTTCTTCTTATGAACAGTCAGTCTTTCATACTAGTTAACGGGCCAGTTCTGCTGGCGCAAACTTGCACGTGACTGCTCTCTCTCCCTCTATCCTCGTACTCATTTCCTTATATACATTTATTATCGTAATCTCCGATATATTGGCATAATTTCCACCACACGAACCTCCAAGTCTAACCGATGGTGTTTCTTTTGTCTTCCGGGTGTAGGTTTCGCTTGCGCGTGGCAGCTGCCTTCCCATGAATCCAGCATCCTGGAATCCCTACGAAATTTTATTGGCCACTTTATCAGCTGGTTTTTGCGGCGTGCACTAAAAAGGCAGTCGAATGAGTTATTTGACATTCCCGTCTCTCTCTCTCCCTCCAGACAACAGCAGATAGGCGGTATCGAAGGCGGGAAAGGCATACCTCTAAAGAAAAGGCGATAGAAACGGGCTATTTATCTTTTTAGGATGGCAAGCCGCTGCTTTGATTGACTGAATATCCCCGAATGTGGCCGAAAGTATGTAGACCCGTAAATACACTAGGAAAGCTGTAGCATCTGAGTAGTAATTTTGATTAGAGCACTTCAAGGAGAATTCTGGACAGAAGTTACCAGAGCAAAAGAGTTATTGTGCACAAAAACTCTACTTTGCTGTCCATAGCAGTTGGTTGCTTGGTAGCCCTTGTTGGATCATGGGTCCACGCCGGAGTCCAAACTGGGAGGCGGAGAAAATCCGCAACCTCAGCCGACAAGCCAAATATCCACGGGGGTGAGTTGGTTGCCTGGCCGGGAGCTGCAGGCAAAGAGATGCCGGCAGTCATGCGGCGAGATGCAGCAGTCGGGTATGGACGGGTCGAGGCGGCGTTGGTACTGGCGGAGGAGCATGCTATAGCCACTGCGTATCTGCGCCAGGGTACAGCGAGTGACCCCTGGGAGCTGTCGTTCCGTGGCCGCAATCGGAGGTGGATAACTGCCACAAAGGACCAGGGGGGGGGAGCTGGTGGAATTTTACGTCCACAACAGCTCTCTGGTGAAGACGCTGGAAGCCTGTGTTGATGGCAGAGCCATTAGCGGGTAGATCCGAGAGAGAGAGAAGAGTCGGCAGTTGCCTTGTGGAGAGCTCGAATAGACGGCCGAACGTTGCGGCTAGGCTCAGGAGCGTGG
Source organism: Ligula intestinalis (assembly GCA_036362985.1). Taxonomy (NCBI): domain Eukaryota; kingdom Metazoa; phylum Platyhelminthes; class Cestoda; order Diphyllobothriidea; family Diphyllobothriidae; genus Ligula; species Ligula intestinalis. The sequence continues at coordinate 54,973,870 of JAYGXS010000003.1, forward strand.
CAGTAATGTCCATTGGCGAAGCCAAGGCCAGAGTTGACTGCGCCCCCTCAGGCCTGAAAGTGTGCGTGAGAGGAGAGGTGGCAGCTGCTTTTCTTTTATTTGCCGAGTAAGTTCAACTGGTGTGTGATTGGTGTGTTGCATTGCCTGAAGGGGGTGTCATGTACAGTGGCTCCTGTTGCATCGGCCATAAGATAACCGCGACTATTTGGACGTGCGGGGAAGCCGGCCAAGGATCAGTGAGTCGAAAACCGCTGCTTCTTGAGTTGCCTGACGTTGAGGGGCAGCGAGCACTAAACAAGAAAGTCGACAATCGTTGTAGGCCGTCCGCCACAGAGCTCAACCCTCCTTATGGCCCTGACTTGGATTCAGATCCCACAGTTCCCGACCTAAAGGTAAAACTACTTGGTAACGTCTAGTTACTCACAAGTTTATGTTTCAGACTTCCCTGTCTGACAATATTCCTGGTTTATTGACTGCCTGCTGTTGTGACCACCCGAAAAAAGTTCTGAATAAAAGTTCGGAGGCAGATCAAACGCAGCACGTTTCACCCACGCAATCAGACTTATGAAAATTTACTTAGGCACAATTTTTAACGACCCCTTTCCAGCTAGTCGTAAAGACTATCGTAGGGCTTGGCGCGTGTGGAAAATCAATGTGCTAATTCCCGGTAAGTCTCGATAAGCTTGCGGCTTGTTCTAATAGAGCTCTGACCGGTTATCCTCTTCCCAGTTAATCGAAAGCCATGATTTATACTCGGGGTGTGGGTGGCCACCTAAGCTGACTGTTCGCCTCAGTGGACTACCATTTGAAGTCAGTTTATACATAATTTCAGCCTTTTTCCAGCTTCACCTTTGTAGATGCTGAGGGGCGAGCTATGATCGGCGAAACCAGATTTTAGTTGATCATTGATCTGCGTAATTTGACTATGCTTGATCGCTACAGGCTGGTAAACCGCACCTTAGCGTGCCCTTGCGGAAACCCGGCCCACTCCCTTTCAGAAGCATTGATGATTTGGGGCAGAAGCTGCCACAATTTTGATGAGCTGCAGTAACCTGTTCGCCCGAATTGGTCGCGGGGGGGGAGGGGGCAAATATATGATACTTGTTCTTCTGAGGTGCTGTGGGCAAGCAGTTATTTTGAGAATTCATCAAACTCATTTTTATTCGCGCACCGCCAGGTTATTGTCACAATAACGGAGGTTTCGAGTAGCGTTTGTTGCCTTTATTTCAGTATACATTCCAATTTCTATTTTTTGTGTTCTTTGATGTGGAAAAATGGTGCCCTAAATGGGCCGCGTGATAAATGTGTAGTGGTCGCTGCTGCTCGATGCCCTCCTAACTCTTGACGTCCCAGGAAAGGTCACTCAGAGCAGGACCTTGCGCGTATGCACTTTTCGGCATGCCTCCGAACAGACAAATTGGCGCGCGAGACGCGGACCCCTCCACGCCGGTGTTTACCCTCGCGCCTTCCAACCAATCACCAAAGAGACAAAGAGAGCTTTTGGTGGCCGCGCGGGATTAATGCAGCTAGAATGCACTTGGGATTCCGCCCCCTGAGGGACGGACGCGACGGCACAACGCTCTCTCACGATTGAACGCCATGCCTGACTGAGTGGCAACTTCTACCCTAACTCTTCTGTAAATAATATTTTCTTCCTACTGTGTACTCTGGCGTTCCCAAGACTTCTCCCATATCCTAAGGAACCGGGTCTGCAAGGTTGCTGCCGTTAGGGTTAAACCTGAATAGCCTTAACACAGCTCGATAAATGCACTGAACCAACAAAAGAGCCAGCTGGCGGTATAACAGGCCGACTTAAGTACCCACCACCCATGGCATTCCCACTATGGAATCTGGATTAGGCATGACGACTGCGACCGCCTACGTCCGATCCCACCTCCGATCATCTTGATTTGTCTTGGCGGGTGAAGGAGGACAGAGTCCACACACAAGTCATTGTCTTTGCACCACCACGTTACGGGCAGACAGTGGATACCGTGGGAGTCGACGGTTGAACTGACACATGACCAAAGGACACAAAATATTGGACTGATGGTAAAATACAGTTTATTTTTAAATTTGCTTTCTTGATTATTATGAATGAAAATGGTCCTCAACTGGGCAGAAAGCAACTGTAAAAAGTTGCGTCGACCTCGTATATTTTGCCAAGAAATATTAAAAAAGCGCGTTGGTCTAGTTAGCATTCCTAAATTCAGTTATTTCGACCAACTATTTCAGGCATTTGCGCAAGACTTTCCGTCGAGCATGTAATGCTTCATGTTAGACTAGTTGTGACTTCTGAAATGTATGATTGTGTTGACCGTGGTCTGCTAGGAACCGGGGAAGCGACTTAATCTGCTTGCGGACGGCCTTGATTATTTTTAAACTTCCTAATCATTGGTAAGGTTGTGCATAAAATAACGTCTGACGGTAATGAGATTCCCCGCTGTTGTGGACCGGGACAACATATTGAGTTTGATAAGTCATACGCTCTTTGGTGTTGCTATACAAAATTTGAAAAGTGTTCCCCTGGGTACTCACTTATCAATTCAAAGGTTCCGGTCCCAAAGGCTTTAGTCTTCTCTTAAGTAGTTTAGTGCGTTCCGATGGTCATTATTTCCCTGGCCCGACCTTCGTTTATTTATCGCCTCTGTTTTTGCAGGTAAAAGTTTTACCGGGCCCGTTCGTCATAAGCTGATAGGGGAATGTTTACTGGACTGACACGCCGGGTCTCGGTCTCCTTGCTGCAAGCGCCGCAAGGAACGTTTACGTTTACGCTATGAAAGATTCTTACTCTGTTTTGGTCATTTGAATTAGCTTCTCGCAAGAAAGCCCGTAATTTATCTTCGTTTCGTCTACGACGCAATGTTAGAACACGAAGATTGGCTGTTCGTGATGTGCAATTAACTTTTAGTGGCCCAAGTCCGCCTGCAAAGCTCAGCTTTTCGCTTCTTGCGACTGGTGGCACGTGTCCACTTGTAAATTGACGTTAATCCAGTCTAGCCAACCATCTCCCTGAAGCCAACTCACACACGACTTCGCTGGACTTGCGTCCGTCCGACAGTCAACTTTCTATCAGTTCTCTACTACTTCTGTACACAGCAAACTAGTCTTTCCACCTGGCGTCTCATTTCCTTTCTTCCCACAGGGAACCGAGCCTGAAGATCGCAGTATCAAAGGTCTTTCTTTTAGACTAAAGCCGTTGCGATGGACTTTCTCTGGATGGTGATATCAAACATCGACCGATGACGTCCACCGTATGCCTCACGGAGTGGATCTTGGCTTGCGTAAATTAGTTTCAGGTAAGGCAGACTCAATAAGCATCTACCACACTTTCCTCTAAGTAATTAAGCTCCGAGGACAAACCGGTGTCAAGGAGCTTGCCGTTAGGTTTGCATGAAGGAACTGGTAAAGCTCAGCAGACCGTCTGCGCATGACCCACGAGACGTAGTGCCCGGATATGACATGCGTGAGAGTCGAATTAAGTCCTCTATATCCCACATTTGCTGATCGACCGCTTAGGACAGTGTCCTGATGCTAGCGGTGAGGGTGCGAATGAGGTCACCATAAACAATCTGACGGAATTAAAGGTATCATGATACGCAAAAATCCGTGAATTGGAGGGTTGTTAGTTGATACTGCGGAACGTGCGGTCAGTCTAGTGTGTGTTGTTGTGTGGTGTGTCGGATTGAGGGTCAGGCAGCAATGGCTCATTCTTAATTTGGCCGATACGGAACTCCCACGTAGCTGGGATTCTAGCCAGCTGAGGTAGCACACATTGAAGGAGCGGCCTCGAGCCAACTAGCACTTCCGGTCTTCTTGACTGTGTCTTGACACCGGGCTCAGGTGGGTCAGTCAGTCTATTGGAAATAAATAAGAGAAGCGCCTAATTATTAGGAGGTTTATCTGATTTGCATAATTTGAGTTGACCCAATTGTGAAAAAAACTCGCGGCGTTCAAAATTGGGTCAACTCAGATTAAGCAACTCTGCCAAACCTCCTAATCAATAAAGTCAGCCTAGTGGTCACTCTGGTGGATTCTAGATGATTGCTTAGGAAATCCTGCTACGATTAAGAAATCCTGCTTGGGCAGTCAGCTTGCTGTTCCGTATTTGTGGATTCCATATGGGCGGTAATGTTGGGCGGGTAATATCGACCCACGTGTGATTAACTTCATGTTGCGAGGCGATGGCCGGTGGTAAAGGCCTTCTCTGATACGCGGGTTCCAATCCCGCCGAATGCCTCAAGTTTTTTCACAATTGGGTCAACTCAAAAGAAGCCCCTAAAACTCCATTGAAACGATACATGAATACATACAATAGTATGAAAATGCAAAAGTGTTAACAGCCCAATTTCTTTTGCAAAAATTCATAAAAATATCTATAAAGAAAACATGAATGTTTGAAAAGATGAAGCGTTTGTGAAACGGCAGCGTAGAACACGTTCACTGCATTTACCGTATGAAGTGTTCACCGGAGCCAACTTCAAGGTAAACATAAGATCTGTTGAAATCAAATAAATAGTACGTTTGTAGTCACATTTTTCTCTTAGAATGGGTTTGAATGTTTCTATTGGCCTTGAAGAGGTGATTGTCCAAACGTCTCTTGAACACGCTCAGTGAGGGAGAATGCATAATAGGCGCTGGTAAATAGTTCCACTGTTGAACGACTCTTTGGGAGAAGAAGGATGAACGTTGGTTTATGCAGCTAAGTTTCTTCAACTGACAATCATGTCTTCTCAGGTTCCCTGTCGGGGCCGTTTGAAAGAGATCCTCCCACCTGACATGCGGATGTTCCCCTTAATAACTGAAAGGTTGCTAAAAGGTCACCTCTATCTTGTCTTAAATGGACGGGAAAGAGATTTAAGGCAGTCAAGCGCTGGTCGTATGTCAACTGTTGACATTCAGGGACCACCTTAGTAGCACGTCGTAGGACACCTTCAAGAATTCCTGTCTTTCTGAAGCCAAGGCTACCAACTCTGTACCGCATATTCCCGAATGCTCCATACACTTTTGTGCATTCAAGTTAACAAACGATCTTTGTACGGCACTCATTACCGAAACTACTCTCGCTGCGACTTTGGAGCACTGTGTTGTGACATTAGGTCGTCTTTAATAAGTACACCAAGGCCTCTTTGCCCACTCACAGTTTCAAGTGATTGGTCTCCCAAGACATATTGGCCTGAGAGGGCGTTTCTGCGGTGTCTTGTTGATAACCTGTGCATGGCTACACTTTTTGGAGTGAGGGAAAAGAGAGTGATGTAAACGCGGCGAAAGTCTACTTTCAACATAATCCCTGCACAACCCTGTAGTGGAGCATACGGTGCACGTCCTCGAATTGTCAAATCCGATTTAAAAAGAAGCCAGTTAGCATAACTCAGTTCTCCAGTCAATCATACAGCATGCAAAGTACTGGCCGTGCGGACCGTGTTAGCCCGTCAGTTCACAACTTCCAAATATGCAGCAGAGCCGCAACACGGAGATAAAACTCCCGTCACATGTGAGAGGTGCTGACTGTAAAAACATGTTGCGTGATTTCGGACGTCGCAGATGAACAGAAATGTGGTATAGCTAGCAGTGTTCTATTGCAGGTCTTCGTGAAGGCGCATGTAGGTTTATGGGCCCACACGGTGTGTGAATGTAAGCGGACAGTGGGTGGCTGAAGCCGAAGTATGTTGGAGCTTCCGCACTCGTTCGTCACCCTTTCGTGTTTGGCTGTGCACTCTTACATTTTCCTTGAGCATTTTGTATCTGGCATCTCAATCGGTATGCTGATTAATGCATGTC
>JAYGXS010000003.1:54979660-55026126 GCA_036362985.1 Ligula intestinalis
GCATTTTGTATCTGGCATCTCAATCGGTATGCTGATTAATGCATGTCTTATCTAAATGCATTGCGTTCAGCAGTTAGCGGCCTCTTCTGACTGAACAACTGCCAATAATCCATGTGTTCACCCATGCGAATTTACGTCAGGTTTATAGCGTATGCATGGCCGTTTGGGATAGATGTTCTCGTCTTCTGAAGCTAAGTGATGTCCATTTATATAGGTTGAGACGAGCGTATTTCCCAGTGTGATTACAATAAACGGGGTCATAACTTGCACACGGGATTTTCTAGGCAAAACGCTTTCTATCAAACTAGTCAACCCTGTCCTTGGGATATTCGAGCTGTGAGCCGATGCTAGATGCGGGCCGGTGCCCTACTTGTATCTGATGTTTCCCTGGTTGTCTTTTGACGCGTTCAGATACATTTTCACGTATGGGAAATTTCACTAGGTCACTTTTGGCGTCTGACTGATCGTCTCAGTTGAAATACCTTTGTGTCTTAACTCTTGTTGCTTTTTGTAGTGACGCCCGAAGTCACGTGGGTATCAATTTTTCGGGAATAATTTAAAAAGGTATTTCATTTCTGTCTGACAAATATCTCATCAGAGCTCAATTTAAGAGGCTGTAGTCAGAACTCCTTTTGTGGGGGACTGGTACGTTGCTCTAAGAATATATTTCTTTGAGGTAAACATATGTTCTTAGTGATCTGCTAATATTTCGATGCAAAGGAATGGGTGTTGTCCAGCAACCTACGTTTAGAACGTGAACTCACTTCCTGGAAAGGTATGGTTCACATTTGTGTGGAGCGGGTCACCGATCCTGTTATGTTATGCAAACCCGCGATCTTCTTGTCATGGTTCTTAGAAAGGTTAAGGCTACTGCCTGGTTTTAAACTTGGCAGTTCTATGGGCAATGCTATTTTCTGGAATCCGAAAATCGACATACATTGAAAACGGGGGCAAAACGCTTATCAATCAAGTGCATTTGGACTCGGCTGGCAGTCAGTCGCATCGTTGTGGGAAACGATGTGGTCCGGCCAGATAATAGGCGATCTAACGTATCCCAACATGTATAAGCTAGGTGAATAGAATAAGACGTGGAAGGCCATAGTGTCAGGGAGAGTTTACTGAGGTAGGAACAAGCGTAGTATGTAAGCTATAGGAAAGTGACTTCCAGACGAGTGCAGGCCAGCCACGAATGAGCCGGAGTCCAGAGAGTCTGCAACCGAACAGTGAGTCGTCGGCTCTGGAAGTGAATGAGCGCAAACAAATCGTCCGCATCTCGGGCACTGGTCTAACCTTGAGAAGTGGTTGGCTAGTCAGACTAGACCGCCTTGAGAAAGCCAGACAGGAGTGACCTTGAACGGAGGCCTTGACTATGGTGTCTTGCGGACGCGTGGTAGTCACGCCAGACATGACCTAGTCCGCGCGGCGTCCGAGGAAAGCATGACTAAGAAAGGGGGTCGCTACAAAGGTATGGAGTGGGAGAGTAATTCTAATGCATCATCGCAATTGTCCAAAATCTCAGGAATTGTCTAATGCAAGTGAAGGAGGCGCAAGGCGTAACAGTAAAGGAGTACGAAAAGGAGCCAAAGGCGGAGAGAGCGGACGCAACTGCAACTAGACGGAGAGCATAGAGGACTCGCCGAGCATATTTGCGTAGGGTTCGATTGCCGGTGTGACCTCGTCTGACAAGAATTCGTTCACCTAAAGGGTAAGAGGGATAACGTGAAAATCGTCGCCGGCCATCACTACAAAAAAACATTTGGAGAGACGGTGTGCGCTGTAGAATATACAGCTGATCTGAAAATGTCCACTTCACACCTACACGCTCTCGGAACTAGAAATAGTGGATTTAGTATTTGTCACCCCGAGTATGTGGAATGTAACTATATACACGCAAAACTTTGTCTTCTTGACAAGAAAGGGGTCGATATGCTAACATGGGAACGGTGATGTCTTAGTTAGACGCGAGGTTCGAAATTAGGCATAAGCGGACAACAACAAATGTCAAGTAAAAACAAACCAAGATAGCTGAATTCATACACGCGCAAATGCGCCGTTGAGAGACATAATTAAATGGTGATATCCGGGAAATATTCGAATTTGCAAGATGTGAAACAGACTATGTATGCAGTTATACAGGGAGGGGCGATGCATTTATGCGTAGAAATTTAAGCAGATTCAAGTGACTTATTCGTTCTTCACAAGAATTTGAACACCGAAAAGCACAGAAATATGGTAAAGTTTTGGACATGCTGCGGTGTACTGTCCAGGATAATAAAGTCCAGTTTCTATGTTAATTTTTAAATAAATGGTAAACACTCGTGCAGTTAGGGAGAAACATTGACGATCAGGATAATCAGAAGAGATAGGATAATTTTACGGCCGTGTGAATATTATGTATTCCTTACCTTAGAAAATGTCGGGCACAAGCTAATGGTAAGCTTCTACCGCAATAATCCACGTAAGCTTTAACCGGTAATTGTTGTATTAGGCTACTGGCCAGCCTTTCGGGCCGAATCTTCACATTAGGAAATGATAAGATCTGGGGGGAGAGCGATCCTGAAACTGAAATGATCATCTAATTTATAAAGCGGCTCAGGGTACGTTGGTATTCACCTGAAGCTGTGGGTAGCATATAGCGATTCATCGTATTTAAATTCTTAGTTCGAGTAAAAAGAAATGCTGCCATTAGTAAAACAGAGGAGTCATGAAGAGCCCTAAGTTGAATATTTGATCTAGCCTGAGTGACTTTGGCCTCGGTGAATAATTAAGTGGTGCTGGTTACGGATCACCGACTGCATACGGGACCATTTACGAGGAAAGAGCGGATAAGAATTGAAATCGAGCATAAGCGTAATCCACGTACCTTCGGTTTGTGCATGTTAGGGTTCGATTTCTTCGATATATCCTGCTTAAAGGGCCCGCAAATACTTTCAGCATTCAGACATCCACATTTTCGATTCTACACAAATAGAAACTCAACTTCACTCAACACTGATCAGCACTGGCCAAGCGCTCTTCGGTATGGAGTGGGTGGCAAACCGCCAAACCCCCTCCCTTCACTTTGAGAACAAAGAATTCTCTGATGTACACAAGTTGGTCTTACGACAACTCCTTTTTCCTTTTTTTACATACAACTACGGGGGCATCTCATATTAACCTCCTGGATCATGAATGGCATGGATTGTCCCTTTGACCCAATGAGTTTTGTACTCAGGCTAACACGCCCACATTGCGCGGTCATTCCTCTAAAACTATGCCCAGGTAAAGCAAGGATCAATGGACGCAGTTTTTCTTCAATAGCCTAGTGGTTGCAGCGTGGAACGCTCTTCGCGAAGATGTTGCTCTCTCTATCTGTGTGAGTACATTTAAGAGCAAACTTGACATGCATAAAATATCTCATTCACCAACTGAAAACTAACCTAAATAGTGGACAATTACTGACAATTGTTATAGTACTCGTGCTAAGTGAATAATAACGTTATTAACATTTCTACTAACAATGGCTGCTTGCCTTTCGTCTGCAACTATGTAACTGACGTGTTTTTTTTCTATTTTTATTTTGTGTCCATTCATTTCCTAGCATACCTGTTATTAAAAGGGAGCTCAAAGGCGTTCGCCTATTGTTACCTTAATAAAACTGAACTGAACTGCATTGCTATCAAACGAAAGCACAGAAGCTAACATCAAGAGGATACATTTATATACAAAGCTTACCTGCTCAGGAGCTCGGCCGATGAAGGCTTTCGGATCAAGCAGTTGCTCCAGTTCTGCGTGCACGGGTTTGAAATACGCGTCGGCCATTAAGCGGACGACCAGGTCATTGGGTTTGCCCTCCATCTTGACTACTGCGCCAGCAGCCTGACTATGTGTACGCAAGCGCTCGTGGCATTCCTGACGATTGGCCTGTGTCAGGGTGACCATACGCACGATGATACGCTCTGAGGCCAGGAAGGGGAGCTCGCACAGCAAATTCCTTTCGATAACCTGCAGCAAAAAAGGAGGGAAAATGAAAGGCTGAGGTCGCGGTAGCCAAGAAACGATCGGTCGATTCACTGCCACGGGTAGTGGCACTTAAAAGTTCACGTAGAAGTTTCGTTCGCGGACGGGTTGACAACTAAGTGTGTATATAGGTTTAGACAGTCGCACTTCAGTTAGCCACCTGTGAACTCTGTTACAGTGCAGGTTGGACTGATAAGTGCGTCTATCTGAGTGACAGCTAAAGGTTTGTTGCTCAAAAGGGAAAAGTCTCTGCTAAATTGCCCTACAGTAGTCGCCAATGACCATGCAACGTTCATTATGAAAGTGGACCTGGCATTTTAGCGTATATTAAGTAACACTATTTTGATTCATTCAGTTTATCGAATTCTGCGAAAGCTTTTTACTTAGTTAAATCGTCATTTTAGTTAGGTTTATTAAGATAAATGGCCATTAATTTTGGGGAAATTGGGAGTAGTCTCATATCGAAAGAATTTCCTATGCTATTACGAAAGAGAGAACCAAACTGCACGTTAATGTTGATAATACTAAGAAGGAACTCCAAAATAAGTGAAATGGATACAAAAGATATCCCTTACCGAACTGGAAAATTGTTCAGATTCAAGTGAAGCCAAGTTAAAGGAATCACATTTGTTTGCGTTAACATTGCAGATTTGTATTTTAAAAATTATATTTAGCTATCCTGTGAAATTTTTTTCCATAAAATGCCGTAAAAAAGGGTTTCTTTGAACGCATAAATAATTCGCTTTTTGACCTTGACACAAAAACAAGTATCCAACGGGCTAATGCGAGTTTAAGACAAAGAAGGTCTAGTTGAATTTAAGTCATGTAGAAATATAGTTTTTTGTGTACTTTACGTTCACCTCTTGCGTTTTTTAGAAACGGAACACACAGAATAATAAAAAGTATTTCAAAAATGGCAATGTATATGGCCAGTTTTTTTTGAATTCACATAATTATATCAGAAAGTGCGAAAAATAATCCATTATAAAGAGAAAAGAAAGTTCTTTCATCTCCAGTCAAATTGAATCGCTTATCTTCAGGAAACCTAAATAAATTCACAAATTTCATTGTGATATTACGTTGGAAAAAGTTAATATACGCAGAAGTTCGTTAGCTGAATATCTAATCAAAGCACTTTCTAAGAGGTAACCTTTTATGAGAAGTTTTTTATTTATCTTAGGAATAGTAGTTTCACAACTCCACTACGGACAAGATTGACCCTCTACAGTGTGTTTGCTGTTTTGAGGCATTTCTGTATATCAAAAACTTTGCCATATTCATTAAAACTAATATCGAAAAACTTTATTTCGGTAAATGCTCTTTATATCTATCTTATTAAAAAGGTCTTGTTGTAAACGTCGAACAGATGCAGAATTTATAAATTTACCAATGAAGACAGTAAAAACAAGGAAAATCACGTCACTTTTTTGATGACATTCAATAAATACTTATCTAGTAAGAGTAAAGTTTAAATAATATTTTGACTAAAGAAAAGTTCTTTCTATATGTAGAAAGTGGTTGCTTCAAGTTTTCAATTTAACACAATATCGAAGTTTATTGCTTTAATTTATAGCTCTTTTTACGTCTCCAAAACCGCGGGATTATCGAGAAAATTTTAGTTTTCTTTAAAAACACTTAGTAATTCCTATAGTTCTTTTAAGTACTTAATATGCTTGATGCAGTTTATTATTTTTAAATCTTCCTAAATGCATTCACACTGGTATTCGAGTAATGATCAAATTTATACAAAGTTATGAAAGTTGCATGGTCTTTGGCGACTACTGTATAAAAATTTATTATTATTAGTATTAAAATCATTGATCACAACTTTGAAGAAGGCAAATAGGAAAGATGATAAGATGTGATCAATAAATAAATGTGAAGTGATGATGTTGATTGGGAGAGAGTGCGGTAGATACAATGCAAGTATACTACCATTTAAAACTAATGTAGGCGTAAGTAACCCTGCTTGCCTTCAGCTTACTGAGGCATGCGGTGGAAATCGGCGAGATCAGCGGTCAAAATGTTGCAAAAAGCTTGAAATTTCAAGAGTACAACTCAATTTTTCTTAAGACCCTTCGTTACCGAAACGTCCATTACTACACTCCTTTTAGACTGGTCAATCTGTTAAAAAAACAGTTAATATTTCTACCGGCCGGACAAGCTATTCTATCATTAGCTGAGGCGTGGGTCACATCGCGTTCCCCTATCAGAATTTGCTGCGCTCGTTTTACCCTGCCCTCCAGAATTTATATGTGGCATCCAAAACTGTCCTGCATCTAGATACATCTCTTAGCTGAGTACAGTTTTTAGGAATTCTAGCTACCAATGCACATTTTCTCCGGTGCAAATGTGCGTTCCGTGTCCATAGTCTGCCTCCTCACCCCAAGCGTATGTTAATAAAATGTGGGTGATGACAAACCTTCCACTTGGATTACAGTAGACTGTATCGCAACTGAATAAAATCATTCACTTTATAATTTTGCAATAAGTAGTTATTTTTAAAAAACTGAATTAAAATATCTTCTCCTACACGACTGATAAAGTGATTTGCCACAAGTTCCAACGTTGATAAAAACTAACACATCCCGCTCATCAGGTGTACTTATAGGCGTTTGCCGTGCGAAAACTGCCTCGTAAAACAACGCAACCTAAGTTAGTCTGCATGTGGAGAACTAGCTCAAGGCAGCTGACGCACAATTCTGAATCAGAAATGCTGCTCAGAGAATAAAGAAACACTCAGCTTTGTCAAAATGAATGACAGTCCGAGCGTCACGAACGAAGACGTTCATCGTACGCCCCAGGGAGTGGGGAGCAGCACCGGTGGCTTGCGTGTGAATTAGTTTATAGTGAGGCAGACTTATACTGCATCTATTGCACTCTCCTCCTCCACCCACCAGGCCCCGATGGCAAGACACAGTGAAAATGACCGGCGGCGGGTTGGGCGCAGCGTATGACACAGCTTAACAGTCCACCTGTGCGTGCCACACACGACTGGTCCCACAGAATTTACCAGGTTCTTACAGAAGGCTCGGTGGAAATATACAGTTCTGCGAATCCTGCAAACATATTTCAGGACGAAATTAAACGGGACAGTTAAGCGTATATCTGAACAGGTTATTTTGATCAACTGAGCGGATTTAATAATAAGAAGGGCTTTGGTTTGGAAAACTGCTCTCTTATTCAAAGTTATTGAAGGAAATAGGCGCTCATTTTGGCTAAATCATGAGTACCTTCATATTAAACAAACCCCCTATGCTATAAGGAAAGAGAGGACAAAACTTTCTTCTAATATACATTGTGCTATGGAAGAATTCGAAAATTAGTAAAAAGGTGGAATCATAATCCCTTTCAGAACTGGGAAATTTTGTGCGAAGTTGATCAAATGGAACTAAAGCGAAGTTTAAGGAATTGCATTAATTTTCTGGAACAAGCAGTGATAGAAGTTTAAAAAATTATATTTAGCTATTCTGTGAAGTTTTTTTGGCAAAAAATGCAGTAACAAGAAGTTCTTGGTAGAACATTTTATTTTACCGCACTGGTGGTCGTACGCGTAAACAAAGTTTCTACATGTATCTTCGCAGACAGCCTTTAGAATGCCTTATTGAATGTAATTCATGTAGAAATATAGTTTTTTGTAAACAATAGGTTCCGCTTAAGCGTTATTTAGCAACGGGACAGACAGAATAATAATAAGCATTTCAAAAAATGGTCATATACGCGGCCTGTTCTTTTGCATTCGTAGGTTTAGTACGAATCGTAGAATAAATCTCCTCAAGCGAAAAATAATCCGTTATAAAGAGAAAAGTATGTTCTTTCACCTTCAGTCAAATTTAATCGTTTTTCTTCAGATAAATTAAAGAAATTGTCGAAAGTCTGAAATTTCACTGCGAGATTATTTTGGAAAAAGTGAATATACGCAAAAGTTCGTCAGCTAAATATCCAATAAAAACATTTTTTAGAGGTAACCTATTATGGAAACTTTTTTTATTAATCTTAGGAATAACAATATGCGTTGCATCTAGCAGACATGTTGTATGCTCGAAAATGTGGTTTGCTGTTTTGAAGCATTTCCAACTTCGACCATCTTGGCCATCTGCATAGGAAATATTATCCAAAAGCTCGTTTTTTTCGGTAAATGCTGTTTAGTTATATCTTATTTCAAAGGGTTTGATGCAAACGTCGAAGAGACGGGTGATTATTAAACTTATGAATGAATACAGCGAAAAGTAACGAAATGAAGAGACTTTATTCCGCGATATTCAATAACTTCTTATCCAATCATTACCAAATAAACAAAATATTTTGACTAAAGGCAAGTTCTTTTTGTATAAAGAAAGTGGTTGCTTTAAGTTTTATACCTAACAAACTATTTAAATTTATTGTGCTAATTCATAGCTATTTTGACGTCTCCACAAGCTGGGAATTATCGAGAAAATTTTATTTTTCTTAACAAACACTTAGTACTTCTTATAGTTCTTTTAAGTACTTAATATGCCTAATGTTGCTCATTATTAGCCATAAGTTTTCGTAAATGCGTTCCCGCTGGTATGGGAGAAATAATCAAACATTTAAAAATTTAGGAAATTTGCTTGCAGCACTCGCATAACTGTATATATATATATATATATATATATATATATATATATATATACAAAAGGGCAGCCCAGCCAGACACTAACAACCAGTAACCCCACCACGCAAAAAAATACCTTCAGTTCCTCGCTGATTGAAGAAACGCCAAAACGGGGTTTACCTTTGGGTAGATTACAAGACCCTCAAACACGTTCTGAAGAATGGACAGACAGGCATCGGCAGCCAGGCAGGCCTCGGGCAGGACGATACGTCGGATCGCCGAATCGTCGAGTGAGCGCTCGAGCCACTGAACGGAGGCGGTAGCCAGGCAAGGGGCGGCCTGGGCCATTAGGAGACGAGCGAGAGCACAGGCTCGTTCACAGCGAATGGGGTTTCGCTTGTAGGGCATTGCGCTTGAGCCGATCTATTTAACAAACAAGAAGACTGTAAAAGTTTGATTTAGGTACCTTCAAAGTTCACGTTGTTCACAGGTAGAATAAGGCGCATTTGGACACTCTGAAAATCATAAGTTAACTTAGGAGTCCATAAAAGTGAAGCAGATAACAATAACTGTACTGTTACTAGCTAAGATCGTTTGGGAAACGGCTCCGCTTGAGGCAAAGAGTATTCTAACTTATCAGGATGAGTAGATGAACAAAGTAGGTGGATCAAAAGGGAATGCTGCAAAATGCGCAATCCCTCCTGAAACCGGTGTCCCAACAGGACGCTCTGTATACGTTAAAAAAACGAAAGAAACCACCTAAGCGGGGAGGTGATGTTTCCCAAACCCGCTGAGTTCACCAATAAGGCGAGTAATGAGTATAGACGAGGCTCTAACCTCGCAACCTCTTTCACTACTGCGGACGGCGTCACAGTAGACAGTCGAGAGAAAAACGTGACTCCACCCGGCAATGCAAGTTTTCACAACACGAGTTTCTCAATTTCCCGGCGTCCTCGTTGAAAAAAGAGTGTTGCAGGTGTGTTGAAATCAAGTACCTTGGTTTAAGTTAACCTGGTCTTGAATACCACAGAATCAAGTGCCATTTAGAATACATTAAGCTACTTAGTACAGCCACTATTGACTAAACCTAGTTTAGGAGTAAGACCAGGTTAGCCCGCCAATTGGAAACCTTTTAAGCCACAGTTTTAGTTCGTCTTGAGAGTTTAAAAGTACCTTCGACTATTTTTATTGATAAAAATATGCGTTCAATCTGAGTTGAATCGGCCTCAAGGTACATTTATTGTCTCAGAGACCAGCGATCTATCCAAATTGAAAGAACCGCGAATGAGGAGTTGATGCGGCATGAGCCGCCGTCCAAATAGCGTCACACACATGCAAAGCAATAATTACAGTCACACAGACGGTGTAATTCGACTAACGTGTGTTATGGACCAATGTAGTCCTCATCCAATACTGGAACGGTCCGCGCCGTTGACAGTTAGGCTGTCGCAAGAAAATACGTCCATCGTTGATCCAGCAACGGTGGCTTGCGCATGAATCCTTTTAACTGAAACCTACTAACACTGCATCCTTCCCCTCATTCGCCGCGTTCGAGCAAAAGACGGTTTCAAGACAACCGTAAGTAGACATGTGCTGAATTACTGACAAAGGCAAATAGTCCATCCCCGCGTGCCACGCACGATTAACTGGTCGATAAGATCACTCAAGGCCGGCAACTTTGAAGATGCATGCGTTCTTTTTCCTGTTTATATGCGTTGCATCTTAATATTTTTATTTGAACTTGCTTATATTGTCAACAGAACATACGCCCAGGAACGTCAACTACGTAATATAAACGGTATTGAGTTTACTTCCAGGAGGGATAAATATGTCCGTGTCGTAACGTTAAGACTTATCCTAATCCAAAGCTTAACCAGAAACATCATCCAAACCCGTTGGGGAAAGTTGTTTTTGTAATGCTGTTGTTTCTCTCTCATCAGACTGCTGACTACCTCCCTCGCCACAGTCGCAATTACTAGCGGCTTGGTGGTCGAGGCAAAGTCTGCACGTTTTTATTTTTCCACTGTCATAAGTCACTGCCCTTGTGCATTCACGCATCGCCTGAGTCTATCCGGCCATATTCGCACACGCGAAAAATTGCGATAAAATTCTGCCAGCTACATCACATCATTATAATACTCTTCACTAGCTGATCAGAAGAAACAAAATATTTCCCGGCATTATCTGATAAACTGCCATTTTTAAGTCTCCAGATTTTACAATAAAAGTGCTATCAGCAGTTTCTTCTAATTGTATTCACTAAAAAATGATCTGCAGTCCACTTAAATCGATACGTATTTGGATAGTGAGGTGTAAGGTCGGAAAGACTATCAAACTCCACTGAGGGTTAGAAAAACATGCATATGGTTCACAATGTGTTAAGTATGATATCGGGGACTAAGCAAACGGTGTTTAAGCTTTGACAAAATGCAAACGCAGTTATCACCAAGAGGTGTGGGTTTGAACACGGGCGAATGGGATGACTACGGAGCGCGAAGGCCCATACCTGATCTGACTCAAAAGGCTCTTCGATCTCTTTGAAGCTGGCGAGCAAGCGAATATCTGTGCATATCTTGTGTACGGTGGCGCCGAGACTGGAGAGTACGCTCACGAGCTCAGTGTCTAATTTGCGTGGATACGTCTGTCCTGTGACTCTCCAGAGTTTCGAAAAACCAGCCTTGGCGGCCACGAGCTCATCAAGGCGTTTCACCTGCACAGACAGAAGACAAAAAGTTATTGAAGTGACCTGAAATTGTTCACAACCTAAGGGAATAAGGTTATTGAATTAACCGTTTCGGAGTTGAAATACAAAGGGAAATGCGTAGCTCAGAAAGAAATTATCAAAAAACAGTGCATTGAAGAAGGAACTTGGAAGCAAAACAAGTTAACTTTTCTACAATCGAGTGAAAGAAGTCTAGCCGGCCTTAGCAATCAAAAGTTGAATCAAGTGCCCAGCGGACATAAATCAATTATTCTGCCCCAAAATGCTGACGTGTACAGCTCGCATTGCGGTTTCGAGAGGAGGATTAACGTAAAAGCTTAAGGCAGCTACCATGGTGACTTCAACTACTTGTCCCTGCTACTCGTGTCTCAGTTTCCTCCGGTCAGTCCTTCTCTATGATGGGCTGTGCAAGTAGATGGACGAAAACTGGAGATATTCGACCATCACTGCTTGAGGACTATGCTTCAAGCGAAGTACACCTATTTCGTCTCAAATGAGACAGTTGACGCTCACCGAGACAAAATCGCAAGGATATCCCAGACCATCCAAGAATGACAACTGAGGTGGTGAGTCGTGCACTTCACGAGCTCAGTTCTTCTTCCCTCAATCCAGCACGGTTACCCACTCTGGAGCGTCGAAGAAGGGTTCAAATCAAAATCTGTCTCGACACAGTTCATCAAGACATGGAAGTAGTTCTTGGACCTTCCACATTCAGTCTGCGCCGCTGGCGAAAAAAATGGGCTGGAATGTCTAAATCTACTGTCGCGGGTCGTCCGCGTGGACAGGTACAGGCTCTGACGGCCGGCTAGGTCAGGCATGATCGCAGCTGTACCAAGTACAAGCAAGTTTTAAAGTGGTGCCTTGAAAATGCAGGCATATACGCAGGTAAATAATGCTATTCGCTAGCAGACTAAAAAGGATCATCGCGTTACTGTACGCTAAGCATAGTCGTAAATGACGTTTGCCGACGTTCGCCGAGGCCTCTACCTTGCAGAGGAATAATATACACCGGTTGGCGATGAGGCAATTTTATCACAATTCCTTCCAAATATGCCGGACTCCAGGCATCATACAATAATTTTATTAAAGAGCACGTACGTTTGACGACACAAAAACCCCTGTGAAAGATACAGCCGAGTTACGTATCCGAAAAGTCTACTGTGTAAAGCTACATAGTAGCACTCGGATTAGTGAAAAAACAAAGAACGGAACTGTCCGTTACTAGGTTCTACGGTTTATAGATGTGGTTTACTCGTGATTACTCCTGTGATTGCACTGGTTCCAATGCCTAATCTTCGACTGCACTAATATTTTTCACATCTCCCATGTTTCTTTTAAGCAAAAGTATTGTCTGTGCGTGATGTAACTTTTTAAACTACAATATCAAGAGTCAATGCAGGAGATTTGTAATGACAAAATGGGGGGCTATGTGTAAGATTACTACGGCCCTCGGATACGTGTTTTCAGTGGTTATGAACTGCTAATAAACATGAAACCAGGGGGAGTTGAGGTAGGCCTGGAGAGTATCAGGTCCAACACTACTATGCACGAAAGTGGAGCACCGACTAAACAAAGATCGATGAGCTTCCAGCTGTTGACCACACACGTTTATGACATCTAAGACCCAGAAGCTGGCTAAATCAGAACGACTAGTAGTCATTTAGAGTGCAAAAAGTAAAATTGAAGCACCAGTCACGCACAAAAGAATGAACTGATTGATTACAGTGATCAAATGTTAGTAGGTACTGGTCTTTCTAAAGAACACGCTTGGATTTTCAAGTTTTTGCAAACTTCAGTTTAGTGCTTCTGGAACTCTTTCTATTTATCTACATACCTAAATGCGAAATTGGTCAGTCAGTCATTCATTCAGTGTGTCTGTATCCACAGAGAGAAATGAAATGTAGAAACAACCGATGGCCGCTGAACGTAACGAAACGAAGCCAATAGTTGTATTTCTAGAGGGTTCGACAACTGCAAACTAGTGGAGCATAAAAGAGCAATTCTAGGCATAACATTATTGCAACAAAACAAGAGTGAAATAAGCATTTGAATCAAAAACCGGCCAGCTGGTAAAGCGAAACGCGTGAAAACTACAATAATCATAAAGTTTGGTAGTGCTGCTTCGAGGAGACTCAAAAAATTGGTAAATACCCTATCATTATCCCCATCGAAGAGATCGAGGAATGATGCTTGGGTGCCGATGGCACCTTTTGTGCCTCGGAACCGAATTAGATGATCCCTGGCACGTTCAATGCTCTCCAGGTCCATTATCAGTTCCTGGATCCAAAGACACATACGGCGGCCAACAGTTGTTGGCTGAGCTGGTTGTAGATGGGTGCGACCTAGACAGACTACATCTCGATACTGCTTGGCCCGACTCGCTATACGATCAATGCAGCGTGCCACCTTTGGCGCAAGCAGTTCGAAGGCGTGTCGAAGGCAAATGAGATCGGCGTTATCTCCAACATAGCATGACGTAGCGCCTGCCAAGTAAAGAGGGAGAAACACGGTAGGCTAACAGAAAAAGCATTTTTCGGAAAGAGACACAAACTACTACAGCAACAATATGCAGCAAGTGCATAATTTAACGAACGGTTGACCGGAACTTCTAAATATGCATTCAAATAGTTATTGGTGTTTAAGCGGGTGCGGTTATAAAGTATACGGGCAAATTTATTTACTACGAACGTTCGTTGCGAATTACATCATGCTAGGGCTGTAAATACGGAAGAAGCGCAATATTCTCTTCAAATGTCAGTTTAATGCGCAAAATTACTTCCTCAATAGAAGCTACGCTTTTATATACTCAAAGGGTTTAAGATAAATCTGTGTGTATGATTTCTGAAGAGGGTTTCCTAGTTAATAATGAGCTTACAAACTAATCCTAGAAATATGTCACAGCAATCGAAATATTTAGCATGGCAGAATAGCATTACCGACAAAGACAACGGAGATTTGGATGGCCATTTCTAGCTTATTGGCTGTCATCAGCCAGCCATACCCAACTCTGAGGTTTGCAGCCCTTGAAGCTGAGTAAAGTCCAAGGCCCTAACCTTGGGCTCGTTTTGCCGTCGGTTGTGATCGGTCAACACCCTTCTACCATTGTTAACATTTACCACAAGCACATCATGGCACAGTTTCAAACAACATTAGCCATAAAAAAGCCGGCGAAAGTCTACTTAGCAAAATTCGCTGCAATGTTCAATTTCGGTCACTAAAACAGTGTTTACTTACTGGATCTTAAGGGCGTACTGAAAAAAGGCATCACTGTTTTCAGGGTTTACTTTGGCTCCAAAACTGCGCCGATGCCTGTGTAAAACAAACTTATCTAACTGTTCGACAAGACTGACCTGTAAGCGGCTGTAATGATGTCGAAATTTCGCCAGGAGGCTGACAAATCAACCCCGACTACACGCACAACGTTGCCCTGCTTGTGGCAAGCATTGGTGAGTCATTGAAAGCAGTGTCTAGGGTGAATGAAGTAGCCTAATCGATCAGTTTGTCCATCAACGCTGTGGATGCGATCTTGAAGTGCATCTCTGATCAAGAAAATTCATGTCCCTTGATAACTGATTGTCAGCTCAAGGAAGAAGGCAACTTCAAACGTCTAGAGACCGAATCGTTTTCAAGTGAGCATAGTTAGCAAGGTTATCACAGGAAGTGGTTTTCTTCTTAGATCTCTAAGTGCTCATGGGCCGGCGGGGACCCTTCAATTACCCCATGAACTCTCAGGCTTATAAAGCTCTCCCTATTTCCACACACCCCTTGTTTGTTAAGATGAACCTTAGTTTCTATAAGTACCAACGTATTTAACTTAATGCCATTCCGATATAAATTTGCCGACCTGATGTAAATTTATCGAAAAAAAACATGCTCTCTAACTGATCTTCCGAAGCCTTTCGTGGAAAGTGTTGCAACATTACTAAATAGTTATAAAATACAATACCGATTATGAGTACTTACGAAATCTGTGGACTGTAAACTGCATGTCACGAAGTTTTTGAAGAATAAATGTTTTCTTTTCAGGAATACAACAGAAAGAAGATCGACACTTCTACGAAACGGTTAAGGGATATGAACTCTGTGTTTAAGCCATAGCGGAGCGTTAATCTGGGCACATTAAAGGCTTCCAAAGAACAAATGAACAAGGCAGAAAATGCGAAGCAAGAAAAATCAGACCAGATTTAGGAAACAGAAGAGCAAAGGGAAAACAGCGATGAATAAAAACGATACCTTAGCCGAAACATCGTTCACAGCATTTTGGTGCATAATTCGTTCCGATGTGACCTACCTATAATGGAGTAAAGCGAGCAAGCTGGAGCCTACATCTTCAGATATGTCCTAAAGGAATGTGGAAGTTGACAGTTGGCCAAAACGTAGACTATATCACACACTGGAGAGATGATTTTGTTTTTTCTTTGGCATCTAAGTAGACGAGCCCAAAAGTTGTTAACTTCAAGTTTACGGTCACTAAACGGCTACCTTCGAGTTGTCAGCAATTCACTTTCTCGAATATTCATCAATGGATTTTACAACTCCAGTTCCGGTAAAAGACCGTGATGTGCAGATTTTTGTAGTTTGGTAATTTGGACGAGGTCTTCAACGTAGTCGAGTTTAGTAGGCCAGGACCCAGGTGAGAGTTTAACACACACACTCGACCATGAAAGTTCGTTTGATAACAGAGTCAACAGTTTGTTTAAATACTGGCGAGATGATTCAATCAAATATAACCCAAAATGTATCACGGGCGTGAAAAGATTTTACGAGAAAGAAAACGAGGACAAACAGGACAACAGAGAACGGTGGCAGATAGCTAACGATACTGTCCTCCTCCATCATTCAATGCTCACTGCCTAAACGTAATGCATCCTCACAGGCAGCTGTTTACGACTCGCTTACCTAAAGGCCTTTGACCGAAACACGCGGGCACACGTGCACCAAATTGTCCCAGCTGCCAAAGGTTCCCTTAAGGACGCCATCCCTCGGACTATACAGCAAGAACATTTACACGCGACATCCCCTCGTGCAATGCAACGTACTAATCACACATCGTTTGAACTCGCTTTACAAACATGTGAAAGCAACTGCCACCACTCATATATACAGTCACGCACTCTCGGGCACGACTGAACGCAGTCAACGTGAGCTCTGGCTTCGCCAGCGGCCACTGCTGCCTGAGACAGCAATGCAGAATTGTGAGCACAATAAATTCTTCCCACAGGTGCTTTTAGCCTTTTACCTACAACCTGGGATTCGACCGACGATTGCAGTGCTCTAAACACAATCACTGCATAGAGGCTACAGAAATTTGCTTAAAGCAACAAAGTACACCAGTATAACATATGACCAGATTATCAATGAGTTCTCCAAAAAATGGTCAAATCTCTCTTTTGCGGATGTTTGGCTATAAGTAGATGAGATGAGAGAACCTGACCTTTTATACTTCCATTGATTGGGAAAATGGACGAAACCTGTTGCAACACCTGACAGATTTACCAGGTTAGCAAAGAAATACGAGCGAGATGGTTTATGCTAATTTGTGGCGCAGGCCGTGACCGAAAAGTTGTCCATTTAAATCAGAAGCCGTTTCCTTTACCCAAAACGGCAGTCTGCTATTTTAAAAGTTACTTGAATAAGGTCCGCCATTGCGTTTAGAAGGTACCCAATATCCATGAAACTTCCACTCACACGGCTTTAGTTGAACAGGTCTACGTTCAGAGATCATTTAATGCGGAGGCCGCGAAACAAAAAATGATCGGCTCCAGTAATACTAAAAATTACAGCCACACATCACGTAAAAGCGAATAGATAAGAAAACTAGGAATCATATGAGGACGAATAATGCCTTACCGAGATGAATAATGGGTGATGCCTTGGGACAGGCAGACGCAAATACGTAAACGTGGGCCATAACGTCATGACGGCGTTGTATCTCCTCCAAAGCAGCTTTTTCAAAGTCAACATTATCCATCTGCTCTCGCATTTCCTGTAGCTGCTCATCTATCGACAAGAAAACACACAAACATTGATTTCGCTAAACTGGGTACAGGCAAAGTTATTGTGATACTGGTGTTGATGTACTAACCAGTTATTTCAACGCCCAGCTCCTTCTGCGCCTCAGCGAGCCATATCCAAAGTTGCCGCCATAAGGTAACTTTCCGCTTGGCACTGAAGTTGAATTTCATTGCAGGACTGGCATACCGACTGTTAAGAGGGCTCCTAAAGTTAAACTTTAGTTATTTTAATGGATAAATTACTCAAAGACTTCGTTTTTGTCTTGCATCACACTGCGCTGTCCAGTTGTCTAGAGGAAAAAATACGAAGCATGACAAGCGTAGGAATCTAAGGCGTAAATTGGGCTTTTTCTGAAATAAAAATTATCGAATATTGGAGGTCAATGTTTGCAATCTCAATGATATTCGAACATTTTATTGAACTAGCATTCCATTTGCAGCGATACTTCCGATTGTAGCGACTTAACGGGGCATTTAAATTAACGAGAATGCACAGTATCCTGCATTGGCTTAAGTCCATACAGTTGCATGCATCATACAACATAAGAATAGGATTCTCGAGCACTACATTGATATAACGAAAAACAGAATGATGACAAAAACGCAGCAAGGTCAGAAACGGAAGAGAATGACGCCAGTTAGATATAAAACTAGTTCGCGCAAGAGAAAAGGGTGCCATTTATGAGAAACGATTTTCATGTGGAGAAAGATTCTGTCGGCTTTTGGCAGAATTATAGTAAGGTCCACGGCCCGAAAGTTGCTATGCATAGAAATAATGGATCCAATAAAACGGTAAGGGTTCACATGAGTAAATAGCACCAAGGGACATTGTGGCGGCTGAAAACTTCGAGTTTAGCACACCGAGAAATGAGGAGCACTGAGATTAAACCCAAAGTAGACTTAGTTGAATCGAGTTATTAGGCTCATACACCCTTAATGACGTAAAATTTATGCGGGCATAAATAAAGGATTGAAATGGAAGGGATTGAAAAAAAATACAGTAACGGATAAATACACAAAAACGACAAGATACAGGATGGGGTGATCTATCTAGGAATTATGGGAATGAATTCCTAGTGGACATTTGGCGTCACCTTCGGGTGACGCCAACATGCATGCTAACGAAACGATAGAGAATACAGTGCCGTTGGAACTGCAGGGTAGGGCTCTAGAAGTCCCGACGTAGAAAAAGATGAACTGTAGGAGCGGAGTCCACAATATAGGAATAAACAACCAAAGCAATGAGCGAGCGCCAAGCGCTTTCCTATTGGGCGTCAGATTTTTTCATTCGATATTGCTTCATACAACTTATTTCGATTAGGGTTCACTGTTTAAACTATTAACTGATCTTGCTTAACTTATTGTTGTACCTGTGGTCCTAATTGTTTAACTTATCCTTATTTCTATTTCTTATTGAATTATTCTTTACGGGCTTTTTACTGTACAGAAAATCAAGTTAGACCAATGAAAGCTTTTGATAGAAAATCTTCAGTTGGTCATCGCGAGCACACCATCCACACCTCAGTTCCGCGCGAAATTCCTAAATCATTCAAACAATTATATACAATTCTCGTTTAATTCAAGCATTATAAACCATGCCAGGGGTAGGAAGCGCTACTAGACTTGAATGTATGGAGACTAAACAATAAATATTATTTCGATTTGTGGAATATTAAGATGTATGCGATTAAAAATCACATTACGGCCATTGCCTATAAAAAACATAGTCCCGATGCTCCAGATATAACAGTCCATACATTCGTTAATTGTTTGAGTGTGCCGAACTCACTTTTTCACGTCGATGTATGAAAAGAGTTGTCGGCAAATATGACAGGTGGTTCTTCCCTCTCTACTGCTAACATCAACCCCGATATCGTTATCTTCCCGTCTTAAGTGCCCCCAGCCGTCACCACCAAAATGGCGCTCAACGATATTTTACTGCTTAAGTTTTCCGACCTCTTATTTCAAACAAATAATTTCTAAAGGAATTCCCATATTCTCTTTTATCGGTATCTTTACCATTTTCCTATTAATTCATTTCTTTACTATAATATAGCTCATCCGTTACAAACCCGTTTTCATATTATGGTCGTATATGCATGCTTGGCGTGGTACCTACGGGTTCTGTTCAGTGTTATATAACCGGAGAGCCACGCAGGTGATGTGTGTAGTAGTGTGTGCTACCGGTAACGACTCCGCATATAGTGGGAAAAAGCGATTCTCAAGGTTAATGATGACAAAGGAGCATTAGACGCACCAATAGGAGGGAGACGTCATGAAGGTGATAAATTTGTGAGAATAGGTTTGTTAGCACTCGGTCATTCGAATAATAATAATAATAATAATAATAATAATAATAAGGTTAAGGTTCGTTCACAGTGACTATTGTATTTGTTTTGGTCTTTTGCGAGGTCAATAGTGTGCGAAATAAGGAGTTTATTTTAAGTGAAAAAAACCTGACTTCTAGGGAACAAATCTAGAAAAACATTAAATAAAAGGCTATACATTGTAAGTGTTACGGTTTTATGGTAAGAATACTTGGGGGCTGGAAAAACTGTCATGTCCTTTAACTGAGGTATACTTAGCCGCGGTCAGTTTGAAGGCGAAAAAATCAGCTGAGGACATCGCATCCACCGTATGCATGGGTCTGCTCGATACGGAGTTTACAATCGTTGTCCAGTGGCACAAGTTTGCTAATTAGATGGGACGTTGCAGCTGCGAAGCACCATCGTCATTCAAGTGCATCGGCAGAAGACACTTGGCCTTTCGTTTGTCGAATATCTTATTGAGATTAAGATTTACATCATTAGTATTGATACTTCTGATACATTATAAGAGGAAACAATATATATTTTAGTATAGTTGAAGAGAAAATTATTTTCTTTCATAATAATTTTTTATAAGATTGAGATATTAGTCGAGGAATATTGGAATAGATTAATTGTTCTTAGTTTTTTTTTTTTAAGGTTTGGAAAAGGAGGCAAGGCACAATTTCGCTTAAGCTTTGATTTGATCAGCGTTGGAAACCGTCGACTGGAAAGCTTCCAGCATTGGCCAGTTTTCTCCAAAATGTGCGGGAACACTCCTGGACCGTTAGATCCCTTTTGGTCCGAATTGGACGTCAAAGAACTATTTAGCAAAGTGCCCTATTTTGTTCGGAAATATATGCGTCAGGTCATTTGAGAAGAACTGCTTGGACTTCCTTCTAAATCCGGCTAAACTGTGGCTTTGGCGAATTTCGTTGGGTAGGGCATTCCATATGATCGCATATCTTATGGTGTAGAAATTTCATCGCTGGGCTGTCCTTGCCTTAGCGTTATGAATTGTTTGCTGGTTGTTTCTAGTGGGGCGGGAACCGTTTTGATTTTTTAACATATTATTGCTAAGGATTTTCTGATTATGTGTCACTTTAAATAGGAAAGTTAAACCATTTTGGAGTCGCCTTTGCCAGAGGGGTTTAAGACCATATCTATTGTAAATTATTGAATAGGAGTCTCGGGCGTCATCGCGTTTACATAGAACTCTGGTAAACCTTCGCTGGATTTTTTCTAGTTTCTGCCCAAAGTCTTGGACATGTCCAAACATCCGGATCACCTGGTTTCACTTCGATCAGGTCGGACTCAGCGTTTATTGGCGAATTGCCTTAAAACGAAGGGAAATACTGCATAAAGCAATATCAGATAACTAGTGAATCGTCGCATTGCCCTCTTCTCAGAGGAGACCTGTAAAGTTAAGTAATATTTTTCAGCTGTCTGTGATACGGGGAAGAGAATCAAGAGATTCCGGGAGTTGATGCATGAGGTGAGATGAGGTAAGGCTCCGGCCTGATCATAGTACATTGGACAGAGGTGTCAATGATGGAAGGCTTATGCAGAACGCAATGGTCGAACGTGTTGGTGGAAGATAAGAAGATGAGTGTGCGAGCCTTTCCACAGCCAGCAGAATTAACTATCCACCCGCATGGATGGCCTAAACAGTATCAAAATCCCGATCTTCTGTTGTAATTTTTCATTTCGGCTGAATGTCGGCAGCCAACCTGTGAGTGCAAATTACGCGTTTTGTCTGAGATTGGTTTTACGCTTCCATGCTCATGGTCTCGGTGCGCAGATTACACGTCTACCTGCAAAAGCAGTTGATCGATTAGCTAAAAGAATGCTGGAGAAAATCTGCTCGAGCCGTGGACGGCGGCCCTATGTTCTAGCGACGCTCGGACAAACGCTCATCCCAGCTGTCCGGGACTCATGCTCGAGGTGTAAAGACAATATTTTTTGATCGTTCTCTACGTTCGCTGTACCACCTCAGGAGCTCTTATAGCGGTAGGTCACGTCTATTTCTGGATATATAGCAGAAGCCAATTTGACTTACCTGAAGAAAAGCGTTTGGTTTTGCGAAAGCTTCCATGACCCGTTCGTAGCACGGGATCAGCATCCTTATCAATGGTAATAGCTTGTCGTAAGTGTCAATTGCTTTCCTCCATCGAAGTCTCATGGGCAATAGTAGCGTCGACGTAAATAAAGTTGGATCTGCGTGTAGTGTCGCACAAGACGATGGTTATTAACTGATGAAACATGGTCGGCGCCTTCACCAGACCAAAAGACAGCACATTAAATTCATTAGGTACGAAAGGGACCCCGAAGATCGTCCTTGTCCGTTCAGGCGGACGAACGTCCACTTGTCAATAATCGAACGTGAGGCCTAAAGAAAAGTACCACAACGTCCCCGAAACCGCATCCATAGTGTCACTGGTACGAAGTAATGGGATTGAGTCGCGTTTAATAACGACAATCAATTGACAATAGTCAACACACAGGCGAAGATTATCGTCCTTCTACTTTTCAAGGACAATAGGCGACGCTCAGTGTGAGAAGGATGGCCGAATAATGCACACAGCCAAAATACATTGAGTCACCTTTTCAATTTTTTTCTGACTGAAAACTGGAATTCATCGAGGCCCTCGACGGAGAGGCCAAGAGTTCTCCGTGTTGATAGGATGCCGTTGAACATGAGTATGCCCTAAGGATTAGCTGTTGAACTCGAATGAGGTATGCAAAATCGTTCGCAGATGCGGTTCACTAACATCTGAACCAGGTCTCAAAGGAACCCTCCAGGGTCTGTCAACGATTGGCGAAAAAACATTCGTGCGAAACACCTCTATATCACCTAGGCGAATGCTGAGGGGGACAACTCAAAGACCGCATGAGGACGGCGTAGAAAATTCATAGCCGGGATCGCATCAAATTGCATAAGTGCACGTACGAAAAGTTAGTCTTTAGCGAAATCGCTTATAGTCACGGAACAGTACGCTTTTCTCTCCGGGTAAAGAACAGAGCCGCTAGCCATTGTAAGCTGACGGGACTGTATAGGTCTGAGACCCGTCCAACGAAATTTCAAGCAAACTACCATGCAAGAGGCTCCCGTGTTCAGCAGGAGAGACACGCTCTGGCCACTAGGAGTCCTAGAAATAGTGAGTTGTGGGTATGCGTTGGGGCCGAACAAGACAAATTATGACAGATGAGTAGTATGTAAAAGGACATAACAGAGAGAACGACTGATTCATGAGTTATGCGAGAATTTTGGGGTAAAATTTCATGCTCAATAGAGCTCAAAAGCCAAATGGATAGATAGCAATCAACAGTTTCGTTGGATATTATCTTTCCAAGAATTTTGCTATAGAATTTAATGCACCTTCTGATAGTTTTTAACATCTTAACTACATCCTGACTTGAATACAAGCAAGATAATATATCGCAGTGCCCTAAATTAATAAATAAATAAATGTTATATTTTAGGCCCGAAGGGCCTCGTCATTGCAAACTTAGTGCTGTGGAAAAATAAATACAAAGTTGATAAATGCTGTTTTCCGTGAACAACCACATGGGCAGCGGGAGCATTTAGTACTATTGGCAGATAAAATTAATACCCACCAACATGTCGTCATTTTAAAATAGTAGTCAACACTCTCTTAAAACGCATGGAAAACTAAGGAGGAAGCAGTGAAAAAAACTCCTACCATTAAAACAGGGGCAGAGTTCAGCGGACCCCCGTTTAAAAAGGAAACAAAACGTAGGAGAAAAGAACTGCTGCTACAAAAATAAGGAGGTTGGTTGATAGGATTGATTGTAGTGTAATGAGACAGGACTGTTGATGAGAACGTATGAGGGTTGGAAATGCTTCTTGTCAATTAGAGAAGTCATATAGCAGTAGAGGCTGCCGTTCACCACAGTAACACCGCCCGACTGGCTTCATGATCGACCGTCGAGGGGGTGAGACAGGAGAAGGCCATCGCAGACAACAGAGTCGAAAAGATGAGTGAAGGGCAGAGGTCACGTGATCATACCCGAAACGCAGGAGATGCGACCTTGTGGACTGCGGAATCCAGCGACGAGCTGGCGAAAATAGCAGAACCGCCGTGTGCACGACTAGAGACCATGAAGCCCATCGTTAGGGTTGTAAAACGCGGAACGTAGAACGGCAATGATGACTAGACAAAGACGGGGACGAAACGTCGTTGCAAATATCACTCAAAAGAGGAAGAAATAGACATATATGGAAAACAGTGTAATGTAAATATAACCACCTCAAATACCAGGAGGACCTTTTTCAAAGTCCAAAAGTTGTGTGTTTAGGAAGGAGACGGATAACAAGGACTTTACATCTTCCGAAGTGAAGCGTTTACGTAATTTGTCTTTAAAAACTGCTAAGTTAGACGGCAGCCTAATTTCGAGGGGAATATTATTCCAGGGGAAGGCATATTTGGAGGCAAAGAAGCGAGAATGGTTCGATGTGGAGATAAATGGGGGTGCAATAATCCTAAAGGAATTACGAGTGGCATAAGGTCGATCCAAGGGAATAAGATCGTCGATTCGCGGGAGATTATGGGTAGAGTTAACGCGAAAAAGGAAGCAGAGGCCCGCTTCGATTCCTCTGACCCAAAGAAATGTCATGTTAGCTAACTGACATCTCTCCTTATAAGAAATAGTGGATCGACGAAGAGCAAATATTTTGCGAGTGAACATCTTCTGTACATTCTCAATCTTACCGCAGTCAGAAGCATTCATTAGACCAAAGAGGGGACAGCAGTATTCTAGGATGGGAAGAACATTCATGCGATAAAGTTTTAACTTTATTTCTAGCAGGGAGAAATTATTTGATATAAAACCACATATCTGTGCAACCATCACAGATATTCGATCCGCATGAGGTGCCAATGTTAGTTTATTTGTGTAGCTTAGACCTCAGTCTTTTATAGTGGATCGTTCTAAAAGTGGAGTATTTTGAAATACTAGTGGACGAGGACGCTTGGTGGGACCGAAACACCTGAAACTACACTTAGATGGAGAGAACTCCGTCTGCCAGGTAGCACCCCAGCGTGAGAGAGTAAGCAAGCCCGCGTTTATTTTAGCAACGCATATATTGGTACTGTCCTTAGAAAATGAGTATATGCATTTGAGGTCATCTGCATAAATGAGATTGTATGAATTTTTCAGAACAGTCGACATTTCATTGATATATAAAATGAAGAGTAAATGACCTAATACAGTGTCTTGAAAAACGCCACTCGTGATCAGCTGAGCAGTGGAGTAACTATTACCTACTAAGACCTTTTGGCTGCAGTTAGACAAGTAGGAGCTGATGAAGTCGAGGAGAGGGGACGGATGCCAATGGCTTCCAATTTTACCAGAAGCAATCTGTGCGGTACCTTGTCAAAGGCTTTGCTCAGGTCAAAGTAGATAACAACTACGTATTGCCCCTCGTTACGGAAGGAAGTGAAGTGGTTAAGAAAATCTAAGTGACACGTCTCACATGATCGCCCAGGTAAAAAACCATGCTGTGAGTCACTTATAAGCTTGTTTTCTAGGCAGAAATCGAGAATTTGATTAACAATTATGTTTTTTAGAAGTTTGGCTAGTTCCGGGGTTGTATGAACACCGCGGTGGTTATTTATGTCCAAACGAAATCCTGACTTAGACTGGAAGAATAATGGATGTCTTCCAAATGTCACGAAAGAAACCATTTGAGAGATAGACTGAAAATATATGGCTTAGTAATTTGGGAAAGGTCAACACTCGTTTGATAACTGAGTGTGGAATACCGTCCATTCCCGAAGAGTGCGAGTTTTTTAGACGAAGTATATGCTTTCGAATTAATTCTATGGAGAAATCAATGTTCCCGAGAGTATTGTCTGAGTATTGTTGAAACGACGGGACCGGTTCGGATCCTGTCATAAAATGCTTTGCAAAGAAAGCATTTAATAATTCAGCCTTGTCAGACTCATCGAGTGCAAATGTTTTATTTTCATTATGCAATGGGGGTATTTCAATTCCTCGTTTTGCGGAGGACCTACAACGAAGCAGTTGTGCAACCGATTTCGCAGAGTTTGACTCACTCAGGGCGCAAGATTCCCTGTGCTGGTCATGCGCAAGACGAATCTTGGACGCTAATTCGAAGATCTCGGCGATCCTTAGATGCACAGACAGCGAACTACTAGATCGATCTTTCAGCTGCTTCCTCAATTTCTTCAGTCGGGGCAAAAGAAAATGAGGGACGGTCGATTCTGGTGCGTAGGGTTTCGCAATTATAGTGGGCACAAATTCCAGCATTTTATTAGAAACGACCGACATGTGCTCAGCAAAATATGCAGCGTCGTTAATGGAGGAGAGACTCTGCCAGTCTAATGAGTCAAGAAAATTGTTGATCAAGCTAATGATAGGTACGACCAGCACTAGCCTTTTCCGTAGAAGGTAGCGGAAGACAACAGTAAATTAATATGTGATCACTTAGGAAATTGTCCTGCTTAAAGTCAACGAAGAGGGGAGCAATACCGTTTGTAAAAATCAGATCTAGGATATGATTCTGTCTTGCTGGGGAACGCACCAGTTGAGCCCAGTTAGAAAAATTAATGGTATCTAGGAAAGACTGAAATCTAGGTGGACAACAGTATAAAACCAGTCGATTTTTAGGAAAATTAAAATCTCAATGGCAACGGGGGTAAGGAGAGTGTCTGGCAGGATGGGAAGGGTGTCAGCGGTACAAACGGGTAGTTGTCCCCGAAATGGTTTGAGTCTGGCAAAGTGTGCGGTGAAGGGGGATAGATTAGCATGGTTAGCGTCGCGTATGAGGAAATTGGTTGGGGCTAAAACTTGGAGAACACGAAAAGGCCCTCGCCAGGGTAATGGAACTTGGAAGATTGCCACGTGGTGGGAATGGGTAGTGGTGCATTACGAGGTCACCAATTTGGTGGGGAACCCCGGAGGCCCGCTGATCAAACTGTTCCTTCTAGTGGATTTTGAAATAAATTTGAAAATCTCACACAGATTTGCAGCTTCTTCAGATTAAGAGTTAGGAGGATTATATACACATCCGATAATCGCCTTTTGCCGGGGCGACAGGATATTGGAAGCGAAACAGTAATTTCCAGAGAAGGACGTGCTATTTAAATAAAACAGAAAGTGCCTTAATGACGTTCTAATATGGAGAAGACAACCACCACCACGCTTATTAATGCGATCATGATGATATAGATCATACTCCTCTATGATAAGGGAGGAGTCAAAAATGATTGGATGGGTCCAAGATTTTGTTATGCATATAACATTGGGCATCATCTCGAAAGCGATAGCTCGAAGTTGAGCCATTTTATTAATAACGGACCTGGCATGAAGCACTATGACATCTAGTTTGTTTCGAGTGGCAGGACTATGGCTATCATTATTCATAAAAAAGAATTTGGAGGTGGATAGGCAAACTGTTAGCCTTTGTTATTTGGGGAATAAGTACTGACGGGTATGGAGCTATGCGTATATGGAGAGTTAATAATGGATGGCTGATGGGGTCTGATATATCTAGGGACCTCACTTTCTGGCATGGGAAAATGAGGAGAGGATAGACCAAAATAAGTTTCTGGGCCATTTAGGAGGAATGGGGGGAGGCTAGAAGGCACGTAGAAGTTTGCGGGTTTGGGTAAATGAGGGTGGGTAAAGGAACTGAGAGGGGGAAACGGTGATATAAAATTAGTGTTGGGGCCGTTTGCGTAAGGACTAGTGGTCCTAATTAGTGAATCTCCTGTACGGAAACTCCGATTAGATTTAAAACTATACCAGTTTGGGTTACTGCTGTGTTCATCAAATTTTTCGTGGTTCAGGCCCGACGTGTTCGATAACGCATTATACGGGGGAATAATATGACTCGCACGGTCAAAGGGGGACCTAGGTTGTGGTGGGGAAGCGGTCGGCCTAAACGCTTTCGACGGTATTGGCGACATTATTGATGAGCTTGTTTCACAGTTAAAGGCAACGAAATTGATCGATCGTTGGACAGAGAATGTATTCAGACTAGTTGTAATCGCAGTAGATGGTGGATCGGCGGGGCTTGCAGGTCCCGACATCGATAAAGATGGGCTAACTGGTGTACTGATGTTTATTGGCCTATGACTAGACATTCGGGAGGCAGGGATAGCAGGTGTACTGATGGTTACGGGACTATGACTACACATCCGAGGGGCAGAGATAACGGGTGTACTGACGTTAGCGGGTGTATTACCATATATCCGGGATGGAGGATTAGCGTGTGCATTGACCCTATCGGAACAACGACCAGAATTATGAACAGTAGGCGGAGAGGTCATCGGTCTATTTGACTAGAGAGCCGCATTTATTTGCTCCATTGGTGTAAGATCTCGGCAGAGGAAACTTTTATTCATTTCCAAATATCGAGAAATGCGACCTTGTTGTGCAAAGATTGAGTTCACCTCGATCGGTGAAAACAATTAAGCTAGTATGGGTGGATTCGTGCTATGCGATTGGAGGCGCTTTGCTTCCGCAATTTTGTAGTTGAACCCGCCAGAGCATAGAAAATCTCTTGCAATATCAAAAGGGAGACTAATTTTAGAGGCGTTTTTGAGTATAAATTTATAATTACGCGTTTGTCTATCAAAAGCTACCGTGGTTATTAGATGGACGAGGGAGTCTACCTTTTTGCAGTCTTGGGAATGTTCATCGGATAACTGACCTTCAAAGAGGTTCCCTAGTATTGACAAAACAGATCCAAACTTCAGCATGAAGTCATTAAAGTTCTGAAATGCAGATAAATCAATTTGCTTAGCCTTGACAACGGGCTGCATGTTGATATCAAGGCATTGGCTAGAAGGTGTGGTCAGGCACCGCTTGGGTCTGGGGGCGGATATCCTACGATGAGCTGTAAAGTTTGTTCTCATAATTTGATGGAAATATGACTTAAATGTTAGAAGGTCTAATAAAACTCAGCCTTTGGGATTTTTTCGCAGTTGGTTGTTAAAAGCCCTTAAAAATTGTTAAACAAACTGTATTAATTAATTCGTTCAGAAAAAAACCAGTTTATCTGATTTTCAGACTATGACTTACGACAAATAATCAGAGCTAACTCAACAAATACTGTAGCTATTTGTTAATAAGGCACTTTAAATTTATTTATAAAAATGTATTCACTATTCGGAAATGACTCAGCCTTTGAAGGTCTCGAGAATATTCGGATCTTGACGATGTCTTTTACTAGGGCGCGATTTTGTTGCGAATCTGTTGGTTTGAAGAAGTTGCATTTCAGTAGAAATTGGTTGGAAAACAAAATCTTCTTAAATTCCGACTTCAAACGATTTTCCACGTGAGAAAAATAAATCCAGAGACGCAGAAAGAAATTCTACATGTACGGTTTCAGCCACAATTTCCTAGGCCGAAAATGACGGGGGATATCGATGCAAAACTGTCCTAGGAGGAGCGTGGGAAATATCGACTGTGATATTGTAGGGTGCGCCAACTAGAGAAGGCCCTAATTGTTGTGATCTTCAGGCCAGGTTGCAGAGGGAAAGAGAAGAAGTGGAACGCCAGATAATAATAATAATAATAAGGTGTGTTTTAAAGCACATCTTTGGCGCCGTAGTAGTGCATTCAGTACAGAGCTATTGAAGAATAGGTTGTCGGAACTTGACAATCGGGTGAGCGTGCATGCCCAGTGTGAGAGCGCGGGGACATTACACCGTATACTGCATGGCCATGTTATTCAGCCACAGAAAGATGATTGGCCAAATTGGATTTGATCACGCAGGCACTGGCACGTGCGTACTTTCTGACAGCCGCGAGGGGCGAGTGTTACACGCTGTGCTGAGTCACTAAAATGTATAATTTTCATGGTTCGGAGAAAAAGCTGCCCAAAAGGAATTAAAAAATAGATGGCTAGGTAACCTGGGCATGTTTGAAACCTATGCAATCGAGCATTTGTTGAAAATAAATGGAGAAACTAATCAAAACGGAACTAATGAGGCATAGTAAGGAGAAAAACTTACTAAGGGCAGCGCAACACGGATTACGAAGTGGCCACTCTTCTCTCAGAAACCTGCTTACATCCATGGAAAGCTGGCCGAAATCTCTGGAAATGGGTTCGTCGGTCGATGCGGTCTACATTGACTTCAGCAAAGCATTCGACAAGGTTCCACACAGACGACTAATATCAAAGCTGCATCAAATGGGTGTGACTGGAAACCTACCCAAATGGTTAGCCGAATTCCTAACAGGCAGGCGTCAGAGTGTTATATTGGAGCCACCAAAACAGAATGGAAAACCGTATCCAGTGGGGTTCCGCAGGGAAGCGTTCTGGGTCCCATTCTATTTCAGATATATGTGAACGACTGCCTTGACTGCCCCACCTGTGACAAAAGTCATGTTTGCAGACGATCTAAAGATCTGGAAGTCAACTGAAAGTTCAGAGGATGGACAGACCTTACAAAATGACTTGGATCGCTTGCAAAAGTGGTGTGAAAAATGGCTACTGCAGCTGAACTTCAACAAATGCCAAGTCATCCGCTTAAGGTCTAGTCGCAGAAAGGTGATACCATTCGAGTATGATTACTCGATCGGATGTCATCAACTCGAGCTAGTGAACGAACTACGGGATCTAGGTGTACGCATGACGCCCGACCTCAAACCGCCAACTCACTGTGCTAAAACTGCAAAGAAGGCTATGGGCAACCTCGGAGCGATCAGCAGGTCCTTCCTCTATTTTAATGAGGAGCTTTTTGGGCGAGTCTTCATAACATTTTGTCGGCCGATGTTAGAGTACTGCATCCAGGCGCGATGCCTTTGGCTGAATAAAGATTACACAATGCTCGAGAAAGTGCAAATAAGGGCGACCAAGCTAGTCAGCAGCTTAGGAGGTCTCCCATATGGAGGTCGTCTAGATGGGCTTAATCTTTTTCCTCTCTATTATAGGAAATACAGAGGAGATATGACCATGGTGTTTAAAATCATCAGGAAAGTAGACTGTGCTCTTTAGATGACCGAATTCTTTGAATTTGCACAAACAATACATCTACGCGGTCATCCGTACAAACTGAATAAACACCCCGCCCAACTAGATCTGCAGGCCCACTTCTTCTCCCAGCGGGTCATTGAAGAATGGAATAAACTTCCTTCCTCGGTTGTTCTTGCTGAAAGCGTCGACGCATTTAAAAGAAGGCTTGATCTTAGTTTGCTTGCTGGTTATACATTTGGAAGACAACAACAATTTATATAGTGTATATATGACTTTGAACAATTTGAATGATCTGACATCATCTATCTGTAAATAGGGTTTTCAAAGGCTCTGCCTCTTTCCCTTGTATATACTGAACTATTCTGAATTATAAATAAATTGCATATGTAAGGACCAAGGGGCGTTTTCATCACCATCCATTCCTGACGAATGCCACCATTTTACACGACGCGTTCTTCTGAATTAATTCTGATAGTACAGCAGCGCTACTGAGAATGATATCCAAATGCGGAAGAAGGCAGGGAAGTGGTTTGTACGTAGTAGTTACTATTTTGAAAAACAGGAATTAACAGTTCCACTTTGTCAATATCATTGGTGTGGAATTTTTTTAATTTTGCAAAAACCAAGATTTAAGGAAGACAGACAAATGTGTATTTTGGCAAAGAAGTGCGCAGGGTTGCGATCTGTGAGGCAAGTGGTTCAGTCAAATGATACAAAAGGTAGTTGATACGTCTTGCTACTGCTTTCTCAAGCTTTTAGTCTCTTAGAAAGAAAGTGGTGAACATTGCAATCAGAAGAAGTAAAGTTGAGATTACTACAAGGTTCCCAAGCTAAGATGACTTTAATATTATCACTTGTATTTCCCTATTCCTGTAGCATTATATATGATTGTTCTATTCTCCTACTATATCTGAATGATATTTTTATAGTCGTATTATTGGCTTTTACTATCTGATTTGTATTATCTTTTCCCATTCATATCATTATCATTTCTATTTTACTTGTACTCGCAGTGTTCCTTAATAAGTATGAATAGTATAAATACTGCCTAACTAGTTCTGTCATTTAAGCAGGCTCAGTGCTCTTAGTAACCATAATGAAAGTACGAGTCGTAATGGTAATACTCTGAGTTGTAGTACTTTTGAAATACGGTTTCATTACAACTACTGCTCCCCTGGACTATATTTTTGTCCTGTGGCATGACCAGCAGGATTCTTTGGTGGCAAATGCAATGCAGGGTGCCGACACATGGACCGATCATCGGCTCGACGTCTCGAAGATGAGGATCTACCTGAAACCACATAAGAGACCTCAAGGCAAGCGACCTCCCAGTAAGTCGAACACAATTTTGTTGAACTTGTCAGCTAACATAACTACATAATCATCCAGTCGCAGAGGAGAGGGCCTTCCTGGAGAACCAGTGGTGCCGACTATGGGACATTGTCCAATCCATCGCCCAACCTGTCTTTGGCCGCCCAGGTCATCCACACCAGGACTGATTTGACGAAAATGATGCAGTCGTCGGAAATCTGATCGCAGTGAAGAACGGTCTACACAAAGCCTGCGTTGATGGCCTTACCGACGTTACCTAACAGCCCTTTATTGAAGCCGGCATCGAGGGCAACAACGGTGGCAAGAAATGCAGATTGCTTGGATGCACCAAAAGGCGAGGAAGCTCAAAGTAATACAAATTGTAATGAATGGAAGAAATTATTCGATAGGATCAAGGCTAGCTACGGTATAACAGACAAAGATATAGCACCTCTTCCCAGCGCTGACGATAATTTCCTATTAACCGGCAAGACACAGACAACATGGCAGTTTCTGAAGCTGTGGAAACCTTTTGCTGGTATTTGTTGAAAATTTTGTCATTCCTGGACCACAAGCTGTTGACCCTCACACTTCGGTACCATTCTGCTGCATACAGCCCGCGAGAGATTGCCCACCTCAACTACACCTTGCAGTTGGCATTCGATATCCGCCACACTGATGGCAAAAAGAATGAGGTGCGGTCCAGGGTTTCCCCCTCTGTACTCAAATTATCACAGGGGATTGAGCTTCATAATATCACAGCTGAGCAGATATTACTCGGTTGTTCTGGTGATTTATCCATTGGTGGTCTCCAGCTCGCAGAGCATCCATTCACGACCAGGACGGGAGCCATCCTCTGTGATGTCTCGACTCATTTTCATTGCCCTTTTCAGCTCCTTGATGCGTCAAGCTGTGTTTCACACTCTTCATAGACTCTCCTACCCTGTAATCTGAGTCGCACAGGAGCTTCTCGTGGAAAGGTTCGTCTTGGCTGATATAAAAAAGGATGTCAGACCTTGGGCACACTCATATCCGAGAAGCCAGTGGAGCAGGGTTCAGCGGTACAACATCTCTCCGTCCGGCTCCTTTCCCAGCTCAGATGAAAGTTTCTATCATGTGCATGACGATGGGGTAGGCCTTTCGCCTACATCCAACGGTTTCACTCATCTGCTTGCAATCACTATATCAATTGGGCCGAAGCAATATCCTTACCTAACATGGGGGAGACACCATCGTTAAGGATTCTGTCAGTGTTTGGATCGCCGTTTTCGTTGCCCCAATCACAATTACGACCAACCAAGTTGCTCTGTTCGAAGCAGCACTCATCCAAGCCCTCCTCAACTTTCGCAGCTGCATGCGATTTTCGAATAACCACATACCATCCTACCTCCAACGGCGTGTTTGGGCATTTCAATTGCTAGCACAAGACAGCCCTGTGGGCCGCCCAGAGTCCAGTCAAATGGCCTAACAATCTGCTCCTAGCGCTCTTTGGCATTCGCTCGGCAGTCTGCTGCAGTTTATGCGCTCACTTTCCCGGTTCCACTTCGAAAACTTCCGACTGAGTCTTAGTTCAAAAAGGCTTGGCCAACTGCACCTATGTGTATGTTTGATCCAACCGAGTGCAAAACACCACTGGTAACACCAAAGAAAGGGCCGTTCCACTTTATCTCACTCAACACCTATACTTGCCGAATCTTTCGTGGTACAAGGCGGACGTGGTCAGTGTCGATCGGGTGAAGGCTTCTGTCGCCGAGGAGCCGCTATGGACAATACTGTGCTGAACCCCTCTTCTGTGTTCCGCCAATCCTCTAGCCCCTGCTTCACCTTACCTACCCGCTTCTACCCCCACCACTCCTGACCTTGACTTTTCTGATTCCACTGACAACCGCACTTCGCGTAGCGATCATCGAGTCCACCTCCTGACAGATTTGTCCATCGAATATTTGGTGTCACTAGCCTTCGGTCTAGGCAAGGAGTACTGTGTTAGCCCTTTGCCATACTTGTATTTATCCACCACTTTGTCATAATTTTATTTCCGATCACCTTTCTTGAATGATTCTATTTGCCTTACTTCCGCTTATCACTGTTTGTTTAAGTTTGTGTACTTGCGGTGGCGCGCTTCATTGAAACTGGTGTATATTACGTTCTCAGTAGCGGTATCGTGCTCCTATTCTGGTTCTTCACTAAACGGTGTGGGGAATTGATATATCATATCGAGGGTAGCGTGCTCTGCCTGTTTTGACTTGTTCTCAGCGTGGGACCGCATCGTCGACCATCTATTTCTCGTCAAAAGTCCTTCGCAGTGAGCAGCGGAGTGAAGAAGGAATATGTTGTCGCGCCTACTCTCTTCAGTCTCATGTTTTCTGCCATGCTGATGGATTCCTACCGTAACGAGCGTCTCGGGATCCAAATCAACTACGGAACGGATGGTAACCTCCTCAACATCTGACTTATGAAGCCCTTCACGCGCATCTCCACGACCACAGTTCACAACCTGCTATGCGTGGATGACTGCGCTCTCAAAACCATAACAGAAGCGGACATGCAAAGGATTATGGAACTCTTTGCCGCCGGCTGCGCAAACGTCGGTCTTACCATAAAAGGGGATAAAACGGTGGGGCACAAATAAAGTTGGCTATGTCCCCTCTCTATATCATCAATAGTGGACGTCGCGTTAACTTTCCTGACCGTTTGATTTCCTCTGTATTTGAGGCTCTTGGTCTAAAAAATGAAGGAAATGGTGGATATGCCGAAATTTGACCTACTAGAAACTTGAAAGTAGGTTGTGATTATCAATACAAACCTCAAAAGAACTCTCTATGGATCTCTGCCAACCATTCCTTCGGCATAGTTAGATGCTGCATTCAATCTAGCTTGGAACTTCGGTGGCAACCTGTGATCAGCGTAGCTGTCGTTGATTCATGTTGCCTTCACCAACAAAGCCTTGCGTCCTTGCGTGTGACGACCTCTGTCTCACGCGCTTGTTCGATCCGCTGATAGAGCCACTCGCGTTGTCCTGTTATCCTCCCGCTCCCGGTTGGTTCGCTGCGAAACATCGCGAGGCCTGGCATTAGCTTCGTTAAGCTCGAATCTAATCAACGCGTGCCATTAAATTTATTGGCTGCAAGTGACAGAGCGCAAGACACATGATCAATAACTACCAACAGCGGACACTGATGGACAACTTGTCTACATAAACAACTAGTAGCAAATGCCCTCAGAGTACCTTGTAAACATTTTCTAACAAGAAAAGCTTAGCCAAACTTTTCAGGTTTCCCTGGTTTCTGCTTCGACAGACCTTCGTGTTGTCGACTTCACGACTTCGATATGCCCATTGTAAAATTTGTCCAGTAACAAGAATTCAATCCTCGATTTTCTATATGCACATGATTGGTGGGAAGGTTAAGTAACAGGTGAATCTTGCCGATTGCATGATACAATTAATGTTGGTTCGGTTCACTATTGCATTCTCTCACCTTGTCTGTATACATTTGTGAATATTCTTTAATTTGTATGACTAGGCCTATAATTCTATCTAAAATTATTAAAAGCAAAACCCTATGTGAAAATGTTGGCAGATTTGAGGTCATCAGACAGTGACGTACCTCCAACAATTTATATAAAACGCTTTCCCCGTTTTTTGAGAACAGGTGAGAGTGGGGTGGTACCAACTGACGCGAGGGAACAGAGTAGAACCTATTGCTATAGGTGTGACTGCTGGAAACAATCGGTTATGACAACGGCGCTCGCGAACCTATCCTGCTTTGAGGAAATTCCACTTCAACTTTAAGCCTTGGGTATGCTGTTATTCTCACATATCCGCAAGTTTAGTTCGCAGAAGACGAGCCATGGGCTCAAGTAGGCGGGATGCAGAGCTTAAGTGCTCAGCGAACCCGCGAGAGAATCTTGGATGCACCGAAACCTGCGTTTCTATAGTCGCTAGTTAATAAAGGCCAAAGAACGTCATTTTAGTGCCTCTACAACTTGATTGAAGTGATTATTGGAAATAGATCATATTAAAGGTATTTTTACAGCGCAAATATGAAAAATTGTAATTATCCTATCAGACCACGTTCTCTGTCGCAAAGTTTCATCCCGAAGTCTCATCAGATGAATGAAATTCCTCAACCTTATCTATAAGAGACAAAATTAACCTCGATCGAACATTGTTAGAGTTTTTACCAAGTAACGCTCGATGCCTGAAGAGCGTGGGTTCGAATACGAGGTCCCAAAAAGACCTGAGATTGAATATGGCTGGCGAATTGCAGTTAATAAGCCAGTGGCAGTAGTTTCCTTGGTAGGGGCGGAACAAAACTCCGCATTTTCAGATTTTTCGACAGCGATTCGAGGTCGATTCGAGGTCGATTTGAGCACGATTAGGATTAGAGTAAAGGTGTGGGGTTAGGATTAGGGTTATAGTTAGGGTTAGAGGTTAGTGTTAGGGTAAGGGTTACGGTAGGGGTTTGGGTTTAGGGTTGGAGTAAGTGTAAGGGTTAGGGGTAGTGAATGGGTTAGGGTTAGGTTTAGGGTTAGGGTAAGAGTGAGGGTTAGGGTTAGGGGTAAGGTTTAGGGTTAGGATAAGGGTTAGTGTTACGTTCAGTGTGTGATAGTGATATCTTATGTAAAAAGCCCTAAGTTTCTGCTAAATATTACAAAAAGTCTTCAAAAAATCTATTGTTACTGGGTTTTGGGCAAAGGGAAGTTTTCGAGATAAACTCCACATTTCCAAGTTTGTCGACAGCGATTCGTGCTCGATTCGAGCTCAATTCGAGGTCGATATGTTTTTTTCGCCTTTCTTCGATTTACGCGCCCAACGCCGTCGGCCTATAGCCACCGTATTAAATTATTTCAACAAAATTTTACGACTTTTTTTTCTTATCTTCACAAAATCCTTTTTTGGTAAATCCGTTTTATCAACTTAAAAAACCCCTTCTCACGGTTACCGCATGAAAGCAACCTACGGCTTGCTGTTTCCAAGACCACTACCAAGGAAACTTCTGCCAAGCCCAGTAATGACCAGTGCCGTCTCCTTTGTCTTGGCCGGTGGCCGCTAATCTCCTTGATATAGAAGAATAGTCCATTGACGTTTATCTTCTCTTCCATGTATTCGCAGT
The DNA here is from genome assembly GCA_036362985.1 of Ligula intestinalis. NCBI lineage: Eukaryota > Metazoa > Platyhelminthes > Cestoda > Diphyllobothriidea > Diphyllobothriidae > Ligula > Ligula intestinalis. The sequence goes on from JAYGXS010000003.1 coordinate 55,016,675, forward strand.
CCGGCTGCATCGGTTAAGGGCTATGCCTGTATTTAGCTGCTGCAGCAAGTGGTTACTGTGGTGACGACTATTGCTCAGGGCCACTTTTTGTCGTTTGATTAGTTTGATCCGAAACATGACTTTCGAGCACACTTTGTCTTTATTCTCATTGCTCCTAATTTCTTAATTTCCTAATGATCACATTACGCTATGCTGCAGTGGCATGTGATGTGTATCCAGTTCACCAGATGCCTAACAAAAATCGGCTATTTTACAACATGTTAACTTATAAATGCTTGTCAATTTGAGGACAAAAATCGCTTTCAGGCTGACACCGTGATGCTCATGGCAACGGGAACGAGAAAGATCATATCGTTCGATAAACAATAAATATGAATAATCTTGATGTTGTAAATTGCCATACTAACAACCTGGTTTCGCCTGTATTCTGTCGCTGCTTGACACAGCTGCGAGGGGTCCGGTTCATCAGTGGGTCCCCCAGCTTTCCCTATCTGCTTTTTGGTTGATATACCGGTTTTAAAAGTGCAGCTTTTTAGCTTCCTGAGAAATTAATTTCTGGTCGCTGAATGATCTTAATTTGGAGGTGAACTTACCGAAATTGCTGCATACAAACTTCACATTTGCTACCAGAAAAAAGCTCTGACGGTAAATGTTTTGCGCGCCAACACTCATTGTGGCGTAACGATAATTCTGCTGACCGGGTCAAAGCCAACTTTTTGAAGCCTCGCACATTTCAAGCGCATTCGCTGAATCAGGTTCTTCAAAAGTTACCTTTGCGGAACGGTCTTTCTTTCTATCGAATTATGACTCATATACACTAGAAAATGAATTATGATTAGTATTCTGCGACTCAAAATAGACTAGACCAATCCAAAGCGTGTGACATAAGGTAATGTCAATTTTGTTCAAAAAATAAAAACAACGTTACGGCAAGTCTTCCACTGGTAACTGAAGCGTGCGACTGCAAAGATGGAACCTGATTTACAAGAGCAGAAGACAACCGTTACTATGTTTTCTAGTGATCGAACTTATCCTATCTCATGTATTTAAGAAGGAAATTACAGCTGGAAATTACAGCTGGAAATTACAGCTGGATTTAACAGTATTTTTATGGGCATTTTTAAGAAGAAAAATATGGCCAGCATTGTGTAGTAAAAGTTTGTCATACTGAATATAACGTCAAGATACTGACACGACTGAGCAATTTATTAATCCTACAAAGAGGCTCGGGAGGAGAGTTTTGTCTCTGACTGGACTGGGTCCAATGATCGCACTTTAGTCTTCTTTGCAAAAGAACCTGGAACTCGCATATTCGCCTCCATTCATTGATTTATTCTTTGCCGACGAGCAAAAATCTCATCAAGGTAAGATTCAAAAAGAAATTTAAAGGGTAAACTTTTTCAGTAACTTTTGCACGGATGCAAACTGTAGAAGATCAGGGGCTATTGACGTTCCTTGATCTGAGATTATACTTGTATTTAGTATGGGCCTCCAGTTTTGCCGTGCAATCCCATGTATAGATTTCGAAAATAGTTGTCCGTAATGATTCTTTACTAAGGTTAATAATTAACTAAGTTGATAATAAGAATCGCGCACCTGAAAATAAACTTTTTCTTGGAATCGGATTATTCCCCACCTACTAGTACTTTGTATTTACACCTCTATCTGCCGTGGAAACTCACCACACATACTCAGTCATCTGCTAGGGTTAACATTAAAATCAGCAGTAATAAAAACTACTAAAAGGTTTAAACAAGCAATGCATAGTCGATCTCGGTGCTGGCTTTCGAAATATCACTAGAGGAACCGCACTGACTTTGTTATGCACTTTATAAGCAGTATTCATAAATGGAGACACGCCATGCTTCATAAATAGAGATGTCATAATTTGAAAAATCGCATAATTAGAATTTTTAAAACCAAAAGTCAAATTTTGGTCAAGTTTAAAATTAGAAAGAAAAGTAATTTATAAACAAATAAGTAAAAAAATAGTTATGCGTATAAAATATACTATATATATATACTGAAATATACTATAATTTATATAAACACCGAAACAAAACGGGAGAACCATAGTACTGAAGTGGACAATTTTACAGAGTGTAGATTTTGAAGGCAACTGAAAAGAAGCTCTTTCAAAAGCCGGCTTCGTGACCTGAATGACATCCACGATAACAGATAATACGAACTTACTTGCCCCTTTCCGAGTTTCGGTTAGTATTTCATGAGTTAGAAAATATACTGTAGCTGCCTGCTTTCTCGATTGCCGCCTACTCATCTCACCTTCGCTCCACCTAACACTTGTGGTAAGCTTTGCATATGCGCGTGACTATCTCAGGCTTTCGACGCCGTGACTGATCGATATTTCTGTCTGCAACGATTGACTGCAGCCGGACGAGTTTGAAGCTCGTGCGTTACGGCTGACATTTGCCTGGTGAGAGCATTTGCTGAAAATGCTTATGGAGCTGTATGTAAACTCTGCCGCAGTAACGGCTTGGTTATCTGTCTATCTTCCCAGTCTTCTGAAGTTGGAACCCTCAAGTTGTCGATCACCCTACTTCGACGGTGACATATAGGTGTTACCTGATCATGCTAATTGATTTCAAATGAGATTAGTAGATTGGATTATCTCATTCAGTTGTAACGATGGCATCTGTTGTTGTGTCACCATCTAATTTCGCCCTTTGGAATCCTCAATGTGGAACAGAGTAAGAACGACGTAATTAGAAGGTGACTCACACAACATATGCCATCTTTACAACATTGGCGAAGCAGGTGAGATTTTCGTCACCAATTATTGTTAGGGCTTACTGCTGCTGCATGATAGTCAGCAATTGCTCTGCGGAAATACGCATAGAGAATGTGCGTCGCCAATTCTTGTAGTGTGTTGCCTGATAGCCAGGAATTTTTCCGCGGTGATAGATACGGTGAGTTGTCCGAAACCAATGTTGTAGGGGTGGCAACTGGTAGTGTCGCCAAAGCTGTAAGGACTCCAACGCCGTGTAATGGTTTGTGGAACCAGGACAATTCCGTAGGGCAGCAATGGTTTTACGGAAATATACATGGTGAAATGGGCGTCAAAACTTGCTGTAACGTCCGAGGAAAAATCTCACCTGCGTCGCCAATGTTGTAACGGTGGCATCTGTGTGGTTTCACCGTCTAAGTACGCCCTGTTTGAATCCCCGAGGAATCACACAACAAGTAGGGCGTAGGAATGGAAACTACCCGAAGGAGAGTTGATTGTGTAAAAAACTCGGAGTTGCTTTCTCGGTTGGGAGTTGTACCACTGGCGTTGTCCAGGGCTGAATGTCTAGGCCGCAGGGTGAAGCCCGGGCCTGAGGTGGACTGGCATTGTCTTTGTCAATCCGTGTGCAACTCACTGGCTGAGATGTGACAGTAGCTTATAAGTGATTGCCAAGCGCGTTGGCTTGTGACATGATAGGGCGCGTTGGAATAAGGTCACCTCCCGTGTGGCGCACCTTAGTGACTCTTGAAGAACTACGACTAGTTGGGCAGGCGTGTGGGCTTGTAGCGGGTCGTGCCTGCCTGACTAGCTCGCGTCGAAGTGCACTTTCCCAAACGCTCACCGATGTGCTTTCTCGACGTCTCGATCAGCCAATCATAGTTCTCGCATCTATGAGGCGACGAATGACGAGCTTGCACGCGTGCCCGACGCAAGTTGCCTCTCTGCCCAAAATCTCCAAGCCGACCTACGCAATGAAAGATCTCCCTCTATCTGTCCTCTGGCCTGACGACTCTAAGACCTCACTTGGGCCCGGTCAACCTACTGATCGGACGTATCTCTCCCAAGTCAATCTATTCTCCTCTTCCGTTGTGTACACAATAAACTCTTCCATCTACTCTGGCCTTTAAAGACTTCTCTCCTCGGCACTAAGTAACCATGGTCTGAAGATAGCAGTTGTACGGTTAGACCCACTTAACCCCCTGCGATAGGCTCGTGTGCGTGTGCGCACCTCTGGAGGGTGTTATTTATAGAGTCTATGTTTGATTACAGTGTTTAGACATATGAGGAATGTGGTGTTCAACTATTGGTATAGTGCTGCATGGTTTACCACACCGACACCAAGGGTAATAGTTAAACGTTTAAGAGTGTGTTTCGCCGATTTTTTTCCTACTGCATACTGGTTCGATACGACACTCAGTCCCCCAGAAACCCCGGTATGCTTTCTGGTACATATATAGAGGAGTTGTTAAGGCAAAGATGGTTAACCCTAACGGCTGTGATTTTCCAGGCCAAGCTCCTTAGGAGAGGAGAGAAGTCTTCGGAAGGTCACAGTAGTAGGAAGAGTATATTATGTACAGAATGAATAGGAGAATAGGCAGTAGGAAATTGACTACAAGACGGCGGCACAACCGCAAGCCAACGAACGGTGTCTGAAAAGAGGTCTACTTGGCAGTCATCACATAAGGTCCTGTGTGAGTCGGCCTGTGATTGGCTGTAATAGAGACCGGAAGCAGCAAGCCTTCCGAAAGTGCACTTAGACTTGAGCTAGTCACGACAAGCATTCACAAGTGCACTTTGTGTTGAGCTAGCTACTACATTAATCCAGTCTTGAAATATCCGCCTTTTAATCTCTTCACAAGTTCTTATGCTAATTTATCGTAAATCTTTCGGGATAAACCTTTTCGGGCTTGGTCCGAAAGGTTTGGTACGAAAGATTTACTTCACGTTAGCATGCAAAATTTATATATTCTATCGACTACCTGTTAGAATTTTCTGAATAGTACACAGTTAGAACACGGAGGCCGATGGAGTTCAACTCAAATATTCATATCAACCTCCAGACCCTGCCTGGAGCTTTCTGCCCCGAAGAATTCACTCCAAGTTACCATAGTAATTTCTCAGGAGGTTAAAACGTTGTGAATATAATACCCATTTGCCCAAGATTTTGTAAGTCATAGCAGTTTGCAGTGAAAATGTTGAATAGTAGCGAGGGACGGACCAACAAGAAACAATCCAGACAGCACTGAAAAACAAAAGGAGTGTGGCTAGTGAGAAAATATGTTACCTAAAACTGTCGCTTTAATGTCGTAAAAGTATGGAAGTCGGGTAAATGAAAAAAATATTGGTAGGATGAAATATAAACAAAATAAGCGATTCAGCAAAAATTTATCAGCCTGACACTGAACTGTAGGAAATGCTATTAGTGGAGAGTTGAAGTCGACACGTTGGACGATCCCAGCTTGTCTAATCAGGCAAAAAGCTGCAGCTAACTCATCTAGGTCGCAAAGTCCAATTTTGTCTTATCTATCTCCACAAACTAGGCGTTTGCTGTCATATCGGGAGCCAGTTAAACAAAAAGAGCCCGTGGAGCTAAATAGCCGCTAACTATATGAGCAATATTTTTGCTGATACGAACTTGTAAGATAAATAGCTTTTAATCCGGTCACTTAGAAGGCTGTTTGAAAAACAAATCGACGAAACCACAGTATTGACGCAGCTAGACCTTCCACTGTGTAAAAAACAGTGGGTGAACAAGCTGATGAAACGCGATGACCCGAATGCAGATGGTCAGACTAGAGTAACATTTAGGTATTAATACAACGCGTTCCTCCACAGAATATAATTTGAAGGTATTCACTTGACGAGTACGGGTACATTTTTAAGCAAGGCTATCGATTTTTAGGTAATTTCTGATGTTTATAAGTATCATTGATCACGTGGAGGTGTAGAGCTCGACAACGATAACTTTCGGCAAGTGAAAATGGCTAGGGCAACCGTTACTCTGTCCGACAGGTTCAAAACGGCTCAGAAGTCATCGGTAATCTGCATTTGTTGGTACAAATCTCGGCGTAGGGTGTTTGTGTGCACTTGAAGCACGCCCGCCTACATCCAATCACAGTAGAGCATGCCGTTGCTCGGCGTCACGTTGTCGCCAAGCCGGAGGACTTACTCACGAGCAATGAAAGCAGTTGACCGACAAGTCGTGTGAGGTGAACCAAAGGTAATTGAGTAAGCAATTGTGCTCGAGACTGTAGTAGCACGCTGCCACAAACGCATCTGCGCAGCTGCACGTGTTGCTTTTCTTGAGGACTTTAACCTAAGGGAAAAACGTTTAATGAAACGAATTGTGCAAGGTTGAAAATTGTTTCTCAGCACCCTAAAATTGAACGGAGTAAAATGTTAAAGTTCGTGTAATTTTCAGAAAAAGTAGAACTTCTTGTGGCCGACTACAGGGCGGAAATACAATTGCTGAACCTCCCTCCCCCCCCCCACCATTTGAATGATGATGCCACGTTTGACTCAGGCACTCGCCTTGACAACACCGATATTTTTGTCGCATTGATTAACTGTATTTGGGCATGACTGCCTTGGTTTGGACGTTTACTCAAATAATTTTTCTGCAAAACTCTTGGACTAAATAACCATTGTTTTTTTAATTGTATATTATTAAATGTCTTATCCAATATATAATCTGCGATTTTTGAAAATTATTAGTTTCTGGGTAAGATTGTAACCATTACGTGCCGTTTATCATTATAATTAAGTCTGGCTATTTTAATCAAAATAAATGAATAAAAAATTTTCTATTTAAAAAATCCACATATGAAGACTGCGGCCATTTCAGACAAAACACGCATCGAAATAGACATTCAAATTAAGGTAGGGTGTCTGCATGCACCTCGCATGTTGTGGCTAAAAGTGCCAACCGCTGGCTTACTGTCTGAAAAAAAAATTTGATGCCACCGAAATCTGAACCACTTGTACGCCCCTTGATGTAGTGACGTCTGCCCTACTAACTCTGCCTTCATAGGTTTCGATTAGATCAAATTTTCATGGTTGAAGGAATGCCTCAACGTGTTTTCTTGAAGAAATATTTGACCTTCAAATCTGCGCCAGGGTTTTCGTGAAACAGTAATTGTATAATCATATCTGCAAATTCAGACACAAACGAAACGAGAAATTGCCACAAAAGTCCCATTATGCATAAACACTTTACAGTTCTCTGTGAAGTATGTAACCATCGTATGACTAGGCAGTAAATAATTTAACAATATGCAGTGAACCGAATTAGATGATTCTGAAATATGTTAAGAAGTGGGATACATGATTCACCATACTAATTGTTCGACCATCGATTTCGATTAAGTCCACGATATGCACCAAGTGGTTGGTGCAGTGATGGTGAATGGCCACAGGGGTAAGCTTTAAAACGGTAGCAGACATAGTTAGCGCGAACCACACTCTCCCCCTGCACCAGGGATCAAGAAGACCAGACTGGATCCGGCGTTGGGTGCTTTCTCCAATGCAAGCCAGAAACACCACCTAACTTAGCCTTTAGTGACAGTAGACTTTGTGCGGGTACTACTGCCCTGTCTATCCTCAAGCGCCTGCTGTAGGTGTCAAGACAGTCTCAAGGAGACCGAAACTGATACGGCTACTACTAACTTGCCGTGTAGCTGAGTGCTAGTAGTACGGGTAATATTTCTGTCGATAGTATTAGTCAGCGGTGAGGTGGATTAAAAATCATGCTGGGGCTCACACTCACCGAATCATTCTCTCCGAATCTGGGTTTAATCTATTCCGGGATAATACATGTTTGGGGCCCTGAGCACATGAGAGTTTGCCTTGATTTCCACCCCCTCAACGCTATCCGCCAGGCTGTATCCGTTTCTACTGGTTTGGACTACGAGGACTACGATACTGCTGCTAGAAGTACGAAACTGCCCTAAAGTGCTAATGCTAATATCCACTAAGACCAGTAAATAGTACAGTAGTCGCCGGCTATTAAGCCCACCTCGGACCCAGACCAAAATGGGCTTAATAAGCGGCTGGGCTTATTAGCCGTAGGCTTAATAGCCGGTGACTACTGTATAATATAATACGGCCTGTGTCTGCTTGTACTAAGTCAGCACCCAGTATGCACTCCCAACCGCCAGCGCCGTACTGAATCACCATCACTATTCTCCCTGCCGCAACCATCGCTTCCATGACAGGGGCGACGTCTACCGTCACCACTCTCCTAACATCCACCAAGTGCCGTCTACTACTTCCACTGTCACTGGCCCTTCCTCCAGCAGTGGATAGTCGAGTCTAATCTTTAATCATTGAAATTGCGCACACCTCACTCATCGGCCCACTCGGTCACTTACGGATCTATCGCAGAGGGATCGGCGAACAACTGCCAGGACTACCACCGAACAGCAGAGTCCGCCGCCTTCCCTACCCTTGTACATTCATTTCTAGTGATCGCTGCCGGCCGACGCCCTCCATTGCTTTGTCCGGCGTCACTGCTCAAGGTCAGCTGCCTCACGGTCATCCAATACCTTAGTCAGCGCTTACAGACGCGCTGACCGGCAGAGACTTGACCTACTTCCACTCGGACACACACACGCGTGCGTCTAGGTTCTCGCGGCTGCCCAATCACCACTCGAACGTCCCTTTTTTCCCCACCCTCGGCCGCCAGACATCCTTTCGGATCACGCCGTCCTATCGGAAGGCCGTGCTCTCCGTAGCCTGATTTCTTCCATCTATTCTTCGTCCCTCTTTATACACAATAAACTATTCCTACCAATCTGGCCTCCACCGACTTCTTCTCTCCTAAGGAAGCATGGTCTGAAGATCGCAGTTGCTAGGGTTTAACTAACCTAACCCCCTGCGATACATTGACCACATGGGTCTACTTCTCAGTTACAATAGTAGACATTGCCACGATGCCAACACACCTAATAAATCCTTCATACTCAGCGGTATGAACACCATCATCAGCACCCGATCTATATTGCCCTCACTTTCACTGCACATGCACGTCACGCATCGGCCTGATCGGTCACAGGTGATTCCATCGCACAGACGCTGGTAAATCAGTGTCCAGGGCCCCAAAATACAGTCAACCCTCCCGTTGCAACAGTGTGAATTGTCCATGCACATTCACGCACCACATGGGCCTAGTAGACCACGAGCATCTCCATAAAAATCTGCAATAGAACACCGTTGGCTATACCACATTATCGAATCTCTCCTCTTCAGCATCTTCATCTCATATGATCATGCCCAACACCGTACAACACGTGTTTCCAAGCAGCATCTCTACCATGAAATGGAAGTATCATCCTCGGCTTCTTATGCATGTGGCTCCTCTACTGCATGTTCGAGCCAAGCCTGAGACTATCACGGTTCGCTAGGCTCCATGGCCTGGAAGGTCATAACTGACAGTTACACACAGAGGTAGCAGTCGGTATCAGGTCAGTTTGTGCGGAGTGACCGACTGGTGGTCTGAGCATCAGGCTGCAATGCCTCCCTCGTAACTTGGCAACTGACACTCACCCTCATTCATTCAACTCCCCTTTGCGTGAACTCCTGGTGCCTTCGTTCGGGGTGGGGCAGATTGTGTGGGATACGATGTGGTCCGGCCAGGTAATAGGCGATCTAATGTATCCTAGAATGTATAAGCTAGTTGAATAGAATATGGCGTGGAAAGCCATAGTGT
>JAYGXS010000003.1:55026136-55048952 GCA_036362985.1 Ligula intestinalis
GATCAGTGTAGAAAATTGAGTATAAATAGTAGTATGGGTAAGTTGTTGATAGATAAATGTATAGCAAAGGGTACTACGCAACGAAAAAAAATGTTTATCTATTGTGTAATGTTTACTATGTATGCCAGTAAGTCGGCCAGTTGGAAGGATGTAATTGTGTTGGAATTATTGCTTAATGGGTGCCACTAAGTCGGCAAGTTGTTAGGAGGAGAGTGTGTATGGCCAACAAAACCAGTAAGTCGGCGCGTTGGTGGGAGTAAAGAATTTCCTTGAATAATTCCGTCACCATATATCAGTAAGTCTGCACGTAGGTATGAGGCAAGGACATCCTGCAACGTATACCAGTAAGTCGGAAAGTTGGTAGGAGAAAGTGAGTGTCTCAAACACAAATTATCCCAGTGAGAACTGAGTCGGACGAATTTGTCAATGAAGTAGACGCACTGTCGTCCAGACACAGAATTGGCAAAGAGCTAAGTGTCTAAACTTTGTAAATGCAGTGATGGGTACACAATTGCGTGTTGAATGCATTAGTGAAAAGAGAATACTCACGGATGATAGGGGTGAAAATGGTTGAGGGTCTCCAATTCGTTTCACGACAAGTTGTCGGTAACCGCATCCTCTATATAGTGGTCACAGAAAATAACACAAGAAGCTGCATCTGAAGTCGAAGGAGGGCTGAGGATAATTAATTGAAGGCAGCCACGTCAGATGTTGAGAATTGATATCCTGTCGCGGATCATCAGGGAAAGAGATGGAGAATGGTAATTGTTAGTAGGTTAATGGAATTGAAGGCGCGATGAAGAAAATCGGGTCACGATTATGAGATAGAGAGGCGTCGGAGTCAGCAGTGTAGAGTTAAGTGGAGTGAACGTCGGAGTCGAGCGTATAACATAGAAGCGTCGGGGTCAACAATGTGGGATACGATGTGGTCCGGCCAGATAATAGGCGATCTAATGTATCCTAAAATGTATAAGCTAGTTGAATAGAATATGGCGTGGAAAGCCATAGTGTCAGGGAGAATTTACTAAGGTAGGAACAAGCGTAGTATGTAAGCAATAGTAAAGTGACTTCCAGAGGAGTGCAGACCAGCTATGAATGAGCCGGAGTCCAGAGCGTCTGCAACCGAACAGTGAGTCGTCGGCTCTGGAAGTGACTGAGCGTTAACAACTCCCCCTACACTGGCCTTGCGAAGTGGGTGGCCAGTGAGCCAGGCAGAGAATGACCTTGGCACTGCCGGTGCGTACGCGTTGGCGCACACGAAAGCCAGACATGTGGGACATGCAGTTGTTAGAGTACAAGGTCGCTACAATTGTGTGCATAGTAAACGTAGACCTGGTCAGTCAAGGTAATAGAAGCTGCCCCCGGTCAACTGACCAGCCTGGACAATGATTGAGGTCCGGAAATTGGAATAGAGCGTAAGGTGGACAACTCAGCACACTTTCCCCCCTATAAACAACCTGACGATATCATTTACTTGTACTTGTGCCTACTTGACGTTATCACAGTGCAGTAAAGGACCTGGCTTGAATGATTGCCAACCGACGGAATAACTCGGACCACACAATCAGCCTACCGTATGTGTGTTTCTGCAGAAATTACCATTTTACGATTGTGTGTTTATGTGGCGATGCGGACTGAGAGTCAGGTTGTAATACCTCCGCCGTCATGTGGCCTTCATGGCACTCCCACTCCGTGCGATCCGAGCCAAGTTGTTGTTATACAAATACCTGGTCAAGTGCAGACTGTGACCAGGTGGTGTGTGCTCTGGTACGTGACACGGAGGATCTTTCGCCCCAAAACTTTAGTGATTTGCATGTTTCTTCAAATAATTTTTTTCTTGTAAAGTGGACCCGGATTGCTAGCTTAACAATGAGCCAAGTAAGAAATGGGTCGAAGCAACCGATATTTCGCATTTATTATTAGGAGGTTTTGCAGATTTGCTTAATTTGATTTGACTCAATTAATTAAGTCAGCCTAGTAGTCATTCTGGTGGATTCTAGATGATTGCTTAGGAAATCCTGCTTGGGCAGTCAGCTTGCTGTTCCGTATTGGCCGATTCCATACGAGCGGTAATGTTGGGCGGGTAAAATCGACCCAAGTGTGATTAAATTCATGTCGTGAGGTGAGGCATTCGTAGCTCAAGTGGTTAGTGCGTAGGATTCTGGCAAAGCTCTTCTTTAGTATGCGGGTTCAAATCCCGCCGAACGCCTCGAGTTTTCTCACAATTGGGTCAAAACAAATTTTGCATTGAGTAATTTGCACCGAAACTATGATGTGTAATGTCTTACTAGCGAAGAACAAAACCCCATATTTAAGCTTTTCGATACAAACATTCAACTTCCGATGACCTACTTTAAATGCATTTTCATGCGACGGAAACATACATAAGAAGTAAACAGTAATGCGCCATAACCTGCACATTCGCGAGCCCTTTGCTGCTTCTGAGACAACTCATTATTGTCATAACCTGCTTTCTACATCTGAGGGTTATTTGCTATAGTTTTTTCGGTAACCCATACGGGCATCCTGACACAAGATTGTTATCGATGTACAAAATTTCTTTAGTTTCGAACGCGATTCGTTTCCAATACTATTTTTTCTCACTCTCGAGAGTAGTTAGTAGTTGTGTGCAGGAATGTTAAAAATTAACGAGCGAGGCACGTGTGAGTTGTTTAAAGACTACTTCTATACGTTTACTGGAGACACCGTGTCACTCGTGAAATGGCAATAGCTGAATTAATTTCCCTAGGCCTTTTACAATTGTGCCACTAGGGCTTTATAGGAGTTAAGGCTAATACGGTTAACCCTAAAAACTAAGATCTTCCAGGCCCGGTTCCTTAGGAGATGGGAGAGGTCTTGGGAAGGCCAGACTGTCAGGAATAGCTTATTCTGCAGAAGGATAGAAGAGAGTTGACTCGCGGACTAGTGCGTCCGTTCCCTATTCGAGTCGGTTCCGGAATGGCGAGGGCATCAGGCGTCGCCGGCGCATGCTTTATTCCGGCGGCCAATGGCGCTGCTGATGTCTAGACTAGCGTGGGCGGATGACCTTGAGGTTGACTAACGCTGGCTAGCCTGAGCACGCGGTCACACTGAGGCGTACGTGCGCGTCGGTCAAGGACAGTTTGCGCCTAGCCGCAGTGGGCGCGCAGGCAGGCTGAAGACGCCCTGCGTCAGCAGCTGATCTTGGGTACCAAGTGGCTGCAATAGGCTATAGGAGCTAAGGCTACGACGGTTATGGCCTTAACACCTACAATCTTCCAGACCTTGGTTCCTTAGGAGATTGGAGAAGTCTTGGGAAGGCGAGAGTAGAAGGAAGAGTTTATTGTGTACACAAGAAGGAGAATAGGATGGCAATAGTGTTGACTCGCGGAGTTGTGCGTCCGTTCTCTATTCGGGTGGGCTCCGGAGTGTTGAGAACATCGAGCGTCACCGGCGCATGCTTTGTTCCGGCGGCCAATAAGGCGGGTGATGTCTAGCCTCGCGTGGACGCGCGACCTTGAGATGGTCTGCGATTGGCTAGCGTGTACGCGCGGTCACGCTGTGGCGTACGTGCGCGTCGGCCAAGGGCAGTTAGCCCCAGGAGACGGTGGGCACACAGGCAGGCTAGATGAGTCATGCATCAGTGGCTGGTCTTGGGTTCCAAGTGGCTGCAAAGAGGCCACTACAAGTGCTCCCCTCAAAGACAGAAGTCCATTGATGAAAGAAATGGAACGAAGGAAGGTTAGTAAAGGATAGGGAAGGAGGTACGTACCAACGGCCGGGTTCGAACAGCTGGTGTTCGTGTGGTTGGCTTGTGAGAGGCAGGTTGAAGGGACGGTTGTGGCCTGCATGAGCTTCTGTGGCTGGCATGCGAGAGGCTGGGTAGTGCCGCCAGTGCCGCTTGGGAGGAGGAAAGGTCTTCTCGCGTCCGCGTGGGCAACTGGGTCTGCGGTGGGAGGAAAGGTCTCGACTACACGTGCATTGGCATCTTTTAGGAGATTAGTCATCTCGACTACGTAGGAGGAAGGTTGGTTGGCTGCTTTGAACTTCGACGGCAAATCAGTTTGCCATGTTAGTGTTCACAGAGAGGAGGATAGGGCACCGTTGGCAGTAGAAGTAGAATGACAGTTTGGAATGGAGGTCTGGGTATTGGCACTCAGAGCGGGAAACTGCTCTATGGGATGGGGAAGGAAACAGAGCCTGAGGTCTGTGGGCTGTGAGCAATTGAGCATCTCCCTCTTGCTTCACGACGGGGGTCGGTAATGAAATTCTCCATTTCGGGGCCAAATGAGTTGACACAGGAGAAATTCAGTTGAAAGCGAGGGAGGTCTGACGATGATTGAGCTCGGCCACATCAGAAGTTTAGGTGCGTGTTCATCTCACGATTGGGGTCAACAGTTATGGGAGCTAAGGCTACGACGGTTATGGCCTTAACACCTACAATCTTCCAGACCCTGGTTCCTTAGGAGATTGGAGAAGTCTTGGGAAGGCCAGAGTAGAAGGAAGAGTTTATTGGGTACACAGGACGAAGAATAGATGGAAAGAGTGTTGACTCGCGGAGGACTGCAGTCAGGCTGCTAGGGCGTCAATTCCGGAGTGACTAGAGCATCAAGCGTCGCCGGCGCATGCTTTGTTCCGGCGGCCAATAAGGCGGGTGATGTTTAGCCTCGCGTGGACGCGCGACCTTGAGATGGACTGCGATTGGCTAGCGTGTACGCGCGGTCACGCTGTGGCGTACGTGCGCGTCGGCCAAGGGCGGTTAGCGCTTAGCCCCAGGAGACGGTAGGCACACAGGCAGGCTAGATGAGTCATGCATCAGTGGCTGGTCTTGGGTTCCAAGTGGCTGCAAAGAGGCCACTACAGCTCCTTCAGTTATTGCAATAGTTATTTAGTAACATTCGCGATGCACGGTGCTCAGCATCGTCATGACTTAAATGTCCAGTAATTATATTAATGTTGGGGTCTTTGGAGGATATCCGAACTGAATTTTAGAAGCCATTTGATGAAGCGTATAGCAGTTTAAGCAGTGGTTGTGCTTAGGTCACTACAATCATCAGGCCAAATCCTAGATTGTAGGTAAAAAGCTAAATGCACCTTTGAGAGAAATGTATTGGGTACGGAACTTTCAATAGCTGTCCCAGGCAGCAGTGGCCACTGGCGAGGCCAGCGCTAGTCCTGACTGCGTCCAGTCGTGTCTGAGCGAATGAGACAGTGGTGGCCGCTACCTAAATAGGATTGCGGTGCAGGTTCAAGTGTTCTCCAATTAGTGCATGTGACAGTATCCGAGGGGCATCTTGTCTGATGGCGCAAACTGTGTCCGTCGAGGGTGAGGGAAAAGAGATATTAAAGTGGCGCTTGGGTGGCCGCGACTACCTGAATGCAAGTGTGTGCGTACGAGTGGAAGTCGGTCGAGTGTCTGCAGATCAGCGCGTCTGGAAGGGCTGACTGAGATAATGGATGACCTTGAGGCAGTTGGCCTTTAACACGGAAGCCGGACACAGTAATGTTGGGCGCCGGCAACAAGCGTATTGCTGCACAAATATCCAAAGGCAAGACGGTCCGTCTTCGTTTTCCTTTAAGCCTCGAGTAGCACATTGTTGATTCGTAAAAAATATGCGAATCATCCAACCGTTGCTACTGGCATTATAGAAAGGCTTAGAAATTTTGAAACACTTGAAATATCGCATATGGCATTTTTACCAATAATTAAAGGAATGTTTGAACATTAAAAAGCAGTCATGTGACCCCATAGTTTATTCGAACCCAACAGTGATATGCTCGTAAACCAGGGAACCACTAAGACCGGCGCGACAACGCGCTCTTACTTCACCGGTACTAGGACATCTGCACCCAATCGCTTGAACAATCACGGAAGATTTTTTTATTTCCCAACTTCCTATTAAAAGAACTGACCACATCACTGTGTATCACTTTGCGTTGTATTTCCTGTCCGAATCTTGTTATTGATAACCAACTCTCTGCCCTCCTTTATCGCATTTGTCTTCTTTCACACACCTCTTGCTAAGTTACAATGTATAATCGCTGACTAGAACTCCTTCAATGAATCGGTCCATCTCCTTTCCTCTTTCGAGCAATGGCAAGCCCCAAGGCACAAGGGAACCACAGCAGACGCGTCTTCGACCGCGTTCCTACCCTCCCTCACGGCGGCCAAGGTCTGCTACACCTAACCTTCCTACGGTGGATCGATCTCCTCTCCTCTACATCTCTGTTTTTGATGACGGAGCAGCCCCTCCCGACCACGCTGCTCCGACTTCCCCTCCTCCATGCCACCGGGATTGAGGCCTACCCGGTGGGGCTCCTGATCCAACAAGGGCTACTAGCCAGCCAGCCCAAGGCACAACGGAACGAGTGAGTTCCATTAGCGGTCGATGGGGATTTACCAACGAACGACAATAGTCCCGATCTAAACCAGCAACTCAATGGTTAGAGTTCATCGCGACCAGGATTACTTGTACTTGATACGTCTGTAATAATGTCTGATCTAGCCGGCCGCAATGATGTCACGAGCGATGCCTCTGCACACGTGATCTGCACACGGAGCTGGAGAGCTCCACCCAACGACGGAGACCAAAAACCAAAGAACCGCTTTTATGTCTTGACGAACGGTGCCAACTCTTCAGTTCCTCTCTTCTTCGGCGCCTCCAGATACCTAGGGCACATTTCTACTCACGTTATTACGACACAAGCTTAGGATTAACGGTATAGTGAATATTCTTCTTATCTAAAAGTAAGGTCCGATCCATGTCGCCACGAAGCGGCAACCTGAAACTTATAAAATATCGGAATGATACCGAAACATCGGCATATTTTTACAGGCAAATACAGAAAACCGAGTAAGTATATAGATTAAGGGATTTCTCAGTTACATCCCCGACCAAAGAAGTCTACCTTCATTAGAACGGAACTTACCGTTAATCTTGCGTTATCATCGAACCCAAAGGGAGAACTACCACTGAATCAGCCATTTTGCTACGAGTAAAATGCATTAGAATGGGTAGATTTAAAATGAAAAGCAAGTATGCAACTGAGTACGGACCACCTCCATGATAGGTCCTTAACTTTTACAGTTAAGACATATTGATGTTTCAATGTTTTGGCGCAAACCGCAATCAGGCCGGTTTTAAATAGCTGCATATTTTGAAAATTAAATGCAGAAATCTTTTCAGCCTTCAGATAATATACTGGGCTTTCCACCTTACTGGAGTCTTAGTAGTACCAACCATGAGAATTAACCTCCACAAAAAGGGGACAAATATCTCCCTGACAAAATTGCAGAAACCATCGAAAACAGATGACCTCCTTCAGTTTACTCAAAGGGCAGTAGCCGGCGCCGTCCCCAAGTTCCCACTTACCTCATCAACTGCCCAGCACAGTGCGTTTTTGTAGCAGATCCTACGCATGACAATAATCCATCTGCCGCTCACAGTGCATGAAGTTGGGTGGATAACCAGAAGGGCAGACAGCATCCCACCAACTGGATGCCAAATATTGGCATCTGACAGGCACCCGCCTGCGGGGGAGCAGTCGGCGTCCATATAGGTTGTTCCGTGTTGGAACTCCAACCCCTTAACGCAGACCAACGATGGTTCTTTGCATAATCAATGGTCACTCATCGGCGCAAAAAAACGGTTGATGGCAAACCGATTCCGTGGCTGTCAATAGCTCTCGACCGATAACACATACGCCCTTGCCAAACTTCATCTCCAAAAGGACGCAACGAACTAGGCCCAATGCAGCAAAGATATTAAGGAATTTAGTGGCGTTTTGTGGTTAGTTCCCTAAAGACGAAACAGATACTGAAAGGTTTGATGGCTAAAGGAAACGCTTACCGTGCCGAAAATAAAGACTTTTAGCTGCCACTAAATAAGTGAACTGAAACTTGCGATCACCGCACGGAGAACGTACCAATGAAGATGTAAATACTTCTACGTGAGAAACTAGAGTTATCATAGGATCATGTCACGAATTTCAAAGAACCCACCGAGTTAGCAAATCTGATGATACATATCCAGTATCCAGAACCAGAAAAGATCAACACTCCTATGATATACCTCCGAGTAACTTAAGTTTATTTATTCAAAAGATGGAACTTTCATTTCCACTAAAGCAAAATAAGTCGAACACATTATAAGTGTAGCCCAGTCGGTTAGTGTATCACCTATTCTACTCTGTAACCCCATTATACTTAATTTAAGACGAGTTTCGGGTGATAAAGTTCGCACTTAACTTTCACCAAAGAAACAACGGTTCTGAAGCGTATAATTAAAGGAGTTTGTCGACACTTCGGACCGTAGGTCAAAGGTAGTCCTGCCTAGCCTTTACCCTGTAATAGTGATGACAATTTCTGCTCTAGAACCTATGATGAGCAGTCATTGCCTTCGCACCCACCGCCCCAGTACAATTTAAATCAAAGGAACAAAAAACGTTATATCAGCCAAACCATCTTAGATACGAGCTTTTTGACATGGCCGAAATGACAATGTAAGAAAGGGGGTGTGGTAGACATTCTATGAAATAATGAGTGCACTGCACAAACACGGTCAAGAGCGGCATCGGGGTGACAAGAGGAAGAAAGTGCAATCATGCACATGCATGACGGCAGTACGCATGCCCGGGATGGCAGCAAAAGGGATGAGAAAGCTAGAATTTTACAATTATTTTGAGTCGTGCACGCCAAAAACTGGTACAGATGTACAATTGCTCAAAAGGCGAGCATAAAGAGGTTAGGTGAAATTATAGGACTTAGTCACCAAAAAACTGTGCTTTGACGGACTCGGAGGAAATATACAGCATCAAGTAGTGGCGTATTGGCGGTGGACGCACTGACGGAAGAGATATCAGTTTTACATTGCGCAATTGTCCCGAGTGGATCAGCTTTGCGACTGCGAAGGGGGCACAGTGGGTGAAGCCGAATCTAGAGAAGCTGACATGAAAGCTTACTGGTCATTCTTACTTTGTTTGAATGTCTCCCCGAAGTTGGTTTTCGGAATCTTCCCTCCGTGTTCTTCGACAACAGGGACTGAACGTTGATAAATAACAAAGTAAAGACAAAACTTACAGAAATAGGGATGTTCCATGGCCTCTCTAGCAGTTAGTCGGTCTTGGTGATCATATCGTAACAGTTTATCCAACAAGTCGATTGCTTCAGGACTAACAAGGTGCTGACAATCTGCGCACATAAATCTTTCCCAACGCTTCCTGCAGTGACGGCCGAGAATATCGTTGAATCTGGGGTCCAGGTGTATGCCGTACTTGTTGATATACTCAAAGAGTTCGTCTGTCCCAAGGACCTTTGCAATACGAACCAACTGATCGTAGTTGTCGTGGCCATGGAAGAATGGTTCCTTCTTAAATATCATGCTTGCAAACATACAACCCAGGGACCAGAGATCCAATGAGTAATCGTAAGTCTGAATGAGGTAGATCACGAAAGTGGACCTTACCTGGTAGTCCAGCAAAAGTTCCGGGCCTTTAAAGTACCGCGATGCGACGCGGACATTATATTCTTGTCCAGGGTGGTAAAATTCGGCGAGACCCCAGTCTATTAGTCGAAGCTGTTGCGAGCATTAGCTTAGCGTATGAAATACCTTCCGCATTGAATGATCAATCATTACGTTATGTGGTTTTACGTCTCGATGCATAATGCCCATACTATGACATGCATCCAGAGCGCGCAAAAGCTCAAACATATAGAAACGGATATCATAGTCTGTTAAAGTCTGGTAGAGTTCTTTGAAGTCCTTGTTGTCGACATATTCAAAGATCAAGGCTGGTGTACGGGACTGAAGTTAAGCAGTTCGATGTACATTCTAGAGCAGTAACATACCACGGGGTCTTTAACAACCGCTTGAAGTGTAATTATGTTCTCAATTCCGCGCAGATTTTCCAAAATTTTGATTTCTCTCTTAATTTTCTTCTTTTTCACGGGTTTCAACACTTTTATGACGCAATTCGTGTTATTTGTTATGTTGATTCCCTGGAAAACTTCACTGTATTTTCCGCGACCAAGCTTTCGGACGATCTGGTAGTCTTCCTGGTCGCTAAAGGGCACGGGTTAGGCTTTTCCAAAATGCTTACCCCCAGTTGACAGTGTAGTTTTCATAGTCCCAATATTCTTGCGGTCGATTCAAATTCACGTCCGCATAGACCCGAGCTTTACTCGGAACAGGCATGACTGAAAAGAGACTACACTTCAGTAGTTGGCAGAAAAAAAATTGTTTGAGGGGGTGAAAACCGAAATAGGAAAGACAAATTAGTTTTGAGCCGTTAAGTTTTTATAGGAGTAAAATATCTAGTCAGGGACGTTAACACTGCGAATCATCGAGTTAACTAGTTGGGGTATCCCACTTTCATCACAAAGTAAGGCTAGCGCTACAGTGATGTGTTGAACAAATCACACTAATGTAAACTGCGTAATAATTTGGGCTAAATAAACATCCCTAACGTTAAAAATCACCTACATCAATACGTGTTGAAAAATAACTTACTGGGTACGGAACGTCCTGGAATCTACCGAACAATCAAACATTTTGGAAGGCTGAAGCCATACGAAACATGGGCTATAGTTACAACTGAAAATCTGACAGCCCCCCAACTTCTAAAAGGATTTAATAGCAGGTAAGCCAGGTGTCGAAGAACAAAGAAACAAGACACAGCGAAGCATTTACGGAATCCACAACAGTAACAACCTTCAAGAAGTTATTTCTTTTAGTTTTCATGGGAAAAAAACATAAATAATTGATTTAGGCGGACCAACGCATTCGATTAAGCATAGACTTCGAAAATTTACAAGACCTGCGTAGACTGCCCTGTTCTATGTGAGCTGATGCCAAGCTAGCATATTCGACGTGGGATGTTTGGTGGTATGTGTTAGTCGAGGCCCTAAAAATTATTATGAAGCAGTTTGGCATCACAAATCCTGAGCGAACGCTAAGGATACAGTTAGTTAACCAACATGCCTTACAGGTAAAGGGCTTCAACGGTAAAACGTTTATTTCGGTAAAAATTGATTTTGTGGGTTGTATACGCCAGAAAGGGTTTAGCCCGAGAAAAAGACAACATCAATGCTATCTTCTAAGACAAAAATACTAAAAATATCTACATTAATCGTGTGATGTTGAGCACGGAACCGATACCACCGCTCAAGTGAACCAGGGAGAAAAGAACAATGATGCCTGTTCATGAAGACCGCATTTTGATGTAAGTGGCAATCGCTGATGCTTAAATGCGGCCCCAACAACTGCTGGAGGGTTTCGACTTAATCAACTAAACGTCACACCCGGCTTTCGTTTGATACCTTTATCAAAAAATTTACTATCAGGTGACGTAGGAGGAAAGACTAAGATATTGCCTCCAAATATGTACGCAACAATTATCAGCTGATTTCTATTCCCAAAAGTAAGCTCACAAATCGCAAACATGCTTAGACTAATTAGTTCTTTAATTACGTGCCTGTTTAAGGTATTCAACACGAACCCTACTACTTCGAAGACGACAGGCCAAACGCTAATTTTTACAACTACGCCTTCGATACCTAACAGGTATCTGGAAAATTGTGATTCTGCCTAGCAGTAACCAAAGGCTGGAGTCGACGCTGCTCAAAATACTTACTGTGTCAACAAAGTCGCCGCGAAGTCAATATTTTGAGAACCAAGCTCGTTCGTAAACCGAAGTATCAGTGCCTCGTCTCAGGTAGTGCGAAACATGGTAGTGCGAAACATGCAAGAAAATTATCAATGCAAAGACGGGTATCAAAGCCTAGAGTCGACTTCTTGGGTGATTAGTTGGCCAAATTATGGTCCAGAGAGTCGGATGGCGTGCAAAATGCCCCGAGTGACTGCGGGCATATACCGAATGAAACCGAAGGACGTCGTCTGTTATAAGTGTCACCACTAACCTAAAATAGCTTTCGTGGTTAACGCGACGATCTTGGATTACCACTAAACTGATTTGGTGCTTCTATGAATAGTATGCGTCGTAACTTGACCTTTTACAAGTTGACACTACATGAACTATATAACTTCGCGGTCACAAGTTCGGGTCTGGCAAAACAGTACGCTTTCCCGTCCAATTTTAAGTCATGGTATTTGGCACTATAGGATACTTTTACGTGCGGTTAACTAACGCTAGAACCATTTGATATCAATTTGCGTTAAGCGCGACATAAAATCGTCGTCTGGTGGTCCAGTCTAATGCATACCATATTTCGGACATTTGAAAATATGCTTGCGGAAGTTTTTTTTAAAATAAATCACCGGACTTGACAGAAGAGTAGTGCGAGCGTTCGCTGTTTATTCCACTCTCCAGCCTATACGTATAAGCGTTTGAAGGGGGCGAGTTCAGCTTAGATAATTACTACAAAAGGAATTCTGCTTTCAGATTATGAGGATCAGTTAGACCAAGTAGACCAGGCTCCGCTGAACGAGAAATTTCCAGGGGAAAGGAAGGTGCCCGAAACCAAAACGAAATTCAGGAGTGAGAGTTGGTCAAAAATTATGAGTACTCGTAAAACACGGTCCTATTGCTGGAAAGTATGCCGCAAATGTCTACAACTAACTGAAAGGTACGAACGCGTCTCCACTATGGCACACGCAAGACTTTTACCTATTATCCTAGCTGCTGGCTACCCGGCGTGCAAACAGACTGCGGTTAGCTAAGGTTAGATGCGAAATAAGCAGGCTCTCGGGTCTGGCAAATAGGCAATTACGGACCGCTGGCAATAATGCTATTAAGACGTGGAGGGCACGCTGATTTCATTAATAAATGCTGTAGGAGCCGATGACGGCAGTGTGACATGACGACTGTAAACTGGATTACGTAAATCTGCCTGCCATACGATTCTTAAACAAACACGCTAGATAACAGAAACTTCAACAATACGAGCGCTTGTAGTGGAGCCACCTGTACCCAATATTTATAAATCTCACGAACTATCTGAATAAAGTATTATGGGCCATGATACAGTGCCAGTACAGTTAGTCTAGGAGGCAGCTAAGAAAATGCTTGAATTAACCACGCAGCGCTACGGTACAAGATCAACGAAGAATGTAGCAGCTATCTGTCCGGACCACGAGTCAGATTCCGCAACAATTACTTCTCACGGAAACGGAGAATAACGATAAAATTGGCCAAAGATGGGCGAAAGTGACCTCATGGAACAACAACGTTGGTGATACTCGAGAAATCCACCAAGTTAGTTATCCATCCTCTGCACCAAATGATGGTTTGTTATGTAAGTGACGGTTTCGTTGCCAGCAGTTTGACAAAGGTCGAACGCTGGCTTGCGTTGACCTGGTCCTCGCGGTGATACAACAAGCGTGGGAAGATGATGCGTTTTTGCTTAACAGCTCGACCATTCTCGTACTTGACTTAAAGACAGAGAAGGATGTGCGGACCAGATATTCACACTGCGTCACAATTTAATTCCGTCACGGCTACGAGCTACCAATACACGCTTGATTTGTTGACCTCGTCGCAGCGTTCTATGCCATTCATGTGGTAGATAAAGGAACTAGCCGAAAGCTGCCAAAAACAAACAACAATCAGGATCTCAGCTCATACGGTCACATGTATTTAACCGCTGAGAAGAGCAAGTGATTACATTAGGCGAAATAACGTACACGAGCATGTGTACATCTCCTTCCTGCGTTTTGGTTGAGGCTGGCTATGCGGGATAAAGTTTTACTTGGATAAAGAATCGACATGTGTGCTATGCCTAGAAAGAGGCCTTCGTGTATTATCAGCTTTTGCGTCAAACCTCAGTCGGCCGAGAGAGGAATGATAGGGTTCAATGCCACGGTACCCCCTCCTCTCACTACAAACCCGCGCATTCTTCCGAACAGTAAATATGATGCGTTTGAACTGTCAGACCAACAAAAGTATGAAGGGATAAACTGTTCTTTCGGAGCGATGGTTAATGCAATAAAAACCCCACCTCTGAGATTCCAGTCTATGTATAGGGTACATCAGGCAGTGGTTTAACGTTGCGCTAGCCATTGTAGTCTCATCATTGGGTTTGCCTCTGGTAAGTCACTGGTTCATGGAAGGCTTGAGAAGCAGCCTGTAAGATAGCAGTATCACCCGGGAACGAGGATTAAGCAAGAATGGTTTCGTTAAGTTACCTCTATGACAATAACGAGATCTGAGACCCCTTTAATGAAGCATATGAAGTCAGGCATGTGTAGATAGCCTGCTCAGCCCATCCGTGACCAGCTCGACCGGTGGATGCATTAGTCTGCTTCACTACAAAAATACTAGCGCGTGCAATATGGGCACATCTAAAACTCAGCAGAAATTAATAAGATTTTTTGAATTGATTGAGGTTACTATGCCACGGACTGATGTAGTTTGACGTTTGTCAACGAAGATGCTCGTTGTTTCCCCTCCCCATCACTGACATTGCCTTGGCTCCCGCTGGCCCGTATCCTCTATTATCAGCTCGTCGCGAACTTCCCCACAGCTGCTGACAGCGCAGCAATCCTAGCCGGTAATTGATGGCAGAATTACCTCCAAATACGGATGGGTTGTCTGTACATGCACCTTCGCACTTTTCTGTATTGTTGTACCACAACTTGGCGATTATATTAAATTTAGCCTAACAGATTCTGTGGGCTTAGAACCCCTTTTCCTACCATACACATGCACGCGTACATAGTGCGGTGCAAAATGCTTTTCCCACGTTTATGTAGTCGGAAAGCCTTCCCAATTAATCGATGGACGTTGTCGCATTTGACGGTCGAAGAATTATATTTAGGAGTCATGCCGCCAACAAACGCTTTAGGAGGGAATTTCTCCTAAAATAGATCGATTTGATTTTGTTCTTTAAGAGTTAAGCTTGAAATCACATCAGACACAATATAAACAAAAACAGTTCCGCCTAAAATATAACGGTTGCTTAATACAACGGTCGTCTCTCCTCATTTCTTATGAAGTGCTTTCGTGCACATCATACACAACGCATTGAGCATACCGCTTACCGGGATTTTCGTCCAGATTCAGGGCAGTTACATACAGCCTCAAATATTTATCGAATAAAAACTCTTAGATGTAATATTATCAATCATTTGAACACGAAAGAAGCTTAAATTTGCACAGAAAAGGGTTATAGAACAAGCAATAACTATAAACATACCGCTACGTAGAAATCCCGAGCGCCTAAGCACTGGACGCAGAACCGAAACCAGCCTCGACTGAACGCCAAGCTAAACAAAAAAACTACGGCCTGAAAATGTTGCCACTAAGTCACTTTAACAGGTACATCAAGACTGAAACGAATGGGGCCGGTAAACATGTTACACCATTAAAATGTTTTACATTTCATGATAAAATTTTAAATTGCATGTACCTCAGAGATATTCTGCTGCGGTAGTGTGATGGGACACCGCATAAGGTATGTTAAGTTGCACCCAGGTCACAGATAAAAATTCGGATATACGGGTTCGAGATTGAATGCAAAAAAAACATACTTCTATTACGTTATTAAGGGAGATGCGAGGAGCATTGCACATTGGTCCGGTATGGCAATATTTAACAGGAAAAGTTGGGGTTTTGTTCGAACATATATACAGGAAATTCCAAAACAAAAACATCGTTGGCAGATTAAGTTTTCTTCTTCCAAATGTATTTTCATGTGTTTTGGCCCCATTAACCATCCCGGAGTCCTAGTCTTTCAAAATATTCCACTCTCAGAACGATCCACCATAAGAGACATAGGTCTAAGGTGGAATAAGCTAGCCTTCTCGCCTCACGCAGACAGAATTTCTGCGAAGGCTGCCCACCAAATAGTTTCCTACCTCCATAAATAAGAAAAAAACTCAACTGCGTGTTTGTTTTTTCCCTCCTGCAGTATTTTTGTCCCCTATTTGGTCTGATGATTGCCTCTCATTGCTGTGAAATTGAAATTGAAAATGTTCAGAGTTTTTATTCGAAGACGGTTTTCTGCGTATCCAGTATCGCTTATACGGATAGATTACACTGAGCGCATATTAAATTGCTGTAAGCAAACGTGAAACCGTCTTCTGTTTCTTGTTTCACGTTAACTCTAGCTCTAAGCTCCCATGAATTAACGCTCTAAACCCGGTAGATCGACCTTATGCCACACGTAACTCCTCTGTTATCATTTGAACATCCCTTAGCTCCACATCCAACAGCTCTCATTGTTGCCTCCAAATATGCTTTCACCTGGAATAATTTGCCACATAAAATTAGTTTGTCGCCCATATTAGTGTTTTTCAAAGGCAAATTATGTAAGCGTTTAACTTCGTGAGATATAACGTACTCGTTGGCAGTTTCCTTCCCAAACGCGCAATTTTAGGATTCTAAAAAGGTCCCTGGCATTTGAGACGGTTCCTCATAGTAAATTAGCTTCAAAATACGTTTAAGTTCCCATGCAGAGTCAAACATTGCAGTCTTTTTCATCTCCTCCACTTTTCATCCATCATCGCCGCTTATTAATTACATTGTTTCCTTCTTCTGTTTTGTAACCCTGATGATGGTCTCCGCAGTCTCTGTTGAGGATCGTGGCGGGTCCTTCCGTTTTAGTTAGATTAAGGATCTCCCGAGCGCGCGAGTCACCATTCGAGCTGTTTTGAGGGCACGAGAACAAAGGAGGCAACAGGCCAGTCCGGTGCATGCAGAACGGGCCAAATCACGCGATTTTCAACGGTAGAAACCACGCGAGGATGCAAAGGCGTAACGCACACGTGGGATCGCGGTCACGCTGAGGTCACGCCTGGCCAAAAGCATAGCATGCACACCAAGATTCACGACGAGGACACGATAGCTGATACACGCTGTTTGCTCGCATGGGCCACTAGCGCAGGAGCCAATAAGGAACAAAGGCTGCGATCCTTAAATACGCTGCCACCACTGGAGGCAAGATTCTGCTGCTGGGACACGAGACCTGTTGGCCCACAGGACAGAGCGGTACCGACGACAAAAGACACGCTGCTGATGGACACACAGATGAGAGAGCCAATATACTAGCAGAAACTGTGACAATAAAGTACTTGTTGCTATCCAGTTCTGCCTTCTCTTCCTAATACGCAACTGGGGGTATAACCAGTGTCGACGCAGTCACAGCCAAGGCAATAACAATCGGTGACACAGTTAATCACTCCAGGCGCAGGTGAGATCAACCAAGGGTATAACCATAAGCTTGTTGGTGGACTCTGTATTTCGCAAGTTCACAGCTTCAGCATTTCCGTGGTGACCTTGTAACCTCTGCGGTCGCCTCTTAATTTGCCCCATTTTCTACGATAATCTATTCTCACTTCATTTCCCTTATGGTTGATCCTGCAGCGAGATGGGTTGTGTTATGATGTTGCCGCTGGACCTGGCTGTTATATGATCTCTCCCACGACAGGGTGCTTTCTGAACCCTTACAATATTCCACCAACAGCACGGTCCTCCCTCACTGCACCGTATTAATCTAGTTATTTCATTTGGGAGAAGCAGGTTTTTCCTATGTATTTTTTATCTTGGGTGCAAACCGTACTCTACTTGAGATTTTTTCGCATGCGTTTTTACTGCTTCTTTCTTATTCCACTATATTTTCCAAAGATTGTTGAATTTTGCTTTAAGTGACTATCCGTTGTGAATTTGATGTTGCATAATATGCCTAACATACCACTATTTTCTCTTTGCCAATACGGTTTCTCTTGCAGAGCTGTAAGTGATGCCTTTGTATTTATTTTCTCCACAGCACTAAGTTTGAAATGAAGGTGCCCCTGGGCTTTAAATATACAATTGATGTATCGCGTTCATCATCTCCGGAAGTGAACGAAGATGAGAGGGCAAATACTTGGACCAACTTGTACTCATAATGGCGTTTCGAAAACATACCCATTGATGAGCATAGAGCGGTTCTGCAGCAAACCTCCAAACATGAGACGCCGCAGTCGTGCTGGCCGATGTCCACATGCGACGCGCAACCTTTGCTCTCGCACACACGCACCACAGACTGGTCGAGCCAATCAGCATCCTGAAGCTGACTCACACAATGCTCGCTCTGGGCCCTTGTAACAATCCCCGCACTTAGGACCCAGGTGGCATCTTAGCTAGTCGTGCGCTACGAGGTCAAACTTCTTCTTGCTTATTCTCCATTCCGCTGTATATAGAATAAATTATTCCTACCATTCTGTCCTCCATTGACTTTTTCTCTCCCAAGGAACCATGGTCTAAAGATTGCAATTGCTAGGGTTTGACTCACATAGCCCCCTTGCGATAGGCACACTGACGACATGTCAACCACGTCAGCCGCAAAGGCGACACAAGGGACGCGCCAACAGTCAGATAGCGAATAGTAGGATATGATGAAATGTATCCGACAAATAAAGGTGAGGCCGGAGTAGCCAGTCATACCAATCTCGGGGATTCCAAAACTTGATACTGAGTTGGACAGGCTGATGAAGGCTAAGAAGCCAGAAATAGCCATCCCAGTCTCCCTCTGTTTTTTCGCATCTATTCCATCCTATCCTCATAGTCATTATGCGAATGCCTGTGCGGACTCTAATTGTGAGCTCCAGGGCGAGGCGAAACGTAATTGTTCCATAAAAACATTGACATCACCATCATCATATTCCCGGTCCCAACGGACAATGCGACGAGCCCGTGATGCAATGGCAGACTTGTGTCTGCGATATGTTGATAAAAAAGGATCAACTGGCAAACTTGCACAAAGTAATCCATGCTACGCTTCCTGGAATAACATGTAAGCTCGAAAAGGGAGCCGATGCCAATCTTGATGGAACCTTGTACACGTCTCTCTACCGCAAAGAAATATATGCGGAAGTATTCCTAAATCATGAGAGTAATCATCCTATCTATCGTAAAAGGGGTGTGTTCAGCAGTATGTTAACTCGAGCAAGAACGCAATGCTCGGAAAACGAAGGCTATCAGAAGGCTATTTTGACAAAATGATTATCGGCGAGAGTTCGTACGTCAATGCATGAGACAACAGGAGGCAACGAAGAAGGACTTAGGCTATGGCAACCAGACATCCAACCCATACACTCGGCGAAGCCTCCTTAACATCAAGAACGTGAGAGAAATCGTTGACAGACACCTGAGGAAGCATAACATTCAGGTGGCTCATAAGCCATCGATGACCTTACGCAGCTACCTGGTACACACCAATATATGCGTCCAATTTTTGAACGATTGAGCCAATTTGTTGACTTCATTGATGTTTCTTAATGCGTTTTTGGTGTTTCCTCGCTGTTTTTCTCAGGAAATAACGTAGATGCTTTTGGTTGTCATCCCATAGATGCCAAAGTTTCAGCTATTCACGAGTTCCCTACTTCCATCCCTTTTAAACAACAGCGCCGTTTTAAATGCCTTATGAATTTCTATCGACTTTTCAGCCCTTAATGCTCTCAACGGATGTTACCACTTACTAACCATTTACGCGGTAGCAACCGCGAGTTTTATTTCCCTGGCACGACTGTAGACGCTTACAATTGTGTTAGAAAGGCTCTTGCAGATACAACTGCCTTTGTTCGCCCTAACCTAATGCCCGCTCTCAATTGTTACCGATGCCTCCAATTGCGCCATAGGTGTCACCCCCTACTAACAGACGCCCAAGGACATTCATCCCCTGGTTTTCTACTCTGCCAAAATGACACCCCCACGAACTTGCTATACCACTTTTGGTAGAGAGCTTCCTGCTATTTATTTAGCCACTGGACATTTCCGTTATGTTGCGGAAGGCAACTATTTTCGTGTTTATGGTGACAACAAACCTCTTTCTTATGCCCTTTCCACTTCCTCTTACAAATATTCGCCTCGTTGTGCCAGCCATCTTGATTTTATTTCTCAGAGTTCGTAAAGGCCCTTTTAATCAAATTGCGGACTGTCTTTTCCGCCCTCAATTTAATGCCATTACCCGTCCTTCGATCGAATTGGAACGCATGATAGTATTTCAAAACCAGCCGACAGTTACTAAGAGCCCTGAACATATAAGCCTTTAACTCGAGGCCATTCCTCTGCCCAGAACCACCGGCACAATCTTATGTGCCCTATCATGCGGTGCCTCCCGAACTGTAGTGCCAAGAAAGGTGAGACAAGCGTTTTTTCGCGTTGCACAATCTTGCTCATCCTAGCATCTGCACTGCTCAGCGCCTCGTTAGCGAAAGATTCGTCTAGCCGAGCATGAACACTGATATCCGCCAGTAGATTCGTTCTATTTTTCGGCCTGCCAGTAGGCAAAAGTTGGACGGCGCAAAAAGTACCCATTGGCACTTTTCCTGCAACCAACGCACGTTTTGTACATGTCCATATCGATCTGATAGGTCTTTTGCCAACATGTCGTGGATGCAACTATTTACTTTCTATGATAGGCCAATTACTCGTTGGCCCATTGCAATTCACATACCTAATATAACTGCGGATTGGGTTGCTCATGACCTTTTGGAGCATTAGATCTCCCATTATAGAGTCCCTTCAACTATTACCACCGATTTTAGTTTAGGCATTTTAACAGCCGTACCAACCTCCTCGGACGTTCTTGCATACTAACGACTATCTGGCCAGCCGGTCTTCTCTCCGTCTCACTCTTACGGGCTCTTGGATTCGGCTTTTGACTTAATTGGCAGTACCAGGCGCTGGTCATATTACTAAGAATCCCACTAAGCATGGAAAACTTAGATGCTACAAGTCTATTATCATGGAAAGTGTCACCACCGTCTCGAACCCGGGTCGCAAAATTTGGTTAATAGCGGTGTCGGCGCCTCAGGCAGCTCGGCCATTTCGAAATGTGTCCTTTACAAACAAATCAATATCAAAGCAGAGATTAAATGCCGATATGGCCACTTGGATAATTTAATTAATCGTTCACCTCCCACCAAACGGCCAAAATGTCTACTACGCTTACCGAAGTTAGACAGTGAGGGTTTCGTCCTCAGCCAGGAGTTTTTAGAAATGAAGCAAGTACTTTACCACGAGATAAATAAACTGAAACAAGAAATATATTATCTTAAAACGCATATTTTTTCAGCGGTTAAAACAGCACTTGTCGGTCAAAAAGCTGGGGTAACTAAGCGTTCATATGCTCAGAAAGCCTCGGCCGGTAAACCTGAAACTTTCATATCAGCCAACGTGTCTGCCAAACCGAATGAACCAGCGAACTTTTCGATCGATCGCAAAGAAATTTAAATAAGTCCGCAAACTACGCCATCGTTACTCGGCTCAGGCAGCATTAGCAGTGATCTGGATTTGAATCCTAGCGCTATATGGTTGCTCGACGCTGCACCAGAAAGCAATGATAAAGAGGTCGATAAGCTCATAAAACCAAAGAGGCGTAGGACTAGGAAGGCCAAACGGGTCATGGGTTTGCTCTCAGCTAACCCAATAACCAGTACATTAGGACCTATCGAACCGAGTGTACCGGATACGAGTGCTCGCTCAGTCGAAACACGTTAACTCACAACAGATGCCCCATTGAGTCGCAAGCAGAATATAGTTTTAAAAAAGGCCCGGAATCAGCGTCAACAATTCCAAAAGAACGAGTTGGCCATGACGTGGATCTTCTAAGAGAGTACGCCAGACCGTTGCTAAAACCA
This sequence comes from Ligula intestinalis, assembly GCA_036362985.1. Taxonomy (NCBI): domain Eukaryota; kingdom Metazoa; phylum Platyhelminthes; class Cestoda; order Diphyllobothriidea; family Diphyllobothriidae; genus Ligula; species Ligula intestinalis. Next base: position 55,047,694 of record JAYGXS010000003.1, read on the forward strand.
GGCGAGTCATTCCACATTCTTAAGGCATTTCGAATAGGGAAGGCTCCAAAAGCTTTAGAATAAAATTCTCGACCAATACCCCTTAAAGTTATTTTAGAAACTGAAGCACAGGCACAACTATTGCTAGAGCACAAACCATCCTTACGGAGTCTGTAGTCGCAAGTTTTATTATAGCCGGATTACGAGTTAAAAGAGCGGATGAAAATGAGACAGTTAATAAAAGAGCTGGAAAAAAGGAGCACCAATGGCGAGAAAAATCTCAAAATAAAATAGGGCCAAACAGTTCAAGTCAAAAGGGCATCTCTCTGGTCGAAGCCGGTAACAGTAACCTCCTAGCTGTCCCACCAAAGAAACCAAATCATGCTCCCTTAAATTGGTCGTTTTAAATGCCAGATCTCTACTTAATAAGATGCCCCTGTTTGAGACTCTGGTCTTTGTCAACCGCCCAGACATGGTTATGGTAACCGAGACATGGACATCGAACTACATATCGGACTCTGAACTCTCTGTTCTAGGCTATGCACGCATTCGAAATGATCAAAATGATGGCCCTGGCGGCGGAAGCTGCATCTATATTAAGCAGCCACTTACGTTTCTGCCGTTGGACTATCCACAATTTACGGCGGTAGAGGAGAGCTGCTGGCTACGAGTTTTTTCTAACGAATAACCACTCCTTACATGTTGGCTGTGTTTATCGCCCACTTAATGCCAATGTGGACTACGACCTTTGTCTCTCGCAGGCATTTCATGCCAAAGCCGACTTAAATCTTCAGTATTGTTCAATTGCAGGTGACTTCGATCTTCCTGACGTGCAATGGTTTTCACCCTCCTGTCCTTCAACGTTTGAGAACTTACTTGAGGCTGTAGATATCGGCATGTGGGATCAGGTAGCCGATTTTCCCACCAGAGGAGCAAACATACTGGACCTAATTTTCTGTAGCGTGTGCGAACCACTATCAGTATTATCCTTAGACGCAATTGGGAGTTTAGACCATCTCACGGTTATCACTACACTAGAACTGGAGGCGGATGAAACATTTTACCAAAAATATAGTTTTTATCATGAGTTCCAATTAGAAAATACGCCGGAACTACCGAAACATCTAAAGTCTTTCGACTGGTCTAAATTTTTCAATGTTTGGATATAAATGTTTGTACGGATACACTATACACAGTGCTGGATCCACCCATCTTCCATTTTGTCCCCGGTAGGAAAATAATAAATGTCATGTACCTTCATCTGTCTTTCCGCCGTAAAC
>JAYGXS010000003.1:55048962-55201639 GCA_036362985.1 Ligula intestinalis
AATGGTTGAATCGAGCGTCTCCATCGTCAACTCAGAGCCACACTCAAGCTCATGAAGACCATTACTATTGGAGCAAGCATCTGCCTTTGGTCATGCTCGCCATCTGTACTGCACTCAAGCCCGAATGGGAATGCTCTTCTGCCGGCAATACCCTACATATACCCGGCCATTTTTCGGGCATTCTCAAACCTCACCCGAATTGGATCTCACGGATTATGTGCAAAGATTGCACCAAGCAATGTCGTTTGTTTAAGCAACCCCTCCACGTGCTCCAGCATGTAAGTCATACAGAGACCCTTAAATGTTAACGTGTTATTTTGTATTTGTCTGAGCAAACGGAGTTCGTCGGCCACTACAGCAACCCTACGACGGACCTTTTCAAACACTGTCTTGCATGGATAAGCGAGAAGTGGTCTCAGTCGATTCTTTGAAGGCGGCTTACATCGAGCATCCTTCAACTCTCTCAACCGAACAGCCTCCACCCAACACATTGCCAGTTACATTTTTGTAGACTCCACCTAACCCTGGTGAACCTGCGCTTTCCTATATTCCACGAACTCCTCCGCTTACGCGCAGCGGTCATCGCATCCATTTTCCCGATCGTTATCAACTTGTTCAATATGACTCACACTCCCACCTTTACCTCCTACTAACATTTTTGAACTCCGTTCTCCTAGGAGGAAGAGTATTGCAGTAACATCAAACGATTTTTTGTTTTACACAGTTAAATAATCTTTGCAAGTAATTTGACACAACCTTGAACACGACGCTAAATAAGCACGTTCATTTTTGTTGCCAACGTGTTTGTTCTCATTTACTAGTTTATAACTATTGAATACTTCCGTATTAGATTCCTGGATAGACTACTTTGTATCCCACAAACGATTCTATCATGAAATACTGCGCTAAAATCCAGAAATATAATGATGAACAAAACGGCTAACAGTTCAAATGTCTGTCAACTATTACTTGAATCTTAAAAACTTGTAATAAAGTGCTGGTGTTCGGGTATCGTGTACATGGGAATTAATCTACAGTGTTGTGTCCAATATGTTTAAATAAAACGGAGAGTCAAGAATAATGGTGGCGAGGCTGTTGAGGGTCAAATAGTCTGACACTTCGCCGTGGGTACGCCCACCCGGCTAGACCAAAAGCGGCATACAATAACTACCCGAAAGTAATATGCACGTCTAAACATGATGAATTTCTAGACGGTCGGGGAAGGGAACGTGACATCCACTGCAGGCAGTGAATGCAGGAGGTGCAGAACAATAGTGGCTTGTGATTGGAATTTTAGCGATTGATGAAGAAGAGGAATCCTTGCTGGCAGTGGACATGATGGAAGAGTGAGCAGGCGGAATGAAGAGATAGAGGGTTGGCAAGCAGGGCAACAGGGACTACAAGGCTCATCCGGCGGAACGTACGGGACTGCAGCTTTCAGACAGTCCATGCTCACGAACTTCACGTGAGTACGACAATGGATTTGAAAAGTTTTGGTCCCATGAAGGAACAACCGTAGGGGGTTCCAAAGGCCGGCAGCATCGACCATATTGTAGAAGGACATGAGAGCAGGTCACCAGGTCGTTATCGAGATAAAACTTGGAGGTGGGCCTGGACGGAACTTAAGAAATTGTCCTAGGAAACTGCCGGAGATGATACGGGAGGTTGGCCGCATCCTCGAATGCACCTAGAGGGATTGGCGAAATCAGCTCACCAGGAAATGGGACAGTGGAGCCGAGCACAAGATCGACGCGAACAGTCAACGTCAGGCTTGAGGGAATAACAGACGACTAGCAATACCAGAAGCAATGGTCCGTCCAGTTCTCCGGATCGGCCGCGGCGCGTAGGAGGGCCTTCAGCTGGCAACGAAACCCCTCGACCATCTCGTTTTCAGCCGGGTGATAGGCTGTAGTGCAGATGCGAGCACAGCTCATAAGGAAAGAAGAGTCTGGAATAGAGATTGCTCAATCTGGGCACCATAATCCGTCATGATGGTAGAGAAGGCACCAAAAATGGCAACCCAACGAATAAGGAAGGCCTTGCCAGCAGTTAAAGTCGCAAGACCGGACATTGGGATAGCTTCCCGCCAACGAATATGTTGATCCACGCAAGTGAGGAGATAGGAGCAGCCGTTGGACAGAGGCAAGAGCCCATTATGTTGAGATAGACATGACTGAGCCTGGCGACAAAGTTGGGGAAGGTGCTGATGGCAGCTCTGTAGTGCCTTTGAACCTTTATCCGTTGGCAAGCGAAGCAAATTCAGGTCCAAGATTTCAGGTCCTTCAGCATCCCAGGCCAGACAAAGCGGTGGAAATCCAGTTTTTCAGTAGCTCGACTCCCAGGATAGGAAAGGCTGTGTGGGGAAAGATGACGTTGTGTCGGAGGGACGTCGGCACAACAGGGCAATGAGAGGCGGTAGAAACGTCACAAAGAATAGTTTGAGACATAGTCTTATCGAACACCGGAATCATTATTTCATTTGTCTGAGTTTTTGCGCTCTTGCAGGAGTCCATCGTCAAAGGTGGGAAAGCAGCCACAAATGAGGCGGCTCGTTCTGGTGTGTGCACAAAACATCTAAAATTGAATGTGTAGAAAATCAATAATTGTGTGGTTTGGCCGCCGACTCGCTACTGCGGACTATGTCAGTATGTGCTAGTGGGCAAGATCATTGTGTTGGGTGGGAATATTTACAGAAACAAAAGCGTCGACGAAAACAAGCAACATTTATAGGGGAAATGTCAATTATAAATCCTAGGAGAGGGGAAGAGAAGAAGACCAATTAACCACCAGTGCCGTGAGACTCGAGATGCCTGCGCAGAGCAACATATACGGGCACCAGCTCAATACATTGGTTAACTGAGTCGTCATCCACTGCCCAGGCTTCAATCAGTTCTCGGCCCCTCTTGCTGCCAGCGTGGGCAATTATCTTCGCGGCTGTGAAGTTGAATTCTAGCCTCGTCTCGTAGGTGTGGGCCGGCACTTGCGATAATGTGTAACCCCGTCGAACAGTCAACTTATGTTCGTGTATGCGCGAACCCAGCTTGCGTCCAGTCTGCCCTGTGTAATCTATGGAACAGTTTAGACATGGTAATCGATACACTACGTCCGACTTCTCACTGGTATTCATTTGATCCTTCAATCTCATGACATGGCTGCGCATTATAGCCTTCGGACGGTGTGCGACTCAAACGCAAAGTCCCGCAGCAATGCGTTCGTTGGTTCAGATACATCACTGATGTATGACAGCGCATGCTGAATCGTAGGCGTTGTTTCTGTTCGGGTTCTCGGAGGGCGAGCACGAAGGCATCGGCTTATGAAGGCCTTAGAATAGCCATTCCGCCTAAACTGGTCACGAAGCTGTCGGGCTTCACGTGCCTTTGAAAAAAATCAATTTAGAGGCTTAAGAATGAAAAAATTTGGCACCACGCCGCGCGGGAACAGATTGAAATTCCCGTCGTCAACTCGTCAACGGGAATTTAAACACACCCCTTGCCTACCTTAGCCTCCAAAAGGATTTTTTTCAAAGCACAAGGTTACTAATAATTTATTGATAAAAAAATAGATTAATAAAAATGTGAATTAATAATATACCTTACCAATTAAAATTATTCACCCCGTATTCCCCTGACTTTCCCTGGAATTCCCCCGTATTCCCCCCTCGTAGGTGCTGGCAGGGAAGGGAAAGGTACACTGACTTACACCCTTATCTGAAATGGAGAATAATCACTATTGTGTGCCAGTAAAATAAGTATAAGAATTATGATCATGAATCAATTACTAATAACAAAAGATAATCAATTAACCTTGCTGATGCATGCGTTCAGATCGAGTAAGATCAGCAGACACGTCTTACCACAAGGAAACCAAAAAGTCGGAGGTCAACACACGACCAATAGTAATTTAACGTTAAAATAAACGAGCTAGTCGAACGCCGGCTCAATTTTCGCTGTCATTAGGGCGACTTGGGGTCTCGGCCTTCCTCACACTAGTAAGTAGATCAGCATGTTATTACCCTGTAAGATTTAATAATTAATCATTTATTGTAACAGAAGTTGACTTGCATTAATTATCGACGACAGATGTTTCACGTATCAGATAGCGATTACCCGGAACATTTTTTCCCGTGTTGCGCTGACACCAGCGGGTCTTAGGTAATTTTAGTGAAACTTAATGTCTTACCGCCCGCTGTAGGTTCATGTCCACAGGAGTTAGTATCGTTGAAGGCATTGCCGTCGTGGTTGTGCTCGAGTATTTTCCAGAATTTCAACCGGCCATTTTATTTTGAGTAACTTACCGACGGTGATAAGCCTTGACCGAAGAATGGCAGTTCGTAGATGGCTGTATCAATTGCCGATGTGCATCGACATTGTGAGTGCTAGGCTGGAAGTTAGCCATGGTGCTATCGAGAAACGCATATGCATCTGTTGACTGCAGTAACTTCCAAGAGAATACTACATAATATTACGTACTGGTGTTGTCTAAAGCATTCGCAACCATGAGGCACTGGGTTGGCTTTAAGTTCATGGAGTAACTTATGTGACGGAAACCTTGAATGGCCTTATGTAGCTATCTCGGCCTCACTCAGACGCCTTACTATCTGCTTCGGAGGTCGCGAATGACTTAATATTTTATTCAGTCTATAAATGGTTTAAGCAACTGCTTACAATAACCACCACAGACTTTGCATGCAACCCTAGTTACTAATAACCTCCGAGCTGTAAATAAGAGTACAGCTTCTAATAATTGCTGTGTAGGATTCCAGACAGAACGATAACGCCTACATACATTACAACTGTTTTAACTCAGCAAATGTCTACGACTCCATCTCTAGTAACTGCCTACTTCACTGGGAAAATTCAGCTACTTAGCTAGCAAGCATCACATGTACATAATCCTTATACGAAGTCTTATTTGACGTAGATCTTCAGGTGTTGCAATGTTGCGTAACGGTCAATTATCAGACGAAACCGTAAATAAAATTATTTCCCGAAGTCTGCGATTCTTCGCGTTTTCTACCACCTCTTTTTTGGATTAATTGTCTCCATATTCCCTAGTGGCAAACAATATCTACTATATATCTGGTAGATCTTTATTGCCAATAGAAGTGAATATGCGACTTCCAGGAAGCAGTTCAGAAGAAGATGCGACCACTGGAACAAGAGTTTTATTTTCCTGACGTTTCGGATTCCGTCGGGAATCCTTAATCATAGGTTACCATTATCCATGATAAGGATTCCCGACGGAATCCTGACCATCAGGAAAATAAAACTCTTGTTCTAGTGGTCGCGTCTTCTTAATCTTCTTTTTTTCTTCAGATCTTTATAAGTTGGCAGATGTATATCTAACAGATAACGATTATGTTCACAAAATATATACTGATTAGATATAAATTTATGGAGATAGTGGGCAATCGGCGAAAATGCTGGCTTAAGTCTTGCGCCGCATCCCTTTCCTTAACGAACGACCCATTTATTACGTTTTCTCTCTTTATACTTGTAGTGCGGCGTGCTGCGAAGGCGTCTAATATATACAGATTAAATAAAAGTAGATTAATGAATTTGTACTAATGTTTTTGCTGCTCAACCACTGTTCATTCTGATGAGGGTGGTTTTGGCACTGGCAGACGGTCCGGCCCTGTATTTTGTAAGTCAGCAGTAACTTAAGAAGTTGGAAATGGACTTACCAGTACTAATTCCACTCCCAACTGCCGACTTACAGAAGACAGATCCAAAGCGTCTGCTGCGGCCAAACCTGCCTTTTCAGTTGTTTGGCCAGGGCATCGTCCAGGTTCAAACACTTTGCGGTGCCGTTTACATTCCGCGCTATAAAACATCTAAGAATTGCCAATCGTGACGGTAGACTTACTAAGCATGACATTATACCACTTGGACCTAAATAGGCTGGTTTTTGCCTTCCGGCTTTCAAAATTTACATGAATTGACGTTTCCTCATAAAGTAAAGCGAAAACGATTCACTTAACGAAATCGTCAATGGAATTCCCACCCAAGCAGGGGAGGTAGGAGGTCTAGTGCAAGTGGTAATTACCATATACAGAGCTTACAAGCTGATGGAAGAAGTTGTCGTCCAACAGCTGATTGCAGGAAGTCAGCTGCGGAAGGCAACTTTTTGGCTACTGGGTTACGTGGCAACTGTGGAGTACTCTGGGCATTGTTTTTGGCTGCTGACGAATGAGAATCTAAATCTGCCGAAGGCGTCCCAGTGTCTTGCACTGATTTTCTTCAATCTTATCAATTCTTGTTGACAATTCCCGACTGAAGTTCATCAAATGGCGGCACACCAGCAACACAACCCGTCGTAGATCGGGTTTGTTCCCCTGGCGGATTCGTTGGTTAATTCTATGGAAGTTATATGTAAAGTGAGTTCCTACCGTCCACACAGATCTGGTCGCCTATGGGAATGGGTTTAGATTGCTCATCAGCTTGGTCGTCGTCGGGTGTTTCCTAAAAAGAACGAAAGTGTTATTTCTGATGTCTAACCGGCAGGGATCTGATCAGAAGGTGTATAGCCTTTTCAATAGCTGGCTGACGTGTACGTTGGGATAGTCCTCAGCTGGGTGTATCTGTCATGGCGATATCTAAAAATGCTCAGAAAAAAGGGATTAAAGTATATAGATAATCCTCCTATGATCATACACCCCTTTCGGTCACAGGCATCCGCTTCTGTTGACTTTCAATTCATAGACTTAATCTCATCTCTGAGTAACTAGTTCCACCTCATATCCCTAAGTCTTTTCCGCCCTAGTAACTTAGCACTAACACCAGGAACTTAGTTTGCAATAAAGTCGTAACCAGTACTGATTGCCTCGGTATACGATACCGGATGTTGAGTGTTTAGTGTGATACCATCATTTTTGAGAAAGTTTGTTGTTTCCCGTGACTAGACGAAATAGACCAGGAGAATTTATGCATTAAGGTCTAGTCAAAACCTGTTCCTTTAAAATGTGCCTTCCACTTTTGGTTGAAACATGGTGTGCATAGATAAACTCTAAAAATATATAAATCCACCCACTTCAAATGGTTGTTTGTCATTATCCGTTTCAGGTGCTTCGAACCGCCGCTGGAATGTATTACCTAGTAGATACCCCAACAATCTTAACGGAACTTCCTGCAGAAAATGAGTGCATCATTGTTGCATCGGGAGATGACCGCTTTGTTGCCGTCTGTGTTAACAATGAAATATGTTTTCATTGTCAAAAGGTATAATCTTGAGTGAATTAATGACTCTTCTCTCGCCGCAGACCTTTTCTCTTCTTGGTAAATACAAATGCAAGACACATACTATTGAAAACTTTGGGGACATCTCGGACCTCTGCTGGAATGAGACTGGTGACACTTTACTCATGCAGGTGAGTTTTTTTCACTGTGCTATTGAACTCCCTCCTCACAGACGTCTGATGGTTACCTTATACTGCTAATGCTTGCGGTAACTGATCAAGAGCCCGAAACTACAAGTGACAAGTAAGCAACAGTCCACACCGCCTGTCTTACTTTACAGGAACTTTTCCCCGCAATTTGCCCTGGAGGTTAAAACAGTCAGAATCCTGAAGCGTATCGGACAGGTCACATGGTTGGTTTACAAGTTGAATTTTCTAACTCTTATCTTAGTTTTGTACATTCGGGCAAGAAAATAATAACCAGCAACAGAAAAGGACGAATTTTCTGTATTACCTGGTCAGGTGATTCCCTCGCCAACGAAGTTATGCAGCTGCACCATTTGGCTGTACAATCTGCCTTGGAGAATACAGCAGGTGGGTCTCGAGCAATCTCACGCTAGAAACGCAGCAGCTGTCATTCAGAGAATAACGGTGTCACTTAAATTCATGGAGTCATTTGCTATCAGAACAAATTCGAAATAATCAGCAGCAGCAGCAGTAACTGCCAAATTTGTGTGCGCAGGTATTTTTGTGCTTAATTTTCGAGGGCTAGCCACACCAGGTCCTGTTTTTCTTCCTCGACTTCCCACTTTCCAACTTTTTTCGGTGACTGGAACGTCTCCCCAAGTAATAAAGGTGACCCTGCGCATAAATCTAGAAATGCAGAATATTACTGTGTCCTGACCCTTACACTAGCTTTAACATGAACATAATACCTTATCTTAGTCCTAACCCTACTTGAAACCTTAACCCTATAGTTAAGACTAACTACCCGTAATCCGAACCCTAACATGTATCCTAACCTCAAAAGTAATCACAGAATTTATCATAATCCACCCTACTCTCGGTGTAATTGGGCACAAAATCGCCTGTTTTGCGAACGATTTCGGGTCCCAAGACCTGCTAAGAGACCATAAAAATAATCATTTCTCCTTTAATTTTCAAAGTTTTTTTTACTAATCTTGAGTGAAAACGGTTTATGTGCCTTCAAACAGCGGAAGTAACGTCAATTAGCAAAAGTCCTAAGCTGTTCAACCCATTACCACCCTATTCATTTATTAAAATGGTAAGTACGAACTTTTACAACCAGTTTGTTTCACAGTACTAAAATTGGAGGAGAAAGGCCCTCATCAGATTCGCAAGATGAAATCAATGCTGATCTGAATTACCCACTATCCTTGCAGAAGACAATTCTTGCTAGCAGCGTATTCCTCCTCGTTCTTTTTAATTCCTCGGTCACCGTCTGGAATAGCAACTTCTTCCAAGGGATGTACGGATTCCATAAGCAAAGTGGAACAACTGACGTTGTATTCTATGTATGCAGTTGATGTCAAAAAGTAGCAGCCTTCGCACCACCTTTGGCGATCTCATAGAGGTTCCCGATACTGTGATCTATGATGAACTCTGGAAAGTTTTGGTGAAACTCTAATGTCCAGCAAGGTTCACGCATATAGTGAGGAGGATATGACGGCGCGCGTTATGAATGATGGATGAACTTTGGATTTCTTCACAGGGACCAATGCAGTGAACCAGGGTCTAGTACTCCCTCCTTAGCTCTCCCTCTGCATATTTTCCGCCGTGCTTATAGGCACTTAGAATGACAGGCAACCTGGGCTAAAAAGTAGCCCTTGAATACTGAACGTATGTAGACTGGAACGAAGGTAGTCACGTCTAAAATTCATAGTCTTTTACCAGCGTACGAATGTTTAGTAAACACCACAACCACAGCGGACCTGTGACAGCATCTGAAAATCGTTTTCTCCGAGTCCATCAAAATCACACACCAAAAAAATGGAGACTGTGGTCCTGTGTTAACTTACACCACCCGGTTTAAACACTCAATCTGCAGTAACTGTCTGCGAAAGTTTATTTTCATCTGCAAACATACATACGTACGCGAGGAATACCACCTCCTCGAAAAGCGATTTAGTGATGAAATTGCCATCCGAATCCCTGAAATGAGTCAGTTATTTAGTTGACTTCAATACTCAGTTTGAAATTGCCCTAATATCCTCACAGCCTCTACGAGATGCAAGCGTGACGATTTCTAGGAAAGAGAGCTGTCTCACTGTTACTTGAGTTGCTTTCAAAGGCGTTGCCCACTTCTATCCGTTACCTCGTTTCCTGTAACACAATCGAATACGGAACTGCCCCACGTGCTTTACATCCATTTCATTTATTGCAGAAATAGGTACATACCAAACAACATCGTAATTACTCTGATAGAACATATGCGAGCTCGTCACGTGCACTGGAGGTACAGTACTATGAAGCCTAGCCGATATATGCCCAGTTCGCCTTGTCTGATTACAATGTTTGTGCACATTCCGACACTTCATTGGCCTATCTGGTCATCCATCCAAACGAAAAGATAATCACTGAGACAGAAACAAGGACAATTCAACAAACTCCGTAAATTGAGAACATGGTGCTCGCTCCTTGGCCTAGCTGCGCGTTACACGGCGCGCCCACAAGCGGATGCCAATAGAGTGACCGTCTGCGAAATGCTTAAGTTATTGGGCTTGACGAATATGCAGCCGCAAACCATATGGTTGTACTATATAAATGCGTGGTGGGGCATATATATAGCAAATCAGTTACATATGAAAAAGGGTATTACGTCGTGGTGAATATTACCAATCGTCCAATAACCCTTAGTTCTCTATCGTTACCTTACAGTTTGGCATTCCACCCATAAGACGAGAAGGACTGGGGACCTCATCTGCATAATATCTCGATTATCCTTCTTGATAACCAACAACTTACGGGATTCGACTCAGGCTACTGCGTTTGCAAGAACCGGCGTGTCCAGACTGTGTGCCAACTGTTAAGTATGCGTGCTAACTTACTTCCTTAAACAGAGGAACTCTTACTAGAATGTCCGCACCTGTGCATCTAGGCAACCGTCCAGGCTTACGATAAAAAGAGCGAGTTGTCAACGCTGGTATTCGGCAACATTGTGTCCCGCCGCCAGTCCTCGTAAACTATGCGTCTTTTTGTCCACAGCGTTCAACTACTACAGGGGCGTGAAGGTTGGACATTATTTCGTTTCGGACCCTGATTATCTCCACGGCATCGCATCAAGTATACAGTGTGGAGGAAATGCACTGCCTGCTTGAACAACTATCGCATGCATTCCAGTCGTCTGGTCTCTCATTGAACAATGTAGAAACCAATTCGTTATACGAGGGCATAGGTGACGATTTTTGTATCTGCTTTGTTAGTTTTGGTGTCAGTTGTGTGTGTACAGTGGAGTCCGGTTAATGTGGACACGGTTAATGTGGACAACCGCTTAATGTGGACAGTTGGCCAGGAACGGAATTTCTCCATAGTAAAATCCTCCGGTTAATCTGGACAGCCACCGCTTAATGTGGACAGCACCAAGCTGTCAACCGGTCGGTCGACCCACAGAAAACGATGAGACTGGCATGCGTTTGGCTCACAACGTTGTGAAGAAGATTGACGTTCTTCAGACCATGGAGATGTTGAGCACTTCGTGGAAAAAGGTGAAGTCGGAGACAATCGTAAATTGCTGGAGGAAAGGGGGCTTCGTCACCACTGAAGAGGAAGTTGCAGAGAATGAAGTCGCGATTCCGATTCCAGAAGACGTGACAGAGGACAGGATTGAGAGTTTTCTAGAGTGGGTTTCAATCGACGACGATGCCGACGTCGCCGAGGAGGCAACACTGGAGGAGGTTACAAGCGAACTCGCCGAAGCAGTTGCAGATGCCAAGAAGGTACCCGACGAGCAGGAAGAAGTCTGAAGAGGAAGATGAAGAAGTCGAGCCCCTAGTCTCACCAAAAGAAATGAGGGCGGCATTGGCCGTACTCGAAACGGGGCATCGACAACAAGGTTTTGATGTGGAGAATTTTGACACTGTGATAAAGAACTTTAGGGGAGCTTTACGAGAAAAGTTTCCACCAAAGCAATAAAAACTGAGCATGTTCTTTCAATAAAACTTCATTCAGATGCAAAATTCAGTTTTTTATACGTAGAAACGACTGGTTTGGGGTCAGTTCGCTTAATGTGGACAACCGGTTAATATGGACAGTTGGCCTGGAACGGAGGTGTCCACATTAACCGGATTCCACTGTATAACCATAACATAAAATCCTATGGTATAGAAAAAATGTTAGCAAACTTTGGCGACCACACCAGGAAGGATCCATTTGCACATCAGTTTTAATCAACATCAGCACGCTCCCCGCCGGTTGACCAACTTCCAAGTCACAGTTTCTGGTGCGCCATTAAAGTTAATATATCAACTCCTGGCACTTAATTAAAAAGCGGTTTCGGTGCCAATAATGCATCGCTAACTTTTTTACGTGGTCAATCCTCTTCCTCTACAGCCACAACTTACTTGGACGCCTCAACCTATTGCCAGCGGTTATTTTGGACGCCAACACTAGGGGGACTTGTGGCTATACTGTCGGATGGCCGTGTTCTCCTCCTCTTGTTACCGCCATCTTTTGAATTAGATCCTCTGGTTAGTATTCTAGTTCAAGCTTATCTCCATCCATAGAAGGTGAAAGCAGTCTGGGTTGTGGGCCTGCACAACCCCACCGCGGTCTCCGTTAACAATCGTTTCCAAACCGTGGCTGCCGGTACTGAAAAGTGAGCTTCTATTTAATTCCTTTGTATTTCTTTTCTGAAAAATCGGCGTTGCCAACTCGTTTTATTTTCGAGATATGTAGCCGCAACCTTGATTCTAAGGCACTATGACCAAGGCTTCACTCTAATATATCGTATAAGTTTTTTATCTACTCAATAAGACTTGTGACCAAATACATCATAATTAAAAACGGAAACGTTTTTGGCGTACAGTAGATTTTTTAAAGTCCCCTTTATTGATACAATTTCGAAGGAGCGTGGTCGTTGTTTACGTCCCTAATTTAAAGTGCTTCATAATAGATTACAACTTAGGTGTAAAATAGCTTCAACATTAAAAAATACACTCCAGGCCTCGTGTGAGCCAAGTCCCTGAAGACTATCAGCTTCATGAAAACATTCGAAGATTTAGGTGAGTTTCCCTGTTCGTATTTTTTGACCGATATTTCGACGGCAGGAGTTTCCTTGGTAGTGGTCTTGGATACAACAAGCCGTAGGTTGTTTTAATACGGTAACCGTGAGAAGTTTTTTTTTAAGTTGATAAAACTGATTTACCAAAAAGGATTTTGTGAAAATAAGAAAAAAAGTCGTTAAATTTTTTGAAATAATTTAATACGGCGCCTATAGGCCGACGGCGTTTCAGTTTATTTTTTTTCGTTTATTTGGTGAGGATAATAGGCAATGCCTTTGAAAACCCTATTTAGAACGTGTACAAGCACCTATAAAAAATTACCACTTCTAACATAGTATTGGCAAACAGTGAGTATCATTGTTTTTTACACGATGTCTGGTTTTTAGAGTTCAGACTTGGAGAGAGGAGAGGGGACGCATGTAATTATCCAAGCGTTGTCTGTAAATCTGAATGGAAATGGCCTCCACGACTGACTGTGCAAGGTTGTTTTACTGTTGTATGATGCGTTGCGTGAAGAATTCAGAGCGGAGGTTTAGCTTGGACATCTTCATGCGCAGCTTCATTGTGTGCCCACGGAGATGAGGCGAGAGGTGCCACTGAAACATGTCTTCAAAGCGTAATCCTTTCTCAAGACCGTTTATTATCTTGTAAACAAGGATAAGATCCCCTCTTTGTTGCCTGTAATGCAGAGGGAATAAATTTGGGCATGCCAGTCTATCTATGTAAGTGTAATTCTTTAGACCTCTTACTAGCTTTGTTGCCCAACGCTGCACTTTATCCAGACACGTTGTGTCCTTTGCTAGCTATGACCGCCACGCCTGTATGCCATACTCTTGGTGTGGTCGAACAAATGTGCCGTACACTCTGCCAAAGAGATTTTCATTGAAGGCTAGAAACGCCCTTTTGATAGCGTGAAGCACTCCCGTGGCTTTATTTGCAGCTTTGACAGATTGTAAGGCGGGCTTGAGATTACTCTGTATCCAAATGCCGAGGTCTTTTTGCATAGATGCTACGGGAATTCGGATGTTTTTCAGGTTATATGTCCTGCTGCTCTGGGGGATAGGGCAGTTGGACGCAGGCGGAGGACGGCACACTTTTGTACATTGAAATCCAGCAGCCATCTCTCGGACCGCGTCTGCAATTTGCAAAGATTATTTTGCAGAGCATCTCGGTCGCTTGGGCGTTTAATGACTTGCCAGAGCTTAACGTCTTCGGCAAACATGATTTTACCGCAGTCCAGTTCTTGAAGGCTGTCATTTACAGAGAGAATGAAGAGTAAAGGACCGAGAACGGAGCCTTGAGGAACCCCACTAACTACGTCAGCCCATTCCGATTTATCCTCCACGATGCAAACGCGTTATTTTCGACCGACTAAAAATGACCTGATCCAGTCTAAAATTTTCCCCTTGATGCCAAGAACGCTCAGTTTATGTAAAAGGCGTTGATGGGGCACGCTGTCAAAGGCTTTGCGGAAATCGATGTACATTACGTCCACTTCGAAGCCCTCTTCTAAAACACTTGTCCAGGCCTCAATTGAAGTTAGTAAATTTGAAAGGCAGGAGCGCTCTCGTCGAAAGCCATGCTGGAAATTTTGTATGATATCACTTTCATCGCAAAATCTTAGCATGGCCTGCTTGATAAGGACCTCCATCCTTTTGCAGGAAAGGCAAGTCAAGCTTATGGGCCGAAAGCTGTTTGCAGACATCTTGCTACCTCCCTTACATAACGGTACGATGTTGGCCGTCTTCTACCGCAAAGGCAAGTCCCCGGTTCTCATGGAAAGCTCGAACAGAATTGAAAGAGGCACCTATAGCTCGGTCGACAGTTCTTTAAGTATCAGTCCAGGGATCCAATCCGGTCCAGGAGACTTGTCTGGTTTGATGTGACTGAGGACATGTCTTACGTCTGCGACAGAAAAGGAAACAGTTTCAATAACGGCTGTACCTTCGCCCACTTCTACTCCCGAATTGTTATCGGGGGATTCCATCATAAACGCCGATCTGAAAAACTCTGACAGTAACTCTGTTTTCCGCGGTCCTTCCGTTTCTACGTTCCCGAGGTTACCCCTTAGAGCTCCAATGTCATCCCGGTGCTTCCTTTAACTGCGGATGTATCTATAAAACTTCTTTGGACATATTGTGGCTTGTGTTGTAAGTTGACGCTCAAAGGCAGTTCTAGAATTTCGTATTTCCTTGCGGCATATATTTCGTTGCGCTTTATATTCGGCAAGTGATGTTGAATCTTGAAGATGCTCGTACTTTTTCCACAACCTTTGTTTCTTCTTCATGGCCCTTTTTATCGGCTGGTTGACATATGGAGGTCTGGCACACGGTCTTATTACTTTCATTGGGCAATTGACTTCAATTAAGCGCTCTACAGTCCCTTGGATATGCTGCCATAATTCATTTGTATCGTTTGTACTGAGTAACCAGTTTTCTGCGGAAGCGGTACGTCTCATTTCTTCAAAATTGGCTTTTCAAATATTTGTGCGCCTCTTTATTTGCGATTTTGGAGACAGTAGGTAACACACGCAGGTAAAAGCAACGTGGTCGCTTAACCCAAGTGGCGGTTGTGAGTTCACTTCCCTTATGATCCCCTCTTCTTTACTAAAAACGAGATCTAGACAGTTTGATCGCTGGCCTTCTCGCAGTCGGGTTGTGTAGTCTATGTGTTGAATGAAATATTCGTCCAAAGAAAACTTAAGTAGTTGATAATTGAAAGGTGCTGATGCGGCCTTTACTCCAGGCCTCATCCAATCGATGCCAGGAGTGTTGAAATCACCCAGGAGTAATAGGTTTTCCTGTTTACAGATAACTGTCAGTGAACTTAGCAGTTCTACGTCGTCACTTTCGCTGGAGCTGGGAGGCCGATAAACAGCGCATATATTGAATGCCGGATGTTGCCTAATCTTAATTTTGCATGAAATTATTTCATATCGTCGTAGGGCTATGTCTGCGATTTCCCTCTGACAACAGGAAATTTCATTGGCTACATAAAGTGCCACTCCTCCGCCCCTGCGTTGAGATCTGTCGCAGCGGGACAGTTGATAGCCTTCAATGCTGACTTCGCTGATCCTTATTGCTTCGGTCAGTCAAGTCTTTGTTAATGCAATTGTATGCGGTTTCTGCTCAGATACTATTGTTTTGATTTCGTCAAGTTTATTGAAGAGACTCTGACAATTGGTATAATAGATCTCGAGGCAGCGGCCACTATTGCTTGTAGTAGCTGCTAGAACTGGCCGGTTGACCTTGGTTAAGTTTTCCGCCTGACTACTTCCGGCCAAAGAAAATTTCGTTAAAAGTGGACTATTTCTCCTCCTCTTGTTTGTAGGCCGGTTTCGCCTTTATTCTTTCGGTCGTTTAGATCGTTTTCAAAAGTCGCATTTTCTTGCGTTCCTTTGGTTCATAATCCGGCTGAAAGAAAACTCCAGCATGCATGGTCCGCAGAGACGACTTTCTTTCCAGCAGAAGCTGTGCCTGCGCTTCGGTGTCCCAAATGACTTTTAATGGTCGTGGCCACCTGGTGTCGGTTTAGGCCATGGAAGTGACAGAGCTTGTGTCAGAGTCTTCTGACAACACAGCACTGGATTTGCTAGCCTTATAGCTACTGCTTCGGCTGTTGCAAGCATCCGTTGGCGTAGGCCTTCGGAAAAATTAGATGGTGTCCTGTAGACCACCTGAAAGGCTTCTTTAGTATCGACTCGATGGTTCGTATCAACAAGATGTGCGAGAATAGCACTCGAGATCGATCTAGTTTCACCTTTACTTAGCCAGGTCGGTATGTGCTCACGTACCCTCTTTTCGAGACGCCTCGTTGTACGGCCGATGTATCCCGCTCCACAGGAGCAAGTGAAAGAGTAGATGCACATTGATGTGGCCTTCAAAGGCAGTCGGTCTTTACCTCCCAATCGTAGGAGGGGAGAGTTCGTGAAGAGCATCCGTAAGATGACCGCTGGGAAAGCGTTTGTGATTGCAGTCCTCAAGCGTCGTCTGACCAGCTCGCTGCTTGCATCGCCTAAGAAAGGCAGTCTTATGAACACGTCTTTCTTTTCTGCAGTTAAGGTGACAGAATTTTTGGCGCGTTCGCCAATATTTCAGAGGATGAACCTTTCCGGGTATCCATTTTCAATAAGTGTATGCTGCAGCTGTTGGAGTTCTGCTTCGACAGTTTCAGGAGAACAGATCTGTCGTATTCTAGCTACTAATCCCTGTACCAGATTTAGTTTTATATTGAGGGGGACAAAACTGTCGAAGTTAGTGTATTGTCCTGTCGCGGTTTTCTTTCGGAAAACCCTGCGTAGGATAGATCCATCCTCTTGCCTTCGCAAAAGGACATCAAGGAACGCAATTTCATCGTCCACTTCAGTCTCTGCAGAAAACTTGAGCGATGGGTGAGCGCTGTTAAACTTGCGACCAAGGCGTCGATGTCAGCGTTTTAGTCTGTCAAACAGAAGATATCATCTGCATATCGACCGTAGAGTGCAGGGTCATTGATGGTGTCCCCTAGACTCGTTTTCTCGATCTTGCCCATAAAGACATTTGCAAGAAACGGTCCAAGTGGTGAGCCCATCGCCAAACCACCTATCTGTCTGTAAAACTGACCATTGTAGAGAAATTGGTCATTTGAAGGTTTTCACGGGTATACCTATCTGGTAGTTCGTGTCCCGAATAACGTCACAGAGGTAGTTTATGGTTTCTGCCACGGGTACGTTGGTGAATAGTGACGATACATCCAATGAGAGCATCTTACTTCTTGCACCGTTCATATTCTTTATAGCTTTGACAAATTCAAATGTGTCTTTCAGGCTTCGAGGATACATGTAACTTCCAAGAGGTTTCAGCTTTTCTACCAGCCATTTAGCAATGGTGTGGTAAGGGGAGTTTCTCATATCCAAGATAGGACGTAAAGGTAGCCTCTGTTTGTGAATTTTCGGAAGTCCATACATTCTAGGTATCGTCGTTCCTACAGGTCTTAGTGTTTCAAGCTCTTTGTCAGTCAAAAGACCTTCTTTATGGAGGTCTTTGAGAATTGTAGTCAGCTGACCTTCAACATTATCTGTCCGATCTTTGTCCTTCTCAGCTTTTGAGAACTTTGTACGATCTGCTAAAATTTCTTCTAGTTTTGCGACGTAATCATTTTTATCCATCAAAGTTATTCCAGATCCTTTGTCAGGTCTGGTTAGCACGATATTTTCATTTCTTCGTAGCTCTTTTAGGCTATAAAGGTGAGCTTTTGTTAAGGGGCCTTTGCTTATTGGAGTCTTTCTTAAGTACTGCTGGCAGCAGTTAACCAGGGTTGACTTGAAAAAATCAACTTCTTTAGGCATGAAAGATTTCAGGTCAGAGGTTTGGTTAAAGAGGCTCTCAAATTCAGTTTCTAATTCTATTTGTCTCAGACTATTTTGTGCAATACAGAATCTAGGGCCTAGGGATAGTACCTCTATGCGCGTAGACAAGTTACGCCAGACATGGTCGCACTTACAAGATGATTGAGGTCTCCGTAGGTCGGTGTGGTAAGCTTAAGTGTTCTGAAGCAGATATCGTACAAAGCTTCATTGTCTATGCAGTAAGTTTCGTCGGGCTTTTTACGTTAGATATCACTATCCCACACTGTACCTAACACTAACCCTAACCCTAAAAGTTACCCATACCCTAACCCTTACCGTAACCCTAACCATAACCATAATCCCAACCCCTAACCCTAATCGTGCTCGAATCGCTGTTGACAAACCTGGAAATGTGGAATTTTGTTCCGCCACTACCAAGGAAACTCCTGCCAGTTCGACCATCTTAAACGACAAGGACTTTCCTCACATCTCACCTAAGGGTGCGGTGGTGACTTACGCGTAAAATTTCTATGCCTAGACTGCCTTGCGATGCATCTGCCAGGCCATATTACCACACGCCCTTGTCAAATGGATTGGGGTGGACGTGAGCGCGTTGGCTGAGAAAACTCAATAGCTCTCCCCCCCTCCACGCGTGCCGTACAACTGCCGGTTTCTAACTCCCCGTGAAACGGACCTCGAGGAATCTCAGCTTTTCCATGAGTGCGGCATGCCAAGTGCCTACATTAAGAAGGGACCGATTGTTTAACCAAAAATCCATGAAGGCCCACCTGTCCATCAAAGTGGGTGATTTTAAAACTTCAATTCCAACCACCTGATGAATTCCTGAAAGACGGTTGCCTTATCCTTTACCCCGAGAAGCTGACCGCATGTTTTAAGGAGGGCTCCCATGAAGATGAAACAAATCTTATATAGTGTCACCGAAGTGAGAATAAATATTCAGATTAATATCCCTTTCATCATCCCGGAAGAGGAAGAAAAAGGGGGTGATTTCTGGGACCAAGTTGTATTTTAGCTGACGTTTCAAAAGCCTTCTCGCTTCCATCGTCGGAGCTTGGTGACCGTTCTCCTGCTAGTATCAGTAACTGTGTCCAACCGCTTCCGGGGATGATACAGAGAATATTATAACTGGACCTCAAAGTTTTGCGCGTATTCACATTAAAATGTCTGCCAGGGATAGGATCCACACAATCCCTCGAGAGGTTAAAATTAAATTGGGTGTTGCCGGGGGTTAGTAATGAGCCGCTACCTTTCAACATATGCATTATGACTGTACTTAACTCAGTTGTCTACTTCTTGATGAAGCAGATGAGGGAACAGGGTCAGCAATCGTTTATTTGCACGCTTATGGTTAGTGCTATAAATACCATACATCAAATCTTTGCATGTAAAACGTCCAGTATTATACTTTCGTTAGCTAAGAAGTTTTGAATCAAGTCAAACTTGAACACCGACGCCGTCCAATTGGCAAGCCTCACAAATACGAGCGTTTTAGCATACGTTTGCGTAAACCGCATCCCACGCCATAGTATTTTTAACGAATATGCTAGCAATATGTGCAAATTGGATGGCAGCTGTTCATGAGATATGATTGCTATGAACTAACCTGCTTGTTCCTGTCCTGCTTCATCTGATTTGTGCGAAATAAAAAAAAACAATTTTCAAATGCGGCGAGTTTTGTTTGGGAAAACGCTCGAGTTGCTATTGCTCTCATCTCATAGGAAAACCTGCACGAGTACGCAATCTTAGTATAACAAAATTGTCCTCGAATAGAAGGTTATGCTGGGCGTCGTTCAGATGTATACGCCTTTTGACTGACAGAATCATTTAGAAACACAGTTGGCATGGATAAAGTACCTTTTCTGGAACTGGCTAGGTAGAAAGTACAACGTTTTAGCTGTGCAGCGGCCGCGACCTGTAGGAGGCCAATTGTTATGCCTACTGCTCCTGTGCAGCGTATTCCCTTACTGGGTACTCTTACACTCCGAACCACGCAAACTGCTCAAGTAGTGCTCAACTGTTTCACTAGAACAGTGGTCTGCAGTCGCAGTGGATCAGTGCCCCATCAATGTATTCTCATCAATCAGTCATTTCCTGTCTCGATCGTGAATTCATTTTTTACGGGAAGAACACATCAATTTTCGGCTGTAAAAACGAACCACTGAAGATGCCAGCATGTGTGGCTTTTGAAAACAAAGAAAGTCGGCGTGCCGTGCCATTTCCGCCTGCGAAATTAAAGTTTTTATCTATTTGAAGATAGCCAATGCCATCACTACTAAGATCACAAGTAGGATATTTCAGTAATCACAAAACGTCCAGAGACATGACTCAGGAGACCTTGTTGACGATTCCGCCTAGTTTGATTTTATAACTGTCTGTTGTCAAACGTACGTCTGGGAACTTTGGTTCAAACTGAACGATGTTGCATCTGAATAGCTAAATTACATTTGTTTTTTTTTTCATACGGAAATATTCTTGAGTTAATTTTGTGCTCCAATACTGAATTCTGTTCTAAGACTTCAAGTCGGATAGAGGAATTTTGAGCGCATCACTGTGTCACACAACAGCGTTTTATTTTTGAGGGAAAGGCCTTATTAGTTTTCTTCATTACCGATCGAATCGGTGCAAGAGGCATTTTAACGTCCGATTTAGCATAGTATTCTGCCTGGGTATATGAGTGCAAACTTGTTTAAGAACAGACACGAACAAAAATCACGCGAAGGTAATCGAGTACCAAGACAGCTCTTTTCACTTGAAAAAAAAACGCAACTCTTTTCAATAAAACCGTTCGCGTTATAAATGTCATCAAATAATCTTTCGACGTGCCACCTCATTTGTTTCTGGAACCTCACCACCTACCGTTCCCTTCTTACTCTATCATCTCCCAAATCTTATGGTCGCGACTCTGTTTTTCACAATGTCTTGATAATGTGACTATTTAAACTCCTTAATCACGCAAACCAGACAGTTTACGTTTTTCTTTTACCTCTAGAGGAGATATTATCACCTATCGTTTTGACGAAGCGTCCAGTTCCCCTGCAATGCACCAAAAGTTTCCATTACCGGATTCTATTATTCACGGTAAGAGTTATTCCCTAAGTGCTTTCAGTAGTTTTATGCCAGATATCAGTTTCCGATGTTTTTTAACACCTGAAGTCGCCTGTGTGTGCGCGCGCTTTGTGTTTCCATTTGAATAAGTCGCGCATTAACACGGGTTTTTTAAAATTCGGGATTTCGCCCCCCCCAATGATGCTACAGTAGGTATTGACAATGTCCATACTTTCAACTATTGGAACATTTCCAAACAAAAGCTATTAGGGCTGAGAAGTTCACACAACTTTTTTTGTAAACCTGAGTCAAACTGTTGGCTGCCTAAATTATCGCACGGTACTGTGCTTTTGCGTTATTTCAACCGCATTTGCCACTTTTATGTGCGTAAGCCTGTATCCTCTTCTTCTTAACACAAAAAACTTTCACACCGCTGTCATCCTCAATGAAAGAGTGGGAGTGTGGAATATAGATTAATGCGCATACGGTTAACACACATGTTTGAGATAGCTGACTCGTCAAATACATGACACTAATTTCGGGAAGTTGGTGGTTCGACTACGAATTTCTGTCTGCGTTCACATTTTTTTGCATCGTCTTCAAAATATTAACTCTTCCGTTCTCTTTTCCTTTCTCTGAAACAGTTATAAGGTCCTCCTTTCAACAGGACAAAGGAATAAGAATATACCCTGTCTGTAATGCAAGTGGCATTATGCAAAGTTGCAGGAAGGTTACTTATTCCCGTGTCCTACTTAAATCCGTTAACTAAACCATAATCTTAAGCTCAACCTGGTAATTTTTAAGTGGGGCATTGCCAAAATACCTTCGCTGTTTCAAGGCCTCCAAAATCTGAGGTACTTTTGGCCGCCACATTTGGCGGAACTTTCCTTACTTTCATAAATAAGTGTTACCTAAACGTAGCAAGTAATACTATACCGAGCTAACTTTTAGAGGATGACCGACTAGGCCTACGAAAGTCCTGTAAAGGATGCTCCTTGAAAATCTCTGTCAAAGTGCGTTTCACGTCATGGCTTGGGAGATTATCAACTGTTGGGCCTACCTTGACGCGCCAAAAAAGCCTGTCACCTTAACTGCAGAAAAGAAAGGCGTGTTCAGAAGACTGCCTTTCTTAGGCGATGCAAGCAGCGAGCTGATCAAACGACGCTTGAGGACTGCAATCACAAATTCTTTCCCAGCGGCGAACTTACGGGTGCTCTTTACGAACTCTCCCCTCCTACGATTGGGAGGTAAAGATCGACTGCCTTCGAAGGCCACATCAATGTGCATCTACTCTTTCACGTGCTCCTGTGGAGCGGGATACATCGGCCATACAACGAGGCGTCTCGAAAAGAGGATACGTGAGCACATACCGACCTGGCTAAGTAAAGGTGAAACTAGATCGATCTCGAGTGCTATTCTCGCACATCTTGTTGATACGAACCATCGAGTCGATACTAAAGAAGCCTTTCAGGTGGTCTACAGGACACCATCTAATTTTTCCGAAGGCCTACGCCAACGGATGCTTGCAACAGCCGAAGCAGTAGCTATAAGGCTAGCAAATCGAGTGCTGTGTTGTCAGAAGACTCTGACACAAGCTCTGTCACTTCCATGGCCTAAACCGACACCAGGTGGCGATAGGATTTCGCCCCTACCAACAAGCGACAATCCCTCAACCAACACGCTGACATGGCCTACATGCGCAAACGGACATAGTCCGCGTTGGCCAATCAGCGCCTGTGTTAGATAGTTATTGATTTTTCTAACTATTCAAACTTTAATTGCTGTGTACAGCGTTATTTTTCTTGCAAATGTTTGGTCTGATGAAGAGTTGCTGAAAACAATTGTTTGCCATAAACTGACTTCTCAGAACTTACAATCTGTTTATGAGACTCACGCATGTCAGACCCAAGCCGCCGTTGTGGTGCATGTAGTGGAGACCAGGTCCTGAACAAACAGTATTTACTGTACATATTTTTTCGAAATCTTTTTTTATTAATAACTATTACTGTGTCGGTGAAAAGACATGGTGAACTCAGCACGGCACCCCTAACCGTTGACAGAAAATATCGGCTAGTTTATTTCACAGCCTTTTACTCAGATTGCTCAAATTACCCTTCAGTTTTAACGCCAGTCCATTTTTACATCATCAGTTTGCATTTATGGCAACGAAAATTAGCCAATCCAGTAGACTACAGAGATTCCATTTCAGCAATGGAGAAGCCTCTTGGTGCCGTTAGAACGCTGGCCTGGTCGCTTGACGGTTATTGTTTAGCAGTCGCCTGGCGTGCTTATGGGTTTGCCCTCTGGAGCGTCTTCGGGAACCTTCTATATACGACTCTGTTGGATCAGACTGAAGTCACCCGTCACCTCTGTTCTCTCAGTTTTGTAAGTATACCTTGCACACAGTTTTTACTTATTTGATTAGATGATAACCCCTCGACTACAGAAGTTGTTTCGTACTATCTATTCTTCTGCTCCTCCCTCTATCTATCTCCTTTTGTCTAGCTCCACATTCCCCCCCGTGACCTAATAATAATAGCAACCTAAAACAAAAGGTTTTGGGCGGTCGAGTATTTTTTCCTCTTTGAATCCTCTCTTATGCCGTTTCCTCTGACCACAAGTCTTGGTAAAATGCATGTGCATGTGGCTACAGTCAGATCGTTCTGTTCTGCATTTAGCAGAATGTTTTTTTGAGCCAGCGCATTTTAGTCTTTGAAAGTACCACGTTTTCAACTGGCGGACCATGCCTCGCCCTTGAGGGAAGATTTATCAATGATCGTAGCTCTCTAAATCAGCGCGGCCGTTGCGGTGAGAAACATTGTTCTACTTGTTCAAACTAAACTTAGAGATTATACTGTAACGCCCGAGCGCCCTGTTGTCCTTTGGTAGCGTATCTTCTTCCTGATTATGGCCGGTACTTAGTCGTTCGTCTACGTCCGTTGTATTCTGGCTGTGTCCACGCACTGTAATTCCACTAGAATGCTCGATCACAGGAACAGTCACTCATCGAGATGATAAGCCGAGGCCAAGTGTTAACACACACATATTTATTACTAGTACAGTAGAATAATAACGATAATAAACTGTCATACAGGCGAACACGCAACCGAACAAGATAATCTGGGGAAGGTGGAGCTGGAAACTACCGCCGGGGAAGGGAAACACTCCGCGGGACCCTCGCAGGAAGGGCAACTGTTATTCACAACTGTCTACTAGGGAGGGTGGGGCTGGAGACCACCACCAGGGAAGGGAAACAACCAATACCCCACTTTACCTGCGAGGTCACACCACCTACAACATCCTGTACTAGAGCCAAAGTCACCGCACCGACGTAATTTAGGCAAGGATCAATCTTATTGTTCTCTGGATACTACAATACTATATCGAATAGCTTTCAGGATAAGACACAAGAATCAGAAGCCCCTCTCAAAAATGCAAGCATCCTTGGGCTAACATCCAGTATACGTACATATTCCCGTGTTCTAACGTCAACTTTAACCCTAACGCAAGCCTTCACCTTAAGCTTAATAGCAATCATAGCCTTAACCCCAGTCCAATCATTGCCTTGTCACAACCCTAACCTCAACTCCAATCTACCTTGAATTTAACTCAAGGTCACCTCTATTATGGGAGTTACTATTCCAGTTCCCTACCGTCTTCGGTGTACAGAAGGAGCACACCCATTTAGCAGTGATTGTTAGGGGCCATTAGCATAAACGGCAATGCTTTTTAATGCTTTGGGCCCTTGAGCCGTCTAAACCAATGTTGCTACTGGCTCATACAAGTACAGATAGGTAAGTCAAGCTCTGCTTTCTCAAACAATTGCAGATCGGATAGAATTTGATTGCAAAAAGTGCGGATGTGATGCAGGGAACATTTCACCATATTATCGCTCACCGTCAGTGGAAAGTATGAACTTCCTCATATTTGGCTAAGACTGCCAAATATGGCAAAACCATTAGTTATACCCAGTCTCTTTTTCGATTTAGCTCCGCACCTTACGGTTCTAGTCGTCCTGCTATGTGATCTGTTTAGCCTCACTATTGCGTACCAAATTAGGACATGATAATAATCTTGTTTACTACGAATATGGACGCTGCCAATACAAGCAAACATGCAAGTCCTAGGGAGTAAGTGAGAAGAAGGCAACTCGATAAAATCGTTTTCTTTTCAATATATACGATCTAGGTCGACCAATATGAAAAGTTCTAAAGTGAGCTGCTCATAACTGCGCCCATTGCCATAGTCCAAATATTGTTGCAAATAATACGCTTCGGCCCTAAAACTCTTGAAAGCGGTGTCATGCTAATGTAGATCCCCAAAAAGAAGTTTAATACAGATAAAGCTTATTAATTTTAAATACTTAGTTCTTGTAAGGTATCCCAGCTTACGCTAGAATCAACCTCCAGCAACAGATCCCATAAGCTGAACAGGTTGGTCTACCGTTTTTACGTGAAGAAGTGTCCAAGATACTTCGTAACATAGCGATATTGAGGGACAGAAAGACCCTAACTGCTAAACCTCTTATGATCTAACCTGATACACAGTAACAACACGAACCATATGCGTGTTTAACTGATATCCCAAACCACCACTAGCAGAACAGAGATACACAATCGGCCACAAAAACATGTAATAACACCTGAAAACGGTATTTATAGCACCCCTTCAAGCTGCCTACTATTCTCACCAATCCGCTTCAAGAAGAAAAGAGCGACTTCTCCCAGACATGGACAAATCATGTTCCAATAATTAATTATTTTACCTCACCATCCTTTATGCGTTTTTACCGCATGCGTATGGATGGTCTCACTGAAAAATGGTTCGTTTATAGTAGACATGGCGGCAGCCTCGTTAGCCTGTGTGACTGCAATCATTTCCCTCGGTGAGTACGGTAGTTTGATAAAGATAAAAGGCTTAACAGTGAATTAGTTGACTCGTGTCTGAGCATGGTTGATAGGATAGAAAGACACCGGAAAGTTTTATCAATAAAGACAACGTAGGCTGAAATGACAATTTCTGGCACTGCATACTTTATTGTATAATGATATGGGTAATTTCCATCACATAGCACCATTGAAGGAAGCCGAAACTGCCATTTCACATTCCGAACATCGCTAGTAGAAGTGAAAAGACGAATCTCAAGGAGATCCAAGCTTTAAGCGCCTGTTTAGTTGGTTTAAACAGTAGTGTTCTATGATGTCCCCCGTTTCAGACTGCTGGCTCCGATCACGACTTTTCCATCACACGGGAACCTGGGCTCTGTTTGTCTTGCGGTCTAAGTGTGATGCCTACGGATGATCGCATATCGGCGAGAAATCAAAAATAGAACACTTCAAAAGGTGGAGGACTAGAATGACCGAAAACGACCCCGTTTTCAGTTTTTAATATTTTCTGTGTTTAAAAGATTGGCAGTACTGATTGGAGCGCATATAGTGTGCTCTTCCATTTCACGTGTGTTTATATACAATTTTTTGGTTGCGTTATGAAAAGTCGCAATTAACAGAATTTGATCTTGCGACCAGACTTACTGTCGCATGTCCACGTACCGGCTCTTTTCGTTTTACCAAACAAAAGCCGTCATCTTGAGCAAGACCGAGAATTCGGCCACTAGTCATGATTGTTAATCAATTAAAAAACAGGATTTAATTGAACTAAAACTTTCGCTACAGCTTATGAACTGTTACCTTTGACAGTGGACCGGTTATGTGTCAATTTCACCGTTGCCGTAGCCAAAGCCACCAATAACTCATAATCATCACGATTTCTTTATTATATTTACGCAGTCTATATATATTTTATTAAGGTAGTTGAAGGTTCGCAGAAGATAGTGAATGTCAGCTTGGGAGGTTGGGACGCAAAAATCATATTTCCACACCCTCAGCTAGTTGTAAATTACTTGCTTCCTTATTTTCAGTGTTGGACTCTTAAGGGCTTTCGATTATGGACCGTAGCATACTTTCTGGACGATTCTGACCGACAGGCAAGAAGGGCTAATTTAGTGGAGTTCCGTGATCGACTTCTGAACAATTGCAATCAATTACCCTCGACTCGGCGCCAGATTGCAAACAATTTGTCCAGGATGAAGGCTGAGCTGGATGCCGATTCACGAGTTGGAGACCGCCAATTGGGTTACAGTGACGATGCTGGTAGTGACTGGGAAAGCAGCAACGGTGTTTTCCTGATGATCTTCAACTTAGCAAAGTCTGCTCTCGTTTTGAATCCCACCGCTGTACGTTTGTCCCACATTTGGGTTACTTAGCTTTCATGTATTGTTTCTTCACTTTACCCCTGCTTCTGTCTGATTTGTACGGGTCTTCAAAAATCACGATATTACACACCGTTTTCACACTCTCTGTCCTATCCTGGGGCAATAGATGGAGGGGACGCCGTGTCCGGAAGACTAGGCATAATCTTTAGCGCTGACTTAAGTCAGCGTGGTAAGTGCATGTGACAACTGCGGTCACTGTAATTTACCCATTTGACTTTTATTATGCCTGTAAATGTGTGAGTTAATATGCGAGCTCAATGAGCTAAGTCTGCAAGCCTGCTTATAGAGGGCGATCACCACAACCTATGTAACAGAAACATCGCATGGGTCGCGAGGGCTTTGGTTGTTGAAGGTAGATCAGAAGACATGGTTTAAGGTCTACATTAGTAAGCAGGCCCATGCGAGGGGAGCCGGAATCCGAGTCTCTGTCTCTTTATCTTGTCTCAGGAAATCCTGGCCAAGTGTAGACTCTGACCAGGTGGTATGCGATAGGATATAGTAGGGCACGGGCCTATTCCCTGAGGGCTAGGATCCCTGCCGCTCTTGTTTTAAAATTCTGTCAAAATGTTTTTTTGTCGGTGAAGGAGCATGGCGGTGCGTTAAGCTATGGGTTTTCGGTGTGCCAGCCACCTGTCTTTTCCCCTTTCTCCCGTCTTCTTGCTTCTGTAATGATAATTAAACCAAGGCAAAGAGGAGGGGGGGGGGGGGAGTGCGTTAGACACAGCGATGCGTTAGCAGCATCTAATCCACGCGCTGTCTGCCGTGAACACGATGGACATCGTCAAAATTAACGGTCGAACTTTGAGAATGCATTTTTAGTGCCTTTACGAATCCAATGTCTACATGAATGTCTTAATAGCTTCCGGCGTTAATTGTTATCGGCTTGTCGTTTTCCCGATCATTTTAGGACAATCATCTGCACACTCTCCTATGCACCCCGGATTCCATACTGTTGTGTGTTCGACGTTTCTTGCACTGCTGTCGGAATCTGTTCAAGTTTCCAGTCCCCCACTCCTACGTTCGGCAAAATTTTCCCATGAGGGTGAGCCTTTGTCCACTCTCGATACAACTTCGCCTTCAATGCCCAACATTTTTTGAATGACTTTATAATATACCTAGTCGTTTGTTTCGAGCTAGTCTGCACACATACCTAAGTTCGCACCTTTATCAGTTCCCCTGTTTTTTACCTAGAGGAACTTGAATCCAGACTGATAATATCCTCCCCAAAAGATAGTTATAAAATAGTGGAAGGCCCGCATTGTTCACCGGAAAACCTTTTCCTATATGCAGTGCATCTTATTTTCGTGGCATCGAGGTGCTACTTAAATTCAAACAAGCCTTACGCACACAGCTATTTCATAAGGATTTTGTCCCTGGCTCCCATAAAAGTCGGCTGGTAGCAAGCTACGTGTGCACTTGACGTCTACTATCACCACGCCCGCCTTTGTCTTTAGTTGTCCGTTAAACTTGTTATAGTTTTATGTGGACTGCCAAGCATAGGTTGGTATAGAATTAGAACACATCGAGAAACTCACACTAAGAGGAAAGCATTTGTTACAGGGCAGAGTGGGTCCATCTTATTTCCTGCTCCAACCAAACTGTCCTGGGGTTGGGGGAGGGGATTGTTGACCATATTGCAAAATGTGACCAATGGGCAAGTGTGCAAAAATCTGCATGGCAATGATACTTGGTGAACATCATCCCTATATGACGTATTTGCTGAATTTGCATAGAAATAACGACTCATTAGCAGACTCGTAGGACATAACATGCTCATTCCTCTTGCCCATCAGTCCCAAAATAGGGTCCGCCTGCGTGGACGCATACCCGCACAATCAAGGTCTTTGCCGTTAATCCTTCTACATCATTCTTAATGGTTTGAAGTTCTACGGTCAAAGTTGGATTGAGTTAACAATAAAATATGCAGGACTTGATTAAGAGTGTTCTCATGCGAAGACCTCGTAAGATGTTATCTGTTTCCTTGAGCTCTTAGATTTCGCTCAACACTCTTCATTCGCAGATCGAACTTTACGTATTCACTTTCAACTGCGATCACTTTAATTCAACATGCGTGAAAATTAAGGATATCCTAAGCTCCGTTGCCCCCGCTGAAGGCCGCATGTGCTAGCGTGCTGGTTGTTCGATTCCTCGTATGGCTGCTACGCATTGTTCGTATCAATAGGAAGGCAGGCATCCCAAGAAATGTACTCTGAAGGCAAGACGTTCTTTGGGAAACAAGGCAAGTTTATTCAGTAAAATTTCGACCTTGGATCCCCAGGTCATCCTCAGGCATGAGAAAAGGCTCAATGAACAATTAAAATTCCAAACGGGCTGAAAGAATCAACAGTCATTTTGTGTGGGCGCTAATTGGTGGTTACCACTTGCGTCAGTCTGTATCGATCGGTTCTCGTCTCTTCCATCTTTCTGTGAGCCGTTTGTCCATGCATTCCAACTCGATATTTCGGTTGACGAATGAATCACCAAAGTGCATGGCCTCAATAAATTATCAGCTTTTTTGCGTTATTTGTCCCATGCGAAGGTGGTTATGCATAACCTTGACACAGGGCGCATCTTCGCATGGAGCAAAACACGCATCGTCGGAGTTTGCACCACCAACAGTCAGGGCTAAACTCAAATCCATACTTCCGTATGTTTATCGACTGTTTACCATTTTTAGAGGAAGTTCCAGTCCACAATTTTGACCAGACCAACCGTCAGCTTATCCACATTTGATGAAGGAGCAAATATGAAGCAGCGGAAAGGTCGTGCACCGATCGTTTTCGGGAAAATGCTCATCCCATTGCAGCTTGAAAGGCAATTTAGAACCCACAGCGCAAGGGTCCAGCGTTTGACTTGATGTCCAGCTACGAAATAATCTGGCATTGAATCCCAGATTATCAAAACTTATTTTTTGAGTGTGGCTGACTGACAAAGCCTATTGATCCAGAAGTAGTTGCCTCCCCTTCTACTGCTCATGTCCGTACTCCTACCTCAAGCTATCTTGCAAATTGAATAAGTCACTTCTAACCCGCAATAAGTCGTTCCCAGATGATCCGTCATTTTTTAGAGATGCGATAGTCAATAATTAAGGGTACTCTGCAACTTTACGAAGTTGCATCACTCCGCTTGTCTGGTACCGAGGCTGAAAGTATCGTTCAGAATTTTTACAAAAAACACCTAACGAACCACTTCTTTCCTATCATTCATTCAATCTTTAACTCCACTGCTATAATTTTTACGTTTCCTCTCACTATTGACTCCTGTACAGTTTGCGTCGCTCAACACCGCTGGGACACGTCTGGCTGTCTCGGGTTGTCGTGGTTTCGCTGTTTGTTACCTCTCAACTCTCTCCTGGCGTCTCTTTGGCAACGTGTCTCAGGTCAGTTTTACGCCATGCTCTGCCCCTATACACCCTTTCACTACCCCGAGGTATAAATCTCAACATTGTCCTATTAGAGGACAAACAAAGAGCTGTGTTTTGTTTTTCCCAAATGAAGACCATTTCAGCGGTCTGCTCAAATGAAAACATTTAGCAAGAAACTAGATTCACTGTCGGTTGCCTTATCGGTACTTCAAATATTGTACAATTATACTCACCTAATTTTATATTGCGAGTTGCTTTTTGAATTCAGTACCACTCTAATCGTCCTATCCTTTAAAGCGTGCCTTGAATCTGCTACGATAATCAGGGTTGTGCAATTTTGCTTCCGGTTATAAAATTTGCGCCACACAGTCTGAACACAGTCTTCGGTAAAGATAAGTGGTGTTAACCCCGCTCCTGAATTTAATACACATTACTTACTACCAACTTTTTTTTTCAGACCCTCTCTAGTCTATTTTCTAATAGTTACAGGCCACCCGTTATGATTTACATAGCAAATTGGCAATAGAAGCGACAGGTGCGTTCCGGGGAAGCTGCTCATATCTGGAAGATGTGATCGCTGGGGCCAGAGGCTTATTTGTCTGACTTTTCGGATTCTTCTTAAACCCTTCTTAGGAGGTAACTGTATAATAGGGTGATACATGCACAGATTACGTATTTATAGTAAGTAGTGGCCACGCGTGTTGAGTGTTGGTCGCGCCAGCCGCTTGCGCCCTCCTACATCTCCGGCCTTCTTGACTCCGTCTTGACAACCGGGTCCCGGTGTGGGAGTGGTCAGAGAGTGAAGTAGATTCTCCGAGAGTCTCCTTCGCTGTTTACCTCGTGGAAGTCACCGCGTTGCTTCAACTCGTTGAAGGTCGTACTGGATATCGTCGAAATCGACGGTCGAAACGTCGGCCACGCGACCGCATGCGCATTATAATTATTAGCTCCTTACTAAAAGGCTTTCTTGGGATTCAATCGAATCAGTAGCTCGAAATAACGGGACCAAATATATGCTTATATAACAAGTCCAATTTTAATCACGACTTTGCATGAAGTCCTTGCCGCTTTGTATGCCATGTGACTCTTGTCGCAATATCCACCTCTCACTCCTTCACTCTCGTTCCTCTTATAAACGCAGGTACTGTCTTCATAATCGTAGAGATTTTTAGTCGAATATTTTCGAATATTTCAAATTTTCTAAGAATCCTTCTTCGACGTTGGCGATCCCGGCACACGTATTCACTTGTGTGCACCATCAGGCCTTACTGTCTTGTTAAGCATCCGTAGCTGCAAGTTATGACAGTCGGCAGCAGCCCTTTGGTCTGGCAATACTGAATTACGTTTTCTGAGTTGATGACTTGCGTTAGTTTATTTCATTTTCGTGGGATATCAGTTTGGAATCGTATGTTTTTTTTCCTGCTACCTGTTATCTATGGTCCACAGTTTAACAGAAAACTATAATTATTTCTTATTTTTCTGCATAGGCATTTCTTTCTTCTACACAGAATTCATTGATATGGTTTAACTTTCTTAAATTTGCACAAGTTATTTATTGTGGTGAAACAGACGCGCATTCGTATTTACGTTCCTTGTTCACTTGGATGCATTTAAATGGCTTCAATAATATTCCTTTGTATTACGTCACCTCGCACGAAATTTCCAGAACCATATCTCCTATTGGTTGATTACTCCTTTCTCTCCTGACCTCATGCATATTGGCTAGTGGTGGTTTAATTTGATACAGTTTATTTTTTGATAGTTGCCTTCTGCTTACTTTTAATTTATGCATTCTCTTCTGTTGCGCACGCGAAGAATTTCAGCGGAAGTCTGATTGTCTTTTGCTTTAGCATATACATTTTTTTGTTTCTCCACAATGATGTTCCACTCATAAAACAACTATTACCACTTTTACCCTATTACACGATTCACAAGTTACCGATGGAGTTACATAATCTTTCCTTGTCCGTTTTTCTTTATTGTTCCTGGTCAGTACGTGTCAGTGAAAGGATTACTTTATCTAATTGAACGCTTGTATTTTTTTGTTCTCTAGGAGCAAGCCTTCGAGGTGCATGCTGGACTGGCGTGGTGGAGGCAGTTTGTTGTTTTTTCAGCCTTCAATCATCGCAACGGGCGATGCGAGGTATTGCAGAGCGCCCCCCGGACGCATACACCTTAACTACCCCTGTCCTGATTTAAGCCCATTAATAGACTGCTGGCCTCCTTTTCTGTTTTTTTAGCTTCGAACTTACCCAAGCACTGAAAAATTGGATGATACTTTTGCCTCTTTATTTCTCCTGGATGCTGCTATCAGACCACTGACACTGGACGTTGTATGCAACCAGCTGCTAGTCTTTTCCACTGATGGACACTTTAGGACCTTTTTCCTATCGTTTGCTGCTACGAAGACTTCTGGTAACTTTGACGATTATCATCTCCCAACAGATTTACATCTTTAGTTCTTTTTAGTCCTGGTCTCGCAGTGAACTTGAGCACGTTCCTGCCACATCCTGCTTGCCTGACTCGTATCTGTCCATTATCAACCACTCAGCCAAATGTCCCTCACACACCTGGTGAGCAGGCACCCTAAATAGTGTTATCTTAACCAACGAATGTGTTGTATTTAGCTAACGATTGCATTTTTTTTCAGTTCCTGCCACCGGAACACCAGCCTCGGACTCTGAACTAAATACTTCTATTCTTTTCCTCTATGCGGGCAACCTTTTACTCTTCTCGACTGCCGCACTTTCGTCCATTAGTGCGGATGAACAGACCTACTTTTCTGACTTCCTAACCGGATTTACCAAACAAGAGTCCACTGTCCAGAAATATGTAAGTTTAACCTCGCTCACTGACTGCAGTTCGCTTCGGAGTAAATCTTCTCTCTTGCCAAACTTTCAAATGCCTCATAAAAATTCAGTAATCCTATCAAAAAAGCAATTTTGTCCGTGTTTGGGGTACGCATATGTTTTTAAGGTTAAGTTAGTCATTTTTCTAAACAACATGATGGCTGTTACCTGGGGTCTCTGACCATTTTCGAGGATTCTTATACTCGTTGATGAACGTTCACCGACCACTAGCGGAACACACTTGTCCCGCTCTGCCTTGGGTCTCATTTCTCGGGCCCTGATAGCAGCTGTTGCTGTTGTTGTTGTTGTTGCAGGATCAGTTGCAAGGAAAGTGGCTTTAGAACCACGACTTCCGGATCTTCTTCAGATACCGGACTGTGGCAGAGGGTCTTCGGTGGGTTAGGTCAATCGGTGCTCTCAGTCTGTAGTCGACACCAAACTCCTGGTCTCTGGCGACCAAATCGGCTGCGCATTCCATCAGGTGTCCGTTGGTCTCTTCCTCTCCACAGGCTGCACACGTAGAGTCATCAGTCAGATTATACCGCTTCCTGATATGATTCAGCTTTGGGCAATGTTCGGTCCTAAATCTCACTAGGGTCGTTCTATCTAGCCGAGTCATTTTCTTTTCTTCATCCCAGTTGATGGGGGCCGTATACTTTCTTCGGCCGTGTTCACGTGTCATTGGTGGCCTGGGGGTCATTCACCTGACTGGTTTCATCGTTGCCGCAAAGGATGTCGGTCTACCGTCCGGTTCAGTCTTGGCCCCTGATGCTTAAGCGTCTGCTTGTTCTTTCCCGGGGATACCCACGTGACTGGGAATCCACGCAATTTTTTACGCTCCTTCCTGTTCTGGCTCTCTCCAGAACATTCATCACTTGTTGTACCAACGGTTTCTTAAGATCGTCTCCTGTCCCGAAGTTCTGTAGGGCATCTACAGCGGATTTACTATCAGTAAGGATTCTAGCAGAACTCCGATCCTCAGGTGGGTGCTCTAGCCATTCCGCCGCCGTCAGTAGGGCTAGCATCTCAACATCAAAGGATGAGCTGTAGTATGCGTCCCTTCTCCTGCACGTTGCAATTTTTGAGTAGTTATTCCAGCTTCCTTATGTCACCACGACTCCCGCACCTCCCTGTCTGCATCCATATATCGCCGACCCGTCGGTATAAATAGTCAGGGACGTTTCCGGTAGGGAGTTGAGCGCATCCTCCATTCGTTGCCGGTTTTCTCCCATCTCTGCTTTACTGTATATATCTTAAAAATTCCTTAGAATAGTGATGTTGGGACCACGCCATGGGGCTAGAGTGTTAACAGCGAAAAGCTCTCTAGGCATCTCAGAATCCTCTCCCATGGTTTGATGCAGGCATCTGCGCGCATTCTCCCTCCAGGTTGAAGACCGCTTTAGCCCGGTTGGATGTTGCTTTTCGGCCATCTGTAGTGGCTAGTAGTCCAGGCAGATAGTATTGCCAGGGGTATGGCCATTTCTGGCTTATTAGCCGTCGTCGGTCAGTCATACCCCACCCCAAGTGGTGCACCCCCCGAGGCTCAATGGATAGAGCATAAGACTTGGATAAAAGATGTCGCGAGTTCGAGTCTCGGATGGTGCACCACTTGGAGTTTGGTATGAGTAGTTGACGTCAGCTATTAAGCCAGAAATGGCCATACCCCTGTCTTTGCTGGCAATAGTATTTGCCTGGACTCTTATACTGCTGATCTAGTTTAATGATGTCACACCAGCCTGTCAATCCGACCCTCCACCGTGTGCCCCACGGCGTGGTTGGTGCAGGACAGCGACTTGCGCGTAAGTTGGTTTATTCATTTGACCCAGTTGTAAAAAACTCGGCGGCTTCAGTGGGATTCGAATCCATGCCACCAAGGGTTACGAGGCAGGCAGTTTGGTCTATGCCGACACAGTCATTAAGTTACTGAGAGCCATCAGATTATCCGCTCACAATACAGTCTCGGGGAGGGTGTTAAGGTCTTCGTGTAACTTGTTCTTCATCTCTTAATTACTTGATTACCGGCCTGCGGGCCCTGGCTTCCTGAACTTTCATCACGCGTGGTGGAATTGGACGTGATGATTGCTGGTCCATCTGGTTCCCCGGTGTTGGCCTAGGACAGCGCGGTGGCCTCTGCGTTCCCAAAGCGGCAACTTTCTTTGGCCAAATTAATCCCCAGTACCGAATATGGATTGGGCAAGTGGTTGAACTTATTTATAGCCTGGAGGCCCGTGAGTCATCGTATTCAGACGCCAACTCTGTCGACAGGCATATTTCCTTATAAAGTCCTGTTTGATTGCATAAATGAAAACCAGAATGGAATATTCACTTCGAACTTAAGAAGCATAAGCAAAGGCAGCCCTGCAAAGAACCCACTGGAAGATGAAACGGGCTTAAAAGCACCCTCCACCAAGATGAAATTGCGCAAAATCAACGGCCGCCAAACTCTACAAACGTCATACGAAGACAGAGGCAGCGAAGCAGGAAAGAAATCGACCAATTCAAGGCCGACAAATTCGGCCAGTCATTGAAACCTCTGATCGATATTCACGGTACAGGGGTCGCCGGCTATAAAGCCCACCTCGGGCCCAGACCAAATTGGGCTTAATAAGCGGCGGGCTTATTAACCGTGGGCTTAATAGCCGGCGGCTACTGTCGATACTTTGAGAATGGAGTGCCGTCGAGCTCTCTGAAAAGTTAGTAAGCACTCGACGCTCTTCCGGTTAGCAAATCAACGTTAACAGACTTTCTCTTGATCTCAGAAACTGATTGAGAGGAAATAAGGACTTGATATTTATCCTATTGATATTATTTAAACTGTCTTATTCGAGAAATTATTTTGTGTAGACCCATCTCTCAGCGGTAAATTCATCAAACCGGCAAGTCAGCTTAAATGCCAATTCCCTTTCCGTAATTACCATTGTGACATTATCTGCATACTTAAACGTTTTTAAAACCCTCCGGACTCTTAACCCTTTTGTCTTACCACCTAACAGTAATAAATTGCTGTGCTCTGGTGATTGCTAAACCGCGTAGTAATTTTGCCACCCTTTTCTGATCTCGTTTAGCGTGAATCCTTTTCGCCGACGCTTATTGCATCCAATGTGGAGGTTTTATGGACCGGAATCACTAACGCGACGTCCGGCTCTCTCTCATTTGCCGAAACGTCAGGTGTCACAGTTAATGCCATGGACGAGAATGCAGAGGAAGAGGATAGAGTATTTGTTGCAAAGCGAAATAGCTTTGCTTCGGAACCCATCCACCTACCGCCCATTCCCCTATTGAGCGACTCTGTGTGGGTGCATTGTGGACTCCAGGGTTTAAAAATTTGGTTTCCTGTCAGCTCCCTCTCGGAAGGAGGCGCGAGAACAGCATCCATTTTACCCGACTCTCTATCTCCGGGACTGCTGAACAACAGAGTTACCTCGTTTTTCCAGAGTGGTCCAACTGTGAATTCCCGCGGAAGTCTTTTTTCGAAGGGAGCTCGTCGAGTGATGCTATCAGTACAACTGGAAGATCTTGTTTATCCTCTTAGTAAGACACCTTTTGTTGTACTTTAGCTGGGCTCCGTGAAGGGGATGTTTAGGCGATATTTATAATCGATATTGTCCGCGTAAACATAGATGTATTCCTTATTTTAATCTGTTTTTGCACTTGTTACATTTAGAACTATTAAGCAATCCTCCGCAAGTAATCGTTGTTGCTATAGCTGCGTGAGTGCGTACGACAGTACTTTGTGCTTCGCATTTTTTTATGTTCTTACACGTTTGTTGATATCGTCGGGCTGGTTTGTTTGACCTGGTCTCTTAGCACCACGAGTCACTGAAAGCTAACTATGGGGCGGCAGTGTCAAGGGAGGCCATTTAATAGATGTTGTTGCTCGTCATGTCATGTAACTGTAACCGAGCAGTGCGTATGCCATACTTTAATTTTCAATGCTCTGGTTGTACTGATTATTCGAAAAACCGCAACATTCCCTCGTTTGGTAACTAGCTTGTACCGTAGGTCGTCGCACTAGCCGCCAGACGTTGTATCGAGCGTCAGATGTAATGCATCAATAAAACCTACACGACTGTGCTAAGCAGGGACAGAATATCGGCGAAACACATGTGTCTGGGCTTTTAGCTGGTACCTGTGCTGCCAGTCTGTTATATCACACATCACTATTATCTACAGCTCTGTCTGTCCGTGGTGTTCGTCTGTCGGACTTTACAGTATCAAGTCATCGTTTTCTAACAGACACCAGTGAAGCAGCAGGCCCGGAAATCCTCCAAGTTTCATTTATCCTTTATCAGAGAAATTAACTTTGCATGCTTTCGTGATTTTTTGGTTACTTAAGACGTTAAACTGGAGCTGCTGATAGTTTGCTGATTTGTATGTAGTTTACGTACTTGGCATTGTCATCAGTGCCTTTTACTTTCACAAATTGTATGTGAAGCTAACGCAAATGTGAAAATACAGGAATTCTCCTTATGCATGACTAAGACGACATCTAAAGTAGTAAGATATCTGCATTTCTGAGTTATAAGTTCACTTAACAGATATTTGTTACGGTTTTCTATTTAAGCCGTCCTTTTGGACAAAGCCGCCGTTATCACCACCCACAGTGGTTACTTGCGCATCGATAGGTCTTACTACAAGACCCTGGATGACCGTCGTTTTCATCTGCCCTGGTTCAGTATCCGGGTCAAGGTCAGCTTTCGTCTCACGAATGCCTTTTAATTTCTTCGCCAAGTAGAGGTTTCTGACCGTTTGTCTGCTTTTTTATTTTATTTTAGACCAACCTATTCCTGCCTCATCTCTTGAAGGACCTGCTTAGTAAAAAGTAATTGCGAGATTTCTTGCCTGTTTATCCATTTCTGATATTCGTTAGTCTTGGAGTTTATTACCTGTTTATGTTCAGTCGAACGTACTCCAGATTAGAGCACGTTCCTTTCTCTTAAGCTCATTTAACAGCTGACAGCTCTTCTTGTGTGTAGAGAAGAAGATGTGTTTACTCCCTACAAAATGTCAGGGTAGGTTGCGGGCAATTTCTAAATCCAATACCCCTGGACCGTATGATGCGTACGATGCTTGAACCACTGAACCTCGGAATTCTCATCGGGTTCTCATTTTAGATCTGTCTTACCTATGCTTGAAAACTCTGCAAATTAATCGGCAGGCTGTTTACTGTACTGGACACATTGACGTAACTTTCACTCTACACTTATGAAATCTGCCCTTCAATCCCAACTGAACAGTTTTACTGGACAACTTTCAACTTTCGTATTGGTGGCAAGGGTCATGAAGCTTGTTTGCTTTGGAAAGCCAATGAACCTGCACAGATCCGTTTTTGATGTGTTAAATACCCCAATTGCAATGACCTAGGATTACAGGTGTCGGAGCACTAAATACATTCAGTTTGGTGAAGAACTTATGGCACATATAGTAGGCCCCGGTGGTAGAACGTCTTCTCTAGGTCTCGGCTTATGTTCGGCTGAACGAAAGCAGATTAAACCCGAGACATTTCTGTATAAATCTCCCCCCCCCTCACATTTTCTGTCGTCCACCCTCTGCTGTCATCGACTGGCCCTGTTCGACCTGTCAAGTGGTTGTCTGTTCGTGACCTTTTTCACCCATACGGAACTTGGTTGCTTTCTAAATCCAATATATCAGTATGCTGCTCCGACTCCCTGACCGGGGACAGTTGGGTACCAGTGAAAGGCCATGCAAGGCAACCACTACCTATGCGAGGCAAACGGAGCGAAACGCCATGCCTATGCACTCTATCCCGCACATATATGGACAAGAACAAAGGAGACTGCACTGGCCATTTTTGGTTTATTAGTCGTCTTCAACAAGTCATACCCAACCCTTGGGGTTGCAGCACCTGAGGCTCGAGCTCGCTCCAACCATATATGTATGTATACATGTCGGGGACCAACACAGGATACGAATTTTGAAATGGCTGTCTCTGCCTTATTAGCTGTCCTTAACTAGCCTCACATTAGCCATTCAATCTCCCCTCTTAGGATCTGTATCACGAGTTGCGATACTTCCTGTCGTTTTATCCTTTCTACCTTTTAGTCTTTCAAATATTGCGCTGGATCTGGCAAAATCTTATCAGTCACTGCCCTATTTCCAACATATTCTTGAACTCCTGCTCCATGAAGTACTAGAGGAGGAAGCTACCTCAAAGTTCCCCATCCCGGGTTCGTTTATCTTGCTCAGACTATTGGTTTGTTGTAAGATTACACATACAGTCAATTGCCCATCTTATGAAATCTCCTGAACTTAACACGATAGCTCCTGTTGCGCAAAAATCTGCCTACGCTTCGCCCGCCAGTTTTGCAACGGTAAACGAACAATTGTTTTTTAAAAAAGGCATATTGCAGTTAGAAATAAATATTGCCTTATTTAGAAGTACCGACCTTTTTAGAAAAGCGGAAGATTCCGGAAGTGTGAGAAATCAGAGTAACTAAGTTACATTAAATTTTAAGTGTTGATAAATCAATGTCAGAAAACACGTGAATAAAGCAGCATAAGTATAACTACGTTTGAAATTTTAGATAGTATTGTCGGATGTAATTGTTAACACACCCTTTTGTGTACATGGAAACAAAAATTTCCTTTTTTCAAATTTCTTTGTATTTATTTAAATTGTTTGATTGCGACGTATTTCAAATTGGCCTTGAAATACTGGTGAACACTGCGAGTTTGTTTTTTCAGTCGAGAAATGGCAAATCTGTTCTGTTTATCGAAACCTTCAAAATAAGATGTCTTAATAACATTTACCGAAATAGTGAGTTTTGGCTGTTTGAGTCACGTTTGTAATCGCACTCATACATGTCAAATCATTACTGAGAAAAATGAACGTCCACAACAATGTCCTCATGTGATTGATAAAAGCCGCGATAGGCTCTTCCTGAAATCCTTCAAACACCCTCAGCAGCAAGCCATCCCACCTCGCATATACCCCCCCCCCCCCTCCCCCCACGAGCCACAGTTTTTCTCCTTAACATCCCTCGAATGACATTCAAACCTCTAGAATGTCCGAACAATGCCTGAAGAGTTTTTTCCACTTTTTGCTCGTTTTACTCAATTCCGTTAAACGGCATTGCCACTGCTTTGAAATATTCTGCTGAACCAATGCATTTCATAGCTGCTCTGTAGCAATAGTGATTTCGAAGACATTTACCTATATTTCGCGTAATAAACCTGACCTGAGATCAATTATAAGCCGTTCTATTAAAGAGGCCGAGTATCTACGCACCTTACCTTCTTCAAACTTTAAGTCTGCTTAAATATGGGAAAGTTTCATCGGTTTTTGAATTGTCTGAAAGCTAGGAATAAACATTCTTCTAAACATGAAAGAACCCAGTTTTTATGCAGTTTTAGGCTTATTTGTTTACTTCTATGTCCTGTACTATGCTCTTCAATGCACAAAAGAGTGGCAGAATATATACCACGATTGAACGAAAAAGGATAATCTTATGCCCGTTTCGCTTTAATTTTTTAAATTAATTTATTTTCTTCTATAGATGGAAAATGTTTGAAGATCATTCTAACTGCCTCCAGATGGGCGTTTAAACTCAGATTGGAACGCGTTTATTAAAGCGAAAGCCCCATCAGCCACTGGTATCACGCCCAGGCCATTGACTTGCTAGTTTCCCTTTAAATACTCACACAATTGCTTTCCTAGTCGAAACTGACAACCAAATTAACGCGCTTGTCCGTGAACATGGCTTCACTTAGTGTGTCTTCTTTCCATATGCTTTGCTAATGTTGGTGAAGCTTACGACGGCGCTCTCTTAATTACTTATCGATTTCATCTACGCCTATCTTACTGTTTTCCTAGACTGCGTTTGCTCCATTATCAGTTTCGATTCATCCACTCCATACAGACCCTCTACTGCCTCAGGTGTGTGCCTTCATAGAACAGTTCCAGCATT
Organism: Ligula intestinalis; assembly: GCA_036362985.1. NCBI lineage: Eukaryota > Metazoa > Platyhelminthes > Cestoda > Diphyllobothriidea > Diphyllobothriidae > Ligula > Ligula intestinalis. Next base: position 55,090,181 of record JAYGXS010000003.1, read on the forward strand.
TCCTTGACGTGATTATCCAATGTATCCGGAAGACAGAGGTCACCTGGTGGCGGCACCTATTTTGTGCCCTTGGACGTCGACCGAAAGACCTCTTTGAGGAAGCGCTTTCCACGGACCAGCTGAGCACCGCAGCCTCCTGCCTGGTGGTCTTACAGAACTCTGAGTCTTTGGTAGTCAGCAAACAGGTATTTGGTAGTCCTATGCTCTGGCGTTTGTTGTCCCAGTAAACCTCTAAGGACAGTTCTGCAATTTTATTCAAAGGTCACGTAGATAAACGGAAATAACATGACGCAGGACTGGGATTGGGCTTCCTACAGCACGCACTGTTTGCGTTTTAAAACTTGCGTGCGTCTTTTTACATAAGTGTTTAGTACTAGAATCTCTCTCCTTCGTTTAGTCCATTTTCGTCAGTTTTAAGACCACCTTTTTTTGCTTATTAAGAAAGGCGTTAATGCGACATTCGCTTAGTTATGAATCGGTGTTAAAAAATTAAAAATTAATTCACCTTCACTTTCAGTGTGCACTTTTGCTGATGACTAAAACGATAGAGCACAGTCAATGGCAGCTTGTCAATGAATTGATCCGGTTCCTCAGGGCAACCAGTGAGTTGTTTCATTAACTATGTAAAATTTCATTTTCCGGTTGTTTCTTTTCCCACTTGATCTTTGAGTAACTGAAAGGGCATTAATCCCCTATTGTAAAGAAGGGGTACCTTTGGGAAACTTCATATGTGTTCCCTGCTGCATTGACCAGAGAGTCGTCGGTAACGTCGGTAGTGCTTTTTGTAAGTACAACATTTATCCTATGGTTAGCGATTTCGGCACCTGAGCCCTCTAAATGAGAGGTGGCTATTGCTGATATGAGTATAGGTATTATACACAATGTGAAATGCATTGCTGGGACACGCGTTTCGTCTATTTTTTAATTCGGTGTTAGCTTTTTCAGCAATTGAAAAATGTTTAATCATTCTGTAGAAGTTGACAGGTTTTTGAAGAAGAACCGTTATGCTAAGTCGCTTGAGCTTTGCTGGCAATTGGGGGATAGCACTGCAACGCTTGCTTGGTGTTTGTCATTCCTGATTTTACGCCGGCATGACGTGACATGTTACGTCTGTCCAAATGCTTTTGAATCATAATAAGTCGACTGTCACCGTTCTCTACTATCAGAGGTTATTTGAGCAGACAATAGAAAAGGTCTATACGGTTTTTTTTACTATCGAGCTGATGTTTTTTCCTTAAACTTCCCTAGCCGAAACATGTATGCTCGCGCCCTTCTGTTTGAATGTCTTGCCTCAGGCTCTATTACCGACTTAAAATGTAGTTACGTTTCCCTTAAGGTCATTTGCACTGTACTGTTTAAATATTCTGAAGGTGATTCCAAGTGGAGTTGTCCCGAGCCCTCTCAAAAGTGTTGACCTATCTCATGAAGGGCGTTCGAGAACTTTCCGGCCTGGCGGTTGTTGATTGGCCATTTTGTGCATGAGAATCCATCGCGGGAAAATATTGCTATTCAATCCACCGTACGCGTGCTACACGCTGCAGTGCACACAAATTGGCTGTCTAAGTTGATAGGGATGTCGAATGGCCGCCTTAGAACGCTGCGCGACGGCTATCTGTGTTATCGCCTAGTCTTTGGCTCTGACTCTGTACATCTTCCGTCCGCCGTCGCACGTGCCAGTAAACGTGTATAAGTTATTTATAGATTGTCCACTAAAGTTCCATTTTGCTCTACCTTTTTGTATTCGAAATAATGCATGCTTTCGCATGTACCTAACCTAGGGGGGAAAGTTCATCTAAAGGCTGTCTAGTAAATTAAGGGCACTCAGGTTTGCGACACTCCTTCGATATTAATCCCCCATGCTGCGGATGTTCTCCGTTCAAGCATAATCTTCTGCCTACTACTGCTGCTGTGATTCTTGCTGAACCTCACAGATTTGAATGACCAATAGCATTGAATATGTGAGTTCCAGGAAGCAGTTCAGAAGAAGCAAATACGATTAATGGAACAAGCGTTTTATTTTCATGACGTTTTGGATTCTGTCGAGAATCTTTGATCATAGATAATGGTAGGGTAGTGTGAGCCATGCGCAGATAGGGGTGTAACATGCCCAGACCCTAAGCGGCGGCTACAGTAGCGAATAATTATAGTGCAAACGCGGATGAACCCTACGAACTATAAATACCATGCAATTTGTGCATGTTTTAACCCAAGCTGCGCATGGCGCAGACTATCCTACCATTAACTAGGATTTAGGGTTCTCGACAGAATCCCAAACTTCAGGAAAATAAAACTCGTGGTCCACTGATCGCTTCTTCTTCTGAGATTTGAATGAACTCGCTCGTTTAATGACCTAGCTTGATCGTTTCCGAGGAAATCGAACAGACGCCTATTCGAAGTTTTATTCTTTCTGAAACTTATGTACGATATTTTCCCTTTTCCCCAAGTCAGGTATGCCATCCAGATCACAACTAGTGGGCAGCCTAACAAAAGACCTGCCTGGTTCTGCACAAGGTGACAATTTGGTTGACCCTTTCAATGAAATTGATCTACTGGTGGAACGAGCTAGATGTACCCTCCTGAAGCGAGCACGCTGGAGGCTGCTGGAGGAGTTATTTGCCAATTTGTCGACGAGTCGTTTGAGACGAACCGACCCGGAGGACATTGACGCCTCGGGAGACTGCACCGTTTCGCAGTGGATTCTTCGAAATAGGTAACTGTGCCGCCTTGCCTTTTGTGGACCCGTTGATATACCACCTTCCAGTAAAACGTCTGGTGCGTCAACCTCTAAGGTCAATACGTCTTAAATTGTCATTGCGGTGTTCCTAGCCCTTGTTACTAACCCTTCAGCTTGTAAGTAGTTGGTCTTTTATAACCACTGTTCTGTATTTTCGGTGTATTTTGCCGCACATGAATTCACCCATGCAGTCTGAAATATCTAAAGCCTCTGAGGTAGCATATGGCGTGTGCAGAATCTGAGAACCTGGGTTGTTTTCGGAGCTTTTATGCATAGCACACTTGTAATCGCTCCGCTTTTTTGATTTTGACACTAACTTCTATTTCGGTTTTTCTTCTCGTATGTCCTTGTTTATCGGAAAATAACGACTGACCTGACTTCCTCCAAGAATATTTAATCTCGACCATAGGTACCGAAAAAATGTCCCTTCGAGTCGGCCATTCATAAAATGCGGCAGCAAACTTTCAACTGGTTTTAGATTTTGGGTTAGGTGGGTAACGAAAAACTATGCAGACCACTCTACTTTGATAAGGATAACAATTCACCAAAGTGTGAGCAGTGCGACTGAGTGTTTTCTATCTCCGACTCCATTAGAATTTAATTAGACGTTCTTCTCTCTATAGCTGCCATTTGTGAAGTCATACATCCATGTCTTGTCATAGTCCAAAAGTCGTTGGCAGAAAGATGAGGTCAATGTCCTAACAACCCGGGCCCTCCCGGCCTGGAGCTTTCTAACGGTCGACTGACGACGGAAAATAAGCCATTCGGATCTCCTGTTTTTTTTGTGTCGGTAACATTTCTTCACCATTTTATTGTTTGAGCAAGTTATTTGGACTTATACCCACGACCTCTTTCTTCCTAACTTAAGGGAGCACATACCGGACGTGGACAATTGGCCGCTCCGCTTTATTGAGCTCCATCAAGATTTTAACTGGATCATACCAATTAATCCCGACCCCTTGGTCCCGTCACTCTCTCTGCCTAACAGTCCTGCTCGGTCTGCTGGCGTGGCTTCTGCTCTCCTGCGATCGGATTCTGTTCCTCTCTCAAAATCATGGTAGGAGACTTCGCTGTTGTTTATTGAAATTTCTTTTCCTCATCTCATCGTTCTGACATTATATATATACGTTGAATCCTTCTTACCTTGCTTCTCAATTGACATAGTTTTACCTTAACGGTCTGGTGGATCGCCTTCTGGATGAATCTACCTTATGTGAGGTTTACTCTACTTTTTAGCCAGTTTTAGTGCTTAACACACGTTTAGTAGTTTTCCCTAATCTTGACTAGTCGACTGCATATAGGCATATGATGCATCTATGTGCAGATCTCGTTTTAGCCCAGTGACGATATTCGACGGATACTCTTCACTTACTCAATCAGTCGAGGTTTTTCGCACATCAATATACTTTGGGATTTTGATTACGACGAAGTTTGGATCGTTTTTGAAATGGTGATTAACGCTTAACGATCTTCACTGGCTTCACTCAGTTAGCCATGAATAAGGATTTTATTCTACGTGCTTACCGAAACCTTCAAAATAATATATTTCTTAAAAGTATTTAACTAAGTCAAGAGTTTTTAAACTTTCTTACGTGTCTGTTTGTTTGGGTCATAGTCTAAGAATCGCCCAAACATGTCAACTCGTTGAGGACAACAATAAGCGTCTACAACTAAGGTCACGAATGAATATGCCTTAGAATAATTAAAGAGTTTTCTATAACATGTTACCTCTTGAAAAACCGCTTTAGTTGGGTAAGTCTTTGGATATCAACAAACGTTGGATTTGGTCCCATTGCGCCCTTATTTGCCATCAGTATAGTGATCTAAACTGACCTATTTTCTAGTAAACAGAATTTGGCACCTCAAATTAAGTCAATGAACAAAATAAACAATCTGAAATGTGTGTTAACCCCCCCCCCACACTTAATTTTGGATCGTAATATTTCATCAGATATACAATTTACCGTAGAGTAAAATACTACGAGGAATAATAAGGATTAATTGGATGCGATGGCGGCAATTCAGATGGAAAGGAAAAATGTCCTGTTTCTCAACTTAACTCAATCAGTGTCCCAGGTTGTTAAAGCTGCGATAAAACTTAGAGCCCCTCTATCTGCCGTGGCTATATATGAAACTTAAAATATGGATGATTGGCTTACATTCATTCTGTTGTTTTAATTAGGCTGCCGTACTGATCATCACTGAAAATAAATCTGTCCCACTGCAATCGAAATGTGTTGCTTTGTATTCATGAAATTGCCACAGTCCTTTGTAATCGACTCGCATGTAGCAAAATCATCTCCTCTAGTCATTCTTTTTGCACTATTCGATAGAAGCAGACTGACAAAGTCCTACGTGTTGTTTTTACTCTATCGAACTGAAAAATTGGCTTATTACTTAGCGTTTGCTATTTCTCCTATCCTTCCATGGTATACTTAGGTTCGAAGTAACGCTCTCATTTGTAGAAAAAAGTACGAAAGCTGCGCCTGACCTAGGCACAGTTCTTGCTTTAACTTGCATTTTTCCTCCAATACACCCGGTCGCTCAATCTTTTATGAGTCCAACGTAATTAATTGAGCAAATGTCATGCACGTCGCTAGGTAAGCTTGAGTCCATTCATATACACTTCCAGACGCGGCTAGCGTTTTCCCCAACTCGCCTAATTTTGCTTTTAACTTCTAAGACAGAATGCGGTATCAGAAAGAGTTCTGTATTGGACCTATTAGGCAGGTGTGGTCTTCAAATAATTTTTTTCTATCTTCAGTTCGCCAGTCGATACTGATACTGCCAACACCACTGATCCGACGTTTCCACCCGCCGTCCGTTCCTGTCACAGACTTTATTTCCTGCTTTCAAATCTCCTTTGGGTGGCTCGGGAATTGCCTTTTTGCTTGGCCCAGTCTTGCGTTCTGCAATGGTGTGTCCTTCTCTCCGTTCTGCTACTGGACCGGCAAATGCTTTTCAAATCCCTTTCTCTACTCACGCCATCAGTTCGCGATGTGCGAGAACTCGCCGGCTTACTAAAACACCAGAGCACACTGACTCAGCTACAGCTTTCTGAAGACACGCCTCTGTTGCGTATTTTATGTGGTCTCGAAACGATTAGGCAGTGGGCCGTTGAAGCCGCTCCTACCTTCGCTTCGTTCCTTTGTGATCTGCAGCCAAATATGACGTGAGTTCTTTCACTCAGCGGGGGCGTGACACACCGCGTTTACTATGCCCATAACAAATAGCTATTCTGCAAATATTCCCATTTTACGATTGAGAATTGATGTTGGCAAACATATGTTTTCGGCAATTAATGATCGGCCAGCTAAGCCACAGGTTTCCGTATTGGTTTTGGCTATGGAGAAAGTGCTTAGCAAGAAGCATTCTTTTAGGTCATACCTGCGTATATCAATCGTTTATTAGTCATGTCTTCGAACAATTCTTTCTTGGGCAAAATTAACTATATCGAACGACTTAAGATTTCGACTTTTAGCCATGCTTCCCGATGTGTGTTGTTTTTTAAGCAAATTTTAAAAAAATTCTGAGAAGATACAGCAGTTTGGCAATTCCAAAAACTTGTACAGAATTATCCGAACCGCTGAACCGTCTCCTACCTTCAGACGCTGTGTTTAAAAAATATCTTCCATAAGTTGTGACATATGTGTGTCTACGAAGAATTTCTAAATATACAGAAACTCTCAACTGCATCGACTAAAATCTAAGCTAATGTCATTCACTGAATTTAAAACAAACAATATGAGGCAAAATTACCTTGGTCAGAAATAACTATTTTTTTAAGAAATGCGAATATGTTGAAATGTTGAATATTTTATCAAATGAGCAAACTTTATTTGCGCAAATTCCTAAAACTGGTCCATGCAAACAACAGACTAAGTAAAAAACCATAAACAAAATAATCTTCACGAAGTCTTGCGATTTTTATGGAAGTTTCCTTTAAAAAAATAATGTATTATTCAGTATAGCAGTTGATTGCGACGAAGAGGGTCTAGCTTAATTTGATATGTAAATCACCTCAAATCCGTAACTTTTAGGCTAATAAGTAAACTGTACATCTCCCGATGTAATTAGAAATCGTCACCTAGATCTTAGCCATAATTTTTTATGCTTTTTTCACCTACTCTGGTTCCCAGCAAAGTCGCCTTGTGTGAGTCCCAAAAGAAAGAACGCGACAAAAAGTGTGCAACAGCCGAAGTCTTTAAGAGATAAAGATACAAAAAATAGGGCAACGAACGTGTGTAAGGTAGGTCCACGAATCAATAGGTTTCTCCTCTGTACTAGTCACCGGTGTGGTTGCCTGGGTCTCAGAGGCTGACATTCACCTTGAGTTTAGAATTATCGATTGATTGACGGCTTTTGTACGTTCGCCTGTGTAGGCCGATCGATAGCCAGCTTTGAGTGCGGCTATTGCTTGCAGGCTAAATGCTTGTTAAGGTTGTTCGTTAGGTCGTCCTAACAAAATGATATTCATCACTCTATCAACAGCACATTTACCAGCGAACTTCTTGGAAAACATCGGTACCGCCAACTAGCAGAGGAGCCTGGACAGGAAGTGCAAAAGAGCACGAGGGAAGTGGCTGCACGCGATTCGCGGGGCGTCGCCGACTCACTGCCTTCTGCGAGTCCCCCGATGTCCCGCCGTCCGTCGGCTTTGGTTGCTCTCACTCCTGCTGCTGCTGCTGCTGTTCTTCTGCCACTGGATGAAAAGGTGCGCTGCTTTTTTTCTGCGTCCATAATTTCAGACGGCCAATGTCAAGTGGTGTCTGGTGTTACGCTTTATTTTTTGTCACAGAGAAAGCATCCACTGCGGCAAGAACATATCTTTTTGGGGTGTCTTCTCTCTAACCAAGAGTTAGTTGTTGGTATTTTTTCCTAAACATCGGCGCCAATTCCTCACAGACTTCACTTTTGCTTTTCCCAGAAGCAAATACAAAAAACACTGGTCTTCTTACTGATCTGTGAGCACCGCAAAGGCATCGTTTCGGTCAATTCCTTAACGGAAAATCCTGTAGTAGTAGTAGTATTAGTAGTAGTAGTAATAGTAGTAGTAGTAATAGTAGTAGTAGTAATAGTAGTAGTGGTAGTAGTAATAGTAGTAGTAGTAATAGTAGTAGTGGTAGTAGTAGTAGTAGTAGTAGTAGTAGTAGTAGTAGTAGTAGTAGTAGTAGTAGTAGTAGTAGTAGTAGTAGTAGTAGTAGTAGTAGTAGTAGTAGTAGTAGTAGAAGTAGTAGTAGTAGTAGTAGTAGGTAATCCTACACCGATCTGTTCCTCTCCTATGATGAACGAAAGACTGCAGAATTCAGTCGATCATCTCGGTTGTAGAGATAGCAAACCTTTGCCTAATTAAACGCGATAATCAGGTCGCCTGGTGCTAGATTCCAGGGGATTGTTGTTTCAGTATCCTAACCCTAAGTTTACCGACAAGGCCACTTGTAATATCTGCTTACTTCTCATCCCCAATTTTTGTCTAAAAGTGTTTCTTGGGGCAAAGATCATAAGCGCTGATTTACTGAGGAAATCAAAACCGGCGGTTCGTATAATGCGCGAACAGGGGTAATAGGAGTTTAGCGGATGAAAAATGTTGACTAGTCAAAAAATGTGAAGGTAAAAATAGGCAAGGACGTAAATATTAATCATGGTATTAAAAACGCCTTTCAGCTCACGAAGCAGCTCATTAGTTGTAAAACGCTGTATCATAACGGTTGTGTCGCAAAATGTCTGGCGAGTCACTAGCGGTCGCTAAGTGGCCATTTTCCTGAAAGGGAATCCCGTCGAAATTGTTCTTGCTTTTATTATTCATTTACTAAGGATTTTATCAGTAACTATTTATTAATTTATCTGTTTGCTCATTAGATTATGAAATTATTGAATATCTTGTCAACAGTTACTGTATCCCAACAACAAACTCTATCCGATAATCCTAGGCAAGCGTCATTCTTGCTAGGCAAAATAAGTCGAATAGTAACGCGTCTATGAATGTTGTTCCCCCAGCACACACTAATTGCACTTCTAGGCTGGTGTTTTTCATTCCTAGTTTTGCTTCTGGTCGTCTTATTTGACCGACAGTTCGGCCGTCGGGTGCGACTATGTCCACATTATGCTCCACCAAAGAGTACTGCAGGAACGGTGACTTGCGCTGGATTTGAGTAAAAGTAGCCTTTCGCTGAATCTATCTAATTCACTCCTCACTCACCCACCGGGGTCTGGTGTTCAGTCGCACAGTCCGCCGACAAGGTTGCGGAAACAGACGTACTCACTAAGATCGTCGCCAGTCCGCTGTGGTTCGAACCAAGGGGGGGGGGGGGGGGGGCGTTTAGGGGCCACGTAGGCTATGGCCGCAAGGTTCGGTAGATGCAATCGCTGGCGGGATCATCGCTGCTCATATATAGTTAAGTAAGGAAGACTGTGAGGACCTTTGCGTAAGGTGGATGATGATGTGAATACATAAACGATGGGTTGTGCATTGTATAATATTTATAACTTTTGCAGGTATCAGGAGGATTTCAGTCGAGCAATATTGTGCGCGCACTACTTCAAATAAAAAAGCCTATAAAAATTGTTACGACAATGCAACAAATAGTGTAAGATACTTTTTTGCCGCCGTGGTCCATCGGACTGATGGTATTTAAGGTCGCCCCAACTATAATAAGAAATGCTATCAAGCAAATGTTACTAGAGTATACAAATTAGGATACGAATTGTAATTTTAAAGGCGTTCAGATGACAGCGGTCAAGTGCTAATGTGGTGCGCACTACCATATCGAATGCCGCTTCAAAGTTTCATATAATCGGCAAACGTGTCAAGACAAAGTCAAGAAACCGGAGATGGGAGGTAGCGACCAGTCCATGACGATACGCCAGTAGCTTTTTGTATCCATCTCATCATTGCTAGTTTGTTAACGACAGCGTTACATAATGCCGGTCACCATTTACTGGAGACATTATTGCATTGCTAGTCAGTTTGCAGCTATTTTAAATCATCCGTGCGTCTCATCTTCCTTTTTTTTATTGCATAAAATTAGTGCAGTTAGTTGCCGCCCTTATATTTGCAGCCACTAAAAAGATGTAGCGTTATTTTTCAGCATCCGTCTTGGTCTTCATCTCTTTTACACAATTATTCCGTCCCCAGTACAATTTTATATTACCTCTGGATCATTCTTCTGATTTGTGTTATTTAGCAAAATGGCATTTGAGTATAAAATGCCCTCTTGCTTCACGTTTGGCTTCCTCCACAGTGATAAAAAGACTGATAATAAAGGTAGATCCTCTCCTGTATATTCTTACTGCTTCGCATTCCGGGAGGGAAGAAAGCGGAGGCGATTTAATCTTGTTTTAAACGTTTCCTTTTTAGAGGACCAATGGTGCACAACCCTTAAGTGACGGTCCAGTCTCACCCGGCACCAGAACCATCCCAAACACTAAGCCCGTCAGGAGTCAAGATATTCCCTCAGCAGAGTTTGAAATGACTGAGCAGCACCTTGTTAATCCGGACTTGTCCGATGACCACGCCACTCAGAAGTCACCTTTCAGTTGTACACTCTCCTGATTTCCCAGTGTGTGTAGACGGACATCACATTCACTTTTATCGGCAATATTTTTTTTACCCAGATATTTCTTTTTTAATGTTTGCGATAAATTCTATGATTCAGCTCCTTCAACAGTCCCGTTTTTACCCTCTCTTTTCTTCACAAGAACGTTCGTGGCAGTGTCCAAACTAACATTTCTTGCGTGAGCGTCCAAACCAGACATATGGGACACATATAAGGAGGGTAGTTTTGTGTCTCAAAACACCATGCAGCTCTTCGCGTTCGTGTTGATTGCTAAAAGCTCAGATTATATCAGCCATTTTTTGAACCAGAAGCGTTTTTACTGTAAAGTAATTGGTCAAGAGTCATGCTGGTATCATCATTCAAAACCTGTTCCCAATGTAGACCGGCAATGCGAAGACATAATGATGGTTCATAAACTAGCGCCACATGTTGGATACCATGAATCCAGGATCAGTGTCTCTTCAAATAATCACGCATCCGTAGGCAACGTGTTTGTGTTGTATGACCATTGATTTCGATCAAATCCACCATGTGCTAAAGAGCAGAGACGGTTAATGGAGCGAGATTATCGTGAAATAGACGCACAACTGTCTACCTTAATCAAACCCTCCACCGCATTATACCGGTGACAAGACCGATGTCGAGATGACCGAGCAGGCCTTGGGTGGAAGCCGCTTTCTCCAATGCAGCCTGAAACACCGCCTAAACTTAGCCTTTAGTGACAGTAGACTTTGCGCGGGTACTACTGGACGGTCTACCTCACTCATCTCGGAAGCCAGGGCTGGCACTAATACTACCACTTCTGTTATTTCTTATACTACTAACTAGGGTGTAATTGAGTGATAATTGTTGCTGGTACTATTACGAACTATATTGTAAGTCAGAAGTGACGCTGATTAAAGTCAGCACTGGGCTCATATCCCCTCAATCTCGGCAGGAAGTCTAGTAGTAGTGGTGCTGGCACTGACGCCACCATTTGTCAGAGGTGGCGCTGATTAAGCCAACACTAGGGCTCATATCCCCTCGATCTCAACAAGGACTGTGACTCTTGGTTAACTATTTCGAGTACGTACATGCTTGGGGTCCTGAGCACAGCAGCGTTTGCCTTGGTTTACGCATCTCGACTTGATCCATCGAGCAGTATACGCTTCTGCTAGGTGCGGACTAAGATACTGCTGCTATAGGTACGTGCCTATGCTAAAGTGCTAATTTCTAGTTATCATGCTTACTAAGGCCAGTCGATAGTATACTAAAGGTACTGCCTATATGTGCTTGTAAGGAAACGCACCCAGTGTGCACTCCCAATCTGTGTGAGGTAATAGTGATTAGGATTTGGATAGTAATAGCAGAAGTCCTACCATACAATTTGCTGTCAAAAGATAACATTTAGTCCTAAAACATCAGGTAGGTATAGTAGGACAGTCAAAGTCAGTGCAACAGGAATAGAGCAATATTAGCGATGCTGGTAGTATTAATTATAGTGGTGATACTAGCACATCAGAGCTTTCCTTGGTTTCCGTCCTCTCAACTCTATCCATCAGGCCATGTCATCTTATTGTTAACGAGACGTTATTAATTAATATCGCAGGTTCTGTCATGTCACTTGATGATGCAGTAGCCTTTTGCGCTGAAACTACTTCACTATTTACCCTCACTCATACACAGTAGGTGCCCAGAAATATTCGAGGCGCCCGAGTCTCGTATGTCTACTACTGCATCTGTTGTTTATACTGCTGCTTCTAGTGGCGTATATGACTGAAACTATAAGGGTATATTAGTAAGTTCAAGGTAAAACAAAGGTATATGTAATAAGAGGTGAAGATCTATCATACATTTAGGTCGGAACAAAGTGACTTATGCCATTTTTCAGGATACTTCTGTTAGAAGAGCTGTGCCTATGCTAAAAATGCTATTTATAGTAATCATACTCGCTAAAGTCAGTATGTGGCAAGCTGCAGCGCTGCCTGTACGTGCATGTAGGATTTTTTAGCCTAGTTTGCAGTCATAGCCTAGATGGGAATTTTAGAAAGCTGAAGGTTTAAAGAAACGTGTATTTGATAGTAGCTTCATATTTACCATGCAGTTTGGTCATAAAAAAGTGGCGTTTGCTAAGCAAATCTAACTAAGAGACTGGAATGCGTAAACAAAGGGGTAAATTTTTGTCAAAACTCAGTAACGAAGTTACAGTCAGCAAATTTACTGTTGCGGTTAGAAGAACTAGACTATGATATAATAATTAAAAATAACAAGCTTACGCGTGTCCTAGGCATTATCCGGGCTGATATCTAAGACACCCGACAAGAGTTAACGTCCGCGAGGCAGGTACGACTGTCATGAATCATAGTGATAGCACTGCGAGCCCTTAGGTCGCGACCTACCAAGGCTGCAATCATGCTGTGTAGTCCAATGAAAGAACCGAAAATAAAACGTTGGTCTTTAACCTGAGATATTCAATAGAGCCCACTTATGAACGTTCACCCGACTGCTAACGGAACTCCTCTGTCCTCCTCTGCCTAGGGTCTCGACAGAGGCCCTGACAGCCGTAGCAAATGTTAGTGTAGACAGATAGTATTACCGGCAAAACAAGGGAGACTGGAATGGCCATTTCTGGCTTATAAGCCGTCCCTGAGTGGGATAGCTGAGTTCCGTTCGCGGTCGGGTTAACTTTCATCAACGAGTATCAATATCGCTTAACCTAACCCGGCAAGATAGCGAGCTCGTGGCACAAAGGGGAGGGCGTTAGAATCTGATCAAAGAAGTCGTGGGTTCGAGGCTTGGGTGGGACACCACTTGCGTCTGGGTATGACTGGCTGACGAAGGCTAATAAGCCAGAAATGGTCATTCTAGTCACCATTATCTTTGCCGGTAATACTATCTGCCTAAAGCTAATAATCGCTAGATTTTTGCCTTGGGCTGACAGACTGAAATGTAGAATAAGGCTAGGACGTGATCGCTGAAACAAGAAGTTTACTGGCCTGACATGCCAGATTCTCATTTGGACTCATCTTTATAGACAGTTGCAGATAAGGGGTAGTGGGAGCACAAGAAGTGCATAATTTCTGTAAGTGTCGTGCGACCACATGCCACTATAATTAGCCGTCGTGATTGATGCGATCGTGGCGTTCGGGTCTTCAACTGCCACGATTTCATCATCCGCGTTGGGCGTCGACGTGATCACTACTCGGCGATTTAGCTCCCTGTCACTGGAATTGTTAGTCACCCACGCCTTCTTCACATGACCGATCCCCTTCTCCAGGCAGTCTTTACATGGCATATGAAAACGGGAGGTTATTGCGTTTGTTGATTGACTAACGGGCGAAATTCCTGAAAAATGTCAAAGTTTGCAAAAAACCGCATTGATTAGGCAATCTGTGTGCGTTCAAAGAAGACTGTCAATATCTCAAGATCTAAACCGGCAATACATCGAGCTCGTGGTTAGAGCGTAAGAATCTCATCAGAAGAGGCTCGAGTTCTAGATTCGGGGGGACACCACTTGGACTTGGGTTTGTCTGGCTGACGACGACTAATAAGCCAGAAATGGTAATTCCAGTCCCCTTGTCTCTGCCGACACTACTATCTGCCCAGAGGCGTTAATATGGAAACACGTAACTCGAAGAATTTTAAAAGAAGATGGAAGTTAATATTGGATATGGATATGCCCCATTCTTCGCAAAAATCGTAAGACATTTCAGAAATGTGAATCTAGAGGACCCAGTGGTGCTTACTCACGGAGACGAGAGATCACACAGGAAATGTCTCAGTACACCGTATGGGAACGTCAAATAGTTGTGTTTGTTGATGGACTGAGAACCATGACTCGAGCAGCTCGCGGCTCACGTGGTTGTCACCTCTTGCAAGGATTTTGGCCTCGTCAAACTTGAAAATATGGCTGGGTCCCGTCGAGTGAGTTGCAACCTGAAAGATGGCGTCTTTCGCGTCCGAAGTAATCTCCCGGTTTCTCCGACCTCGTTACTTTGTCCAGAACTACACCAGATCCGGCAAACGACTCCAGCCGTTTTTTGCCGTGGCAGTGGGTCTTTCGGTATCATGACCCGGCGCCTGATGGTCGAATGGCCGAGCATGCAGAGGTGGTGAGGAAGAAAGACGGCATCTCCCAGGTTGCAATTCACTCGACGGGACCCGGCCATATTTTCAAGTTTGACGAGGCCAAAATCCTTGCAAGAGGTGACAACCACGTGAGCCGCGAGCTGCTCGAGTCATGGTTCTCAGTCCATCAACAAACACAACTATTTGACGTTCCCATACGGTGTACTGAGACATTTCCTGAGCAACAGAATCAGTCACGTGGGAAGGACTGGGCGCAGCAACAGCTCTGACGACAGCGAGCATAATTGTCTTGCAATTATCAAGCCCGCACCCGACGCTGACAAGCAAATTGTGGCAATTAGTGAGTCGAACGCGAAGTGTCAAGCCAGTACCGCATCAACTAAGACCCAAGCGGTGGCTACAGAAGTGAACAATTATCACACACACGCGGATGACCACTATGAACTATAAATACCGTGCAGCCTAGGCATGTTTCCACCCCATCTGCGCATGATCATGCCTTCCTTATCATCACCTATGATTACGGATTCCCGAGGGAATCCGAAACGTCCGGTAAATAAAACTTGTTCCAGTGATCGCATCTTCTTCTCCTGAGATACATTTGTGTCTGAACTGTAGAATGAATCTACAGTCAGCTAGATTTTAAGGTAAGGTAGATTAGAATTATGTATAGCTAATGAAGTAAATTAACTGCTGCTGTCACATTTTACGACGTTTGGGCTAGGATACTGCTGCTAGAGGTAACTCGCCACTGCTTAGAGTGCCAATTCTAGTAATCCTACTTACTAAGACCAGCGGATAGTATATTCTACTGATATATCCCAATAATTAGATCAAAAGCTGGCATGCATCCTATTTTGCAACAACATACAGAGGTAGAACGAAGGGGAAAAACATTTGGTTATTTACAACAACCAAGTGGTCCAGCGTCCACTGTTCTCCCCCAGGAAAGGTCCTCCCCGGATGACCGCACAGTCGATCCGGAAAGGGGTGGGGAGAGCCTGAATGTAACAAATTCTCGAGCAAACAGAAAGTTAACTTTCATGTACACAAATGCACAGAGTATGCTTTCAAAGCTTGACGAGCTGAAGATTCATGCCTTTGAGTTATCACCAGATATAGTTTCAATAACGGAAACTTGGCTGTCTGAACAGGTAGCCGACGGCGAGGTATCCATGCCTGGCTATCAACTGTTCAGAAAAGACAGAAGGTCGTCAAGGCGGTGGTGTAGCAACATACGTGAAAAAATGTACTCACAGTTTTAGACAAAACGGATAAACTGGCGTGTACTTCCGAGGCCATCTGGCTGTCCATTAAAGTACCAGGTGCACCCAACCTCGATGTACTGACACTCTACCGACCACCGAGAAGAGAGCCAGTAGTGGATGCCTTCTTGCTAGAGGAGCTGGAAAAGATTACTGCACGATCGGACATCCTGATTGTGGGGGACTTTAACGCGCCTCACATCGACTGGGGTGCGGCCTGCGCACATAGCTCCGATCTAACCTTCGACAGCTGCCTTCTGAGCATGACTCTGAAGTTATTTCTCACGCAACACGTCACTTTTCCGACAAGGATGCGTGATGGCCAACAGTCCAACTGTCTGGACCTCGTTCTCACGAAATCGCAGGACAGCATCGACGAAGTGTCATGTCTCCCACCACTAGGTAAAAGCGACCGTGTTGTACTGCTATGGGAGTACTCGTTATTCTCAATGCCGGAGAGACCCTCAACAGCCATAAGAAATATTTGGCGAGGCGATTTCGATCGAATGAAGACCGAACTCACGCGCGCCGATTGGGAAACTCTATTTTCTGGAAACATAACTGCGGACTGGGAAGCGTTCCGGACCACACTGCACAGACTCATCGACAACCACTGTCCAATTTCGCGAAAAAAGGTGAACACTAGACCGCGATGGCTTACGCAGGCCTTAAAAATAGAAGTGAACAAAAAGCGGAAGCTGTGGAAAAAATGCTAGCAGACAGGACTCCTGCATCTGTCAGTGCCTACAAAACTCAGAGAAAACGGGTCAAGGGTCTTATTCTCAAAACAAGACGGGCTTTCGAAGCAGACTTGCTAAACCGGGCCACAGTGAACTCCAAACTGTTTTACAGTTATCTCAGGCAGAGTACCAAAAACAAGGATCCGATACCCCTGCTAAGGACCGCTGAGGGAAGAGACTTGATAGATGATGAAGCGAAGGCTGATCATCTGTCGAAATTTTTCCGATCAGTCTTCACAAAGGAAACGGCATACGATCACCCCACCGACGACACCGAAGCGGATACAGTAGTTGAGACTGTCCAATTCCCCGAGGCTGCTGTTCTTAAGGAACTCTTAAGCTTAAAAGAATCTAAGTCATCAGGTCCCGACAACGTACCAGCCAAGATTTTGAAGGAGCTCGCCAATGAGTTGGCCAAACCACTCTCTATGCTCTTCCAAACCTCCTTCGAAACCGGATGCCTACCAGTAGATTGGAAATCCGCGAGGATTACACCGCTATACAAAGGGGGAAGCCGGGTCTCAGCGAATAACTACCGACCAGTCGGCCTTACTGCAATCTGTTGCAAAATCATGGAAAAAATTATCAAGCAACAACTTATGCAGTTCCTGGAACAAAACCATCTGCTATCGGATGCTCAGCATGGTTTTCGTAGAGGTAGCTCCTGCGTTACAAACTTTCTCTACTGTTTAGAACGGTGGACTGAGGCAGTCGATAGTGGAAACTCAGTGCATGCTGTCTATATTGACTTCAAAAAGGCTTTCGATAGCGTGCCGCACCACCGCCTCCTTTATAAAGTCAGCCGCATAGGAGTAAGGGGTAGGCTCCTTATGTGGATAAAAAGCTTCCTAATCGGTCGCTCGCAAACTGTCCACATCAGCGACAAACAGTCAGCCAAGGTTGAGGTTGAGAGTGGTGTTCCCCAAGGCTCCGTTCTTGGCCCTATTTTGTTTGTTATCTACATCAACGACTGTGACCGCGAACTGGATTGCGGCATCGCCATGTTTGCCGATGATATAAAACTTTGGAGCGAAATTCGAACTGTGGCTGACGAAGTGCACTTACAGGAAAATTTAAATAGACTTCAAAAATGGTCGGCGGACTGACTCTTACCGTTCAATGAGAGCAAGTGCACCACCATTCGAGTTGGCAAATCCGGTTCTTCAAACGGCACGGCTTACCGACTGAATGACATACCATTGAAGGAAGTGAACGCCCAGAAAGACTTGGGAGTCTGGATCACACCCTCGCTTAAACCATCCCTGCATTGCACAAAGGTAGCCAAGTCCGCGATGTCGATCCTATACCTCGTCAAACGAGCTTTTTCTACCTTCAATGAAGAGTGCTTCATAAAAGTCTTCGGAACCTTCGTACGACCGCACCTAGAATCCGCTATTCAAGCTTGGAGACCCTGGGCCAGGAAAGACATCAACATCCTGGAAAAGGTACAACGGCGCGCAACCAAACTTGTTATGGGGCAGGGCTCGCAGCCTTATGAAACACGGCTGTCGAATCTCAACCTCTTCCGGTCTAAACAGTCACCCTTGGTTCGACCCAAAGCGGACTGTCGACGATCTGGACGGATGCCTCTGTTTTTCCATTTCCGTGGCGGACTCTGCAATCAGCAAGGAAGAATCAGGACGTGGCTTCCACACGGTGATGATCCTGGGAACCTTTGCAATGCCCCCCCCCCCCAGTGGGAACTTCCTTTTTTCTCCTAAATCCCACGCATTACCCCCACAAGGGCGACAGTTTTTCTCCTAAAAATCCCTGAGGAGTTTTTTCACTGTCTGCTCCTATTTTCATCCTATGACTCAGGAAAACTGGCCTCGCCAACAGTCTAACCAACAAATTTTTTGCTACCACTGCACATATGTACAAATAGGGCACTCAAAGGAATTTTTCCTACATACCCTCAATATACTGATACTGATACTGAACCATAACAAATTGGAATATGAACTTACGCACGTCATAAACTTCATCCGAGCTGATTTATAAGACACCCGGCGGGCTTCCACGTGCGGTTGGTAAGTCCGTAGGCAAGGTAATGTACCTGACAAGGTACCATTGAAGGGAACGTATACATCAGAAAAATCATTAGTCGGGTCTTCAATGTCAGTCGGCCCTTCGAAAGGCTACAGCAATTGACCATAACTCGTCGTGGTATCCACGTCAACGAGAGGACAAAGAAATATGGGGCTTTAGTCCAAATTACACTCCCGTATGGGGCGGAGGGGCAGACATTGCGAAAGCCCAGCAAAATAACTGGAATATTTTCATTTAAGCTCTCTGACGAATGTTGAATATAAAGTGATACGAAGGAATCCCCAAAAATCCCTAGTGTGAGTCTGTATCAGTAGCATTGTTAAACAGTCAGTAAAATAAATAAATTAATGCAAACTCGAGAGCTTTGACTATTTTAGCTTAATTTACCATTAAGGATGCTGAGTGTAGGTTGCAGGTAGGGAAGCCAACACCGAGGTCACAGAGAAGACCGGAGTTGTCCATCTATAAATGAATACGTGGGCATCGCCGATCTGGTAATGGAAAAGCTAATTTCCGTTTTTGCCCATGAGTTCAGAGTATAGCCCGCGCAGGCAGCCGCATAGCGATTAGTGAGACAGGATGAAGTGGATCCCTTTTTCAGATGATGTGCTCAGGATCGAGTGTGAAACATTAGAGGATGAATAAACCATCCTCCCCAGCGATTGCCTTATTCCAGATGTAAAAGTGACTGCCTGCGATCGCTCAAGACACAACGGAACAAGTATATTCCCTAATCAGATAGATTTGACGAACATCCCGGTTCCATCATATTCCCGATCTCAGCCGATAAGGCAACGAGCCCGTGCTGCAATGATAGCGTGGTAAACTCTATGACCAAAGGCCCCTGGTTCGATTCTTGGGGGTTCCGACCCTTGAGGTTGGGTATGACTAGCTGACGACGGCTAACAAATCAGAAATGGCCATTCCGGGCCCCTTTTGATTGTCGGTTCCACTCCATATATTTGTCGGAGGGGAATGATAACGTTTGGGGGTAGCTTGATACAGAACTGTTTCGGGCTTATTTGTGTTCATTCGGCCAAGTGTAACCTTGACCACCAGCTATATTTTTGCAGTAGAAGTTGTAGTAGTATAGCTTTTATCATTTCATTAGTAGCGCAAAAAAGCAGTTTTAGTAATAGAAGGGGTCGAAGTTATGGCAGTGCCACGTTTAATTTTAGTAACTGTATTCGCAGCAGCAATTATCATAGGGATTTTTGTGCGGTTAGTTGTGATGGTAGTAGTTTTAGCAGTAATAGTTACAATAGTAGTAATATTAATACCTACAGCAGAAATGGCATTTTAAGAGTATTCATAGTAGTAGTGGTAATACTGGTATTAGTTGTATCATTATTAATGGTATTGGCAAAAGTGATATCTGTAGAAGTTTAAGTGATGGCAACAATGCTACTATTAGTAGTAGTAACTTTGGGCGTGGTCGTAGAATGATATTTTTAGTAATGGTAGAGTTCGTATTGAGAGTGAAGGCAATTTTTGTAGTAACAGCATATAGCTAGCTGCAGAAACAGCACTGACAGTACAAACAAAATAACCAGCGTTAATCCTAGGACTTCCTAGTAATTATACGAGTAATTTCCTTAGAACAATCAACAGTATTGCCCACAGGATGCCTATATGTGCTGTGCTCCGATTTCTACCTCACTCACTGATCCTTACGGTTAGCTAGGATTCCTTTCGGTTTAGACTGTCCTGCTTAGTCTTGTCAACGTTACAGTCGGCTATTCGCTCTGCTTCGTTAGCGCGCACTTGCAATCAGCCTTACCACACGCTTTTCTGACGACACCTTCTGCTGTCAGTTATTGGGCTAACTACTTGGCCTCTCGCATGGCCCTATCGCCCGACGTCTTACGGTTTCACCTGCGTCTCCATCATGCCAACCTCTGGTCGCTCAGGCAGCCAACCTTTGTCTGTTTTCTGGTCGGAATCATGCGTTTGTAATTTCTACCTATACCAATGGTGGCCTCCTCGTCAAATCCGAACTTTCGTCGCGGCAGTGCTCATGCCAGATTGCCCTAAGTCATCGTGTGCATCCTACTCCGCATCTTCCCCTCATCTTTATCTCTGTACCACTTGTTCAGATTTCTCATCCCAATCTTCAGTCCCGGCTGCCTGCCATCTTGCCTTGCTTCTCGGGCGTTGTATTTTCCGGTTTACCCTATATGTCGATACTTCGACATACCGTTCACTCAAGTCAGTATCCGACTGGCTTACATCGTACGGGTGGGGAATGGAAGCTGAAGAAGTAAAAGTGGTAAAATTAAGCTGATTTTGTTGATCATGGCCGCCATACAGCGACGGACTATCGCGCGCAAATTGGAAAAATATGCAAATAGGGAACTGGGTAAATGAAAGGCCTTTGAATAAACCGCCAGGTGTAAAGCAGTGACAGGCCAGAAACCAGTGGAGGTAATATCCAACGAGAAGGAAGAACGATGGTGTGTAGTAGACAACGAATGAAATTGCAATGTGACAGCTTGCAACTCCGCCAGCAGCAGCCCCGTGTAGCCCTGTCAAATATCCGGGACTGGAAGGGGCTAGACTGGGCATCAAAATGTGCGAATACGCTTTATTTTTAAAGCAAATAAAAAAGGGATAGTTAATTGAAGATTCACTAAAGGATAGCATTTATGCTAAGAAAATGGATGATTATTATGCACGTTAATCAGAATAATAGTTAGGTAATGATTACTGATTTGAGCAGCAGGCAATGCCTAGTACTTTATCCATCTGAATTGTAAGCCACTTCTGCGTCGTAACTTGGACGATAACAAACCGAATTAAGACAAGGAATATTGCCTGCTATAGAAGTAAGTAGACAAAAGGCTAAGCATACCGCTACTATGTGCACATACATAAACTTAAAGGCTTCAGCACTGCTGTAGAGCTAATTGTTCGTTGGGACGATATGAAAGCGAGTCAAGGCGAAAACATGTGCGAACAGATCAAATAACCTTGCTATAACCTGACGCCTACTGAGATGTATATAGTAGGCATTTAATTAGATTGGAAAGATAATCCACTACCACTTTAACTTTCGCCCAAACATATTTAAGGCCAGTGGTATGGCTTGCAGTTTAACGTCCAACCCGTGCCAATATGATTTCTTTACAACTGTAAAAATGCCGTTTTGCACCACTTTTACTTTTTGAACGCAGAATTAGTGCCTGCTTGCGTGTTACAACGTAAGGACTTGACCATGGTGTATCAAACTAACTTTTTGGAGAGGGTGCCCTCAGCATAAGAAAGTTCTGTAGAACATGCTCCTTGAAAATGCCTAGGTATCCATATTTTCAGGTGGAACGGACTATTGATAATGATCCATTCTAAAGGACGCTAAAGACGTTGGAACATGCATCGTACCCAACACGGCAAGAAGTAGAAATCAAGCGCACATATAAATCCTCCAACCTTTTCATCGAAGTCATAGTGTTGGCGTATTTGCGGCTAGCATACACAAGCTTCTCGGCATACGCGGATTCCCAAGAACATTTATGGGAATTCATTTCCTTCAAATAATAGCCAGTCGTCTAAAAAATAGGCTTCTATTGATCGCTCTTACTTAACTAAACTCCTTAATGGCTTCCTCTAGGTCCTCTCGTAACTCAAAGGATCGCGGAATTTAAACATGACAACGAAAGTGAACATTATCATAACAAAAGTGTAAGTGTTCGAAAACTGCGCTATGCGCAACTACTGACCCAAGATGGCAATCATTCGCAGAACCACAGAAACCATCGCACTTTTGGCAAACCACTCACTCGCGTATGTGACCGTAAGCCACAAACTGACTCCCTTACCTACGGAGGGTAAGTAACTACTCGCTCTCTCTCTCTCTCTTTTCTTGTTGAATTTTTGTCCAAGAGGTTTTAGCCCAGACTCTCCCTCGCCTTCGATTGCATGGTTTGATAAACTGAATTTGAGTTTATTTCTCATTTCGCACTTAACTCCAAAGCCCGTTCGCTTTTAGCTTTGGTCAAACGGTAATAAAACATATTGGTCAGTATGTATTTAAGAAGGTGCGATGGCTGGAATTAGATAAGCTTTACCCATCCAAACGGAGGTACGTACAATGTGCAGATGTCAAGCAGAAGTAGCGACTCGAAATGAGGTAGGTGCAGCTGCCGGCGACGACCTGTGCATTCAAATTAAATAAACCGAAGATTTCAGCAGATGTAATCGCTTACTGACCGATGAAGGCCGCTTGGGATACTACGTAAACGGCAGGTTAGGGTTTGAATTGAGAAATGTGTCTGGAAGGAACACAACGCCTGACAACTGACGATTGGAAAGTCAAAAACATGGCTTATAGACCAGGCTGGGTAACCTGAATACGTGAACGAGCTGGAGGCGGGGAAAGGAATGCCCGGATGATAGAAGAGGGTAGAAATTTGGATTTGTTTACTACTGAGTAGATACAAGGAGATGTTTATTAGGAGTCATTAGGTGCATGCATTCCTACAATGGACCCCTACCTATTACACTCTTCAGTCGTTTTACTTTGGTCAAGGCAACGGGCCTAGCTGTGTCCTGAGGAGACATTGTGGTGGATTCTGTAGAAACGTACTGTCACCATAATAATCAGTTTATTTGAAGTAAATGACAGAAACCCTTAAAGAGACAAATGAAACGGTACATTTATATGACTGGCTGATGACGTTTAACAAAACAGAAATGGTCATTTTGGTCTTTCTTTGTTTTGGCGGATCCATTTTACGATACTGGTGTGTATAAAACTATATCAATGGAAAAATTGTTACAGTTTCTATAAGTATAAAAGATGAACAAAAAAAATACTGACGTATGAATTATAAAAACAGGGAGACAGTTGCGAAATAACAACATGCAACAAACTTGGTGAATTTATTGCATTAAATTTCACAGAAGTCAACTTTACTATGAGCAAATCATCCATTGAAATCAAGAGATACTATGTTTTTGGTCATCCCTTATATCTGTTAGATAAGGTTTTAAGTGTTCGCGTTGACCGCTAGCGAGTGATTATCCAGGCATCTCTTGAGTACTCTCACAGTAGGGGAATACACAATGCACGTTGGCAAACGGTTTCACTGTTGAATGAAGCTTTTCGAGAACAAAGAAGTCCGTTGATTTGTGTGGCCCAATTCCTTTTAAAGCTAGCAGTCATGTCCTCTGAGTTTCCTTCTTTTCGCTATTTTGAAGAGACCTAACACTTGACCCCCAGATCAGTTCCCACTAGTAAATGAAATGTTTCTATGAGGTAATCTCTACCACTGTATTTGGTAGAGGAGGTACCGGTTTAAGGAGGTTACGCGCTGCTCGTACGTCAAATGTTTAAGCTCCGGGAAAGTCTTCGTAGCACTTCGTTAGGTAGCATCAGGGACACCTATGCCCTTGTGAAGTCAAGCCTGTACCGCAAATTCCAGTTAGGAACGAGTGAATGCTCTATGTTTCCCTTAAAGAAATCATAGAGTTTATTGATAAAACACCCTTGGGTATTGTCAGTATGTAGGGGTCTAAGCCTTGGTTACACTCGGATCACTACAATCATCAGATCGAATCCCAGGCGGAAAGTAAAAAGACAGAAGTCACCAGAAGGAGTGGTTTATTGTGTAAAGAAATCCTAGATGCAGTCTCAGGCAGCGGTGGCCACTGGCGCATCTAGGGCTTATGTTGACTGCGCACAGCCGGACCTAAGAAAGAATAAGACAGTGGTGAAAATTGCTGAAGTAGGATTTCGAAGCGAACTCTAGTGGTTTGTTATTGGTGTGTTGCAATTGCCTGAGGGAATGTCGCCTGTTAAGGCCTCCTGCTGCGTTACCCAAAGAAGTTGCGTGGTATGTGGCCCTTAGAGAGGGGTGCTTATTTGGACGCGCGTGTATGTGTG
Organism: Ligula intestinalis; assembly: GCA_036362985.1. Taxonomy (NCBI): domain Eukaryota; kingdom Metazoa; phylum Platyhelminthes; class Cestoda; order Diphyllobothriidea; family Diphyllobothriidae; genus Ligula; species Ligula intestinalis. The sequence continues at coordinate 55,114,474 of JAYGXS010000003.1, forward strand.
ATGTGTGTGTATGCGTGACTGAATAAGCTGAGGTAAATTGTGGAGGACCGCAGGAAAGCCGAAGGACAGGCGACGCTGGCGCAGCTGTTAACGGTCAGCTAGAAGCAGCTGCGAGGCCAAGCCTCGAGAGGCGGTGGCGCCAGTGAAAGAAAGCATTGGAGCACTTGTTTGTGAAGACGCATAACTTTGCGGCAGTGAGCCTTGGAGAACGAAGGTGGGACAGGCATTGTGGCCATCCGCCCGAATATCATTTATATATTATGTTTATTGATATAACACCTCTTGGGCGGCAATTGCAGCGTTCCATTTTTTGGATAACCTCTGTATGCGATGAAAACAATTTAAACGTATCACCAAATACTGTGTACAGCGGGCTTTTAACAAACGACCACTCCTATTTTGAAGAAGCTCACGGTAACTGCTTCTCGTTGCGGCTGCCGAGTGCAATCTGGTGTTTTACCAGTAAGCCGCAAGTGCTCAATTGACTTAAGCACCATCATACCATATCCTTAATTCAGTCCACGTCCACTGGATAAATTTCACCTAGGCTTTCTTAGTATGAAATGGCAGACAAAAATGAGACGCTGGCGCAGGCAATGATTGCCTGCTGTCTGCGGTGGAGTCTTCCATCCGCTGCGTTTTACAGAGCAGCATACTTGTGTAGTCTGCCATAGCGTCCAGTCATTTGCTGAATGGAATAGCACATGAGAAGTCGAGAAGTCTTACCATGTCAATTCAAACTCGCATCAAATAATTCTTAAATTCATGCAGCATCATCCCCTCCAACGCAAGTAGTCTGGAGGAGTGCACGGGCGGAGGCGTATTCATCGTTCGAGTTTAACCACTCACGGGCGATCACGCCCCAAAAACACCAAACATAATAGTGCTTATACTAATGCGGCTGAATTTATGGCCATGGCGCAAACCGAACTTTCAACTGCCCCAACATAAGGGCCAGATAATTCTCCAAATAACTGGCACCATCATCAGTGTCGGACATGAACATGCGTGGAAATCTAGAAAAATAAAGGATTACTAACAGTGCACACTTACTTTTTTAAAAAGCCTCTGCCCATCTCTGTGGGCTCAAAAGTTGTCAGATTGGAGGTGAATACAGCCATCTGTGGGTGGGGACGGCCTCGGTATGACTCAAATGTATGGGCGTCCCATCAAGTGAGCTTTCGTTCCAATCCAACAAACAGCGTCGCATTTTGTCCGATTTCAGCCACATAACACATCTCTCCGCAGCGAACCCGGTTTCCGCCACAACGGCCGTCGACATTTCTTTCGGGAACTCCCCGACGGAATACACCTCTATAAGAGTTCAGTGAGTCAGTTCATGGAGCGAAAAAAGGAAAACCGAGAAAAATAAAAAAATTACCTTCGCAGAAAGTCTGTGCAACACCCACAAGTTTTTTCCTTGAAGTGTGGGGACCAACATACATGTCACATCCATAGAGGTCACTGTGGGTTATGAATTGCCTTACGTACGACCGGGCAGCCCTGTCACATAATAGCATCCAGAACCACCTTCACGACGCCCTGCGAATGTGTAGTGGACAGACCATCCCTCAGCAATTCGCGTAGCCTGGAAATTCAGTCTTTGATAAAATTCGCCACAGTGTCAGGTTTACTGGAGCCGGAGAAGACAAAATCAGCGAACGGTTGGGAAAAATCGGATACAAAGCATGAGTCAAACGCATTCACCTGATCCAATTAACAACTCCATTCCTTCGAGCGCACCTCGGGAACTACCACTCTCAGCCGAATGCGCAGTTCATGCAGTAGGCCCTCACTTAGGCCCAAATGGATATAACTTCCAGTACCAAGGGCTTCGGTATGCACCCTCGATCCGTTCCTAAAAGCATCCTCGGACGGGTCGGTTATTGCAGTAAGATCGTTCCTTCGAAGGACCGCAGCGTACCAAACAGGTTCCTGATATCGGTAAAAGCCAATGCCATGCGTAGGCAGGAACAGTGTTAAGCCTCCATAATTGAGCCTTCAGGGGCCACGGTGTTTTCCTAATCTTCAGCTAAGACTGAACTCATTATTCGCGTAGACACTTAAAAACATACTGGAAGGATTTTCAGGGTAAGTATAGGCATTTCAGCTTGCGAGAGGCATTTCTCGCCAGCTACAGATGGCATGGATGGACCCGCAGACACTTCATTTACGAACACTGCAGCATATTTCAATCTTCACCTCTTGATTCTCTTATATAATCAATAATAATTTTTTAAATATTTTTAAAAATATTATTAGGCCCGAAGGGTCTCATCTTTGTAAATTTAGTGCTGCGGGAAGAGTAATACAAACTTGATCAATGCTGCTCTTTATGAGCAACCAAATAGGCAGTGGGATTGTTTATTATGGTAGGCAGATAAATTCTTATCCACGAACAGTTCGTCATTTTAAAATAATAGTCAACACTCTCTGAAATGCACGGTGAACTAAGGAGGAAGCAGTGAAAAATCTCCAACCATTAAAGCGGGATCAGAGTTCAGCGAAATCCCACATAAAAAAAGCGTAGGAAAAAGAATTGCTTCTATAAATTTAAAGAGGTAAGTAGATAGGATTTTTGTAGTGCAGTGAGACAGGAATGTTGATGAGAACGTATGAGGATTGGAAAAGGCTTCCTGTCGTTGGAGAAATCATATAGTAGCAGAGGCTACCGTTCACCACCGTATCACCACCTGACTGGCTTCATGCTCAACCATCAGGGAGGTGAGACAGGCGGATGTCATCGCAGGCAACCGTGTCGAAATGTAGAGGTCACGTGATCATCACCGAAACACCGGAGATGCGACCTTGTGGACTGCAGAGTCCAACGACGAGCTGGCAAAAAAGGTAGAACCACCACGAGCATTCCTTGAGACCGTAAAGCCCATCGTCAGGGTTGCAAAATGGAGAACGGAGAATGGTTATAATGATTGAACTGAGTAGGGGTCGAAACACCCCCGCAAATACCACTGTAAACAGGATAAAAAAGACATAGATGGAAAACAATTTAATATAAATAGAACCACTTCAACTATCAGAAGGGACATTTTAAAAGTCCAAATGGTGTTTGTTTGGGAAGGAGACGGATAACAAGGACTTTGTATCTTCCGAAGTTAAGTGTTTACGTAATTTGGCTTCAAAAACTGCTAAGTTAGACTGCAGCCTGACTTCGAGGGGAATATTATTCCAAAGGAAGGTAGATTGGAGGCAAATAGCGAGAATGGTTCGATGTGGAGCTAAAGGGGGTGCAATTGTCCTGGAGGAATTGAAAGTGGCATAAGGTTTATCTGCGGGAATAAGAGCGTCGATTCGGGGGGGGGGTTAGGAGTAGAGTTAACGCGAAAAAGAAAGCAGAGGCCAGCTTCGAGTCTTCTGACCCAAAGAAATATCATGTTCGCTAACTGACATCTCTCCGTATAAGAAATAGTGGATCGAGGATGAGCAAACATATTTCGAGTAAACAGTCCCTGTACATTATCAACCTTACCACGGTCAGTGGCGTTCATTAGACCAAAAGAAAGGACAGCCGTATTCTAGGATGGGTAGAAAATACATGCGATACAGTTTTAACGTTATTCCCAGAAGGGAGAAATTATGCAATATAAAACCACATATTTGTACAGCCTTCGCATATATTTCATCCGCATGAGGCGATAATGCTAGTTTATTTTGAAGCTTAGACCTTAGTCTTTTATGGTGGTTCGTTCTAAAAGTTTAGTATTTTGAATGAATAGGGGACCAGGAAGCTTGGCGGACCAAAGCACATGGAAGGTAATTTGGATGGAGAAAATTCCATCTGCCAGGTAGCACACTTGTGTGAGTTTTTAAGCAGGTCTGCGTTTATTTTATCAACGCATATAGGGCTGTGTCATTAGAAAATGAGAGCATGCATTTGAGGTTGTCTACATAAATGAGATTGTGTGCATTTTTCAGAATATGATGGTTCACTGAAATCCATAGTATTTACTTTGAAAAGACATTAACCAAAATAATGTAGCTATTTCTGAGTATTTAACACAGTGTATGCTACGAGAAACACAAACGAACTCTGACACTTAGGTTATTATCATGGGATCATAAACTTAACCACACACACTATGTCGACAGTTCCCCCGTCGATTTCGATGATGGGCACCACGCGCTCCAACAGCCACAGCAAACGCGGAAGCAAGCCACAACAGATACGGAGGTAAGCTGGGCAAGCAACAGGAAGGCTACAGCAAGCAGGAGCAACGCAGAGCACTACCGCGAGGGAAAACAGCAGTTAAGGCAGACTCGCGGAGAATCTACCCACTCGCTCGCCAATCCCACCTCCGTTTCTGGTTTAAAAACAAAGTCAATAAGACCGGGGATGAGGGAGGGTGTAGATGGCTTCCGTGGTAATCACTCAACACGCGCACACTTGACAGCCAACTCGCGAGGTATGCACCCGCCTGAGCGGGAGCGCCATAAAGGCCACATTAAGAGGGAGCCATTGCAGCCTGACTCTCAGTTCTCCTTCTCCTCCCATACGCACACAATAGCACACGCGTACAAAAGTAGCAGCAACGTAGGCGGCCCGAGTTTTCCTGTTAGTTGGAAGACCCTTCAAGCCAAAGCTTTAAGCGCACCTTGAGAGATTCAAACGCATTCAGATTTATTATAGTGAGGGGAGAAACGCGTCGAGGGTTTACCTCACTCTCTCCCCCACGGTAAAGTGACCGCTTAGCTGCTCGGGCACCCGAGGTGGGGCCTGAAACACAGTGGGAGCGCGAACGGATTTACCAACAGGGAGTCAGAACCGAGAGAAAGTGCCAGCGCCTACCAGGCCACAGGGACCGTGGTTGGCTGAGGACTGGCATTGCATATGCATACAGAAATTCGGTCTCAGAAGAGTGAAAGCAGCCCTGCACGATGCCTGGGCTAATACCCTCCTGATAGGGGTAACCAATCAGTCATTGACTGAAAGGCACTACCCATGCTCCATTGCCGGTGCTAAAGACAGCTAAAGGCGCGGCTATTATGAGTGTGAGTGCAGTAATGTTGCGAGTAGTATACCTACAGTATAGTAGAAATACGACAAGAAGAAGCAATCGCATCCCCCGTGGTCAACCCGCCCAATCCGGGAGCAGGTGCTGACAGGGATGATAAGTCAATTAATTTCTCAAGTCAAATGATATAAATTCTTTGGAATCTTTCTTACTCAGGCTCTTTTCGTTCGCGAAGGTCTCTTTTGATCTGCTACATGTAGATTGTCAACGGAAAACTTGCCGTAATTTTTCAGCAAACTGAATTATTTGAAACATTCAGCTCCTCTTTTTTTTCGAATTGAGCAGCAAATCCGAAGTTCGGGGCAAATATCTTGACTTCGAACGTCCAGTCCATTTTCACTATCTACACCTGCCAGCATGATTAACATGAATTGTTGCTGCAGCCGCATTCAAAAATGGTTTCCTACCGTTGTTATGATGCCTATCTACCCGCGGCTTATGAATGGATGCAAAATACATACATGTCACACTTTTTGATTGGCTACGGAATTGTCGTTATGAACCAATCAAATTGCGGCTTCACCATCCCCATTAACCATGGAAAAGAGACTGGAGGACCTCAAGCTAACGCGTGGGGAAGTTGAACGTCTCCAGAAGGCATTTAAGGATCCAGAATTTTGTAAATTATTCGCAGAATATGCAGAAGAGATTAGCAATCCTGAGAACAGAAAACGGTATGCTTCCTTATATAGTTTAGAGATGCTGTAGAAATTAATCCGTTGACGAAACTGTGACTTCTCTAGTAATGGCCAATGCGTTTATATACTATCGTAGTTTGCGGGTTTAAGTTTATATTTCTCATAATCAGCGCGGTGCATTCTGCCAAGCCAAATCTAAAATTGTCGTTTCGTTCCGTGCCGTACTTTTCTGTTTCGAAACCCGGTTTTACTACCTTTTAGAGGCCTCTATGAGGCAGTGAAGTGTACTCCTTTATGGAAGGACACTTTGTGATTGCTGATAGCTTTTAACTAGCCACATTTGTCGCCAGAAGAAATATTTCTTCAAAGGGCATGAGCTTTTGAAACCGCAAACAAGGATGACTTTGACTATGAGTAACCACTCTGGAATCTGCTGCGTAGGGGCATTAACAGAAAAACCTTCAGAAACGGCAGAATACATTGCAGTCAAATTGCCTATACCCTACACCTTGTCTTGGCGTTTTTCGGTAGGCTGTGCGACCGCCTGTGAGAGCTCTAGATTGAGCCTCAAGACACAAGAGCCGTGGATGCCTGCATTAGCGTCACTTACTCGGAACCAGACTTATTCGGACAGTTTCCGCGTATATATCTTTGTGGAAGCATATCTTCCTCTTGCACGTGGTAGAGGAATCAGCTTTTTACTACGACACTCGTATTCTCTATTTCGCTTTCTGCGTACAGGAATATGCATTATTAGTTACGACTGAACACCTTGATAATTCCAGAGTGCTTAGACTGGGGGAAGGATGCGAGCATGTAGCTGTTTTAAGGCCGACGGACCCAAACATGATCCAAATCGTTAGCTGTCTGACGCCTCCATGGATGGGGAATATGGGGATGGCTTCCAGCGAAGGCCACCCACGTACCAAGCAGGGTCTTGAGTACGGCTTAAATGCAGTTGTGGACAGCGACATGACGACTGCTTCATAAAACACCGTAATGCCCGTCCACAGATGTATGACTATGCCATCGTTTACTACCATTAACCAGGTTCTCCTTACGTCACTGTCTTCCTATTGCTTTTTAAGTATCAAAGTGCTTGAGCCAATTGTCTTGAAGGATTAATCAAGGTTTTCGTAGTTAATTAACGTCGAGGTAACTCGTCATTATTTGATTAAAACAAATAATAGTTATTGTTTTACCTACTTTTCCCTCAATATTAACACTGACTGCCAATACATTCAACTTAGTAATTATGCAGCACCTTCTCTTCGGTTTTCCCGAGGACAAACAAGGTTTAGCCCGTGCAAATTAAGGCAAAATAGTGGATGACGATTTTTTTAGAACCCCACTTCTGCTGCAACTATCTGCAAACTTCTCCAAGATTTTTAATCGTCTATAATTCTCGTTTGCAGCTATGAGGAAGAGATCAAACTTGCCGAAAAAGGGCGTGGCATGGACGTCGAATTTATCCATCCCACTCCCTGTTACGTGCTTAAGACTCGTCACTGGCCCAGCGTTTCAGGTCCACCAAAAGTCAAGCAACACTTCGAAGATGCCCCACCGTTAGCCGACGGTCAAAAAGTCTTTATTAACATCTGTTCCTCAGAAAAGGTTGGCAAGCCAGAATTTGTGACTGATGCCCAAACATGCGGAGACGGACCCAAAAAAGGTGTCCGATGGAGCATCCCCCATTCGTTCTCACCCCCATTAGAGGATCTAGCTAAGGACAAAAAACGCTGTCTAGTAAGTACTTCGAGATTTAGCGTAAAACTCAGATTTTTTCTCTTGGTACCATCAAATTAGACTTAAAGGCAAAACACGTTGTTACATCAGACATTGTATTCTTTTTACCCTGTGTAACAAATGCCCAAGTCAAATCCGTTTATTTCCGATTGACATTCGATCAGATGTGTCGCAAGTCTAAGTGATTTTCGTTTTATACGGCAAAGAAACTACTTCCGTTCTTATTTCAGCCACCATCCTGTCCAGTTCAGCGGGCACTCGTGTCAACATACTTAATATTGGGCCGAGTAGAGTGCAACACATAAAGAAACCACACTGTTAAGTAGACATAAAGTTCCATTCTGACTTCATTTTTTAAATTCAGCTTCACTTCCGTCGTTCAGTATCGACTAGTCATTACTCTTATTAAAAATCATCCCATGAATTTTAGTTTTAACCTACTTAAGGCAGATTTTACTATTCCAATAACCATTTTCAGAATACGTTGTTCTGTGAGTAACTGTCAGTATTATTTGCGTGCCTTTTATAGTATGACTCGTAATTACACGTAAACAGAATTAGCTTTTCTCTTCCCTAAACATTTACCCAACATGTCTTTTCTTACAGCAAAGCTCCAATGTGCTATTGTTTTTGCGCATACATTTCGTTACTAGTGCAGGTTTAACCCCAGTTTCTCATTCCAGTTCTTCTTTTTTCTAATTTTGTGAGGTTTGTGATGTGGTATTTCATCCGGAGGCAATTCAAATTGCTAGTAAGTCTCCTGCAATGCGTCGTCTTCTGGATGCGACTGCTGTCGAAGGCGTACATAGTCAATTTCAGCTCTGCTTTGGTAACTCGGAACAACAGGCCAGGGATGTCTGGTCGTCTAAAATTCCTCACAACGGGCCCGAAGGGCAGGCTGACGTTTTAAAATGTGTACGAACCCTAAAGGGCGTGACCCAGAAGGGGCCACTCCGGCCGACAATCATTCGCCGAAAGCGGACGGATTACGAGGAATGCCAGCAGCGCGCTCAAGAGGAAGAGCAAGCCGCATTTGAGGCCGCTCGCATGGGTCCCAATTCAAAGGCTTCGGTGGCTGCTCTCGCCAAGCTCAAGGCGTCGTCAAAAGAAATGGAGCAGAGAAGCCAGAAGATTGCTGAGGATACCGTGGTTGGTAGGTATCCCTTCCTTGCTACTTCATCGTCTTTCTGTGGTGTAACTCCATATTTCTTGTACACAGTTCTAGTCGTTGGTCGCTACCCTCTAGTCGGTATACTTAGTAAAGATTTTTAAAAGAAAAGATGGATCTAGTTTACTGTATGCATGGATTCATTTTTGGAAATCATGAAATTTTGCTGCCTTTCATTTGTCGCCGTTTGCGCAATTTTATGTCAGCGCATCTCGTTACTATGACATTTTATGATTTCTTATCCACTTCATATTTATGAGAAGTCTTCCTGTCTTTTTGGCTATTGTTGTGTAAGCTTTTATTGGAGCGTTCGGATATAAAAGAACAGAAGTAATTCATCTCAGATCCAGTGCTTAGTTTCTTCAATGTAAACCACCAAGCGTGCTTTTAACTGACTACACCACATCAACAGCCCTAGCTTGGAAGATTAACAAGTGACGGTATATAATGATCTCTCGTTAACCGCGAGGGTTGCCTTCCGGAATCTTCCAATATAGGAGAAGATCTGCGAAGTAAAAGCCATATTTTATCGTTAATTTTGATATTTTGGGCTCCCATAAACCCTCACACATTTTTTAGAACATTTGTCAAGCACTTGTACACCATAGAGCATTTATATCCTTTTAGATATTAGGCAAGATTCATTAAAAACATTTATGTGAACACATTATTTTTATATTACGTATAGTTTATCATTGAAATTTATATACTTGCGTCCCGTATATGATATCAAACGAATAAAATAACCGAGGAAGCATGTACCAGAAATAAAAGGCTCATTGTTCGCAGACATCCACGAACCCCTGACATTTCTGTGATCTATATCTAGATATGCTTGCATATAAAGTCAGGCACAGAGTGAAGCCGCGAAAGTTGAAGCGTGATACTTATTTGTACTTGTTACGGCTGCGATTATGCTTGATCTAGCTAGTCTCGATTATTTCCTGGATGGTACTTCTCTACGTGTGATGATCCGTAGCAGCAGACCTAGAGAGTTCGATATATTCTCTTTGTCAACGACGGAGGCCGAATACTGAAGGTCCAAAAATGACTTCCATGTCGAGGTGGATTTTGTGCTAACCCGTAATCGAATCCTCCTATTAGGTAACGGTATCGGATCGAGTGCAGTAACACTGAGTTTGTTAGGTTGACGACGAAGAAAGTGTCAAAACCACCTTTGTCATCTTTTTTTGGATGGCTTGGATGCAATTTCGTAGCGAGTACGGACTGTCTCATTTGAGACGAAGTCAGTGAACTTCGGTCAAAGGATAGTCCTCAAGCAGTGGTACGCCATTATCCACCATAGGGATTCACGATCGACGGAATCGAATGCGGCGGCAAAGTCAACAAAGCAGACGGTCGTCGGTTGTTGGTAGCTACGGCGCTATTCAAGTATGCGCCTCTGTGTGAATATCTGGTCTACGCATCCACCTTCATCATGGAACCCGGCCTGGTTGGGCCTCGTCCTAGATTCACGCACGGCCTAGAATCGCGTGAGAAGGACATCAGCAAAGATCATCACAACATCGTCGATTAGACTTATGCCGCGTTAGTTCTCGTCTCTTATCTTATTTCCTTTCTTATACAAGTATGCCTGAGCTCAAGCCAACAGGAATGTCCTCGTCTCCTTGCGTTAGTTCAGACATCTCATGGAGCCTGGGTACCAGAGTATTGACTTAAAAGTTCTAGCTTTCAGTGGGTATACCACCCTCTTAAGGTGCTTTTTGGTTGCTAAGCCTTCGTATGGCACCGGCCTCTTCTTCAGAAAACGGATCTTATGACACTGCATAGATAAGAGAGAGAAGAGTCTCCTATAGATGGGAGCGAGGGGCTACTGGGTTCAGTCTCGATGTTGAGAAACTGTTCGAAGTGCTCATGCCACCGTTCGACCTTGGCTGAGTTGTCAACAATAAAACTGCCGTTCCTGTCACGGACAGACTCACTCAGTGAAGAGAGCGGATAATTTGGTATGGCTTCCGAGTGTCACCACCGTTTAAGGCCTGTTTCAGGGACGTAGCTATTTCAGCCCAGTATTTTTGAAGTCCTCCCTAGTTGATTTTACCGTCATCTTTTTGAATTTCCGGAAGGAGTCATTCCTACAGCATCTAGCTCGAGCCGTCCGAACAGATAGTTGCAGAGTTCTGCCACTGATCCGGTCACTGCAGCGTCACTGGGTGTATCCAGGAATTTTCTCAGCCACCCCATAGGTTGATGTTTTTAGTGCTAACGATTGGTGACTTTTATCTCTGTAGGTTTGGATCTTAAAACTGAACTGAATTTCTCTGTTCAAGGTCGCGGCAATGCTGAGTTGCTGATTTCTGGCGACATTGAGACGTCTAGCCCGTGGCATTTGGGGTGCACGAACGAGAACGTGGCCAGAGCCATGGACAGTACCAGTCTTGGCATCATTAATCCAGCTGCGGAACCATGAACTGACTAGAAAGTAGCAAATCTGACCCGTAGTATGACCGCCTTTTGAGTACCAGATTAATAGACGCTTGTTACGGTTCTGGAGGCACATGTTGGGGACAAACAGTCAGTGGTGGCCAGCGAAGTTCGGCAATCTCTCACAATTGTCAGATCGAGAACCAAACCCAAAACGGTCAATAAAATGGTGGCTTATGGAGTCACCAGGTCTAGTCCGGCCATTCCATTCCCGTGCAAAAATCAGCATATTACGGCGAGGGATCCGTGTATTTCGCAGCTAACTTTAACTGAAGGTCGTTCCATTATCCGCCACCTGTAGCCGCGCCGGGGTAGCCAGCAGCTGGCGATTACTGTAATTCGGTTCTACTCATAACTATAGGTCAGGCTGTGACGGCTCCTTTTTCATGTAGATTTGTGGACTCATTTGCAGGAATTCTCAAGCACCCCAAAACGAAGCCTGCTAAATGGCAGTTAAGGGCCAGGCCGTTTACAGCACCTGTAGACGGACTCTTTGAGTTCATCAGTCATTACGCTCATGGCACACCAGCTGCCTGTCCATTTTACCTCGATTTAATCGCAGTAAGTATGAGAGCTGAAATGGAGATAGGCATTCACCAGTTCAGCCTCAAACAAATTCACGGCGAGTCACCACCGCTCCCATCCGACTCAGTGGTTGATCCTGTAATTTGCGATGGACAAACTGTCATGGCCGTGGAACTATTTAAACGGCTGCTCTCATCACTTATTTCATAATCGTGACTAGTCGGTTTTCCCTACCTACTCACCATCGATCGTTACATTTCTCTACCCTAATGTTTACAGCCTGAGGTCCCACATAATGGCCACCCTAACTCTCCCTTCAGTACTCCAATCATGACAGTTCTTTCATCCATTTCCACGATGTCCACCGTGTGCTGCACCACATGGGGCTGTAGGTACAGTGGCTTGCGCTTAAGCTTGAGCTAGTGATAGTAGCATTGTGCAGCATCTACCACACTCTTCTCACCCACCTGTGCCTGGTGCCAAGATTGGACCGGAGGCGTGATCGGGCGTCGGTGGTTGGCGCGGCCGAAGCCGCCCCTCTGCGTGTCGCCAGACCTGAGTCAAACCCCAGCCTTGTGGGAATGCCATAAAGGCCACAACTAGGGGCAATTGCACCCTGACTCTTAGTCCGCCACTCAGCCCCTCCGCACTAAACACTGCGCTGACTGCAGCTCAAGTTTCCCGTCAGTTTCAAGCGCCTCAGATTGTTAATAGGGAGGAAAGTGCGCTGAGCCATCGACCTCACTCTCCACCCATCCCCGACATCAGACCACTACCCGAGCCGGTCATTTGTCTGATGGGCGCAGTGACTGACAGGGTTGGCGAACCCGTCTTCCCGTGCCACAGCACGAGCCCTGGCCCCCCTTGACACACAAACCAAGATTTACACAACCATAGGCTTAAAAGAAGCCGTCGTCGTCTGACTCCCAATCCACCCATCAGCCACTAAACGCATAACACACACTAGGCTGATGGTGTGTCTTGCAAATACGTCAGTTGAGAGTTATCTCAACCGCGGTAGGTCATGATAATCTCAGGCTCGCATCACATAGGTAGCATAGCAGCAGCCTGCGGAAGGGGCTGATGCACAGACTTAGATATTGCGCTTACATACATATTTAATCACATGCATGTCTAAAATCAAACCTCGAAATTGGAGTGACTATGCTGTCACATGCACTTACAGTGCTGGCTTAAGTCAGCGTTAAGGCTGTATTAGGGGTATCGGCGCGTCCTTCTATCTACGGTCGCCAGCCCATCTCACTTTGGAGTGTAGCACGCTGGATTGAGGCAACTCTAAAGCTTTGCTTAATCTGCCGGGCACAGCTGGTCTTGCCTGGATTCCCCCTTCCCCTCTATTTACCGCCCACCTACTATCTTAGGTTGTTGTGCAGCGCTGGCTTAAGTCAGCGTTAAAGTTTGTGACTTATCCCCTACATAGGCGAGAGGCCGAGGAGCGGACTTATAGAATTAGCTTACTGTGCCTACACATTTACTTACATGCTTACAGGCATACCTAAGTCAAGTGTAAAAAATCTAAAAACTACGCCAGCTACTAATACTAATGCTGCATCTTACTATAACTAGCAACACTTATAGGACTAATGCTAGTAAAACTAATACTACTAATAAAACTGACACGAGTAATAAGTTATATAATACTTATAATAAAATAAGAGATATTAATAATAGAGCAATACTTAATAATACAACAATAATACAAACACAGTAAAACAATATAGCAGTGATACATTGCTAGTAACAAAACTACTAATGATACTAGTACTGATACTGCTCCTAGTACTAATACGATAGGGCATTCCTGTGAGGCCGTTTTTGTCTTTGACTTATAGTAAAAAACTACTCTTACATTTCCAGTAGCCAAATTTTCCGCCGATTTCCCTTTCTTTGTCGTGCGACAAAAAAGACAAAACCGGTGGAAAGTCGGGCTACGGAAAATTTGAAAGTACCAATATATCCATTGGTCGCTCAATTAAGAGGGCCCTTCGGTTTTGGACCTCAAGGCGTCTGCGTCCGATTAAACCCTTTCAGTTTTGGGGATTTTGAATGCAGGTGGATCCCCAGCAGCGGTCCGGGGAGGTTGTCTCCTCTAGCACTTTGGCTGAAGTACCTAACCACAAAGCAGCCGTAGCAAACAAACCTATTCAATGGTTGTTCATTGTCTCCATGTTAAAGTGGCTCCATTGGGACTCGCAGCTTCGTACAAGACAGTTTGTACACCAGACCTCAGCCTTCCGCACCCTGGTAGCACTGTCGCTGCTGGCCCGTGACCGCTTGTTCCCCAGACCCAGGGGCCTGCTTATTTAGTAGCTAGTGCTTGCACCGCTACTACTAGTTCTCATATTACTACGGTGACTAGGAATATGATAAGCGAATGCTACGGCTCATCCGCCTACGACTACTGCTTCCCGGAGCATACCAGGTGTAAGGAAGGACACACACCAGAGACTCTCAATTGGCTTCGTCCGCCGGCTGAGGCGGTTACCAGAGGGTTTCTGCTAGGTAGAGCCTATCTCCATGGAGCTATAAATTAGAGCTGAGTATCAGCTTGGGACGCTAGATCATGCGATCTGCCATGATTTCTACGTTAGACGTCTTAACTGGAGACCCCAGGCGAACCACACTGTGTAGGACAATAAACTATTGTTAAGTGTTCGACAATTTGTGAATAACTCTCCGGTGTTACGGACAGATGGGATTTTTTTCAGATAATCTTCAAAAACGCAAACAGACTGTTACAAATTACGGTTTTTTCTTTTCAGCGCAAAGCAAGTACAAGGTTCCAGCCTATAAGATTACACACAGCACCGACTTCGATATGCTCCACTATCGTAATTCAGCTGACGCTGTGCCGCCTTCGCGTCCAAACTATCTGAAAATTGAAATAACACTTACCGGCATTGAATCGGCTGCCTGTGTCGATCTGGATGTTACTTCGAAAAAACTGCATCTCCAGGTAGGATTGAGTGGCGTAATCTAACACCCATATTTTCCTGTAGGCCTTAATTACTCGCCTCCTCTGATAATTATTTTTTATATAACCCTATTTTGTAAAAAGACTCCGCACTAAAAAGCGACATAACTACCAACCGTCAAAGTTACCTGCCAACATGTGCCCACATTTGCTTCGCACAGAATCTGCTCAGCTTTCAACATATACCGTACCAGGAGAGATCAAGGTCTGTTTTGGTGGATAATTTTTGAGGCCGTTTCAGTTGGGTGAAATAGCTGGTGCAATTCTCGGAATGCCCAACGCATCCACAAGTAGCATCGGCTAAAACTGCCGCCCAATTTATAAAATCAGTGACCCTGTTTAAGACCAACTAGATCTGGTATAGGTCCTGACCTTTTTTGTGATACATGAGCTTCCTAAACTTCTGTTATTTAGTACTTTCCAATAATTCTCCGTCTCAAACTTCCACCAAATTTTGCAACAGCGAAGGTATCGGCTAGATGTGGGTACATTTTCTAAGCACTGTTTTGTGCTTATTCTGTCTTCCTTTGGGTATTTATAATCCGGGACCCGAAACATATCTTCCGCCTTAGAAGTGAAAAAGGCTTTTTCATGACATTGTTGCCATGTGCGTCTCGATTGTTCATTTACTATTTTAATACTTTGCCAATTGCCTCATTTCGGATGTTTTATTTTTCTCAGTTCCTACGCCAAAACTGGATGTTTATTATGCCCTAACTCACTCTCCTGCTCACACTCTTGCATTTGTCCACTATCTCTTACAATAACTTGTCCGTCGTCATCTATTTAGCTACTAATTGTCTGAATCGACGATCGAGCTGTCACGGTTATCCGTCATCTGTCAGGGCTTGTTGTCGAATTCAATTGGCTGCGTGTACCCATGGCACCTGACCTCACAAAAATCCGTTAGTGGCTATTGATTCCACTCCACGTGATCCATTGCCTGTAGCTCTTTTAAATGTACGCGTTCACTCTCCATACATTCAGTGAGCGTAGAAAAGCAATCCTCTGCTGAAACGTAACTTTTTAAATGCTTTCCTGTTAGCATACCTAATCATTTGGGTTTTTCTGTTCACCCATAAAAACCCCATTAGAACCATTTTCTTAGCACACGTCCACCTTGTTACTATTTGCGCAAAGGGTTTCCATATCCTCCCCTTGCCCTATGTGTCCTTAAACATATGTTAGCCTTTTAATCCCGACTCCTTTTCTATTTTTTTAGAGTAAGAAGCCGGTCGCTTACCAACTAGATTTAGATCTGCCCTTTGAGGTTGATCACGAAAAAGGAAGTGCAAAATTCAACAAGGCTGGAAATCGGCTTCTCCTTACCCTACCAGTTCTCCCATTGGAGATTTCTAAGAGTGAAACTGAAGTACTCGGGAATAATGGCACCTTGACCCCGGACTTTCAACTTTGTCAGTCTGCGCAGTCTACTGAAGACTCCAATTCTGGGAAAAAAGGTCTAATTGAAGAATTGCCGGATGTTGCCAAAACAACTGTTAAAACCTCCACGACAGACCAGTCAAATTTGAAAAAAAGACGAAGAAGGAAAAACCGAAAGAAGAAAGCTTCTGTAGACGTTAACCCTGAACTGACTTTGTCAAGTTCTGAAGATACAGAGGATGTCAAACCTCAAAATGTGCCGAACCCAAAGACGCTCAATCTCTCGATGGCAGGAGTCCCGACTTCGCACGTACTTAAGGTGGAGCAAATCCCCCCAGAAAATTTAACCGTACCGAAGTCTTAGTAAGCCTCCCTGGACCGTATACTTTTGCTTTTTCTATTATTTTTAGTATACCGAGATTTATTGGAATATAATCCAACCTATTCGTACTGCTGTACCGTATAATTAAGCGGAATTAGATTTGTTCGTTTGTGTAACTTGACTGAAATGTGTTATTCAGGTTGGTAACTAATGTTAAAAAATGGTTTGCCTCATTTTTTGCCTATCTTAATTCGGTACGAATAGTGTTCGTGGTGGACGTTTTTCAAATATACTTTCACAACTACTACGTGCATTTTAGCAGGAGCAGTTATGCCTATTTATTTTATATCAATCGCTTTTCACCGTATTTAGATTCATTGGAATGCATCCCATTGCTGATGGCTGGTTTATTTTTTCTTACCCTTTTACCGTTGTACTCCCCATACGGAAACCTCTCGTAAACAGCACAAACTTGCATCCTACCCGATTCCCTTATCTTGCCATTTTACTGGGTTACATGCCCTCAGCCCATTGCACTCCCCACACGAAAACCTTAAGTAATCGGGAATGACTTTTGTCCAACTTTTGGACCACACATTCTTGTAGTTACGGTTTATCGTCTTGGCTTACTCGCTCGTCATCCGATCCGATGATTACCCTTATGCACGAGTCACCGGTTATTAAGCCCACATCAGCTTGGGACGGAATTTTACATAGCAAAATCCGCCAGCTAATAAGCCCAGTCGCCAGCTACAAAGTACAGTTTGCCAACAGGATAGAGTAAGATTCTCATCTCTCTGCGTGCGCAACTGGTTACATAATTTTGGCCAGTCTTACGCAGAACAAGATGCTGGATGTGATTTTTTTTTCATTTTTCAAGTTAAATTTCGCGACACGCTGTTCGGACAGCAGCAGACATGAGGGGTATTTTCTTGTACATAACCAAGCTCTACACATAATACAGTACATATGTAATGTATAGTGCCTATCCTGCGTTTGCTAATCAAGAACTAGGACTCTCCGGTTAGTGCGCCCGCCGCTTATGAGGCCCAATTTGGTCTGGGCCCGAGGTGGGCTTAATAACCGGTGACTGCTGTAGTAGTTACGTACCCGCTAACTTTACGTAGGCGCATCGGACGCGCCACATGGAACCCTTTACTAATCGACGCACTTTAGGCTAACATATATTGCACGTGACGGCCCTATTCGGTTTCCCAGAGATTACCGCTATAACACAAAAAGACCGTTAATTAGAATAAACTTCATACAAACTATAAATTACAAATTAACACTAAGTGGCATATGCCTAAGCTTTATATGACATAAGCAGTTCGCATGCTTCCTTGAGTTCCATTGTACGCAAACCGAACCAGCATCGAGATTGCACCCCATCAATGTGCGCCCAGACATCACGGCGCGCCACAGGTATTTTAGGGTTGTCAACCCTTTCCTTAGAGTGTACAAGCTGCGATCGTAAGGTAGCTGCTGGGTGTTGTGCTCAGCTCAAGCTCAGGTATATTTTCACGTATGTATGGTGCGTGGTTGACCATATCACTTGAAATACCTTTCTACTAGGATCCTTGCCACATTATGCACTGGCGCACAAAGTCACGTAGGTATCCCTTTTTTGTAAAATAATTTTTGTCTGATAAATTTCTTCCTCAAAGCAGTGTTCTTTGGCTCGATTCAATAGACTGCAGACAGATCTCCTTTTGTGGGAGACCGAGTGGTTACTCTCAGAGTGGAGAATGAATTCAGCATATGTTGCTTTGCGATAAATTGATATGCGAAGTCATCCGTAAGTATTTCGATGTATAAGTACATCCGGAAATTGGAGTTGTCCGCCAACCTTCGTTTCAAACGCAAATTCTTTTCGTGTAAATTTAGAGTACAGGTTGTTGTAGAGCAGCCATAAATGATTCCTCTCGGCGATGAGAAACGTGTCATCTACATAACGCAGTCAGAGTTTTAGTTTAACTGTAGGAAGAGCAATTGATTCCAATTTCTGCCTCGTCGCTTCGAACAGACATGTAGTTATAGGTGAACCCACAGGAGCTCCTTTAAGTTGTTGATAGCATTGGTCAAAGAAGGAAAAAATAGTTTCTAGACAAAGATCTAATAGTTGGAGTTAAGTGTTGGCGGGCACATCAGTGAGATAGGCCTAAAGTAGTTATTCACTACAGCGTCTCGCTAAATGCAAAAAATGTAGATGGCAAGCGAGACCACATAAAATGAAGTTGCTTAGATTGCCACTTAGTAATTTTATATTTGCGTGTACCGATTAGAGATATTAATTTTGTGAATATTCGGGAGACAGAAAAGTTTATATGAATATTTGAGTCGAGATCTATCAGCCTCGGCGGGATAACTTCTTAATATTTAGAAGTTGCCAGTTGGTGGCCAGTAGTATACACATGCTACATGATGGCACAGGCACCGCCTAAACGCCAACGTATTTCGCCGATATTCTGTCGCTGCTTAACTCTGCTGCAAATAGATTTACTTCATTGCTGGACCCACGAACTTTCGCAGTTTTTGTTTTCACACGTCGGCAATTTGAATACTAATACAGTCTTGTCCATGAACTCGTCTCCTCTTTCACTTTGCGTTTGCTTTCGGTAATGTTGAACTCGGTAACGCAATTGGCATTATAATCTCCCCGCACAGCTTGCTTCTGACCGATACTATTGGCTTTACGTTTGTCCTACGTTTTATGTTGATAAGTATCTTAGCCAGTTCGCATTAATCATCAGTTTACTTAATATATTTCTTTTTGTAGTCTCGCAGACCTAACAAACGTGATGTTGTAAAATTATATTTTGGATTTTTAAAAAATTGTTTTTTTTTCAAAGCTCATATGCCTCGACAAGGTTTCGTCAGGACCCTCTCACAATAACTCTCCTCCTGGCCATCAGAAATGTCCTCCCCGACTCTCTCCATCTTTCTTGGGCGCCTTCTAATTCCTCAACTCCCGGGAGTCATGTCTATCGTCAACTGCTGCTCACTTTTTCCAGTCGCGGTAGCGGTGCCTGTACTCTCAATTGGGGTGTCGTCTTGCAATGTCCACTGAATGAAACTGTCTGTACAACCGACCCTACTACAGACGAATCCAGTGAGCGAAATCCCGATGAACAAGTTGTCTCCGCGCCCCAAGAAGTCGAACAAATCGACAATAGTGAACTATGGAGACCTGAAGTGCTCAGCTGTGACGTCACACCCGAGAATGTGACCCTGGTTCTTCGGAAACCTGTCGTAGACTCGTGTGATATCTGGTGGGAAGCGGTGGCTGTTGGTCGAACCATGGGGCCTGGCCTCCAAGTAAGTAGAAACCGTCAACTACCTGTTTTTTTTGCATAAACACCCCTCGGGTATGTAAAACTTATCTGATCGAGTAAGACAAATTACACCGACCGGCTGGGTAATTAAATGCACTTGGCATGACTGCGATCGTGCCTGATCTGACCGGCCTCGATGACGTCGCGTACTTTCTGTGTGCGGCGATCCGCTGTGGCAACCTATTCTCTTTGCCAGCGACGAAGACTGAATACCAAAGGTTCAAGAATCCCTTCCATTTCTTAACGAACTGCGTTGAGATAGGTTTTGAGTCTCTCCGCTTTTTGACGCGTCTAAATGGGTAATGGTGCCGCATCAGAGGCAGCAACTTTGAGCTCTTGACGCGAACGACAAAGAACGTGCCTAGACCACCCCTGTTGTCTGTCGGTGGCCTGGGATATCCTTGCGATCTTGCCGCGCGAGTGTAGGCTGCTTCATTTGAAACGAAATAGTACTTTGCCCGAAAATAATGGTCAAATAGCTCCAGTTTTCGCTCATATTCCACGCGCACAGTTCAGCAATGGCAACCATAGAGAGGGACTGGATGAACTAATGCACGGAACACACAAATCTTTGTGACAGCCGTGAGGGGGTCTTAGATACTTTCTAAGGCAGCACCGATTCGGAGGACAACGTCATCTTCACTCTATATATTGAACAATAGCCTCGTCCCGAGGTATTTGATTATTGTTTACTTCTTTAAGCTGCCAGCCATTACTGTCAAGAGGTGCCTTCTTTTGGTCAGACTTGCAACTCAAAAACTCTGGGTACCCCAGCGTTTATGGATAAACCGACAGATTTGGCGACTTAAGTAACCCCAGCACCATGGACTCTAGATCACCCACCCAGGCCCACTTTGGTGTGATTTCATCTTAGACTCGAACACCAACAATCGGTCTTCATATCCGCCGCACTTTAAATACCGTCCTTAAAGTTTGGGAAAAAAATCACTGTCTCACCCTTACTTTAAAAAACCCAAAATCAACACAGTTGGCGAGCATGTTGTGACTCAACATACAGGAATTCTTCGCCTTGCAGTGTCGCTGAATAAAATGAGCCATTCAGAAGGCAGGACTGTTTTCAGAGGCTATTTTTGACTTTGACTTATAACAATAACCTACTTTTAAAATTTCAGTGACTCGAAATTCCCTTTTTCGTTAAATTCTGCCAATATAACGTCGAATTTACCTTTTTTTCACTGAGTCCATCAATATAAGGTTGAATTTCCCTCAATTGACATCAGTATCCTGAGCAACAGGTGTTTATGTTGATGGAGTTGATTATCTTTAGTACGTTGAAACAAATAAGTTTCGTTAATTGAATATTTTTTGGCAACTCCCAACACAATTAAATATTAATTTACACTCACTAACCTATAATTAAATGCTTGACCACAAAATACGTTGAATAGTTGGCCCTACAAGACAGTTTTGTTAATCGAATTTGCCAATGCATGATATTTTCAATATGAGGAAAAAGGAAAACGGGCTCGAACTAACTCTACGTAAGTTCGGCACTGTCACTAACGAGTCATCACTGGCGAACATTACAAAATCGATTCAAATTCCTTAAATTTTCCGCTTGACCCACCTCCCAATACCCTAATTCCAGATGAGATCCCGACGTAGAATATGATAGAAATGCTGAACTACAACCGATATAGGGAATCGGTGGGGGTGAGAGAACCTTTAAGTTTTGGAAATTGTCGGCGCTCACTGTCGGAAAGAAAATCCCAAAGTCTGGCAGTGGTGACAATGTTCCCGCGTATATCACTGCATAACTTGACTATATAAGCTGTTATTGCTGGTATGACAGTGTTCGATAATACTTATATCTCCGCGGCTGTTATATAAAGTCACTATTTCTCCTCTGGAAAGCGGCGTTTTCATCTTCACACAGCCCCTTGCGGTCTCCATTCTACTAGACAGATAATTTCCTGTCGTCAGGATGTACATGCAAAACACTCAGTTTTCCTTCGCGCTACACTTGTTCTGAATCCGGTTTGAGCAGTTTCCTGTCTTTGCTCCTTTGCACCGTAGAAAGTGCCCTTGGTTGGCCTTTGGCAGCCGTCTGAACTCTCCCAAGCACCTCATCTTCCAAATTTACCATCAAATGTACCGCAACTGACAATAATTTCTCCGAAAAGTGTTGAGCTTAGTTTCGCTCACACCAAAACACCAGCTGTTCAGTCTTCTGAGCCGCCTTTAGCTGCTCAACCGCCAATCCGTTCCATCTCCCACGATGACCAGTCGTCTGCTGCCTTTGCAAAGGGCCATCGGTTGAAGGGAATTCTAAAGCAGCGGTCTACCTCCGGTAAGTTAATCGGTCTTAACCTGCGTCAGCTGTTTTAACTCTTCAGTGCGTTAAAAACAAGACAGGATATCGAGTTAGCAATTTGTGCTCGTATAGAGGAGTCAGATATTTTCGCTTGGTTCGTTATCATCGTAACTTATTTTGTAAACAAATGCCGAAGTTTTTTCGAGTGGCAGTGTATCCCCTGGGTGCATAAAACCGTTGCGAATTGTTGCCTGGGTTGGATGATCTCTACTGACTCTGGTCATAGCACCCGAAAGCCACAACGACTAACGCTTAATGTGTACCACTCAGATGCAGCTCTTCTCAGCTATTAGCTCGAACTGTCTAGCTTGTAAAGTCCTGTCTCATTACATACACAAAGTCCGAGACACGATGGCTGCGCAAAACTCATAAAGTCCGCGCAGACAGCCAGAAGACGAACTTACTCGGCGGGGGTGGAAGGGAGTCGCCAAACCACACAACCCCTACAGGCTCTCAACTACTCCCCTCCTCAACACCTGACTCTAAGACCTGTCAAACATCCACCAAAAGGTCGGGGCAGCGAAAGACGAAAAAATGGTCAGCGCAGGGCCGGCTTGCATAGCATGCCTCCTCCACTTCTTTTCGATCTAGTGCGTTTAATACGTTGGTGGAGGTAAGCTGACCAGGCTCGGTGAGCCCTTCAGTTTGCTTGAATAATAACCCTAGCTCTATCAACTTTGCTACTTAAGGTGGAGGCGTAAACGAGCCTAGAACACCACTAAATATAATGACTTTTATTCATACGAATGCACGTTGTATAACTCTCACTGATTCTGTTGAACCTATAGCTATTTTTAACGTCGGCACTAAGTTGCTTCCTGTTATCTTGTACGAGACTGTCTAGATGGCAAGGATTGCGTATTTAAGCCCACTGAGAAAATAGAGCACAAAGACTGCTGTAGTATGGGAAGGATGTTAGTATTGGTCTTATCACTAGAGCAGATTGACGCAACAAGTAACGGATGAACTCTAGCATAACATGTTTGCATGTAGATATGTTATATTGCTATGTTATATGTTATATTAGTTAGTTAGTTATATTAGTTAAAACGTCTAGGCCATTTGAAATTTTGGAATTTTGTAATTGGCCTTGTTCAACGAGTATTCTTTTCACCTTCACCTGGAAAAAT
This sequence comes from Ligula intestinalis, assembly GCA_036362985.1. NCBI lineage: Eukaryota > Metazoa > Platyhelminthes > Cestoda > Diphyllobothriidea > Diphyllobothriidae > Ligula > Ligula intestinalis. Next base: position 55,137,526 of record JAYGXS010000003.1, read on the forward strand.
CAACATTACTTGTTGAGCATACTACCGTTCTCTCAAATTCTATTGCTCACCCACAGAAAATTTCAGGGTGATGATGCTATTTTTGCTTTTTATAGTCCTTATATGTTAAGCTTACTTCCAGGAAGTGCCACTTCTGGCATTAATGCGTACCAAATATTATATGCATAGCGTTAAGACGTCTACCGAAGGAAATCTCCTTGAAAAATGTCATTTCAAACAGGAGCCAACTTTTATGCATAGTCCACCTTCATGACTGTTTGTCATCTATCCCGAACAAAACGTTCTAGTCAATACAAATTATCTCAAGAGACCAAGTTCAGGGGCTGCTGGAGCCGCTTTTGTAGGAAATAATTAAGTGTCTGGCTGAAGTTGAAATAGGTAGCATCTTTCGGATATAGCGATTTCAAAGCCTTTATAAATATTTAAGTTGTGGTGAGGTTTGTGTAGCAGAATTAATTATTTTGACGCCGCTAGTGCAACCAGCGGCGTCAATTAAAGCCAAATAAAGCATTCATACAATAAACAAAATTATTCCTCCTCTGAGGATCCTCTATCATCTTTTTCTGTGACTACTCGATAGTCGTGACTCACCTCTAAATGATTGCTTAACCTTAATGAAGCCCAAAATTATTTTCATCTGCGCCTCCTTTGTGCTGCGAATGAGAGTTTCAATCAACTAAAGATCTTAGACAGTGAATCTTTCAGTAGAGAAAATCATGCATTGAGATTTCGGTATTTTATCCTGATTCTACGTTTTCAGAAGTTGCTTTACGTCTCTCGACGCACCCTTAAAGTTACTTCCATTATCGCTGTGGACAACCTCTGCGTGCCACAAATCGATTGAAAGCACACAAGAACGAATAAATGTATAGGGAATGCGCTAATCATAGATCTACGGCTCGCGAACTAAGGCAGGTAAACAGGCAGTCGTATGGCTTTTCGATTGCTCATCACCGTGTAGCGAACATCGGTCCCAAATAATCGACTCCTCAAATAGTAAATCACATGATTTTACTGATCGATCGATGGGGAGCGGGGCCGTCGCTTGTTGATATGGTTGTGAGAGTCACCTTCGGCACTTGAGACATATTTTCAAAGAAACCTTAATCGTTTTTGGTCTGTAAAATCCAGTACCGGGTCCTTATGGTTGAGGGAATATAACTTTGCCCCATATGGCCGTTCAGTTCGTGGTAGTGTTTAATTTTTAAATGCGTAATGAATTGTTGGGAAGGTGACATGATAGGATATTTATTCTCGAGCGATAGACTCGAGTTCTGTGATCGTCTTCCGACACCTAACACTCCATTCACAACAATTGGTGTAAGGCGTCTAAACGAACTAGTCACTTTGCGAAGTGATCTCCTTTTGGTGCTGTACCTTATAAGCACATCCTCAAAGATATTGCTGTTCTCAAGGAGTTCCATTTCGCAGGGAAACAGCTCTAATTTCACCGCCTTGATGCTCGCTGTAGATGCTTCGCTCATTTCATGTCTGCCATTTGAGGTTCATTCATTGCCCGATTCTGGTGATCTAGCTCTTAAAGGGTAATGGTGTGTTCTGATGCACGTATTAGCGTCCTTAAAGCGGCACTGTTGCTTATCCATTTATGCAACTCGAAACCTCCTTTCTTCGGCATCAATTTTAATTGCTTCTAAAATCTGATCAAGCAATCATCTACATAAAAACGTCCCTTCGCTTCCTTGACAACATCTTTATCGTATACTTTCGCATTATCAGTGATGGCTCGATCGAGAGCGAATGTAGCACAGCTTGGAGAAAATATAGCTCCAAGTAAATGTACTTTTATCCGATATTCTTTTGGGTGTTGCGACAAGTTCCCATTTGACCACCAAAGCAACCTCAAGACGCCGAGGTCTTTCTCCGGTACTTGCATTTCATGTAACATAGATTTACTTTTAGCTATCAGAACAATTTTTCCTGTCTGAATCTCAAGGGTACTCCGATTAGCGAGTTTTGTAAATAAGATCAGGAAAGCAGTTGAACGTTTGCAAATAGATCTTTCTGTTTGCTTTGTCCCTCGTCAATTGCCTCGTGTTGATAATACATCTCAGGATCTTCTTGGAACTCAGCAATCTTCGAGCAATAGGTTAATTTTTTCTTTCTGGGAGCTGATGGCACAAGTCCGGTGGTGTGTACTGGGATTTCACTATTATCATCCGAACTACCAGGTTGCTGTCGAGCTTTCGCACCTACTTTGGTTTCTTTCTTCAATTCTTTATTTTCCTTCTTCATGTTCTGCATTTTTTCCAAATCGATGTGTCTTTCACTTTCTAGTAGGCGTATTTTGGCAGCTCTATTTCAAGTCACAGTCCTTCTAAGTCACTTCTTTCAGTAGCGATTTATGAAACAGCTCGCGAGGGCTCCGACAATTTCTTAGCCGATTGGCTCGGTCATGCTCAAATAACTTTGTTAATATTGTTTAGTCCTTCCTGATTGAGTGCTAGTTTTGTGACCTGAAGAGACGCACCCGAGGTCAGAAGCGATGTCAAAGGACAGTCGGGATAACTCGGATATGACTTGGTTCTATAGAAATAAACATTCAGATTAACAGTGCACGATAGGTAAAAAAATGTGACATAGAAATCAAAAGAAGGGTGGACATACATTCGAGGTGCTTAGACGAGCAGTCGGGTAAATGACACAGACACGTTGCTGCCAGTTTATGAGGGAATAAGCATACGGGCAGGAATCAAAGAACGAGGGAGTGAATAAGGACACCGTGTGGGGAACGAAAACAGCGTGGAATGGTGAGTAAGCGCATGGGAATGAAGATCGCGGTGTGTTAACGAATGAAAAGCCAGCCTACGAGGTCGAGGGGCCAGGACGTAGGACAAAGCAGGTGGGAACATGGTGGGACAGAGGTGGAGGACTAAGCGGGTTTAAAGGTAAATGTTTCGGCCAAGTCCTAACAGGCAATTAACAGCAAATAAGACTCTGAATATGACATTGATATGATGACTGTCACAGTTGTTGTTGTTGTTGTCGCTGTTGAAGAAATTGCTGATTCCTGAGATTCTCATCGACTATTTCAGTCTCGACTTCGGATTTGCCAGCTGATGGGAAGTCATTATCAGACTGCGTCTAGTGACAATAAATGCTAACGTTGATCGCCCACCCTTTTCGTGGGAGTCTGTCAAGGCAGTACAGTAGACGTCTAGTTGCCAATACAGGCGAACATGCGAGTCGCAGGATGTAATTGAGAAGAAGACGATTCGATCGCCGGGACAGCACTTTTATTCGTCTGACGTTTCGACATCCGCGACGGATATCGAAACGTCAGGTGAATAAAAGTATTGTCCCAGCGATCGAGTCGTCTTCTTCTCAGACGTCTTTTTGCTAAGCCCCTGGCACAATTTGATGTACATAAGAGGCCTCAACTTCTGCATAGATTTACTTTCCTTTTTACAAATTTGGTGGCACACAAACATCTGGGGTGCCACTGTTTTCCGTCTCTTCGAGTGCCATTGCACCAAGTTATAGTATAGCAATCTGAACTACTCGATGAACCAAAGTAGAAACAAAATAAGCGCGACTTTTATGTAACTCGTTGCGAAAAGAAAGCAGTCTGATCTGTGACAATCATCACAGAATATGCCTTCTCACTAACCTTGTTATACACCGGGATCAGAAACTCCCTGCAGAAACAGTGGATTCTGGAGACACCGTAGAGCCATAGACATTACCTCTGTCCGAAAACTTCACGTAAAAATATGGAGAACTAGGGACCAATCTCTACACCACGTTCCTTGAACTAACGAAGGTCACTAACCCCTGATAGGTGGCCTGTTGCTGAAAATCTTTGATTAGATTTTGAAATCCGAAATGATTTACGCAGGTGTTCTGACGGCAGCACAACGACATCACGGCACGGACAACGGCCTCATATGGGCGGCTTTCGTGGTGAAAAATTGGGTGTTTTATGGTTGCATCCTTGTTCCCACGCTGTTTAATATCAGGTTCTTCATCATACCGATGTTATGCCTGCCTTGTGACGGCATTACCTGCGCAACCTTAGTACCAGTACTTTTAGCTTGATCTGTAACCGTCCTAACATTGCCCGCCTATACTGTTCATAGGCATTCAGGCACTGTGTATACCCCTTCTGTCATTTGGGCATATGCAACAGCGATCTGACAGGCCTGTCTCATGCCAACTTGCTCCTTACATGCCCAAACACTTGGAAACATGACCCCATTTGGTCACACGCAACCTAAGCCAACGGTCAGTAAAATGTTACATGCTATGCACGCAAAAATCATGTGATACAATTATCAAACAACATAATACTGTGCGGCATGTCTTATGTGAGCATTTGCGCATCTAATTTCTGCCCTTTAATAAAGTCTGTTCCTGTGAAATTATAGATCAACACGTGTTTGCAGCACCTTAACGGATGTTTTTTTCGTCACGTCAGCTCGCGAACTTAATCTCTTCATCAATCATCTGACTCCCTTGTACGACTAACAGGTGTGTTAGAGAAGGGGGATGGAAATGAGGCAGCTTTTCCTCACTGGAACTCGGCGCTTTTCCACTTTAGCTATTCTTTTTACCAGAACACTGTAATAGTCGTGTCTTGGAAGGTCGTCAGCTAACAGACTAACTTGGTCCAAGTTTGAACAGTGTACCATACTGCAATGACCTCTTCTTAATGCGACTTTTATCGCATCTCACTGCCGTCAAATCAGACCGTAGTTGTGGCGTTTGTTTGATAGAGGTCTTGCTTACTTTCATCCATTGTGTCCAAGCGGCTCGACTCATATCACTAAAAAGTTGAGAGTTGACTTTATTTTTGTAAAAGCGAATCCTAACAGGCCCTTCCATATTTCTTTGTTCGACAGAATCGAGTTTAGAGGGGTTTCAGCATCACTTAGGGACCAGTGCGACCGGCGGTGGTGATCTTTTTGATTCCGCAGAATTTCCTACAGAAAGTTCTGACAGTGACCAGGAGCAAGAAAACTGTTGTATGGGTAAAAGGAGGTCCCATTCGGGTCTCCCTACGAGTCTCATCTCACCTCTTGATCCAGCCGTGGTGTCTGCTTCATGGCGGTCACCACCGCCTCGCCGTCGTTTGCGTTCTGTCAACTTCTCACGGAAGGACGAGAATGTGGCCTTCTTCCCGCACGATACTGTGGAGACCCTGCACCATCTGCTGCGTAATAAACAGTGAGTTTACTACAAAAGAACTTTGTGTTACATCCCACATTCGATCGTGGTAAATGCGATTTTTGTGGAGGATTATAACCACCTTAACAGTCATATTCCTTGAATTAAGGTAGCTCAGAATGAACCCTTCACATAATATTTGAGTGGACTGCGCCCGTCAAATAGTTAGCAAACGCCTCAACTGAATTCACTATACAGTTTATTACGTACGCCGTATTAGGCGTTGAATCCGGGTTTCCTGCAACTTGTGTTGTCTAACTCGCAGTTATTAGATGGAGGGAAGGTGTTGGGTAGAGTTTAATAATTCATTTTATGCAGTTGTAAAAAACTAGGCACCCTCGCTGTATTTTGAACCCACAACAGCTAGGGGAAACGGGTGGGTAACTTAACGGCTTACAGTGGACCCTGCGGTGACGAGTGACCCCCATCTACAAGCATTTAAGTTAACGAGAGAGCCTCTAGCTGAAAATTTATTTCGATTGGCGAGCATCCGCTCAATTAACGAGCGCTCAGTATGTGTGTGTGTGTGTGTGCCGGTGCCCTTCATTGAATCTTGCTCCAATGTGGTGGGGCCTCGGTCGCTTGCAGCCAATCAGTGAACTGATGCATTTGATTGGCTACGCTTTGCAAGACGAGTGTTTAAAATGACAATCTCGGAGCAGGAACGGATAAAACTCGTTAACCGAGGTTCCACTGTATTCAAATCTGCCAAACAATTTACTAATCAAAATGTAGAGGAGTCTTTTAACAGGCCCCCTATCTTCGAAGTTGAAACAAAAACCATCGTTCCAGCATGCAAGGCCGTTTGGGGTAGAATCCTACTTCCGTATTTCCGAGCCTGTCGAATATTTTCAACCGCACTTTAGAGTGATGATATATATTCGTCAGCTGTTTCTGTGATAACTGCGGTTTTCGTCCCAGGAGAAATGCCCGTCGGTCCGAGCGTCGACGCCGAAATAACAGTTACACAGCACCCAGCCTCCTTCCAACGAATACCGAACCTTCCACAGTCACTTCGATGAACCACAAACAACGCCGGCTGCTGGCTCGTCAACAAAAACGACTACAGGAAGAACAGACCAAGCAAGCATCTGCTACCGCAAACGAGGAAATGACGCTGTCTCCATCCTTCCCTTCCCCATCATTACCTTCATCACAACCTTCCCTGTCCTCGTCCGTTCCAGCGGAATCGGCAGACTCTCCTCTCGTTAGCAAGGCGGATAATGGTAAACAACCTAATTTATGTTAGTCGAAGTGTTATTACTGACCGAAAAGTCATCCTGCATGGAACGACAAACGACTTTAGTCAAATTAAGTAGTTTGCGTTCACATTAAAATGGTGTGTTGGGCACCTTGGGAGTTTGCCGTGGCTACCGGTTCCCGAACCTGTTTTCCATATTTATATTTTAAATTTTTAGATATTGTTGTGGGAGAATATTTCTTCTCAGAATGATAGTTTTGTTCATCTGAAATTTTCGCATTCACTCTCAAACCCTCAATTAGGGGAAACAACAGACGAAGGCAGCCGCTACACTATTTATTGGACGTAGTTACCGCACAACCACCTACTTACTAATATTAGTAGCTACTTTGTTTCAAATTTTAGAACATGCTGTGATAATTACCTGATCAGTTGTGATCTCAGCAATTTTGACCTACAAGTACTGCACCCCTTTGCGCCCTCTACCTTACAACTGTCTTCATACGGGAATTCGAGTGTGAATCTAAAATATCACAGGGTTCACCTTCTTGTTCCCAATACCCAGTTTCCCCGCGACTGATTCCTGAAACTTTTAATGACCTCTTAGCGTGAAATCAGAAGGCTGCTATTCCTAGACGAACAGTGGCGGCCGCATTTTTAAATTATAGTTCCATGTAAACCGCACATAACAGTATTTTTTAGCACATAGCTATGCCAGTCAACTCTTGGGTGTATGCAGGCCCAAGATAACGGGGGACCTGTCATATTGACGAGAAGACACGCACCTCGATTTTATGCACTGTGAAGATTCTCTTCCAAGGCACCACATTCAGGCCTCGTTGTCGAACACACAGTCTACCAATAAAAATATTGAACGCACTCCGGGTCTCACGTCATTGTGTGAATGATACACGCCCGATCCGCAGAGATAAAATTAAAGACTAAAATGACCGCCTACAGTAGCCTAATGTTCACGAAGACTGAAAATGAAGCAAAAGAGGACCAATTAACATCGCGCGTATGCTACACATAAAATAGCACAGTTATCTTTACCGACAGTCACTTGGGTTAGTGGAAGAGAAAATTTGACCATAGTTTGGAGACTTTGAATCCCAATGGATATCTGTAAGTGCAGGTTGCATCTAAAATGTGCAGGAATTCGTAACTTTTAAAACAGACAGCTCTCCAGCCTTTTCCTACAAAAATTTGGTGAAAATGCACTTTTTCTACAAACATGGGTATGTCATGCGTTTTTCTGCCCCCTTCTGATAAGTGTCTGAAAATTAATAGAAACGGCAAAATTATTGAACAGCCTAAATACCACTTGCGCGGTTCGCATTCATGTTTCGTCCTGGTGTGCTTCATCCGAGTGGTTTGAAGGCCGTTTATCAAAAAGCCGGCCTTCTAATTGGTATTTTTTATAATAATTTAGTTGTGTTTTGTGGTTAACCCCTCTGAGGACTCACTTGAGTCATTTTTCTCTATGAGAGCGTGTTGGCGAAGTTTTTCATATTTCACTAGCTTCCATGCACATCACATGTCTTTATCGAGCAATCAGGTGTTTAAGCAGTCACTCGACTTCTGAATTTGCATTTTTATGCATTTCGGGACTCCCAATTTCGGTTGCTCTTTCTTCGATTGCTTAAACTGTGAGTTTTGCATCTACGAGTCACGGTGAGCGGGCACTTGGCGTTATCCCAGATTTTGTTGGAGCACCTTTTCTCTTCCAGTCCCCCGCCAGGCGGTAAGCAGTGCTACCTTTAGCTAGGGCTACTTAACCATCCCAAATGGCTGCTGAACTTCACTATGAATCACGGCTTTTTTGAGGTAGACCGCCTTAAGTTAGCTTGGGCCGTCAATGGGATTGCATGTCCTCTTCGTGAGACTTTGACAAGGGGAAGGAAAACAAGGTGGGATAGAAAGTGGCGCCTTGTTACTGAGTGTGTAATTTCTTATTGGGGTCGCCGATCAAAGCAGTTTCCTATATTGTGACTCCTAGGCAGTCTATATTTGAAAAGCCACAGTTGAGGGTTGGTCGCCAATTAAGGTTCGCGGGTTGCGGTCACCGCCTGCATGAGTTAACTGATGCAATCTACCACATTTATACGGCCTTGTTAACTCATAACTCCCAATGAGACATTTTACCGTGTGTGTGTCTGCGTCTGTGAATTTGCCCGAAGTCAGATCTAAGTATTACAATCTATTTTAACTAATATTTGTTAGTTTAAAAACAGAAATTAGAGAACTGAGGCCATGTGGTGATGCGTTAATAAGGAATTGCAGCAGCTGTGGATAGCTAGAAATTTAGGTCACCGTTTCCCTTCAGTCTCTTTTTCCTTTGTTGACCAGCTTGCAACGCCCTTCGGCTTTCCTCTTCTTCAGCCGACCCCACACCGACCGAACCTGAGACTTCACTCCCGGAAACCTTAAAATCAGATATGATCACCTCCCAGAACGGGATGCGATCGAACAGCAATGATGCGATCCGCAGGTGGCAGGATCTGCCTGGGGCTAAAAATCTGCTTCACTCCATCAGCACGGCGCATCCATCCAGTCCACGGTCTGGTTTGAATCTACATATCACAAAGTGCCCCGTCTCACTAAACGCAGATACCATCTTCGAACTGGAGGACGATTGTTGATTTCCAACCTCGGCCGGTGCTCCTTTTCAGATGGTTGCCGTTGCACCTTCTGCTGTGGACTTTTATCCGTCTTATTTGCACTTCGATGTTTTGGTGCGCGTACATAGCGCGAACTCTGACTTTCGCACGGCAGGAAACCATTTGTTCTTTCACTTCTCAACCGCTGCTATTTGTGACGGAACCGCTAGCTCTTACAATTAAACTTTTACTGACTTGTACTTCCAGCTTGTGTTTCCCATGTGGACTCTGTTTCTGGGCGGGGATCCATCACTTTTAAGGGCTTTCACATTAAGTGAACGTGAAGCAGGTGACGTGAGGGGTATTACAGGAGTCTTATTGTAGGCGAACAGCGATGTAGGTGGTATTTAAAAACTAGGTTGTGTGGGTTTTCCAGTTGGCGGGTCAATCTAGTTGGATTGATGGTCGTTCGAACGCCTCACTTTAATTATTGGCTTCGCCTTACCTGGCTTTTAATTCGCATCACTACCCCTACGAAACTGGGCTCTGTGAAGTGCAACCTCCTGATATCCGCCTTGACAATCGAAAAAAAGCATATTAGTGTAGTCATTGGCTTCCTCTTGGCCAATTTTTTCTCTCTATGATCTAATTTTTTGGGTAGATAATAACCGATTGTGTTCTAGTTTATCGTATGCAAACACGGCTTATGCCGAGTCAGCCACTTCATCCTATTTCGCTATCAGTTGTTTTAACCTAGTCCTACCTTGTAGGACAGAACTCAATGCTGTCCAAGTCCTCACTCCGGTCTCACGCGCAGTTTATTTTAATTAGTCACGTAATTAATCCCACGGACTTTATCGAAACACTCTTTCTTAACTAATCCCACGGAGTGGACAGTGTGCTGTTCTTTAGACGCACCAGACAAATTTTAGTCGGTTTCTTGCCACCCTTTCCTTGGAATGTGGCAGCTGTTTTGGATGTCTCTGCAGCCCGAAGCAGGAATACACGGTGTTTTTTTCTACGAAGGAAGAAATTGCTCTACCGTGCCCCAAACAAATGTGCGTTCAGGCCGCCCACATATTTGGCCATAGCTGCTGGAACTTATGAACGCCGTCGTAATAATAACAAACAGAACCACTGCTCTCCATCACCATACGGCCAACTTGGCTTCTTCTATTCAAAGTATCTAGAATGTGCATCTTATTTTACGTTAGCTAACTGGCCGGAAAGGAGGAAAGTTACAGTTGCCTGATAGTCGTTTGGATAGAAGACGGGTACTGCCGTTCTCCGTGGCACTTGTTTATCAGAATGAGTAGCGATGAATGGAGTACTGGCAGGATACACCCGCTGAAGCAGCCGTGTTGAGGAACCATGACGAGATGTCGTAGTTGGCTCCACAAAAAATGTAAGTGCTAAAATGCGCCTTCAACCATGCACAAGAAGATTTGCCACAACCCGCACCGGCTACTTTCCGGGAATGTAAGGAGTAATTTCTGCCATGGGCGCTCATCTCCCCTCATGTCTGCCAAAACTGATTATTTTCGATGCTTTGAACGCATAATCATAAATCAATCGCGCCATCTTGGTGCGTGCGTACGATCCTCACAGAATAAGTAGTTCCAATAATAAGTTACCGGTGTTGCTGCAGACCTGCAGCCGCCGCGGCATGCTCCTAACAAGGGCAATATGTGGTACTGAACGCCATTACTTACCGCTTAATCTTGAAGATTAGGCTGCGCCTCCAATCACAGGGCTAATTGTGAATTGAATCTGCTGCAAAGAAGATAACCATTGGGCTGAGGAAATAATAATGTAATCATCAACTAAAATAAAATATATCACGAATCCTATGCAGAAAGATCAGTCAGACAATGCAGTGGGTCGAAAAGGTTAATACTGAATGAACGTTGAATGGCACCGCGATTGTAATGCGGGCGTGCGTTTGTCACATTAAAACAAACAGCTCAGAAAGGAAAAGTGACGAGATTGTTAAAGATAATTAAGTGTAGTACGTCAGCACAATGCAGAAACCTAGAAAATACGTGGAACCGACTGCTGGACTTTCTTTTATGCCATTATTACCGAAGTCTCTTGACCAGATCGCGGAAAGCACCGGCACCGGTTCGATTTCGACGCAAAAATCCAGTGCAGAATCAGTTTCTTAACGTCCGCACCATGAACAGCACTCCCGCGAACAACGCGACATTTCGCAGGTATGGTTGCAATAAATGCTCTGGGAGTTGCATATCGGCTGGCTGTTACGGGAAGTAGATAGATTTCAGGTATATGCAAACAGTGTTAAAATAAACAAATTCTTCAGAGCCATCAGGACCGTTTGCGTAACTTGAACCGTCGTCCCTGCGTTCCTGCCTAATTTAGAGCGGAACTGTCTTGCTGTCTGTAGTTGTAACTGCTGTAGGGTAAGGGTAAATGCTTGGGTACTTTCTCAACCGAGAATGTTCAGTAAGAAGAGGATAGCAACGAAGTCTTCTGAGGGAAAACCTAGATTTGGGTTTATTGCCTTGCAGTAGACAACCAGGACAACACAGTAGATGTCCAGTGGAATATCCACAAGTGCCTGTCCAATCTCAACAGAAGTGTATAAATAGATGGCCTCAATTTTGGACACGCTGACGGTGCTTCTCGAGGAGAGGAGATACAAGCAAACGCAGAAGAGTGTCAGCAATGTCCGCCATTACAGGAGAAGCGAAAAACCTTGAATTTGGGAACAGTACTAAGGTCTCTCAGTAAAATTTCCTCCATCGCCTGTCTCTTAAGGTGAAACAGAGACTTATGCAGGAGACTAAGTGTGCATTCTGACCCGTGCACAGACATCTAATTCGGTGGGGAAAATGGCAGAACAGAGATATAGGCTGCACATCATCGTGAATGTTATCAAAAGCTCCGATACCGAATTCGACACCAGTCATTAATTATGGACAGAGCAACCAGCCCAGGGTTATTCACCGAGACAGACTGGGTGGAGCGGAGTCATGTTCTTATTTCAAACTCCGAACGTCTAATGCTGTGGGATACATTTATACAGGGGCGAATAGAAGTAAACATCATCAAGGGAAGATTCCTAGCATCCACCGAATGCACGATATCGCGGAAATTGATGCCTAGGATACGTTTCCAAGTTTGAAGCGGTCCTATAGGTGACCCTGCATGCTTTCACCCCTGAACACGACATTCTGGCCGCCAATTTCGATAAGGTCAACCCTGTGTCCGACAGCACGTTGACGCAGACAATGTGAATTGTGCGTGAATTAAATTACAGTGATAGTAGACTTGCGCTGTATCTATCACACTTCCCCGCCCCACCCCCCGTCGACCCGGTGTCCTGAACAAGTAATAGCGAACAGAGATGGGAGAGGGCGCCGGTGGTTGGAACGACCGGAGTGGGCCTTATGCATGCCGCCACACTTGATTTGTATCCCACGATGTGGGAATGCCATAAAGGTCCTGGTAAGAAGGAGCCATTGCAATCTTAGTGTCGGTCCACCACCCGGCCTCTGCACACTAACAGGCAAAACTGCCTGCACGGTCCGTGTTTTCTCATTAATTGGCAACCATCCAAGTCACGACTTTTAGCGTACCGGGGTAATTTCGGGCACGGCAGCTTGTTTATTAGTGAGGAAAATACCGTAAGCCGTCAACCTGACCTTCCTTTCGCATCCTCGGGCCCCAGCCACTGTCGGAAATGTGCGCAGCGGTTGGCCTACAGTCAATGGCCAATCGCATGAAATGTCAGCTTGTCTGATATTTGTTTCCGATTACGAGGGGTTTATCGCGTAGGGTTTAGGCTAAAAATGTTTAACTCTAAGGGCTGCAATATTTCAGGCTCAGTTCCTTAGAAGATAGGAGAAGTCTTGGAAGAGCCGGAGTGGTAGGAAGAGTAAATTATGTTCAGAATAAATGCGAGAATAGGCGCAAGGCTTGGCAGTCGAGAACACGATGGGATAAAAGTAGATGTGATCACTGGGACAAGAAGTTTCGAAATCCATCGAGGATCCTTCATCAGAGATAATAGCAGACAATCAAACCAATAGACCCAGTTTCACGGCAAGATACACCGGGTTTCGTCTGTAGGATCTGATGCAATTGCGAGCAAAGCAACTACGTCGAAGAAAGCGGAAGACTTCTCAGGAGGCGAATACCGAACAGGCAGCAGCAGTACGAAGGAATGACGCTAATTCCCACATTGCAGCTCATTCGACGAGACCCTGTCTCACATGCAAATTTGATGAGGCTGAAGTTCTCGTGCAAAGTGAAAATCGTGTGAGTCACAAGTTACTGGTGTCATGGTTCACGGCCCCCAGGCTATAAACAAGTGCGACGACCTGCCCAATCCATATTCGGTGCTGCGGCCAGATTGCCGGGCAATCGGCACGTCCAATTGTACCGCGTGATGAATGTTCAGCAGGTCAAAGCACGCCCGCCGGTCATTAAGGAATAAGCGCACAAGCGGGCAATTATTATCGATAGAGGAGTCATTAACTGTCATAAGTGTGCGGCAGCATATTGACTGTGTCCTATGAATGCTGCAACTCCTGGTGCATGATTTATAAATAACCCGTAATGGACACAATTTTCATGACCTCATGCGGCAGAGAGTAAGAACGAATTTATCTTGTGGCTTGCTCGTTGAAAAAGAAGAAGAAAAAGTTGATGGTAGTTGTGGAAGAAGACCAGAAAGAGGGTTGGGGAGCAAGCAATGGAGAGCCTAGGGTGGCACAGAAGATGACTAAACACTCTAGCCGTCCTGGGATCACTTTGACAAAGAATCCCCCACACGAAAGTGTGCAAGCACAAAGAGTCACACGCAAACATACCAGCACCGCCAGGTTATGTACAACCTTTAGGGGACCGACCTCACGAGACGGCTGCCTGGAGAGGCCGCTTACGAGGTGGACCAATCAGAATAACCAAAGCAAACAAGGGCCCCGTATGAAAGGCGGCACTTACTGAAAACGGAGCGAACTCGACGGGCACGCGGACAAGTTGAGGCACACGCAGAGAAGCTGTTGTATAGACAGAGATTGTTGCAGTTAACTTATTCCCTGCTACAAATTTGGGGGACATACCAAGTGACGATGTAGGTGAACACATAAGATCATACCAAGTAACCAACAGGATCAGTCAAGAACTAAGGCTGAAGATACTGGAAGCACGGTGAACAAGTTTTAAGGCTCTTTTTGCAAAACTACAGAAAGACTGGAACCAGACAGGCAAGGACGACAGAAAGAAGTGGCTGGAGGATAGGATCACAAAAGCAGCAGCAGCAGCAGTACCAACAAAATCCACCGAAGCCGAAGAAGTAGCAGCAAAGGCAATAGCAGCAGAAGCAAAAGAATCACCAACAACAGCAGCAGAACAGAATCTGAGGGAGAAGTAGGCCGAACAGATAATGATGTCGAGCGTTGACGCAGTTTTTGGCACATTTGATTGGCTGTCCAGAAGTGGACCGCGAATTGCAGTCACGTGACCTTGTGCGTGGCATTATGCAGTAGGTTAAAACCACTATATGGTCACTAGAAGCTCGAACGAACCTTGGGAACCCGACAGGAGGTTCTTGATTTGCAGAATGGCAGCGGAACAGTTAGGAGGAACCGGTGGCAGAAATTAAGCATGCCTTGAAACTGATAGACTTGATGTTTGGAAGTAGGAGGTGGGAATTCGTGGATGGTAAGGATTTTCAATGAGAGCTCGTTGATGTCATTGGGGCCGACCGGGTGTCCAAGAAACTCAAGAGAGGGAGCGCCAAAAACACACTTGAATGTGTTGATGACAATGCCAAATTGTTGAAGGCGGTCAAACACCGTTGCGAGATGCTCCATGTGGTTGTCGGTGGTGGTGGAACTGGCAACTAAAAATCAGGAGTGTAGGCATAGACAAAGGGAAGGTCTCGAAGCACTCTGTCTTCAAACATAAAGAAGGTCCAAAACAGCATGCACAGGAATTCAAAGAGGCCAAAGATAGTGGTGACGGCTGGCTTTAAAACGGCCTCGGTGGTTACCGTGATCTGATGGAAGGCACGGACCAGGCTCATCTTCGAGAACACAGAATTGCCGAATAGGGAACCGGCAAAGTCCTGAAGATGCGCAACGGTTCGGGACGGGGACACTGTTCTGACCCCTGTATTTACCACAGGGACGCCAGTCACTAGTGGCGGCCTTTGGGACCATATCAATAGACGAGGCCGATGGGCTTTCAAATGGACAGATGATGCCAAACTGAAGCATGTGCTCGATTTCGACCTTGGTGGCAGCAAGAAGTGCAAGCACGAGACGGTGGGGCCCGCGGAAATACAGAAGGAACTGTGGTTAGGATGTAATGCAAAGGTCGTTTGGTGGTGTAGAAGCACTAAAGATGGGACAAGTGAAACCAGGATATCTGGCAAGAAGTTGTCGAAATGGACTATCGGGGCCAGAGTCTAGAATGGTAAGTTGGCGGGAAACCACGGAGGATTGGATACCTCTGACAGTAAACTTTGTGGTCTGGTCACGTAGACGGAAGTGCCAGCAGTCGACCATAAGATATGTAGAAAGCAGCGAAACAATCTGTACCAATATGACACAGGGCACTTAAGCAAAGAAAAGATCCAAGGAAAGAGGCACCTTAAGCCGATGTGCAAAGAGAGGGAACAGGTACCAAAGGTAGCAACCTTCGAGGTGTTGACAGCTTCAAGGAAGAGGCCGGGGTTGGGACATCGATAAATACCTGCCGCGGAAGGGATAGGATGACAATAAGTGGAGTGCCAGTATAAACCAAGAAACATATGCCACTCAGGGTGTCGCAGACGTAGAAGGTACGTTGGGGGCTAGAGAAGCCAGTAAGATTGCTAGCACTGACTTTCAGATAGCCGGTTTTACACGTTTGCTCCGATTGGAGATGAAGCAGCAGGACAACGTGGTACCAACAAGTGACGGTTGAGGTGTGACGAAATAAATTTGGCTGATTTTGTCGGAAAGATGACCTGAGTCGACTGCGTGACAGGGGAAGCGACGTTGGATTTTGAAGACAAGCTACATGCTCGGAAAGGTGCGTCAGTTTTGTCTTCAAAAGTGAGAGTGGATACAAAGGACACACTGGAGAATTATATTGTGTGGCAAGTAGTGGCTTCGCAAACCCGTGCATCTCCATCAGCCTTTCGGCCAGTTAAGTAAGATTTTCTTTGTTGCATGCAGCCAATCAGGGAAGGGCTGGTGATATGCTACACATTGATTGACTTCGAGCTCTCGTTCGACAGTGACAAGACCAAGAGCGAGAGACTGACACCTTGGTTGCGCAAGGTTTGACAGAGGAAGACGCGATGAGTCGGAGCAGTCGCGCTGATCACAGACTGCAACAAAATCACCGCAGAGGACTCATGTAGGTAGTTGTTTGTCGTCCATATTTTCTGAGGGGCCGCTATATCGGAATTGCAGATGCCTTAGCACGGCGTGGATGCTGGGGATTCAGATTCGTCCCGGGATCCTCTCTTGCCATCTGAACTTCAGTATCCTGCGGAGGCAGCTGAGATAGAACTCATCCGGCTTCTATATTTGGTTGGAGTATAAGGTCCAGGTCTTAGAACCGTACAATTGTTTTTTTTTCAAGACGACAGAGGCCCTGACGCAGTTGGTTATGGGCCTCCGCACGCGTCTGTCCAGCTATGTGATGTGGGTCTGAATGAATAGGCGTCACGTGAGTTAATCGGTGCTTGGTTAGTTAAGAGGATGATCACAGACACCCAACCCCTGAACCTCTCCGACCCCACCGACGTATCACTTACCTCCACCAGCTCCACCGCCACATCAGACTTCTCTACCAGCACTGGGGACTGCAGCCTCATCTACCCTCATGCAGTCGCAAAGCCACTTAACACATCGGACTAGTCGGTCACTTGCGAATCCATCGCACAGAGGCTGGGAACCCCGTCAGAGAGTCGCGGCACTCGTCTTCACAGCCCACGCACATTCACCCATCGCATGGGTCTATAGGCCTCATACGCCTCAAGAGTGAAAAAGATGCGCTTTATTTTGAAAATATTATTTCAAATTTTCAGCAAAAACGTCCTCCATTCACCACATATAAAATGTGGTACAGAAACTAAGCAATGCATAGTGGCCAAAGACTGCAATTGTCGACATCGTGGAGAAATGTCCTCGACTATGTGTCAAAAGTTAGGCCAAATTGGACTTCCGTCAAATCTGCGCTAGCGTCGTGCGCTGATGACCTCATTGTTGTAGTTCAAATAAACAAAGAGGGGTAAAAATCGGTTTTCAATAGCTTTGCTGGGCCAACCGATGCATGTATATAATAAAATTTACATGCGAATGAAGGGGATAAAAGGGGCGGCTCAATTTAAATAGCCCGCCTTAATGAAAACTTGCGGTAAAATGCTGCCAGTTACACCCCATCACCATGCCCTCTTCAGCAGCACCCTCACGACCCGCAGTCCTATCAACATAAGTTTACACCGCAAACAGTGTATTGCAAACAAACCTACTGAAAACAACCAAGGCATTCCAAGGATAAGACGCCAAATTTCGCGCTGACTGAAGGTGATCAAAGGATGGACAATTAGTCGCCTTGTCATCTCTAAGATAAGGATCCGCATTCAAGCACGCACGTGACCTCAAGGTAAGTGACCCCCTACCCAGGTAAGTTGAATCCTGTTTCGTCGAATTTGCTTGCTCATCCTCTATATTATTATATTTGTATCACAGTGTTTTACGATATGTTATTACTCATTACGATTACTAATATTAGCATCATTAATATTGACATATTGCTATCAGCAGTAACTCAGTTTCAGCTTTTAACTTCCTAGTAATATCAATCTTGCTCCTCGTCGTTATTTGTGTTCCTATTGTATTGCATTTGTATTATTAGTCTTTCTAGCTATAATAATTGCAATAACCATACTATCAGCTTAGATTTTTAGTACCAACGCCTCCACTGTAAGGTAAATTATGTTTTCAGTTTCGCTTGCACAGCCTGCTTTACAACGTCTACCTCCTGCTTGCTTTTAGCACTACCAACTGAAGATTACCGTACCCATCAGCCCAGTGTGTATTTTGCGTTTGGCAATTGCTGTGCGGTCTGAGAGTCATGCGGTGTTGGCTGATTCTCCCGCCACGTTCTTCGCGTACCATCTACTCCTAGCGCGAGATAAGCGATAGTCACAGCGTGGGGGTGGAACGACCGTGCCCGAAACACTAGCTTAGTGCTGATCTGAATCAGGGTCAGTTAACACCATGAGGCAGGCAGGTAACCAGCTGTCGATAGCAAAGAAAGGGAGTGAACCCAGGCAAGAACAGTTGTCATTTATGGAGAATCAACGAACCGGAAGGCTAGCCTAAACCTGAGCACTAACTTAGACCAAAATAATTCATAAGCCGTAAATAGAGGAGCGTCGATACTCGGCAAACTCAGCCTTCAGCATCAGCGCATGTGAAAACGCAGGCCACCCTGGTGTTCCCAATGGGCCATAGATATACATGTAAGTAAGCATGCAAGCTAAGTAGGCGTGACTTTTTCTAAGACCCTTCCACATGCAACTTTTGTTACATATGAGATGCCTGTCGCGGTTTACCGTGACTGAGAAGGCAGCCAGCCAACGCACTATTTTGCAACATAAAAGCGTGATAGAACTTGAGCTATTAAGTAGTAACGTTTCGCTAACCTCATCAACTCCCTATTGGCCTTATACAGTTCAGGACTGCATACTGGGTGACTACTTCCTACAAGCACGGACGGATCATATTATGGTATATTTCTTACTGGTCTTAGTAAGTATGATCACCAGAACAAGCACTCTTAGCATAGGCACATTATTTAGGTTTGGCCGATTTGCTTAATTTAGTTGACCCAATTGTGAAAAAACTCGCGGCATTCTGCGGGTTTTGAACCCGCATGGTAGGGAAGACTTTTACACGAAGCCAATGCCCTACCAGCTGAGCTACATTTGCCATGCCTAGCACCGTGAGTTTAATCACACTTGGATCGATTTTACCCGCCAACCTTACCGCTCGTATGGTTCCACCAATACGGAACAGCAAGCTGACTGCAGAAGCAGTCATCTAGAATCCACCAGAAAAAACTACTAGGCTGACTCAAGTATTCAGGAGGGTTGGCAGATTTGCTAAATTTTGTTGACCCATTATTTCTAGGGGCAGTTTCCTAGTCCTCATATTTCAAACTTACAGTAGTCGCCAAAGACCATGCAATTTTCATAACTTTGTATAAATTTGATCATTACTCGAATACCAATGTGAATGCATTCAATAAGATTTAGAAATAATAATAAACTGCATCAAGCATATTAAGTACTTAAAAACTGTAGGAATTACTAAGTTTTTGCAAAAAAACTACAATTTTCTCGATAGTCCCGCGGTTTTGGAGACGTAAAAAGAGCTATAAATTAGAAAAATAAATTTAGATATTGTGTTAAATTGAAAACTTGAAGCAACCACTTTCTATACATATAGAAAGAACTTTTCTTTAGTCAAAATATTCTGTACACTTTACTCTTACTGGATAAGTATTTATTAAATGTCATCAAAAAAGTGTGTCACAATTTTCCTTGTTTTAACTGTCTTCATTGATAAATTTATAAATTCTGCATCTGTTCGACGTTTACAACAAAACCTTTTCAATAAGATAGATATAAAGAGCATTTACCGAAATAAAGTGTTCTTCGATAGGAGTTTTAATGAATATGGCAACGTTTCTGATATACAGAAATGCCTCAAAACAGCAAAAAACATTGTCGAGGGTAAATCTTGTCCGCAGTGGAGTTGTGAAACTACTATTCCTAAGATTAATAATAAAAACTTCCCATAAAAGGTTACATCTTAGAAAGTGCTTTGATTAGATATTCAGCTAACGAACTCTTGCGTATATTTACATTTTCGAACGTAACATCACAATGAAATTTGCGAATTTATTTAACTTTCATGAAGATAAACGATTCAATTTGACTGGAGATGAAAGAACTTTCTTTTCTCTTTATAATGGATTAATTTTCGCATAAGTGGATTAATTCCACTTTCTGATATAATTATGCGAATTCAAAAAAAACTGGCCAGATGCATTGCCATTTTCTGAAATATTTATTATTCTTCTGTCTGTTCCGTTTCTAAAAAACGCAAAAGGTGAACGTAAAGTACACAAAAAGCTATATTTATACACGACTTAATTTCAATTCTACCTTCTTTGTCTTAAACTCGCATTAGCATGTTGGATACTTGTTTTTGTGTCAAGTTCAAAAAGCGAATTATTTATGCATTCAAAGAAACGCTTCTTTTACAGCATTTTATGCAAAAAAAAACTTCATAGGATAGCTGAATATAATTTCTTAAAAACAACTGCTCAATGTTACTGCAAACAAATTTGGCTCCTTTAATTTGGCCTCACTTGAATCTGAACAATTTTCGACAAACTTTTCCAGTTCGGGAAGGGATATCTTTTATACCCATTTCACTTATTTTGGAGTTCCTTCTTAGTATTATCAACATTAACGTGCAGTTTGGTTCTCTCTTTCGTAATAGCATAGGGAATTCCTTCGATATGAGACTACTCCCAATTTCCCCAAAATTAATGACCATTTATCTTAATAAACCTAACTAAAATGACGATTTATCTAAGTAAAAAGCTTTAGCAGAATTCAATAAACTGAATGAATCAAAATAGTGTTACTAAATGTACGCTAAAATGCCAGGTCAAATTTCATAATGAACGTTGCATGGTCATTGGCAACTACTGCAGCAGAAACTGACACAGCCCGGTGGATAGAGGTGGGAGGGTGGAAACCAAGGCAAGCCCTGATGTTTTCCGGGCCTCAAACATTATTTACTCGGAATGGCATGAACGTAGATTCACACTCCTTATCCAGTTCGAAGGAATATGAGCCCCAGCGTTGACCTCTGACTAGTTTTAGTGTCACTAATAGCACCAGTACTATTGTCACTCATCTGCCCTGCTAGTTAGTAGAAATAGTAGCAGCGGTAGCAGTCCCGGTCTTCATACGTCTGTCTTAGCAGCAGCCGAAGTTCGGTGGGAGTAAGTTGTGCCAGCGCATGTCTGCTATCACCTACGACTAAGTTACGCGGTGTTCTGGTCTGCATTGAAGAAAGCGGCCTACGCACGATCCCGTTCGGTAACCTCGACTCTGTCTTGTCACCGGTTCAAGAGGGTTGAGTATGAAGAGTGCAATAAACGGTTGCGCCTCTACATTTACTTAAAAGCAGTCCCAGTCTCCAGTCTCCCTGCCTGCACCAACCTGCTTGGTACAGATGGTGGACTTAATCGAAATCGATGGTTAGAAAATAATGATAATATTTACTCGAGTCATAACATAGAATTG
Organism: Ligula intestinalis; assembly: GCA_036362985.1. NCBI lineage: Eukaryota > Metazoa > Platyhelminthes > Cestoda > Diphyllobothriidea > Diphyllobothriidae > Ligula > Ligula intestinalis. Next base: position 55,158,866 of record JAYGXS010000003.1, read on the forward strand.
AGTTTCTCTGCCCGGGTTTCTGTGGTGTTAGGTTGTCGATGTTTTGCGACATCGGGGCGTCTCATAAGTGGTCTTCGGGGTGCAATTGAGAGATGAACTTTTAGCTGCATGCGAACGAATACATGGTCATAACCATGCGCCTTATCACTTTCGGCAGTACCTATTCAACTGCGATCATTGAGCTCACGAGACTGTAGTCGACTTGACCGTCGTTTAAATACCAGGTCAGCAGAAGTTTGCGACGAGGCTGGATTGTTCGTAAACAGGCGGTTTAACAAACTCTCACCATTGTGACATTTAGGACCGAACTCAAAGCGGCCAATTAGGCGACTGAAGTCACCAGATCCGGTATAGCCATTCTAGCCGCCAGCAAAAATCAGCAAACCGCAGCGAGTTAGCCTTTCAACTAAGGCTCGCAGGAGGAAGTTGGGGGCTTCTTCATCGCGCTTTTCGGATGTGGACGTTGGCACACACACACAACGACAATAACTTTCGATAAGTAACCCCTCCGTCGCCACGTCACAGTGCGGCCATCGAGTTTGACGGCAGTTTACAAGGCTGTCAGCGTGCCAGACCTCAGCCCTCGTACCCTGGTAGCCCAAGATTGCGTTTATTTCGCAGCTAACCTCTACCGAAGGCCGTGCCAAAACCCACAACCTGTGGACGCGACGGGAAGCCAGCAGCTAGGCTAACGGGTGACCCGTTTTCCGAAGTCTTCTCTATTATAGCGTGTCCGAATAACACGTCTTTCCTTTTCGGTTAAATGAAAGGGGTTGGAAAGAAGTATACGTGCAAAATAGGCAGAGGCTACAGATTTTTCAAAAAAGGGAACAATATATTTAACATGAACAATATGTTGCAATTTTGTTTTCGTATGTGGGTTCGTGGTGTGCGCTGCAGCAACCTGACGCGTAACCTTGACAAATCTTTCTCCGTCAAAGACCTCAAAAACAAGAATTTGAGGAAGACGTTTTCACCGCCAGAAGTTGGTTTTAGGCGGTTCATTAGGCGCCGAAGGTTTCTTAGGACTCGGAAGAAATTTGTCCTAATGTAAGAAAAGAAATCTGTTTAGAGGCTGATAAATAAAGTCAACAAAAAATAATGTCGAAATAAGTAGTATCCAACCAGTTTCGGGACACGCGGTGCTGGATGAAGTCAAAACGTCGGACATCGGAGTTTTCAAGTAATCCAAAGCCTGCATTTTCCAGGTGGCCGCTAATTTCTATTACATCACTTCTATGAAGCGCCCGCTGAATTCTAGACGTCACTAGGGGATTTTTAACGACCACAGGCGTATACTTGAGAAAGTCGAACAGAACGCAGTTTACGTGTGTTACATATTCGCGGATGCCTTTTAATGTAGTCAGTCAACTTGAGTTAGTATTCGTTCCAATGACCTTGACGGCTAGTACCATTAGCTACAGCACTGTTATGCGTGGAGCACTGACTGAAAACAAACTGTACACTAACTACCTTTAAGGTGCTGCAGATGTACGATCCCTACTTTCGACCAGGCGATTTAAGGCATAGGACCACATGGAAGTTGCATAAACAATACAGGCATGAAAAGTCACATTGGCAAACGATTGTTTTCGGTCATTCATCATCAGGCCGAAACCAAGTGTTTGCCAATATGACTTTTCAATCGTAAAATGGGACTTTCCGCAGAAATACAGGCATGGTTTCCATGGAAACTGTAACCGTCACCAAGTGCACGTTAGATGGTAAAAGTGATTGCAGTTCAGTAAAAATGGTATCGGAAGCGAAGTCACATAGCCTATAACGCTTTACAGAATTTTCGCGTTAGAACGCGCTTTGAATCATTAGTCGGCTTCTATTAACCGTCAAGCGTTGTTTAATACTCGAGACGCGCAAAAGTAGACCGACCGACAGGGTACGCTCTGCGTGGCCTGCAAAACAATCTAGTGCCTATAACTCATGCAATTATGCTAACTTTGGCTTGTCTGCACAGCTGTTTCGTGAAATGTAGCTGCTTTACGGTGTTTGATTTAGTTGTATGCGTTGACAGGTTTGCATAATGGCACTGCACCCATCCCACATCAGACGATTGATCGGCCTGGACGGTAGCCTTCCCTGGTAGCCAGTTTCCCCTGACGCTGATCAGATTACTGACCCCAATTTTGTTTACCTGGATCCTGAAAACCGCGCAATTATTTCTAAAAACCCACAAATTTTACTGAGTTAATACCGATATAAGTATACAGACCTAAACATAATATATCGAAAACGGACGTATGTTTGACAATTTATATTTTGAATAAATATGTATTCCGTAAATATTCCCATAGTTAACCTTGAAAGTCAGTTTATGGCAAACAATTGTTTTCAGCAACTCGTCATCAGGCCAAAAGTTTGTAAGGAAAATGAACGTTGTACAAAATAATTAAAGTTTGAATATGTAGAAAAATCAATAACTGTCTAAAATGGGTGCTGATTGGCCACTGCGGACTATGTCAATTTGTGCATGTAGGCCCTATCAGCTGCTGCTTGAGAGACTGCCGCTAGTTGGTAGGGGCGAAATGCTATTGCTTACCAACTAGCGGCAGTCTCTCAACCAACACGCTGATATGGCCTACATGCGCAAATTGACATAGTCCGCAGTGGCCAATCAGCGCCCATGTTAGACAGTTATTGATTTTTCTGCATATTCAAACTTTAATTGGTATGTACAGTAGTCGCCGGCTGTTAAGCCCACCTCGGGCCCAGACCAAATTGGGCTTATTAAGCGGCGGGCACATAAAGCGGAAAGTCCTAGTTCTTGATTATCAAACGCAGGATAGGCAGTATACATTACATACGTACTGTATTATGTGCAGAGCTTGGTTATGTACAAGAAAAGAATGCTGTTTGTCTGTATTTTACGTAATAACAAAAACAAAAAAAATATTTGCGACAAGTAACCAGTTGCGCATGCAAAGAGATGAGAATTTCACTCTATCCTGTTGGCAAACTGGGCTTTGTAGCCGGCGACTGGGCTTATTAGCCGGTGGATTTTGCTATGTAAAATTCCGTCCCAAGCTGACTTGGGCTTAATACGCGGCTGGGGCTAGTAACCGTGGACTTAATAACCGGTGACTACTGTATTGAGTTCATTTACCTTGTAAATGTTTGGCCTGATGAGGAGTTGATGAAAACAATTGTTTGCCATAAACTGACTTTTAAAATATGTATTCACTGACTGAGTGTGCAGTGTAAACTCCTCTTTGATCTGTGGGAGTAAAAGAAGGTTCGTCGTAAACAGTGATAGTACCCTAGTTCATGCGATAGTCTGATAAGCGGCCTAGTCCAGTAGATTCTCTAATTATATTTCTACTGTTTGCCACTAGGACGAACGACCTGAAGAGAATTCCCTTCCGATAAAATGCCTTCGAAATTATTGTTCATCGGAAGACGTTCTTAAGGATAAGAACTGTCAAGGGGCTGCTCTCCGAGTAATTAAAACCTCCCATGCCGTTGCACTTGCGTTAAGGACTTCTAATCTATAAATTGGATACCTTCCATGTAAGGGAATGCATACATTTTTCGCTAATAAACAGATACCATATTAATGTTATAGATACTGTAATCGAGGGGGAATATGGTATATCCTCCATAGGTAGAATTTATAAAATGACAAATACAATGTTGCTCGAATAAACAGTTCATGATCGCAATATATTTCACACTTTAAAACTTTTAAAAACCGGACGATATCTATTATTAAAGCATAAAATTTGAAGAAGACGGGACTTTCTGTCAAAAGAGTAAAAATATGTTTGCGCATATTTCCTGTAAAATACACTAGAATGTATAGGAACAAGGAAATCGATGAGAAAAATTCTCCTTCCTCAAATAGTAACTTTTACTGAGTGCAGTTTTGCAGGCGATCGGAAATAAGTGCGTTCAAAAGTTGACACCCTGAAGTCATTGAAATATGTCGAGATTAAGCTACACCGTAAATACTAGCACAATCCCACATAGGAAATCTAATCGAAAACGCAGTTCAGCATCTTGGTCAACACTTCACGAGCCATGTCACCTACTGAGAGCTGGTAGTTCCGAATGGAAACTGGAGTTGCACAACTCTTCACGACACATATATTCTACAGGTATCATAGGATGCGCCGTGGTAGTTTGCGTGACCTAGACAAAACACTATGATTGGGAGACCGAAAGCTAATCAACAGAATTAAGTTGGTTAGGATGACGCAGAAGGAGACTGCTCTGATGGAAAATGATCCTATTTGTGTGGTAGTTCAAACATGCCAACTGTAGAAATCTTTCAACCTCGACTATGATAACTTTGAAACGAGCTAACGCTAGACTACCGCTACTACTATTCCAACCACTGGCAGTGATAAAATCACGCTTAAAGAGACGCAGACTTGGGTTCTTGTTTGAGCCTAGAGGTCTTCCGTTCACAATAAGATCGCAACTCCCTCCCTGACGTAGCTGTAGTGGCCATACTAATTACAACAGTTGCTCCAGTTTTATGATAATCTGTTTGAATTGACTCGCCTGCTCGCTTTTCACGAGTTTCGAGCTAATCACACGCTGGAAAGCTCCACCGCCCTGCAGCTGTCCGTGGCTCTGAAACTCCGCCGAGGCATGCGACCTTACGGGAGTGCCCACACCTGGTTCCCAAGACTGGCATAAATTGTTCACTTGACCCTCGGAGGATTCATTAGAGGCGTCAGTATGCTCGCATCCACTGCTGTGAGATTTCATTGTTAGTCGGGTCTCTGCCAGCGGTGACGGTGTAGCCATGTGGTAGGGGGAACAACCAGCGCTTGAAGACGGTGTGAAGGTCATCGAAGCTGTGAACAGCAGACCACTACCACCTCCAGAGTTGCGCTGGCGTTGCAGTTGCGAGGATGGCGCCTGGAGATCTGGTGTGCCAGTTCGCAAATTGCAGCCTCCTGACGGCCGGACTGCCCTAGGCGGTAGGTAAGCCTCCACGTGGTGCGACGGCGACGACAGTGGCTGCGAAGCGGCGGCGACCACCGAATGCTGTTGCTGTTTTTTCTCCGGGGAGGGTTCATAATAATCAATGGTCCGCCTAGAGGAGGGCAAGGCCGTTATTACTGGACGCTGTAGTTGGGTCTGCTGGTGAAGGTATCTACCATCGCGCTGGGCGGCAAAGGCAGAGAATGTCGTTGGTCTGTCGATATTGGCGACGACAGAGTCATCCTCCTGCAAATCCAAACTTGGTGGGGACTCGGAGGAGCCAGACCCGTCGTTACTGCCTCGACAGGCACAGTCCGTGTGAGCAGTACGCGAGATCTACGAGTAATTGACAGAATTAGGTACAAAGTGGAAATCACAACTGGCTTAGCAAGATAGCCAAGCGCGATTCAAAAACAGTGCGAGACAGCGGGGATTCTAGTAAACAGCCTAAAAAGAGTTTTAGGCCAGGAAAGCAACGGAACAAAGTAGAATATATTTTCGAAAGTTCATTCGCGTCCTATATGATAAAAGCACATCTCGGCTGAACGAAATTTCGCTAGGAACTCATTAAACTGAAAAACCAGATCCGAGGACGACCAAAACGCCTCTTTGCCATGTTCTATGCAGCCGTAGGCTTTGTTAACAGTAAGCTGTGATCGGTAAAATTGCTATTCTGCATTGGGTTGTGCGGCAAAGGTAGTTTAAGTAGAGCACCTCAGATACCCACTGTCTCAGCATTTTGTCTTAAGGAAACGGTGGTTATAGGGTCTTGGAGGTGGGGAAATAGGATAGGCAGGGAAGGAAAGTTGCAGAAGGAAGTGTTAAGTGGTGAAATTTTGTTGGATTTGTTGCCTGCGGGCGCTGAGAGCAAGTCGTTCCGTATGCGAATTGAATGTGTGCGCGGCGTTTAGCGCCACGGACTATACTAATCTAACCCCACAACGGTAAGATGGACCTCAAGTAAGTTGAAGAAGATGACCTCTTAAGCACCAGTTCTACTTTTTTCAGAAATTTCAAGATAGTCGAGTTTTTCTGCAATACGTTAAACGCTAATACAGATTAAGAAAATCTACAAATATAAATCAACAACATTTATAAATAAAATAAGATAAAATCCATAAAGCTGTTATTTAAGTATATTCTACTGCCTAGCCTGATTCTCCACCCATAAAACTCACATGACCAGCATTTCTTTGGGGAAAAATGCTGGGACTAGGGGTATATGAGAAGCACCACTTAAATTACTGTTGCCGAGTTGTGCCGCTATTGCGTTTGAATAAAAAAGGGGGCACGAAATACGATAATCGGCGCGTGATTAATACGCACGTGGCCCGCGTCAGACGGAGGCCCTACGCCACGTTCAATCCCATTCTCAAAAAGTTTAAATCAAGCGCTCGCTGTTGGCCCGGTTAGGGGTTAGCGATGATATCAAAGCGTACTTCAGTGTCCTTGCCCGAGGATTGAGTACGCGGTCCAACTAACCCTCGTAACTTTTTTGATTTTACAGGATTATTGCGAACTTATTTGGTCCCTGACATGCCCCACCCGACCTCTCCCCTAAAATCAGGAGCCCGTAAGACAGAGGGACGCGTTTCGCGCGCCCCTCCCCCCAGGCGGCCCACCGAGGTACTTCTACCTTTTCTTGTTATTTTCATGAGAATTCACGAGTCAGGGAATCTACCGTATATGCTCACAAAGTCCAAATAAAAAATGCGAAAAACAATCTTAGTAAATTATCCACATTTGTCGAAACAGAACAAGTAGTAAGCCGTACTTGATTCTTGTCATGCATCAATTTGGAAAGTGGTTTGTGCAAAAGGTTCGTTTCTATTGGTGAGAAAACAAAACTTTAAGAAAAAATATACCAGATGGATTACTGGTGTCGAAAGAAGTTTGACTTGCACGTTCACGTGCGAGTGATATGCACCTACCTGGTCTGATAAGTGGACGAAATACGGGTACCCTGAGTTTCGGAATGAAGGCTTTAACCATAAGTCTCTAAGAATGGCTGCTAGGGTAAACTGCAGTGCAGCGAGGGAGTGAACAAGATTGACAATTGATTGAGACAACGAAATTCAGAATGCACATCTTGCGAAACAAAGGTCCCTTAAAGAGAAGCAACAGCCAGTCTCGGCAACTGAACAGTTAGAAAACCAGCTAAGCAGAAGCGTTAATCGACATACCAATTTAGATTTACACTTGGCAGTCGGCTCCCGAGTGCAGATGGTCCTTGTAGTGATGTGGTCCTTAAGAGTCTCCCCTCGAGGATCTTCATGCTGGTGTGGGCATAAAACTAGATTACAGGGACGCCGTCCAGTCTTGGACGCGCGCTCTACGGCCGCATGCATCTCCGAAGTTGAAGAGGCACAGCACTTGGCCAGAAGTGGTGGTTTTCCCGATCTCCCCTCTGCATATGCGGTGTCCCGCTCACCGTTACTGCCGCCGCCAGAACAGACTCTTCCCAAGCTTTCGTGACTGCTCACGGCGTTAACTGCTTGTTGTTGTTGTTGTTGCTGTTGAATAATAGAGCGCGTACTCAGCTTTCCGCTCCTTTCGAGCACACCTCTTTGTGGTCCGGTGATTAGGCTGTCGAAAGAGGAGGCAGTCCTGTTCAGCGCACGTCCAAACTGCTGGGAGGGAAATTCGTACTCATAGGAGGAGACCATCACGTCCTTCAGGGCTGCAGGAATGGAAGTCAGCGAGGAGTCACTAGCGATTCTAGATGAGGAGATAGGAGAACCCTGCTCATCGGCATAATTCCCTATCCCAAGGCTGTCCATCGGATCGCAGAGTTGGCAGCGTCGTTTAGAGCAGATGGCGCAAGCTTCGGGCGTTGTTTCGCGTTGCTCTAGGCCCCGTATGAAAGAATGACGACGGCAGTCCTTTAAGCACTCCCCTGATGGACTGACTGAACAGTGCGTTCGCAGATGTTGATGCTGAAAGCGCTGTTGTTGTTTGTGATGATGGTGACGTTGGTGCTGTTGTCTTGATAAATGATGAGAATGACTTTTGGAGGATGGCAAGAATGGGTCGTAGGAGCGCGCCTTCTCGGGCCTCTTTGAGTGAGACTTCGTGGGAAATCGGGGCGATGCCGGCCGAGCCGCAGGGGCGGTCACGTGACATCGACAATGACAGCTGACTTTTTTTCGACGAACTAACGGAGTCGGTGACCGCGGCTTCTGAACTTCGTTGAGGTACTCTAGTGCTTGCAAGTGTTGCCGGCAGAGCTGAACGGGACTGGCGAGACCGCGGGATTGATAAATATTAGAGTCACAGGATGTGTGAGTTAGAGTCACTTTCCGAGTACTGGTATGCTCGCTTCCTTCACCGGACCGCCTATCAAAGAGCCGAGTGGGTCGCGTCGGCTTCGGGGTACCAGCGGTAGTGGCTGCAGCAGCCGTGGGCCGCCGCCTGCGTCGATAGAGCCGTGGATGGCACTTGACATGTTGTAGGTCATTAGCGCCTCCACCACCCCCAGGCAGTAGGCCGTAGTCCTCAAAGGAACCGTCTGAGGCAGATGACTTAGTAGAAACGTCCGTGGTCGACCTGAGATTGGTCAAACTTAAAGGTGGCGATTCCATCTACAACAAAGACAATGCGTTCTAGTGTATGACAATAGAGAACAGAAAAAGGCTATTCCAATTTGTTACTCCCTTAAACTGTGTTCAGTAATTAAACACCCATGCACTTCTCGTTCCAAGTATCTGCAGATGGGTCATCTGGCTTAACTTTCAAAATAAAACAAGAGTCACTATATATCTCTCTGGGAACATGTTGGTGAATATAGAACCCAGTAACCCCATCCTTCAGGAGGAATTGAAATTAACTACATTCCTTTGCATTTATCTAGTAGAGTAGGGATAGTTTATATGGCCTTTCCGGCAGGACATGAGAACAGGAACCACACTCTCATTGCCAGGTCTTCCGAACTACTGAAAGTTACTGAATGAGTTGACTTAGACATTAGCACGCCTTTATCCTCCAGGTCTTTTGATCCTTTTCAATTTACATATAAGGCCAGACGCAGCACCCTAGACGTTGTTGCTCCTGTGGTGCATTCTTCTCTAAAAGATTTATATAAAGGTTGTCATGCGTACGCATGGGCATATCTTGACTATGCTCTAGCCTTTAATACCATACCACGCATTCTCCTCCTTAAAAACGGCTCTAGGCAGTTCCCCCGGCAGAGTTAGCTCTTGGTTTGGAAATTATTTCCTTTTCTGCACTCAATTCGTCCAACGCGACCAGCGAGAATTCTCGTTCCTTTGCAACAACTGCTGAGTTCTTCAAGGGTCTATCTCATCACCTCACCTTTTCTGCCTCCAAAATGGTAACCTAAGACTGCCAAACGATTTTTTTTACGCTAAATGAGCTGATGATATATAGTGCGGACTCGAATTCATGTAACCTCCCGACCATTTCTGTCCTTGCATTGTAATGGCCCGCTGATGAATTGCCGAAAACATATGTTTGCCAACATGTATTCTGAAATCATTTCAGTCACAAAAGGATGCCGGCTTTTTATCGAACTTCTTTTTGACGGCTAAAAAACATATGCACTGCAAAAAGTGACTACTTAAGTAATATACATTTTTATCATTTATTTTGACTGCCTTTATAAATTCAAATACATTTTATAGAAAAACTAAACAAAAAACCATTTCTTGTACTCGCTTGGTAGCAAACTACACCCTCTTCAAACGTTATACTTAAAAAACGGCATATCTTGAGGTGCTTGTACAGCATATATTCCTCATTAGGATGACCTAAATCTCTTTATCCTTGAGTATTATAATGACCAAGGCATACTCATAAAACGCTCGCCACAAAAAATTCTCAGCAGACCGCTATAGGAAGGTAGTAAAACGCTACCAGAAACTAACCTCTAAATTTTCATATTCATCTCTAAAGGCGGCCCTTGAAAGCGCAGTCCTCATTAAGCCCACCCTCGAACTGTTCTCTTCTTGTGTTGGTGACCCGGCCAACATCTTGCATCGCGCGAATTTGAAGGTCTCATGGATTGGCTGAGGAGAACAAAATGTAGGGGAGGAGTAACGCTTGTTCCTCGCGCTTTCCTCCACCTCTTCCTCGTCTTCTACGTCGTTATCTTCTCTTTCTTCCACTTTATCTCCTTGAGTCTCATGCTCATGTCCTTTCTTTAGACGCTTGAGCTGTGCATTTCGATGTTTCTGGTGGTACTGCGACTGTGGCGAGGCCGGCAAACCAGCAACTAATTCTGGTAGATCCACTTTGACTGACCCACGCGCTGATGTTTTTAGGCAAGACGCTGCGTGCTGTAGTTGTTGTTGTTGCAGTTTCGGGTCCGTGGTTGAAAATCGCGGAGTAGTCTTCCATCCGGACGACATGGTCATCAGCTCACTGGTCGTGCCAGAATCTTCATGGTTAAATGGCACACCGGAGGTTTCCTTCGTGCTGGCACGAGTGCTTGAGATGCTGAAACCACCGTTGTTGGAGTAGCTTGTACGCGCATCAACCTCGGAGAGTACACGGAAAGTAGCGTTGGAGTCGTTGTCCGTTGTACTCAGAAAACTCCCCTTAAGGAGAGAGTAAAATTTCAAGGTGGACTAATGAAGAGATTAGAAAAGGATGATAAAGAGATCACTTCTAACGACAACCTACACGATAAAGAGCATGTGCAGAGTCACGACGTGTAATGTAAACGCCAACCCTCCGTCATCGCTCCAAGGGTTTTGGGATTAAGCAAGGGACGAGCTCCTTGTTTCCCATAGCATACTAGTATAAATGTTCTAATTATTAAACCTTGCCGAGCATTGGCGAGGGTTACGCCCTACACACATAGAAAAGGCAACCTCATTTACCTATTTTCCCTATTCGCCCCAACATAATTGCCAACAACACCAACAGTATAGACTGTGTTCCGACCTGTCCCAATTGTAGTCGCACTTACACATCTGTGTTGTAGCTCACTTCTCAATCGGTCCATCTGCGACTGACTAGACAACGCTAGGAACCTAGACAAACTGCCTCCGTTCATATGAAGCACAACAAACCGCAGGAAATCGAAAAGCTTACAGCAAAACGATGCAGCAACTGGAAAGTTATTTCCAGTGGTTAGGAGGAAGAGTGACCAGAGAATAATTAGAACATAGAACAGGCTTCCAATAAGTGTGTGGTGCACTGAAAGTATCTTAGTTTGCTGCAAGTCTTCTGGAACTTTCATACTTAAGAACAATTACAAATTCCCTGTGGCTGTATGACAAGTCCCATAAAGTTATACATTTAACTTACAACGCAATCTGTTATTTCCAACTGAACAAGTTTGAAATTCACTACGTCCATTTCCATTGACTCCCTGCCCGACCTACTACAGTTGTTTCCCCTTTACAAAAGGCTGTTCTCCCGTCCTCTAAACTGAGTGCGAGGGCCCCCTTCCTCCAAGAATGCCGCCACCCATTTTGACCTTTTGTTTCCAGTCGAATGCACACCGCTGCTAAAACTAAACCCACCTCCGTTCGGCTTCCTTGCCTTTCATTCACCTTTTCCCGCATTGCTTCTGCCTCCCCCCCCCCCCAATGCATCAAGAGGTAAGTGTTTCAAGAGTTACTGGTTCGATTAGAAGTTGTCACCACCGCTAACCTCAAAACGTTTGCACTAAGCGGCCGCCAATCCCCCCTTACCGGCGCAGTATTGCCTATGTAGACCTCCGCCCCCTTTCGCGCTGGTGCTTCGAACCAATGGGAGTCCAAAGGAACTGCCTCCTGAAATCAAATAAAAGTGGCGGTCTCAGCTTCTCCCATTTACACATACACGCTCCTCTAAGATTGGTTTTAATCTGCGTGGCATTGTTGTCAAACGTGTGTTGTTCCCTTGTGTAGAGAGTCAGGCAATTTGGCCGACTCTCTTCGGTGTGGAGCGAGTAGAAATCCAACCCTCGACCTCCCCGCCGGTGGTTCGCGGGCAAGGTGGGGAAACTCACGGCGAACAGAGGGCAATGGCAGGTAACACCGGGGACGTCATCTGTAACAAAATTCTCAAGAAACTTCATGGACAATACGAATATCACGAATCTCAATACTGCTACGGCGTCCCCGGGAAGCGACGCGCTCCGTGGTCGTCTGGTGCCCGGAGTGCCAAATACGCAAGCCAGTGCTCTCAACTTGAACAATGCTACGGCGTCCCCAGGAAGCGACGTACTTCGTGGCCGTCTGGTGCCCGGAATGACAAATATGCAAGCCAGTGCTCTCAACATGAACAATGTTACAGCGTCCCCGGAAAGCGACGCGCTCCGTGGTCGCCTGGTGCCCGGAATGTCAAATATGCAAGCCAGTACCCTAAATTCGCGACACGCTTTGAGCATCGGTTGCCGGAATGTGCGGACACTGCTTGATACCGGCCGTCAAGCACTTCTAGCACGCGCATTATGGGACTATAAAGTAGACGTTGCCTGTCTGCCAGAAGTTCGTCTCCCAGACTCTGGAACGAGAGAAATCAAAGTCCCACAGGAGGATGCTGAGTACGTGCTCCTCCACAGCGGACCACAAACGAACACAGGACTGCAGGGGGGGGGGCAATAGGCATGACAGAGAAGGTGTATAACACGCTCCTAGCGTTTGAGCCTATCTTAGAGCGGATTGCCACAGCCCGCTTCAAAGGCACCATTGCAAATATGACTGTGGTTGCCATTTATGCCCCAACATCACAAGCGGATGAAGCAGTTAAGACGACGTTCTATGAACACTTTCAAGCTACAGTGGCCAGGATACCCCCTAGAGACCTGCTCTTCGTCGCCGGAGACTGGAATGCCAGGACCGGCCCGTGCGATGAAACCTCGAGACAAGTCATCGGAAAATGCGGATTGGGCCAACGTTGCGACAACGGAGAACGATTGATAAAATTTGCTGATTATAACCATCTCGTTGTTACAACCACTCGTTTTCAACACCCCAATCGGCAGTTGCTAACATTGTATTCAAACGATGGTCGGACGGTTCAAGGTGGACCACCTCAATATTCGACAGCCGATCGTTTCGAGATGCGGAAGTTGGGTCGAATCACGTACTTGTCCGTGCCCGCTTTAAGCTCCGTTTGTCGAATCGAAGTAAGAAACTGCCCCCAAAACGTGTCAACATTATGACACTATCACATACAAAAACCCGTGTAGCGTTCAACGAAAGTCTCACTGCACGGATCCGAGATCAATCCACTGTTCGCATCGAACCTCCAGATGATGTCGATAATGAAACTTCACCCGATACTTAGTGGCCACACTTGAGAGACGCGCTACAAAGTGCGATAAATTCGAGTTTGCAACAACCGGTAGTACCGAGGAAGGACTGGATCTCCACAACCACCTTCCATCTATCGGCACAAGCTAGAATCGCTCGGTTGTCAAACCCAGAGAACTACCGCTCATTGAGACGCAAATCTACGCGATCAGCAAGATGCGACCGTCAGAACCATTTGACCGAGTTAGCTGGATCCATGGAATCAGCTTCATACTCTGGTAACTTCCACCAGCTCTATTACCTTTTACGTAAAGCATCAGGCAAATATAAACAGCCTTGCACTACCGATCGGGATAACTCGGGTCATGTGATAACTGATATGGCTGGCAAAATCGATCGATGGCGAGAGCACTTTAGCAAGCTACTGCATCCGCCTATACGTTCACCTGCGAACCTAAAGCTATCAAGTGGAAGTCCATACGGTAGTGACTGCGAATCACCTACGAGATTTGAAGTGGAATCGGTATTACAACGATTAAAAGTTCGGAAGGCAGCGGGTGAAGATGGTATCCCAGCAGAAGCCTACAAAAATAATTGTCTTGCTTTGACGGAATCACTACATCGACTGTACTTGACTATATGGACTACCGAAGTCATCCTGACTAACTGGTCACTGTCCATTATTTTACCGATACCAAAGCGCGGTGACAGGACATTATGCTTAAACTACCGCGGCATCAGCTTCATAGATATAGCCGCCAAATTTTTTGCGACCACCCTTCTCCGTAGATTTTCAACCAAGCGCAATCTTCGTAATCGTCCTAACCAAGGAGGATTTCGTCCAGGTAGAGGATGTACTGACCACATCTTCATTCTACGCCGCATACTAGAGCACAGACATCAAAACCAACAGATAACCACCACCTGTTTCGTCGACTTAAAGACCGCCTTTGATTCTATCGACAGAGAAGCTTTATGGCAAGTCTTGCTTGCTGACGGTCTCCCACGAAAGTTGCTCAATCTAATCAAAGCTTACTATAGCACAACATCAGCCCGAGTAAGAACCCTTGGTGAAGAGTCAACTTCTTTCCCTCTGACTTGTAGAGTTCGACAAGGGTGCCCTCTTTTTCCAGTTCTCTTCAACTTCTTGATTGATTGGGTAATGCATCAGTCAATTCTACCTGACAGTGGATGTGAAAGCAGCCCCATATTCATAGTACCGGACCTGGAATATGCCGATGACATTGTCGTACTCGGTAAAACTCCTCAGTCACTACAGCCAGCGCTAGACCGAATCAACAGCTTCACTGCAACTGTTGGTCTGACAATTAATGTGCGCAAGACGAAGCTCCTGACTAATTATCTGGGCACAACACAACCACTGTTTATCAGCGGTCAACCCATTCAAGAAGTTAGCTGCTTCTGCTATTTGGGTTCGAATATGCTAGCCAATGGACAGGCCAAAGACGAAATCAAGAACCGAAACGCGCAGGCTAGAAATGCATTTAGGCTGCTAGCCAGACCACTCTGGTCTCGCTCAGACATCAGTTAACGTACTAAGCTGCTGATATACAAAGCATCAATTAGACCGGTGTTAGTATATGCCTGCGAAACATAGCCAGTGAGAAAGGCAGACATCCTATCGTTCGAAGTCTTTGACCGTTGGTGTCTTCGACACCTCTTAAGAGTCTTTTGGCAGGATCGAATCTCCAATGTTGAGCTATACCGCAGATGTTTCAAACTACCAAGTCTAGCATCGTACGTCCAGCATCGCCGATAAAAATGGTTTGGCCATGTTCTGCGCAAACCATCGACAGACCTCTGCAGATTGGTTGTGAGCCCTTCTCGTAGTGAAAACTGGAGATACCGACAAGGCGGTCAACTGAAGACATGGCTCAGCACCGTTAAGTCGGACGTTGAACGGTAGGCCTCGTAACCGTTTACAGCTTGCGACATTGGAACAAACAATGGGTTAACATCTGTGAAGAGCTCGCCTCTGACCGCCGCGAATGGGCTGCCACTATTCGTGACATCCGTGAAGCCGATTCATCCAACAATAGGACCTAATCCGATCAAGCATCAAGTAAGTTCTTGAGTTCGTGTATCCATTGTTGAGGTTTGAACATTGTTCATCTTTTACTATTTTGCTTAATAGTATCGTACTGCCGTGATAGTTGTTATCATTGGTTTTGAGAAATAAGAGAAATCAATCGTGCTTGAAGGAGAAGTTTTGGAAATTGTGAAAAATCCGCGGCCTCAGTGGCAGTTGAACCCACACAGCAGGGAATGCTTCTGCGCAGTTAAAGCTCTACCATTGAGCTACCAGCAGTAAGCTGGAGGGGGGGATAAATCGATCCAAGTGTGACTAAATTAACGGCTCACGGTGAGCCTCGTAGCTCAATGGTAGAGGGTTGGCTGAGCAAAAGCCTTTCCTGTTGTGTGGGTTCAACTGCCACTGAGGCCGCGAATTTTTAACAATCTTAGTTCCTGACCTTTACATGTTGTTTAAGAGGCAGGACACGAAAACTGAAATGAAATATGGTTCGCTCGTCTATCCGTGCGAAACGCAGGTTTAATAAGGCTTCTATTGGTGTTGGCGGCATTCGATTATTAAAGTAAGGGCTCGCTCTCACGAGGTTTGATTAGTCTAACGACGACCAAAGGAGACTCCTAATTCAAGTGACCAGACGTCTCTCAGAGCCGAAAGACAATGCATAAAAGTAACACAAGGCTGATGGCACTTAGGTTTCGATATTGATTGCGGCCGGGGGAAGTACCGGCACCGAGAGCACCCAGCGTTCGTTTGGTCTGCTATAAGCACTTAATGCACCATAAGGATGTCTTACGCATGTGAGTACACATCAAGAGACTTGCTTGAATAGCAAAGAAAACATGTTTTTCAGCAATTCTTCGTCAGGCCCTTATTTTTGCAAAACAATGAACATTTGAACGTGTACAAAAATCTATAATTGTCCTAGGGGGCACCTATTGGCCACTGCGGACTTTGTCATTCTGCGCAAGGGGTCGGCGTTTTGGGTAAACCACTGCCACTCGTTCAAAGGTTCACTGTTTTGCAAAGTTAAGGGCCTGACGAAGAATTGCCAAAAACATGTTTCGCCTAATAAACTGACTTTTCAAGTTAACCATGAGAATATTTACCGAAAAAAGAATACAGTTTTCAATTGTTAAAATGACTCCTACCGGCTGCTAAAAGTTCACACTAAGAATTAAAAATTATTAGGCAGGAGTTTCCTTGGTAGTGGTCTCGGATACAGCAAGCCATAGGTTTTTGTCATACGCTAACCGTGAGAAGGGAGTTTTTATGTGTTGGCAAAACTGATTTACTAAAACAGGATTTGTGAAAATAAGTAAAAAAAGTCGTACAAATTTTGTTGAAATAATTTAATGCCTAATGCCTAATGGCTATATGTCGACGGCGTTGGGCGCGTAACTCGAAATAAGGCGCGAAAAACAAATCAAGGTCGAATTGAGCTCGAATTGTCGTCGAAAAACGTGGAAATGTGGAATTTTATTCCGAAAACTATTCTTTGCTCAAAACCCAGTAATAATGGAATTTTTGAAGACTTCTTGCAATATTAAGCAGAAACTTTGGGCTTTTTACATACGATATCACAATCCCACCCTCAACCAAATCATAACCCTATCCCTATCCTTAACCTAACCCTAACCCTTACACTAACCCTAACCCTTAACCCAACCCTAACACTAATTCCCTAATCCTAAAGCTTCCCCTAACACTTACCCTCACCCCAACACTAACCTTTACCCTAACCCTTAACATAAACATAACCCTAATACTAACCCCATACCCTTACCCGAACCCTAAACCTAACCCCTAACCAAAACCTTAATCGTCACCCCTAAGCCTTACCCTAACACTAACCCCTACCCTAGCCTTTCCCTTGCCCTAAACCTAATCCTTTCCCCAACCCTTACCCTAGAACTTACCCTAACCCCAACCTCTAACCCTAACCATAACTCTAATCTTAACCATTAACCCGAATCGCTGTCGACAAAGCTTGAAATGTGGAGTTTTATTCCGCCACTACCAAGGAAACTCCTGCCAATTATTACTAGGGCACGACGAGTGCAGAAACGTCTAAGGCGAGGGGCTGCAGCGTTCCAGCTGAGTGACCTGGATAAAAGCACTCACAGCGTGACAGGTGTTCCTTTGACACTGGAAGGCAGCTGCATTCACGTAATCTGCAAAATCGGAAGATTGGTGTTCGTGATGTTTATGCTGATGATGATGATGATGATCTTCATGATTCTGATTACGAGCGTCAATCTGGGAGGACGAGTGAACACCGCTGCTGCATCTGCATCTAGAACACGGAAGATTTATCGAATAAAAAAACGAAGACAAGAATGACTATAGAGGCCAAAAAACCCATCGACTTATAATAAAAAACTACTTTCAAATGTTCGGTAGCCTGACTTTAAAGTTCTTCGCTAAGTTCCACCAGTAGGAGGACGAGTTTTCATTTTCTTTAAATTCCACCTACATAAGATCAAATTTCCCTCAATTAGCGTTCGTATTCTACGCAATCGAGATTTATAATGATTGAAATTGATTGAATTTAGCACATTAAAAAAACATAATCTTATTCAATTTGATATTTTTTGATCAATTCCGCCACAATTACATATTAATTTACGCTCACTAGCCAAGAATTAAATGTTTAACCATAAAATACTGTGAGCAGTTGGGCGGGGGGGGATAGATATATAGTGGGCCGTACAAATAATTGTTGCCATGCCCACAAGACCGACAGTTGAGGTCATGATATTAAAAAATACTACGGCAGCTCAACTTGTGATTTCAGCGGCTGTAAACCTCCTCCGAGTTCTGGTTTCTAAAGTTCTGCGATAATTTAAAAAAGACTCAGCTGGAGTATAGCGAAGACACCTCGTGTGTGGGATCAACCTCAATCTTACTTCCCGCTATTGTTCTGTTTACCAGGCAACAATTGGTAAAATTGAGTTCGAGCGCAACCGCTTATAAGGTATTTACCTAGGTCCTCGAGTACCACGCCTACGAGCAAGTCCACGAGTCAATCTGAACTTATTGTCTGATACAAAAATCGTGATTTAGGCTCAAGTTTGACGCAACATCTATACCCCTCCTGAGGGACCTGAATAAGACTAGAGCTAAACTAATTTCGCGATATTAACGACAAAAAGCCAACTAAACGGCAATAAAAAAGCTAAAAATTTTATTTTGAAAAAATAATAAAGTGAGCAGTTGAAAACTGCAACACAACGACTAACAGACCAAAAAATGACATAGGTTGCGCGTATGTGTAGGGAGAAATTGATGCGTACGCCACCAAAGCGATGGATGGATGGACCACATGAAAGTTCGACCGACCATGTCCCAAGTGCTAATCGATCTGATTTACAGAACTTCAAGAATAGCCAGCCTGACTTGCTGGTACAACGGCAGTAAGGTAAGCTTGAAGAGAAGACTGAGTGCAAAAGACGTACCCTTGGCGGGCTCCATTTTCGCTACTTAGGGAGTTGGCCTGCAGCAACCGATCACCGCGCTCCATCCCCAGTGCTTTGGTGGGTGTTCGATGTCGGGCACAACAAACACCCGATGTCTGCCAACGGTCGTCTTCCCGTCTGTCCTCCAGCTGGTGACCCCTAGGGTACTCGACGGCGATTGGCGAAACCACCGGTGGTAGCTCCTGACTTGCAGTCAAATTAGGCGTGCTCACACTATTTGCATGCAATGACTGCTGCAACAGTAGGGTCTGTCGATACTCTGCCAACAACCGGTGAACCAAGGCAGTTTCCTAAAAAAACATACAAAGAAAGTAGAAAAGGCCATTTCGAACAGGGCACCGAAGGACACTGGGGAGCAGACAATATCATAGAAGATAAGCAGCATACACCTACCTGTTTCAGGATGCAGCCGTCCTGTTTGGTGCCTTTAGAGCTTGTGAACATACAAGCGAATGTCGCAAAGCGACTAATTGTAATGTTACTTACAATGTTTCAGTAATATTTGTTTTTATTTTAGGCATTACCAACAGAGACAGGGACGGTAATGCCTATAATAAAGATAGAATCATGTTTAAACCGAGGGTTGGCAGTGCAACTGCAATTAACTGAAAAATCTACATGCACTACGCCCTCCCCCCTCGTCAACTGACCAAGACTTCACGCAGCCGAATGTCACACTAGAAGACTAACTAGAGGAAGTAAAATGTTATCAGTCAGTCGCAAGCCTTTCAAGTTTCAACAAGTAATTTAGGTTAATAGGCAGTGACAGCCTTTGGAACGTCGAACTTACTCGCTCTTAATGGATTACCTTCGTATAACCGGAAGGATTGGGTCAAGACAGATACACTATATTAGGTGCAGATGGTAATCGGGAAGTCGTACTAGACTATGCCTGACACCGGCTGGTTCATGTCGCCAAGCAACACAGAATTTGCAGAATATTAGACAGGTATCCACAAGACTTTATAACAGCAGTTTACGGGGGATATGGTGGGGCTCGAGGTGCGTAGGTTCAATTGCAAAAGTACGCCTTCAAATCGACAAGATAATCATTGCTCGGCGTAAACAAAATAGCTGCAAGTTGACTGAGAGTTAGACCTAGATTTTCCTTTCAAGCTGCTTTTTTAATTGCCGACAGCCGACTCATCGTACGAACAGAGGCGGAGACGCAAATTCCAAGACGGTAGTGACAAAAATCAAAGATAAATCCAGAGCATGGATCAGCTTTTTAACTGCAGTAATGTCTAATTAGTATGACAACTCGTTAGACATATTAAAAAAGAAAAGAGATGAGCACTGTCGGTATTCTAGGCACGTGGCTATGGCTGAAAACGAGTTGCATTATCTAAGAACAAAGAAGCAAGGCGATATATCAGCATGGCGGAAAAGGCGATAGGATAAAACAGGTCAGACTATAAGAAGAGTCTACTTTACAATACGAGATCGCAAACCAACAGTATAAAGGAAACCTGTCACACTTGGCAAGCAGTCTACGAAGTCAGTCTCGTGGGACCAAAGGCAGTAGCGCGCAGAGAAAAGCAGGACGAGAGCTATTCGAGGACTGGGTTTTATGCTATAATTCCATAAACTGGCATGCCAATTCATAACGCCCACTAACATTTAATTGACCAGCTCGGACATTAACTGCGGCCTGAGAATTGAAAAAGAGGTTAATAGTTCAGTGCATTTTCCCACCTATAAATTATCTGACGCGCATGGAACTATCAAGCTGCGCTACAAGCAGTGGCTTGGAAGGTACCAACTGACGGGAAAAAACTGGACCACGTATTCAGCCCAGCGTCTTTGTGTGGAGCAGCGGATTGAGAGGGTTCCTGCTTAATGTGGTCCTCGTGGCCTAAGGTGTGACAGTCCACCTAGGGAGAGCTGCGGCCGCGCCAGCCACATGCCCCCCTTCCTGCCTACAGTATTCTGGACTTTGTCATGTCACTAGGCTCAGCTAGAAGAGAGAGAGAATGCGATAGATACAACAGAGGTCTACTCATCATATAATCTGAGCATGCGCTAATCGCTTGCCCTATGCCACCTTTCCGTGGGGCTCACGGTGGACCTCCCTACGGTCGAACTGGCACCAGATTGCAGGACCACGTTCTTGACCACGCACACGCGCTAAGGCACTATAATTTCCACTATTTTATTGGCCTTTCGGATACTGTGTCCGCTACCAGGCTCCTATACGAGTCGAAAACTTCTGGAAATGACTCAAAGGAGCCTTGAGAGCAGGCTTCCGTGGCGCATCAACACAGCCAATTACCATTTTCCGTGGTAGGCAAGATTTAAGAGGAGAGAAATTGACAGAACGAATAGTCAACTGAAATTCATGAGAAGGGTCCCAAGCCCTGTTCGAAGAGGCAACGTCAATCGATGCAAAAGGTAAGCAAAATACCGTGACGTTTTTGAAGTCTGCGTATGAGATTCTGACCAGTAACAAAGCGCTTTCCCTCTACAATTCCATTAATACAAGCCGAGTTTGGAAAGTAATAGCTACTATGACATTCAGGGAATTAAAAACATCGTGACGTTGTGACTGTCTTGTGATCTCAAAATATTAGCCATTAAATAAGAGTGTAAGTCAAGCCATCGAAGCAGTTTATCTTCAAGCGTCAACATTTAATGGCAAAGTAAATAGGACGGGCAGACTTCGATCATTTTCGAAATCGCTCTTGCGAGATTACTATTGGCGATTACTGCCAGCCCATGACGCTGATTATGGTATTGTGAAAACCTAGAGCAAAGTAAGCTGAGAGCACACTCAGAAGCATCCACTTACACGCATCTTGGTGAGGTTAAGTAACTGATGAATGTCAGAATTAGTCAGCAAATGCAACGGGCCGATACTGGAAGCACCGGATAGGGAACGCTGTCGTGGCTGTTGCAGTGGCGGTAGCTTCCTTGACAGAGGTTGGGCTCGTGACTGCTGCTGTAGCTGTAAGGGTGTCTGATCTGACAGTTGTTGATGCTGTTGTTGTTGTTGAGACGGGGAACTGAAATTCCTCTCGTTACAGGCTGAATAGGACATGGTGGAAGAGGAGGACTCCTTGTCTAACAGCTTTGGTGAACCACCAAATGAAGAGGCCAGGGATGAGGGAGACGAAGAGTTAGAAAAAATCCGGGTCGCTGCCACAGCAGAGGACGAGGAGGAGGAGGAAGATGAAACTGAGGAGGACATCTAAAACGCCACACATTAAAAAATAACAGATTCTTAGTCTTGTAAAGGTTAGCCGAAGGGACTCTAATTGGTGTGGTTGCCATTTCACATAATGATAGCAAGGTTTGCATTTCAAAAAAATCACATAGTTAATGTTCATTTGAAGAAGATGTTCTTTGAGATAAAAAGTAACTTTAATGAGTGAATTTTTGAGTTTGGCGACAAAACTCGCCTTCGGACTAACAGAAAAGTGCAATGAACAACTAAAAACTGCCGAAAAATCAATAGTTATACAGGGCGAGACGTGATTGGTAGGTGTGGCCTCAGTTAGTCTCTGTCGTGCGGCCTCTGTCTTTTCCATCGTTCTTTGACGTGCTTATAAATACCATCCAACTCGATGTGCCGGTTGATGCATGAATCGTCGGAGTGCATGGCTTCGAGGAATTCTCGGCCATTTTGGAGGGGCAAACTACAACGATGCGTGTTTTGTTCCATGCAAAGGTGTGTCCTGGGTCAACGCAATGCATGGCCATTTCGGACAAACGGTCATGTCTCTTCCCGGCCAATTTGTGCTCATGGATGCGTGTGGAGACGGATCTTCATGTTAGGCCATAATCTACAGTATCACAACTTCCAAAATGGCCGAGAATTCCTCGAAGCCTCGAAAACTCACACATTAAAGTTACTTTTTATTCCAAAGAACATCTTCAAATTTAAATTTCTTGAGATGCGTGTGTTCCAGTTTATACGAGTAAATGACCATTTTTAAGTCATTTGCAACAACTACGAATCCCTATTCTATACACTATGAACAAAAGATATGAGCAGAAAATCCAAACCAACGATCAACTGGCCTAGGCTGACGAAGTCACATTGAAAAAAAACAGCATTAAAAATACCCTGTTCAAATACCGCTCTGCAGATCAACATATATGTCATCAATATAGTACGACCACTGGAGAACCTTGCAAGGTGTTTTAGTGAAACGCGTGTTATCCAGAAGCTCGTGAAGTCAGTATAACTATTTTACCTGCCCTAGGACATCTGAAGGCCCTTAGCAGTTATTTTGGCACCAAAGACAATAGCTCTGCGATCGCCCATATCCTGTATGTTGGGCATTATGGCAAACCATTAAGCAGACCAACATGCCTGAATACGCGTGCAAGTAGCATATACGGCTTTTGAGAGATCACACTACTCGAAAGAAATGTTTCGTAATTCTTAAACACTTCGAGGTAATCATTCTAGTACACGTTTGATATAAGCAAATTTATCAAGCTTATGTAGAACGTAAGTCACTTTTCTAAATATTAAGTAACATTTTATGGTTGTCGGCATGTCCCTACAAGGAAAGATGAAATGAAGCATTAAACTGTGTTTCATTATCATGCCTTTGAAGGTTCAACAATTGTAAAGGATGTTAAATTAAAAGGAATGTTAGAAAAAGGTTAAATATTGATATCCTAAAGACCGATGTATTATATACATTTAAACAATAAGTTTTAACGGAATTTATCTCCCAGTAAAAGTTGCAAATCGTTCAAATATAAGCGATCTAGTTTATGCCAGCAATTAAAATAATTGGAAGGCTACATAAAGTGATCGTCTTTCAAATAACATAACTGTGGGCAGTCGGGAATATTGACAGCAAATACGCACATTTAAAGTCGTATGGAGCAGCAGGGTGGCAATTTTTTTTTTGAAAATCCTAATGGGACATGAATAGAGGCATTTTTTTCTAGGTATACGTTAAGGGATTGTAGTCCATTTCGTTCGCTTTAGGGCGCATTTTAAAAAATTTTGCAAGCTAAAACGACATGATTTGTAGATGCCTCCAATGCATTTTTTCTTCCAATAAATTTTCAATCTGATTGGTCTCAAGGTCTACATGAGTGTAGTCCACGCAATAAATGTCTTTTATGATGCGCAAATGTGGTAAGACGGTTTTCTGCTTCTAATCAACAAGTAGATTGGAGCAGGATAGAATTTGACAGGAGTTTCTTTCGCAATCACAGCAAGTCGATCGCTCTGACTAAAGTTTGCGTTGGAAGTATCGATTGGGCGGCGCAGATGCTAAGCACATCTACGACAGCTCAGAGGCGGTGTTTAAAGGGAATCAGAAAAGTTGACAATTAATATTGATCGAAAAAGAGGAGTTCCTTGTCTGTCTGAGTTCCCATTTACCAAAGTCCGATTTCTAAAAATATTTAATTGGTAAATGGATCCGACAAAGTAAAGGGAGACTGGAATGGCCACTTCTGCCTGGTTAGCCGTTCTCAGCCAGCCATACTAAATCTCAAGAGTTGGAGCCCCTGAGATTTGAACACGGGACCTTTGGTCATTGAGTTCAATACTCTACCTCGGCACCACGGGCTCCTTGTTTTGTCAATTGAGATCGGGACTATGATGAATATATGTGCTTCGCCGATCTAGTAGAGGAACAATTAATTTCCGCTTTGCCCAGGAGCTCACAACGTGAACCCGCCAGACCGCCACATAGTGACTATGATGATATGGTGAAATGGCTCCGATCTCAACCGACAAAGCAAGGAGCCCGTGGTGCCGAGGAAGAGTATTGAAGTCAATGACTAAAGGTCCCGGGTTCAAATCTCGGGAGTTCCAACCCTTGAGATTGGGTTTGACTGGCTGATTACGGCTTACAAGCCAGAAATGGCCATTCCGGTCTCCATTTGCTTTGTCGGATCCATTTTATCATATCATCATAGTCACTATGTGACGGTTTGGCGGGTTCACGTTGTGAGATCCTGGGAAAAGGGGAACTTAATTTTTCCTCTACTAGATCGGCGAAGCACATATATTCATAGTTAATTGTATTACAAATAATGCTTTACACATTTACAGGTGTTCCGTTTTCCTGACAAAAAATTGCAACTTTAGGCACTTAGTCTATAAAGTTGATTTCAAGCAATCGTGTCCCGATATTTTAGGCAAAAACATGGTGATCCGTATTTACCCGCTCTACCTGCTGCAAAGGTGTGAGCAGCTGTTCTCCCTTCAACTCCACAGTGAAGGCGAGGGAGGGTTCCGGCGAAGTTACCGGCGTTGTCGCAGAGTTTCCAAAGGGAACTTCAGAGCTTCCTACATGATAAAGAAAAGGACGATGGGAATAGAATGCTGCAAATGTGTTTTTGAATCTTTATGCACTTTGAACGGCCTGAAAAGGTCCAAAGGTAGATTAATGACGAAACCGATCTGTTTAGAAAGTGCACGTAAGTTTTAGTAACTAGACCACTCGTCAGATTACACCTCAACAGAACTTCAAACGCACATTCTTTAATGCTCTCCAGTTTTACTTAAAAAAGACCTGGTCATTTTTAAACATATCCTCCGAATGGTCTCTTCATCTGCCAGTGTATCTTATGCTTTTTTAGCTGACATCATAATGCAGCGACAGCGTAAAACTGCCAAGCAATTTGCTGATCGCATCCTTAGTGAAGTCATTCACCCTCTTCACTCTGAATTATTGGCTTCCAAGCCTTCCCGTACTATGCGCCGAAGCTTTCGTCATATGTCTTGCCGTACATCGGTATATCAGCACTCTGCACCCCCATTCCTTGCACGCAGAAGAAGCGGAAATTGAGAAGTTGACAGCCCACCTGTCTCCCTAACAGATGTGGACATCCGGTAAACCTTTAACTTTGTGTATTCTATGACCTTTTACCTTACCTTGTCCCTTATTCTCTGTGAATGAAGCCATATTTTGCTGAAAATTTTGGATTTTACCTTCAAAATAAGGCATTCTCTTTCTGTCAAAAAAATCACACAATCAAACGAAATTCGTGAAAGAAGAGCATGGACAAGTTGTACAGCTCGACAATGACTAACCGCGACTAGCTCCCCAACTTATATGAAAGCCATCAGGAGCGCCATCTGGGGTGGAAAGGCATCCGGTTGTTCCATTTTCTGATGTCTGTAGACTGAAGAACGCCGAGAATGGAGGTACCGAGGCTGTTGCTTGCGTAGGCACTCCAGAAGGAGTTACCTCGGCCAATTTTGAAGCACCAACTACCGTGCGATTGTTAGCAGCCGCTGCGGCTGCTGCTGCTGCTGTTCCACCGGCTCGATTGGGCCAGACCGGAGGACGCACCAAGTGCCAGGATTGTGAAGTCGAGTCAGTTTTAAGTTTTGCAGATATATCAGTATGCGCGGGATCGGAGTGGGATTTCCAGTCCGCTTTCGCATAACGCTGCTCTTCAGAGGAGAAGCTAGCGATAGTATGCTGCGGGGGGCTGGGGGGCTGGAGCCGAATCTGCGGCCTAGACTCGGCCTCATAGAGGGAGTGGTGCAGGACTGTGGGCACCAAGGGGTACGTAGCACCACTGCTGCTGCTGCTGCTACCTGGACCCGCCGAGGCCCCACGCTGATTAGTTGTCAATTTTGAAGGCGGCATCGGAGGGCGGCAGGGCTTGCGAGCAGCGACTGATTGTCCTTCTAGCAAAGACTGTTGCTGGGTCAGTGATTTCGGTTGTTGTTGTTGTTGTTGGTTGTTGGATTCTGACTGTTCAGAGCGAATAATCTGTGCTATGCCAACCGATTTGGTGTTTTCTCGGGGCATGACCTGAAATCCACAAAGATAAATGCTGCAATGAAAAATCTCATCAAAAAAGAGTGCTTGTTAAAAAAGGGAGAATGATACACAGACCTATGGCTTTATTAATACTTACTCTTACTGTAAGACATAGCTCTACGTCCGGTTTCAGTAATCAGGGAATACAGAAAAAAGTTGGCTATTACACTAAATTGACCTATTTTATGAGGTTACATTTCTTTTTCGTTCCCATAAATAGACTAGGGTTTAGATAGGATACCTTTGACAGCAAGTAACCAATTCGGTATAACTTGAACAGTATATGTTTTCAGCAAAGCATCATCGGGCCGGCACAGTTGCAGATGGACAGAGTTAATAAGTGTCTTGTGATTACAACTTACCGTTTTCTTGCCGCCTGTGTGGTGAGATCGGCAAGTCATTGTGCTGGGATGGGGCAATTAGGATAGCTTGTGAGTACGGGTCATGGGTCGGGTATGTAGAATGAAAATTACTGTCGGCGTGAACAACTGTCAGTGGGAAGTTGAGCCGATAGGCGAGCACCACCTAGCGTCGGCGTCAGCCGCAGAAATGATATTGCCCGTATTCGCGACTTCTGACAGCAAAGCACTGCATTCGCTAGTCATATAGCCATTTCCTCGTTTTTTGCTAGAATCCGTTGACGTAGGCCCTTGCTGAAGTTGACTGGTGTCCGGTAGACAACCCAAAAAGGCTTCGATCTAGTTTCACTAAGCCAGATTGGTATATGTAAACGTAGACTCACCGAGTTTATCCTAAAGAGGCCTTTCGGGTTATCTACCGAAAATCAATCAACTCCTCCAAGGACCTACGTCAACGGATGATAGTAACATCCGAGGCAGTGGCTTTATGGCTAGCGAATGCAATGTTGTGCTGTCAGAAGACACGAATACAGGCAATATCACTTCCGCGGCCGAGCTGGCTGGCTGGCTGGCTAGGAGGCCTCGTTGGATCAGGAGCTCCGCCGGGTGGGCCTCAATCCCGGCGGTGTGGAGTAAGGGAAGTCGGAGCAGCGTGGTCGGTAGGGGCTGCTCCGTCGTCAAAAACAGAGATGTAGAGGAGGGGAGATAGATCCACCGTAGGGAGGTTTTGTGTAGCAGACCTTGGCCGCGGTGAGGGTGGGTGGGAACGCGGTCGAATACGCGGCTGCTGTGGTTCCCACGCCGATGCCAGGTGATGATCGCATATCAGTCCCACCTCCCAGTGACAGTTGCTCACTCCGTTCAAGTGACAGTAATTTCCATTCTACCTACTCGACCTATGACCAATACTCACAACCAATCCTAATGGCCCCTCTCCCCAGCGGAATGATCTCTATGTGGCAATGTCGCAACGCGGACGGCAAGAAAACGGCAAAAGATAATCACAAGACACTTATTAATTCTGTCCAACTGCATGATTTCCTTTATCCCTGCAATTGTGCCGGCCCGATGATGAATTGCCGAAGACATGTTTGCCAAATAGACTTTTCAAGCTAAAAATTTGAATATTTGCAGAAATCCTCTATATATTTTAGCAGACCCCCAGTTATCGATTGCGCCTTATTAAGAGACCCCTGTGAGGCTTTAATCAGGGGCAAAAAGGAATGGATGTATTCCACCATATGTGCCAGGCGACATTTTACTTACATCGCATTTGAAATGATGAAATAAACACGGCCTCAAATCCCGAATATCCCCGGCCTAAAATTAGGTTACGGCTGGTTCACAAGGTTAAATTATTCAGAAATAGTCAGTTCAACCTCCGTTGTTCGAATTACTGCTGAAGCGGTATCACGGCTTCCAAACATTAATTGTAAATAGGAAGAACAAACACCTATGAGGTGAAAAGAAGCGAAATATACTGAATTTGGCAATAACCGTGAGCCAAGTTAACGTATATTCCTTTTTAACCCATTACTTTTAGGTGCTGATTTGTGTCGCAGAAAGAAGCTCGTTGACAGAAAAAATATTGAGTGGCTAACAAAAATCAACATAAGTTTGCTTTCCATACCGCAAGTGAATGGCAAATAGAGATCTGAAATCTGCCGAGGGTGCTCAGAAATTTGGATGTGCACGAGCGTTATCTTGAGAGTCGAGAAGTTTAAAGAGCCTGATGCATTTTTTCACTACATGGAAAGAAACAATTAAGAATAGGAAGGACTGAACACATAAATTTAAATTAAAGCTGCTGAGGCCCTGCACTCTTTCTTTTCAGATCCTACTTGATAATAATCCTCGACTACGCTTCTACTTGATGCACGCGCTCAGTATGTTAACTGTCATGTATTTATTGAGCCACCAGTCAATGCATTAGTCAGTATCAGTATAATTGAAGTAAAGGACAGAAGGCCTTAAAAACTCCATTGAAACGGTACAGGTGTGCATTAAAAGTAGTGGAGTTGCAAAATTGTTTGGATGTCGTTTCGTGACGCAGTGGCGCATTCGCATTTTCATCAGAATTCAAGTTAGTATTGAAATTAAGAGAGTAGCCATCGCAGTTATCCATTAGATAGGGTGCGGGGAGTTCGGGTTGACCGTTAAGAGCTAAGGATTTCTTTTTAAATTCTCTTCGACAGCGCATACCTCATGTGACTTAAGTGGCGTTTTTAGGTTGCTGGGCTTCTTACTAGAGGCTGAAAAGTTTCTCAATGACAGGGTACCAGGCAACGGTGTGTGAAGTGGGTTAAAATTACACGAAACATTCATAAATGTTGCGACTACAACGAAGCCATCTTTTCATTTGAAGACGTGTAAAAACGTCTGTCAATGCTTCAGGAGTAAAGACGCCTACCGCGAGTCAGCATAATGCAAGCCTATTAAAGAGTGTAGAAACAAAGATAAATCCAGCGTCTGGAAAAAACCATGGATTACCTGGGGGGTAGAGGAGAGAGGAACCAATTTGTTTGTGTTGCCGTTACGACTAACGGAGCTGACTCCGCTCCCGCTGACAGGCGAAGGGAGAGCTCGACGACTGAGAGACTCGGAAAGGGCGCTTGTGAACCGACGAGCGCTGGCCAACCAGCCGTGACCCTCCGTGGCCGGGGTCTTGATTTCACTGGTTCGTTGCCCGAACGGTTGACTAGGTGACACGCCACTGCCTTCGTGTTGCTGCTTACTAACCTTAATGCGATTCCAATCCTGCTGCAGACGGTAATGGTGTTGACCGAAGCCCGCTAACATGGGACGCATGCCGGCAGTGGTACCAGACGTGACGCCAGAACTGTGAATGAGTAGTCGTCGCAACCCGTTCGATGGTAATGTTGGGGAAAGAGAGCGGCGAGGGGAAGTGGAAGAATTACTAGAGGAGCTGGTTTCCACACTAGTTGAGCATACATCTGCCTCAAATTCCGATTCACTTGACGTGCCTGATGAGGTCTCCGTCAGACTGAGGTTGTAACGGACTGCCGCTTCCTCGGCCGGCGTACTGCTTTTCAAACTGGTCACCCTCTTGCGGAAGAGCACAGTGCCTTCGCCTCTTTGAATGTGATGTTTGCGGGCCTTGTGATGGGAGTGATGGTGGTGACTGCGTCTCCTTTCGTCCGGTTGAGGCAAAGAGCGGGTGTTTGTGACAATCAACTTGGCCTTCTGGTTGGAGTGCCGCACCTTCACCGGTTTGGAGCTATCGCCGCCACCCGTGTTGTTTCGCAGACAGACGACGACGGGCAGACACGCAACACAGTGAGTCCCAAGCATCTGCGAGTCCATGGTGTCCGCGGTGCTGCGCATGCTCCAATGACCCACCAGAGTGCCTCCTTCGCTGTCTGACCCGATTGCTGGGTTTACCGACTGCTCGCTGTTTTCCGCCAGGGGAGGCCCAGCTGCAGCAGCAATATTTTCTCCTGGCCCTAAGTGGCTAGCGCTCGCAGATCTGGGCGTGGGCTTCAATGATGCGGTTTTAGAGGCCAGCGGTGGTTGCTGATGATGTGGCATTTCCTTCAGCTGGCTATTAGGTGTAGCCGCGTGACTCGAGTCTATGCTGCCTGTCACGGTATTTGGGGCTGAACCGATGGTTCCTGGAATATCAGCGCGATCAGTTTTCGACTCCCCTAATTCCAGGATAGAAAGAAGAAAACTATGATACACAAGAAAAAAGCAATAATAGAAAGAAGCTAAGGGGAATGTCTGACATAACTGTTCCTTCTTGCTGACGGCTCTCCACGGAATATTACCACAATGTACCTTTGCAAAAAAAAACAGTTCCACCGACGCTAAGAAATATATTTGAGAAAATATCACTGACCTTTCGCAGTAATCCCATGACATTATTTGATAAGCTCTTTCCCTTAGTACCTCATGAGAGATTAGGTCTCAAGTCTCAGTCTGGTTTGG
Source organism: Ligula intestinalis (assembly GCA_036362985.1). NCBI lineage: Eukaryota > Metazoa > Platyhelminthes > Cestoda > Diphyllobothriidea > Diphyllobothriidae > Ligula > Ligula intestinalis. The sequence goes on from JAYGXS010000003.1 coordinate 55,189,610, forward strand.
GCATGGGTCACTCGTGAGGAGATGGTTCTGGGGTACGGGTTGTAGCTCTGGAAGACGGCACCCTAGGAGCATGCAGGCACCAACATAAAATACCAAAAACGATCATTCCCATCTGATCTTACTTTGGTGCCACCCTTGCGAAGAGGTATTTCTAACTGATGTAGAGATCCAATGAGGATCGGAGCTCGGGCCACAAGGCTAGAAGCGCTGAGTGTGCCAAAGCCCTGTACTTAAGGTTCATAAGTGAGAACCACGATACACACAAATAGGTTCAGTTAAAAACGAAAAAGTTTCGAATTGGAATTTCAGTAACTAAAGCCTTAAATTGACGTTCATCTTCGGGTATAAAACATTGGTTTGCAGCTCAAGTCTTCCATACCTCAGCTTGCAGCACAATTAGACGGTGATGACATTTTCAGTCACCCCAGTCAGTCTACAAAAGTTTGTCGAGTAAAAACCTTCCCTTTACGAGTGCAGTGTTTTAGGAATTGCGTGGAGGGAGAAAAAGTGCTGTTAACTTTACTTTACTTTAATCAACCCGTGAGGGGTAAAACACATTTAACCAATGGTGCAAAGGCTTTATTTGAATTGAAAAAATGAAGAATATCCTACAGTATACCTGCAGAAATTAAGTCGAACAAGTCCACACTGAATGCCACTGTCAGACGAAACTGATATCTGGCTTAGTGAAGCAGACCGGGTATCATAATCGGTTATCCTAAAGCCTACGTTTGTGGTCAGTATCGAAGGCCCATGCTCTGACTTGATCTACGACATAACTCTTAGCTTCAGGAGTTTGTTCATGCGAAGGCTGTGGAACGAACACTATTGTCTAGGTGTGCAAATGGCTGTCCTTTCATCCTCATAAGCACATTTGAGAGCACCAAGGGCCAAAACATAATTTAAATCACAACACAGTCGACGTTTATATAAAATTGCAAATAAAAAAACAGGAACAGGAAAAAAAGTGAGCTGCTTTGTCTTGCTGCGCTTTTCGGCTGGTGACCTAGGTAGACCGCCGATTGAGTAGGCAATACGCTTGATGAGGATGTGGACTAAGCCCGTGCAAAGAATTGAATTGAGAACCAAGGCCACGTAAAATTCGAAGCCACTCAAGTCGGGCGTATTGGGGTGCAGACAGCAATCTATAACTTTCCATTTCCGGTAGTGAAACCTCTAACAAAGACCTCATTGCCCATTGCACAAGGCGTAATTGGCGCCAATATTTAGTGGTTAAATTCTACTGTACAAATACAGTGACAGCTTACCTATCGTAGAGATTTTTGTTTGGTATATCTTTAAGTCACCAATTGGCTGGAAAAGAAAAGAAAGACGAAGCTGTCATTTTCACAAAATTGACAAAAATGTTTTCATGCGACGCGAGAGCGGCAGCAGAAGCACCTCACATACTTAGTTTCAAATATATCGTTTTATTGCTTAACCAAAAGGAATCAAATTTAGGTCTTTCTCCCCATGAAAAAAAAGATTACGAGACGGAGAAGAGAGTACCGCAGCCACACGTTTTCTACGCCGACGGCGGTAGGATGAAAAGGCACTTCACATTATTTAAAGGCCTTTGCAGCTGGTCTGGGGGATTGATAGATCAAGGTCCTCTAAGCCGCTGTCTCCTCACCAGACCCCTTAGCCGAAAGCAATATCGAGATCGGAGAATTATCGCCAATGTTTGCAGTGATGCCCATTGCCACTCTACTGCTCACATTGATATAGTCCTTCCATCCTACTAACATGGCCACCATTGAAATCCGCGGTGTTGTTGGTTGGTGTATGTTGAGGTCGGTAGACTCTAACGATTGTCGCGCCACGACCGATGGCTGCTGTGCGTCCATAACAGGTTTCCCTTGTCTCCAGGATCGCTCCCTCAGCATACTCAAAAGCAAAAGTGTGTCCTGTTGTGGTAGTCGCCCGCTATCAACAAGGACCCCCTTTTTGCTATCTTTGCGCATTCCCACAGCAATGCTTTAGTTACCTACCGGCTAATGAGGCATATTCTGTTCAGAAAGGGCCATATTAGGTCCCACAGAAATCAAAGGCTTTGACAGGCGGTAGGAAGCCTCTTGATCTCATGATGCATGGCCGGATTGTCGCTTTAGGTCGAATGAGCAAGGGTAATTACCAGAAGCCAAAGAAATACGGTAATGGTTTCGGATACATTGTCCATGTATGACAGGACTCTCAAATCTATGGTTTGCCTTTTAATTGTCCTTGACCGTCAGTTCTGTCCAAGAAATCTACACAGGTACACGTCTACTATCAATAGGCACCGGAGTAAGTTCGTCTCAGTCTTTGCTGACGTATATTTACCCTCTCTTATATAGGATGCACACAAAACTCTGGTTGTATGATAGTAGAAGAAATCTTGTGTTAACTCGAGGACTGCCGCTTGTCAGCTGTTTTGCTGTGCACTGTTCTTTCTCCAGAGTTCCGTCATCTTTCCACTGGACAATAACGTTCCAAAAAGTCAACTGACTTGTCTCTCCCTTTGACCTGAACTGTCTGTTTGATGGGACTTGGAATCAAAAACCTTATGAAATTGTGACGACATACACTTTTTGAGGCTAAATAGTGCATTGGCAGAACACAAGCTCAGTTTTGGTATGTGAGTTTTGAAACCCAGCGCTTCTAGTTCATGCAGAAAAGCCTGAGTGATCAGAACCGAGATCGGAGACCCATTGGACAGTCGTGTATCTGGTCGCAAGCAATCCCGTTAAACGAAAAATGCAAAATGTGGACAGCCGGATGAGACTTGCACAATACAAGGACTTGTCCATTTCTTCGTACGTGCTCAATACCAGCCCCAAGCGCACGGCTCCGCCAAGAGGTACATCCATTCAAAAAGCCTAGGCATCGAAAATACCACTTCAGAGAAGTTAGACGCGGATGTTTATTCAAAAATAACTAACGGATCCGAGGGACGACTTAACTCTGCGGATGTTGGACAGTAACTTACACTTTGTCATGTTTAAAGACCATTTGTTTGATTAATGCCATCAAACTAATTTTTATCTGTCAAATCGGCGGATTTGCTGCCATTTTAGGGACCCAACCTATCTAAAGATCTCTGACATATCGAAAAGATGTTTTCCGACCCTCCCAGTAGCTTTTTCAAGGTATTCCGTCTTGTCAGGGTAATAAACGTCCAGTTGTCAAGAGGCCTTCTCAAATGTGTGCACCTTTACTTTTATCGGTCTTCGTGCATTGTTCATTTGGAACGAGAATGGATGCAAAACACATCATGCCTAGCATGCACATCATGCAAAATGTACTGAGGACGCTGAAGTTGGTAGGTGAAGTCCCGTTTCGCGGAGAATGTCCCTGTTTTAAATAAGACAGGGCACTCATGCTTGACTCAATTCAACAGGGAGGCATAAGGGTTAAACCAAATCCTCGCGTAAAATTAGCTGAAAATCACAAATTACAAGTGAAATAAGGCCAATAGCACTCGCTTCAACGGGAAAATATTGACTCCAGATGTCGTTCACGAGTCGCAACTAATGAATGGGACGACGGAAACTATTTGCATCTTCACTTCCTTTACGCATTTTTACACTGCCGAAATTAAATTTTTAAATGGGTTTCTGTCATTTACTCTAGATATACTGACTGAATTATTTCCGACGCGTTGGAACCCTCAGCTGTCAACCCGAAGTCAACCGTCTCAATAGAATCTGGGACTGAAAACTGGACCGAAAAATCTGCTAAGGATAAGGACTCAATAGACGGGGGAATTGCACAGGTGACAGGAACCAAAGAATGGAGATGTTGGATATCAAAGAATTATAAGTGACGTTCCAACAAGAAATATAATGGGACAGCGGATTTTCACTTTGCAACTTCTTCTTAACACTAGAAACAAAACTCGATATGCAGTTCTCACTAGTATCCTGCGTAAAGTTGGTACAGGTGCAGAATTTGGTTGGATGGAGTGCGTTTTCATACAGTCATGGCTTGGTTAAGAACTCTTTTGGGACATTGGAAAAGCTCACAAGACTTATTAAGTGACTAAACATAGCAAAGGGATATAGAACTGATTCAAGTACGGGCGCCTGAAAAAAGCTCACGTGTACAACAATGGACTCTAAAATGCTCACCAACCAATTGAGCCGGATTCAAGCTTCAGGTGCAAATTTTGGATGGGGATGAAGTTGGCTGATATAGTAAATAAGTCATGAGCGGTAAATTTTGATTTCTGTGTCTATTTCTAAAAAACCGCTTTTTTATTCGATGGCTGTCATTATGCGACCCTAACATAGGAGTTAGCTCCGAAGGACAAAAGAGGAAACATCCACTTCCGGGCTGAAGTTAGGATAAATGCAGTGAATGCCACAATAAAGTGACGTGAAACTCTAATTTGCATAAACATATGCAGTTTTCAGTCTTGACTACGGCTTTGCAAGTTGCTGTTAAGATCTGTTATTTTCATGTTTTGAGCTATAAGTAGCATCGTATTGGCTTAAAATGGAACATATCGCCTTAATTTTTTTAATGGATGAATTATTCTCTGTGCTCTTGAGATCCAAAGGCTTAGTCGGTGTGTCTAATTAAATACTGCCCAGCGGAAAATGGTTTTTGAGGATAATTTGCTAGGAACGGTTTTCTTATGGGAATACTTTAGGAATACAGCTACATTATAAGTATATTTTGGTAAACAAATTTAATTAACATAGTAAAGAACCAGGTATTTTCTATTTCTGCCGATGGTGTTGGCCGTCATCTTTTAGATATTTGTATTTTCTGCCAGACAGGGTATATCCAGAGTAGGAACTAATCAAGCGAGGTGAGGCATTTCTCACTTAATCACAAAACGGATAACAGTCAGCGGTTAAAGATCAACTATGAATCCTAACGCATCAGCCACTCACAAGTACGTCAGAGAACGGATTTACATGATCCTTTTTTTCACTAACGCAAGTTTCTATACTTTAAACCATAATTTAGAAAAAAATTTTTTTAAATAAGAGTGTGCTTTGTGGGAAATGCAACAAAGAAAACACGAGCACTTACGGGGGTTCGGAAACGTGAGCAATCGGCTGCAAAGAGCCAGCTCTGAAAAACAGATCAATACATGATCACTGTCATCGAAAAAACCAAAATTAAAACATCTATGACGGAATAACTCACTTTACATGTGACCAGTAGTGAATGTAGCTGTTATGCATCTGAATGCAAAAGTTCCACAAATATCGTGCCTCCTGCGTGTCTTCCTGAAGTAGAAATCATAATATACGTTAAAGATTTTGGCAGAGCAGGCAAGCACCTGGTTAAATATGAATAGAGCTCACAAAGAGAAAGAGGATTGACTTGGCTTTCTTTAGGAGTTGAATTGTGAAGGTTTTCCGCGAGTAGGCCAGATCCTTGATTTCTTCCCATCTGAAAACAGAAAGAACTGTCACAGTAAAATACGATAGAAGACAGACAGCCAAAAGGTTGATGCCGAACAGTGAGCTTTCAACTTCAAGATAGTCCAATGAACGCGAAGATAAAGTATATAGTAGGTATGGAAATTCACAAAATACAGTAAGCGATTGACAGAATACACAACGAGGGAATTTCTATGCTGAAAAACCTAAAAGAGGGCGCGGGAAATGATTCCTTGTTTCAACAAGCCGTTTGTCCCGTGAAAAATAATGCTTATTGGGTTGGATGTTAAGTATTTCCACACAGGTTTCAGCAAGTTACGAAATGCCAGGCTTTGAAAGTGGATGTATATTCAACTAGAGAAACGTGAGAGTTGCAAAAATGAACAATATCAGACAAAGGTAGCACTTCAGCAGGGAGAGGAAAGAAGAGGAAAAGAAGTGACCAGATAATGCTCAAAGACTAGATTTTAGTTAACTATTTTTCTGAAGCTTCGGATGGACTGGAAACTTTGAGAAGAAGTAGACGCGATCACTGAGGCAATAAATGTATGCACGTGGCGTTTCAGATTCCATCATCAAGGCTTACGGTGGGATTTTACCCTGCGGAACACTTATTACAGTCAACTTTATTTTTATGGACTCCTTTACTTCTTTGTCAGGCAAAGATAGTTAAAGTAGTACACCTCATATACCCATAGCCCCGGCATTTTGTCTTGAGGAAACGGTGGTTATAAGGGTTTTGGGTGGGGAAATAGGATAGGCAGTCATTTTTCATATAAAATCCCTCACCTGATTTAGTTTCAAACATCGACCGAAAACACTGCGGAAGCATTCAGATAACAGATAAAGTACACTCAGCATAAAGGATATTCAAAGCATCCAAAGATATTTCTCACATCAATTAGTCGCACATTTACAAAACATGGTAGGACACATAGATCCCGTGTTTTTACAAGCTTGCTCTAATGCGTGAAGCATTTTTTGGACGGAAATACCTGCCAGTAACCTACAGCAAATAACTCGTAAGCAAGATTTATCCATGGGTCTTGTTAATACATCGCAACTTTCCACATGGAAAACTTGTGTTTAAATCAGATTCGGGTGCAGTAACTTCTCGATAGACGCACTGACTGTAAGACTAGCTTCACGCATATCAGTAACAGGACTACTTACACTGCACAGTGAAATGGACATCTACCCAAATTTACGATACCGCCACACGCGAACAGAGGCTCGAGAAGACTCCGAATAAGCATGATCGAAAAGTCATAGAGAGCAAGTCTCTGATAAACATTCGTAATGGAGTTAAGCTCTAGCTTCCAAACGCAAAGTGCTCTATAGGTAATACGTCGTGAAAACCCCCTACCTAATATATGCTTAGAACTGAGTATAATCCGTATGGTCTACGACCTATATGAAACTGCGAAGTGTTATTAATCCTTAAGATGGCAGTCGCTAAAGGTTGCATTTTAGGATCCCAGTCTACTGAGTTTAAGATAGGAAGAGCCAGCGCCGAAAGTTTCGACCGTCTTCTTATGATGTGAAGCGAGAGCCGATGTTTGCAAAAGAGTTTAGTTGCTTTAACTAGGCTCTGAGATTCAAAAGGGTAAAGACCATGTCAATCTCTTAATTGAAAAATAAGACGCCCAACAGTAGATCGACGTTGTTGCTGGATATTTTCCAGGTCAAAAAATTAACAACCCGCTTCTTTAGCGGAGAGTAGATGCGACAGACGCTTCTTTGCCCCAGTGTGCGGACGGGGCAAAATGTCTGTTGTGCGAAAGGCTGACGGGCACAGCCTAGTAAATGAAGCCTAGCGCGCGTGTGTATGCTATGGCAAATGATCAATTTCTCCCGCTGTGCGGACAACATCCCGACCAATCAGCGATCGGGCGTACTTACTAGCGCCCGAGATGTGCCGGGGCAGCAGGCAACCGACTGGCAACAAAAATTCGTGCTGCAGAGGTTGTCATTTTGCAAATAGCAATGCTACAAATGTCGTTAAATAGTGGTCAGAAAGTGGAACTCGGTATGGCAATATTTTCAAGACAAAGAAAGGCCAAACACTTACTTTAGCTTGGATACTGACGTGTTAGGCGTGCAGAGAGTGGAGATTGTTAGTCCATTACGCGAAACACCCAGTTCAGCTGCCTCCGCGGTTGAAGTCTGCCAAAGGACAGAATGTAAGGACAGCGTAGTGAGCGACACGAAACTAATGCCGCGGTGTTGATTATTGTTTAAAGAGAGAAACCGTCAGGAAAAGACAGATACATTTAGCTTAAAACTGCGCTCTGCGTGAAAACCAAAGCCAAACCTGTTTTGCTACAGTCTCTAGTTGTCGAAATGGCAGACTACTTGGCCATCCTTGGGAGTGGGTCAACTAAAATCATACTGCCAATAGAGGTGACAATGCGAGTTCGAGGAAGAAGAAGAAAAAAGAGGAGAAGAAGAAAAAGAAGAAGAAGAAGAAGAAGAAGAAGAAGAAGGAGAATAAGAAGAAGAAGAAGAAGAAAGAGGAGAAGAAGAAGAAGAAGAAGAAGAAGAAGAAGAAGAAGAAGAAGAAGAAAGAGGAGAAGAAGAAGAAGAACAGGAAGAAGAAGAGGAAGAAGAAAAAGAAGAAGAAGAAAGAGGCGAAGAAAAAGAAAGAGAAGAAGAAGAAGAAAGAGGCGAAGAAGAAGAAGAAGAAGAAGAAGAAGAAGAAGAAGAAAGAGAAGAAAAAGAAGAAGGAGAAGAAGAAGAAGAAGAAGAAGAAGAGGAGGAAAAAAGAGGAGAAGAAGAAGAAGAAGAAGAAGAAGAAGAAGAAGAAAAAAGAGGAGAAGAAGAAGGAGGAGAAGAAGAAGAAGTGATCACTGGAACAATAGTTTTATTTACCTGACGTCTCGGATTCTGTCGGCAGAATCCTTAATCATAAGTAATGGTAGGATAGTCTGAGCCATGCGCAGACTGCCATGGCCTATCAGAGGAAGAAGATGTGACCACTGGATCAAGAGTTTTATTTTTCTGACGTGCATACAGACAAGAGGCGGCGTTCCACTGTCGTATCGGACAGGACGAACTACCTGCAAAACTTTAAAAAGTCTGTGGTAGGATGGTCAATTCTACTTTCCATGTGAATTAATCCCGTAAAAACGCTGACGCACGAAATTAATGTTATGCTATTAGCAATGGAGAACTCAGGTGTAATAGTGCCGACCGACCGACGCACAACAAGAGCGCAAGAACTGATTTAGTTCGATTAATAGTGTGCCAAAATTGCACAAAGAGGACGCTGCTCCTCTCCAGTCCATCATACCACTCAAAGGCACTTCAACCTACCTACTGGCAAGGTGGCTGTTTCGACATCTGGTCGCTGATTCAGACACCACATAAAGCATAAAGAATAAAGCCTTCTGTCAAGCCACGCCATGGTCTTTTTTATGGCACGTACCTCTAACTTCTATATTGCAGGATCTGACAGTCAACACCATCGAATAACTCGTACGATTAAATTAAGAATCGCCCCAGATACGCCTAAATCTTCCCACTTCTGAGGTTCTGCCTCGACAAGCATGAAAAAGGCGTGCAAATCGGTTCGCCGACTATAAGCTAAGGCGTTTCTAGTACGGTTGGAGTTGTTGGTACTCCGACACCAAAAACGAAAACATTCTGGGCTCGCATGTGGGTCAGATGAGGGAATCCAAAGAACATATCAATGCCATTTTCCCGGATATATAATTCAATATTTAGGAGGAAAAAACAGCCAGCTAGCCTTTCTCGACATTCTCATCTGCCGCAATGATTGTGTTAGTCTAAAAACCAAAGTATTAGGGAAAGCTACTAATACGCCGCAAGTACTGAGCTTTACCGGCAACCACTCAATCAGCAGCAAATGCAGTTGCGCATAGTAAACGTAGTTGTGTACGGGTACTATACCGGCGTGTCGAGACGTGTTGTAGTGAACCGGAGGAAAATGTTACGGAACTACAATATATTTGACGGCTGCTTAAAGGAAATAGCTGTCCACGCGACTTGGTCAGCCATTGAATACGCAAATGCAACGAAAGACAAAATTTAATAGACCACCAATTTCGGCGAGCGCTGCCGTACGTGAGGAACATCTTGGAAGCCGTCAGCGGTTTCCTCACTTAAGTCAGTTTAAGAGTTGCACAAAAAGTGAAGACACTTATTAGGCGCCAGGGAAAGAGGCCGAACGGCCCATTTTTACAAAAGGAAAAGTCTAGAGTTGTTCACCGAATCCGGTGCAGTTCACGATAAAGAAAGTACTTCGAAGAAACTGATAGGATACTCCTAACGCTGATGGCTGAGCATGTAGCAGCAGTGAAGAGGAATGACGCTAATTCCCAGATTGTAGTTCATTTGACGGGCCCCGGTCACACCTGCAAGTTTAACAAGGCCGAAATTGTCGCAAGAGGTGATAACTGCATGGGCCGTGAGCTTCTTGAGTCATGGTTTTCGTACCCACATTCAATTACCAAGTGCAGCGACCTTCCGATTCCATATTCTGTGCTGCATTTCTCTGCAAAATTATAACACATGCGGGGGGGAGACGGGTGACCAACAGTCACGATGACAGTGAGCCATATTGCCGAGAATCGTCAAGCCAAGAATTGGTAATGACGATTAAATTAGCTCAACAAACGATTCTGTTATGAACTGACAAACAACCATCACATAAAGTGTGACCCCTAATGGTGAACACAAGTACTACTAATCATAGTATGCGTGCGGTTGCCTTTTTAATGCGTCCTATAAACACTGTACAACCTGTGCCTCAGTTACCATTATCTGCGATAGTCTCTGATGATGATAGGTTTGAGCGAGAATCCGAAATGTCAGGCTCATGAACTTCCTGTTTCAACGATCATAACTTTTTTTCCTTTGAAAGGTAAAGGCATTTTCACGGTGAACCAGCGCTTCTCACCATAATTAAGCTGACTTAGTCGAATTTTTCACGACACACTATCATTCGTGGCCTGGAGAGAGTTACTAAATGGCGTGGTAACCAGGTTCTTCCCAGGACTGACAACCAAGTTGCTAAAACGCCCTCTTAATGTGATCTTCCTGGTATTCTCACATATTTGATATCCAAGGCCCCTCGCAGCCGTGCATATGTGGAGTAGAGACTAAAACAAGTGTGACAAGCATGAGCGGAGTGCTTAGTTTTATCAGCCAAGATACGTACGCTTAGGCCCCACCCGTCTTGAACTTGTCTTGCTATCGGACCATATCGCGTAGGACGACAGAGTAAGGGGAATGCGGCAAAGTCTGCTTTACTAAAAATTCAAGCGCAAGCAACCAATGCACCAACTACCTGGGAAGCAGTCAAAGTTGTTTTCAAACGCGCTCAACTGTTAGGTGATGAGAAAAATGAGGAGATTGATAAATTGAAATTTAGCTCGCTAACAACAGAATCTAATACCTATAAAACGCGGAAAAATTGCGTGGGGGGGGGGACGTTGCTGCATTCTCAGAATGACTGTCGTCAGGTCAAAAGCAAAGCAAAGTAGTTGTTATAACAGCGAAAACCACGAAAATTAAATAACGGAAAGAAATTATCAGCAGACATGGCTTGATTTGTAGTTCAAACCGTCATGATCTAGGGTTTTCAAACAATTTTAATTGTAATTTCGCTTAGTGAGATAAGCTGTCATACTTTGACGTTTTTAAGCATTTAAAATTCAAACGAAGTCGTGAAAAAATGCTTAATAGCATGTACCATGAGTTCTAATCTAGATGAAACTGAAAAAATATAGGTCAACTCACAGAACCGTAGAAGAGTTGAACACCATAACTTGAAAGTCGTCGAATTTCGTCTAGGTAGTACCAGATAGCATGATCTTGACTGACACCACGTAACTGGCAGTAGCCCCATATTATATCGTCTACATGTTCCACGTTACAGAGTTCAGATGCACCCGTCAATGCTGACTGTAAGTGAAAACAGGAGTGAACGCGAGGCGATCAGTTATAAAATATTTCAGGATATTTTAATCTAAAGAGACGGCTTAATTAAAACTGCAAGTATTTCTGAAACGTACGGATTGTATGAGAAAAAAAACAAGCGCACTTCACAATTACCAGAAGTTTTTGTTCTCAGCCTCTTGATGCACAGATTAAGGACAGCTCTAACGTCCAAAGTGTAGTTCTTGGGGGCGTTAGAATGAACAGAAATAAGCAATTTACATTTAACAGTCTCTCCTTCCCACGAATTTCGAAATAATTCATTTGCTTGGGACTCATTTGACGTCAAAATATGTACTAATAAATGCAATCTATTAAGACAATACTTACTAGCAGATGCCAATCCTTCCCTTTCCTACTTCCCTGTGCCGCTAATAGCCTCCTAGTTATGATACGGCTGAACACCCGCAACCCCTTTTCAAGTTAAAATTGTTTAGTCTTTTTATGATAACGAATCTATAATACTGTACAGTCGTAAGGGGAATTAATTGAAAACGAACTTTCGCCGACTTTGACTTCCCTAATATAGCATCGTGCAAAGGGGATACTGCATTTTTGGCACAATCTTGAGATATGAGCCCCTAATGCAGAGACCCAAAAGCAGTCAACCAAGCACCAAGGTGTAGTTATTGATTGGTTACAGGGTACCTTGGACAGAATATTTGTTTGTGTACCCTTTGACGATATCTTG
>JAYGXS010000003.1:55201739-55215040 GCA_036362985.1 Ligula intestinalis
TCAGAAGGACCGAGCATGCAAGTGAGATGACTAGGCAGTCCAAAAGCTACGAAATAAGCACCTGCAAGGCATAGCCAAATTCTTACAAATAATACTTTAATAAAGCGTCAGTTTGCCATCTCACTCATCGAGTAAATTTAAAGCTAGAAATAGCATTCCTCAAAATGCAGTCTACATCTGCAGCAGTTGTGTCTTAGTAATACTATCCACATACAACCATATATGAAAATGAAACGAGCAAACGGGAATCCAAAGTAAATATAAGGCGAGGGTGCACTTTTTAGAAATTCCAAATGCCAGCCAAAAAGGGGAATTCCCAATTTATTTGGCACGGCTGGCAAATATGACGATAAAAAAGACCCACAAACGATTTCTGGCCGCCTTTTCATCGTTACTGCACCACCTTGACATCTTTGGAGCCACATTTTGCATTTGCATGGGAGCGAATGGGAACAGGATGTTAGCAATCTATTTCGACGAGGTGCAGGACGGGCGTGTGAGTGTGACCTTTACTGCAAAAGTCAAAGCGACACCGTGTTGGCAGCGTCATACGTATGGATGGTGCTATTAAGTTCCTGAATGCATCCCAGGACGAGAGCGTTTTATTGTGAAGAGTGTGGTCTCCGTAACTATGTTGCGTACAAACACATAGTTATTGAAGCAATATGTATTTTGGCAACCATTTCGAGGAGTGCGGGTAGAGTTACTTATCGTCTGCAGGAAGTACTGACACGAAGTTCAATATCCTTCGTTTTGAAGGAAATCGATGCTATATGTGAAAGATGTGAATATATTGGCTTGGCACGGAGAAGGGTGTAGAAGAAGGTGCAGAAAAAATACACCACCAAACAAAAAGAACCCCCCTGATCACAGCTGGGTTTCTTAGTAAAAAATTTCTAGTAGATAAAACGACTCTGAAAATTGCGTAGGTTGGAGAAAATCTGAGCAGCCTTTAGAGGAGGAAACATCATGCAGTTTACTTACTTATAACAGTAAATAACTTAAAAGCTCGAAAGCAATTCCAGAAACTACAAAACTCAGATTAATTTCTAATTGTGGCTTTGTAATACATTTGATTTAGTCCATAGGAGATTTTTGAACTGACATTATGCTACCAGATTGCAACCTATGAACACATTTAGCGTCGTTCTAGACCTAAAACTATGTTTGTGAAATTGTGACAAAAAGATTGTCACTTAACGATTCTAAGTCTACAAAAAGGAGACAGAAAGTCCCTGTGAGTGTATCAAACGAAAGAGAACTATTAACAGTCTAAAAGCGAGTAACTATTGCGCGAAATACGCGTATGGATGCCAAATTTGCGAGTATTACATGGGACTTCCGGACGGAGTTGGTCTTGAGTTGATATATGGTCGGCTGACGGGGGGGATAAGTAAAAAGTAGCTATCATAGTCCCAATTATTTGTCGACAACTACCTCATGTAAAGTGTTACCCACCTGGTAGTTAAGATACGACTGTACATATTCGTGTGTAACGCCTAAAAAGAATCAGGCGCATGTGGGTATGGAGAAGTAAAAATAGCACAGTTAAGATATGTTTACTACCCCCGGACGCGTCCGAGTGGACAAGTGGAACACAAAGCCCACAAAAACAAAAGTCTGGGAAAACCTAAAAAACCAGAAGAACGAGATTCCACAACTGTCTTGTCCAAACCCTCAGATAATCAGAAAATAAATACTTATCAACGAAAAAGAGTGACCGGAATAAGCGCAAAAGCATTACCTCGGCAACTGCTGGTCGCTCGCGCCAAAGCATAGCCGTTGTCTCAAAGTCTACGTAATCACCGTGATCAGCTAGAGCATAGATAAAAAGGGTTCTAGTGAAAATGTATCGTAAAATCATTTAAAATAAAAAAGCAGAGAAAATTCAGACATTACTGTGAGAATGAAACATTGAATGAAACCAAAATTCCAACAAATGTGGGCTTGTAAGAAGAATCACGTGTTTCTGGAAGAAGTAGGATTGACAAACTGGACTTTGCGACCATTAAAGCCAAACCATGTTAATTTAATGGAGTGGTAGTTTAGGGACGCGTATTCTCTGGAACTATAACTAGAGAGTTTAAATATTGGCAAATACTACGTTAACGTGCAAATGAAAACTAATACAATTTGATCCTATTTGATTCATACGGTCAGAAACCGACTTTCAGAGACGAGCAAAGCAAAAAGTCCGAAAAGTAATTTCTACCCTGCAGACTGTATGCGGTCAGTTTGATAGCCTGCTTCGATGTTAACTTGAGTTGGCCGGTTGCGACATCCTGACGCAACTGGAGGTAAAAATAGCGTCTAAAATAAAACAAAATGCTCAATAAATATTTAAAAAAGGTTTGGTTTATAGATTTGAAATATCGGTGACGGAGACGCATACATACGAATATCAAAATACGAATGAAAAAGAAGTTTTCCTGTTCTTTTGTTTATCCAAAAAATGATTTACTCAACTTCGGGTATTCCAGTTGACTGAACACTCGAAGAACATAATATAAACGGAGGATATAGTGGTTTAAAAAGAGCAGGTTAAGCAACGCAGGCATGAGTTGTTTTAAGAGACGTTTGATATTTAACTTATTGTTCTACAAACATGGAACTTCACGACAGTCGAAAGTGCGTAAAAGTAAATACAAAATTCCTTCCTTATATCTCCCACAGAAGTCCACAGTGAAGTGTTGCTTCCGTCCAAAACGCATAGAACAATTACTACGCTCATGGTTACCAGGATTCTTGAGCGTCATTCTGGTCGGGGCAATTTGTATCATTCACCCACGGGAAACAAATTGACTGAAACCAGGATAGACTCAATGGCTTGGGTACCTCGCAATTTTAAAAATGTTGCCGTTAAAATACTATGCTGGTACGTTAACCATGCGGGTACAGACTGGATTAAACAAAGCAAGCAGTTATAACTGCTTGCTTTGTTTAATCAGTAGGACCTTATAAGGTCCTACTGATTTATGTATTTGGGGCGATTAAAAACTAGAAAAACTACAAACTGAAAACACAAAAAGACGCAAAATTTAAACAGAAAATAAAATCTCTGTATAAACCGACCTTAGTCGCGCACTCGGTAGATACTGCGGGTTGTCTATAAACAGCATAATGCACAGGACCAGTGCATGCTGCCGTGCATACTTATCCAGCTGTTTCTTCACCGGTTTATTTAGAAAGAGCCACCTTTGATTGTCACTCCAAGCCTCAAACCGGAAGCCGAAGAAGCATGTCTTTAACTAATAAAAGATCAGATATACTTACGTCTTCGATATCTAGGCGTTGTGCAACATATTCTAAGGCATCACGACCAGTTGTGGTGGGGGAAACAGTGTATTCCACGCATGTGTTATCAAGAGAGTATATGGGTATCACATACAAATCTTTAGCAGATACATTATACCTATGTGTGCGCTTAAAATTCAACCTAATCGGCATAGCGCATACAGAACCGATCAACTGCCGGACATATCGGCGAGCGGCAGCGCTGCTTATTGGATAACCCTACTGTTCGTTGATTCGCTAGTTTTTAGCCGAGCGTGTCCTTGATAAATCGTCAGTTTTTTTAAATATTGCATTGGAGGGTTTTTCATTATTAGGCAATCCGCGACCGTTGGGCATGTGTCAGAGACTTTTTGCATGTTTTTACAGCCAAAATGTTGCTTCTATCCGATGTAAATTCGGTGATTTTAGCCAGGTTACTATTTTATTGTGTGTACTGATCGTATTTTTGAAACTAATTACCGTTTCAAGCTGACAAATGAACGTCAATTTCCAAATCTAATGCAGAGATGTTTTATCTTCACATCCGCAAGTATGTGTGCGTGTGTGAAGTATGTTTAACCTAATGCTAGCTAGGGATTGACTTCGCAGTTGTGTGGGGTGGTATATATTCTTTAATATAGCGTATCAAAAGCAAGGGTTCCCTGTGGCCCATCATTCGGGGCGGAAATGCTCACAAGCCCGTTCCTTTTGATCCCAACGTTCAAGGTAAATAAGGTTGCACCTAAAAGTCAACAGATGAAAACTCATCAAAATTATTATGTGCAGTTCGTGGACAATGCAGAGTGGAGTAGTTGACAATTATGACAACTTGCTGTCCACGGTGAGGGAATTTGAGAAGTTTAACCCTAATAATAAGGTTTATTTGTAAAGCACATCTTTGGCGCCGTCAAAAAACCCCGGAAGGCAGGAAAAAACCTAACCCAAACCCCTTCTTTCGCAGTGATCTTTGTATTTGTTTTGGTCTTTTGCTAGGTCAATAGTGTGCGAAATAAGGAGTTTGTTTTAAGTGAAAAAAACCTGACTTCTAGGGAACAAATTGAGGAAAACATGAAAAAAATAGCTATACATTGTAGGTGTTACGGTTTTATAGTAAGAATACTTGGGGTCTGGAAAAACTGTAATGTCCTTTAACTGAGGTATACTCAGCCGCGGTCAGTTTGAAGGTGAAAAATCAGCTGATGATATGGCATCTACCGTATGCATGGGTCTGCTCGATACGGAGATTACAATCGTTGTCCAGTGGCACAAGTTTGCTCATTAGATGGGACGTTGCAGATATCTGAGGTGGGTCGAGGTAGCTGCGAAGCACCATCGTCATTCAAGTACATCGGCAGAAGACATTTGGCCTTTCGTTTGTCGAATATCTAAGTGAGATTGAGATTTACATCATTAGTATTTATATTTCTGATACATTATAAGAGGAAACAATATATATTTTAGTATAATTGAAGAGAAAATTATTTTCTTTCATAATAATTTTTTATAAACATTTAGATATTAGTAGAGGAATATTGGAATCGATAAATTGTTCTGAGTTTTTGTTCTTTATTTTTATTTTTAAGGATTGGAAAAGGAGGCAAGGCACAATTTTGCTGAAGCTTTGATTTTATCAGCGTTGGAAACCGTCGACTGGAAAGCTTCCAGCATTTGCCAGTTTTCTCCAAAATGTTGCTGTTAATTAACAGGCTTCCAATATGAACTTAAAATGAAACCGGTACTGTTAACTGCGGGCGAAACATCAACGCGGGGACAGTTTACATTACTGTTATGTGTGTCTTTTTCAATGTCATTCCAGACATTTACACAGTTGTAGTTCTAGCACAAAGTCTGTGTCGGTTGCTTATGCCGGTTTATAAAGGATTTAGGTCGCTGAAAGTTGGTTGCGTGGACCGTTTTTCGGCTATCTTACGTGAGCCTCAACTGCACGTGGTGGCGGTTAACTTCCGACATAATCAGATTTGCAGTTAAAAAAAGTGTTTGCATACACCAACTTCCGTATGTTGCATTTGAGCATGATAAAAATCTGTTAAAGCTATCGGAGCACGTGCCACGGGACTTTTGAAAGTATGGCTGAAAAGTAAACCTGCTTTATCAAAACGCAGTTATATGTTGTTATCGTCTGAATTTCAAGATAAAGGACTTGACAGACGTACTTCTTTGGGCCTTATGGTGTGAACATACCGTAAGATGAATGAAAAATGCCTTGTTTTCTAAGGTTGGCGATTGTTTCCCCAATGTTTTCAACGAAGGTGAAAGGGAGATGCGGGTCGCCTGCTTTAGGACGCCGGATCTGCTTGTCGACGTATGCTGAATATCTGGAGGTAGCCCAAATAAACACCACCTACCGGGCAAATAGGCTGGTTTGTGCATTTTACCACACGTGTAGTGGTCATTAGTAAGTATTGGCTTCCGTAGTCTGTGTCCTGTGCGTTCTTTTAGCTCAAGTCGGCAACCTTAGCGTGCGATGGCTTGTCACTAAATTCAAGGATATAATGGGGTCTGCAGCCGATAATTTACGCATGGTGCTCATAGAAACAGACCTTCCGTATCGTGCGTCGTTTGGACTGCGCTCTCGTGTGTGACGAAATTTTCCAACTCGTCCCAAGGACGATTGGATATGTGGAAGTATTTTTCTCGAATCGGGTCGTGGACGCATGGAATAATCTTTCAGAGGCGATTTTTATGTCCCAATCTGTGTAAACATTCAAACACCGATAACGAGCGTGAAATATGTAACAAAATAACCCTGAAATACCACTGCACCATGTGATGGTCTATATTTTCCTGACTGAAAACTTGCTAAAATTGTTTCTTATCCTTGAGGTTTTGATGTGACATATAGGGAGTTCAAGGGCGCAACCCCATTTTTTTCCTCAACTGTACTGAATGACTGACAATAATGCCAAATAATGGAAAGCCTATAATGACTTCATCCATTCCATCATAACTGGCAGCTGCCTTTACCGTACATACTGAACTTCGTCCAGTAGCATAATATTGACGTCGCTTTGCCTCTTCAAAATAGCAAATGGGTTTGCCTGACGAGAATGTTGACCCAGACGACGTCACGTCCTTCATTTCGAATATTCTTGTCCGAAAGGGGCAGAGACCATTAACGGACTCCTACAAGTATAAGGTAGCCATGTGTGACTTGTCGTGGAGAAGTCAAAGAATAGTGCAGGTCAACACTTCGTGGAGTTGTTGTGCTAAGTCGATTTAATTGCCAACCACATCATGAATGTGCCTCTTGGTTGTCTACCAGTGTCGCTTGTCCACTCTCTTCCACAACCTGGTGAGTGTAAAACAATTTATGAATTAAACTTCGCACCATTCAGATGCTCGCCCGGCCCGGAAACAGGTTATGCTGAGAATTGCTTCAAATCCGATCCACAGATGGGATCTCAATCTATTAATGTATCGATTTGGCGCTGGCCTATATGGTCCTGTGCATTTTCTCTAGGCGTGCGGCAGTGATAGTTAATTTGTTGATAATCATCTTCATTTTCACCTACCCTTTTCTGTTGTTATCTCTGGCGATAAACATTTGATCCAGTTTGAAAGCACAGAACAATAAGCAAACTGTTCTCTCTCTTGACCAGTTTTCTCTTTTATTCCTGCAGGCAACTGGAACGCGAACACAAGCTACTATTAATGACAAGTCAGCGTAGCAGGCCTTCTGTGTGTGTTGTTGAGTTGAATAATTGATCCTGTATTCTTTGATTCGCACTGAATTTTGTGGCATTTAGTACTTTTACCTGTTTGAGATCATTGCTGCCAGTCTTACGTATCAGGTGCATAAGTAGTTCCAGTTCAGCATCCTTTGTCCACCTGTATCGATACTATTTTTAGGAAGTGAATCGCCGCTGGGCATTTATTTGTGCGCGCAGATTGGTATGAGTCACGTATACGCGCATCAGACAGTCTGAACATGTGCGGATGTGCATGCGTAAGTACGTGCGGTGCCGGGGCCACCCATATGCGGTGGTCTTTAACCTGGACTCCTCACGAGCGTAGAGATAACGCACATTCATCTTCACAGAAAAAAATATTCTAGAGGCGACTTAACGGCTTAATATCCAATCAATACAGGCGGCAGGTAATGCGCACAAAGAACAAAGTTGCTTTCTGAGCCATGAGAGGCATAGCCAGCCATCCCAAAACTGCTAAAAGTACATAATGCTACAGAAGTTATTGAAAAATTAAAGCATGCAGATTGATGGCTCAGCACACAAACACAGACCGACTGCTGTGCTGACTTCTAGGTCGTATAAATCGGTACTGTCATCTGTGGCAGCGTTGAGCACGTTGAACTCACAAACATACACAGTGAAGGCTGCTGACTACTAAGTTCTAGAAGTCAGTTGTTCCTTTTTTGACGGCGTTGAAAACCTTCAGCTTACGAACACGCGCATACACACAAAAAGCCTGCAATTCTGATCATTCAGTCAAAGAATTCGGTAGGGACATTTTTTGGCGACGTTGAGCACGTTTCGCTCACGGCGACAGCTTAGCCTTCACTCTCGACAATGTCCACTACGAGCTTCAGCAAGATGTCGTGACTATAGTTTGATTATAGTGAAAGTATACTTGCAGAATCTTCTCCTTCCCCTGTACACGACGTCGAGACAAAAGTTGGGAAGACCGGAGATGCGGATGTTACGGGTGGCTGGTTCTGCCAAGACTCTAATACGCGTATAAGCATACGCGCGCGTGAGCACCATAGAGGCTACATTAATAAGGATCCATTTCCGCCTGACTCTCATCCCGCCAGTTTGTCACTGCATACAGCAAAGCACACCGTGGATTGACTGTGCATATGATACCCCCCAGCTATATGTGCAGATTAGTATGCAGAGAGGATAGCCGAGAAAAAATAATTATGACTGCGATTAGTAGTTCTAGTAATACTAAAGCCAAAAAGATCAATGAGATTTCGAAGGACAACAAGTAGCAAATAACAAAACTGATATTTCTAGAGAGCTAAGGCTTAGTTGCTGCTGCTAGCAATAATATTTTAAAACTGCTTATGTTAATATTAGAAACCATAATTGATATTGCCAGTGCATGAGACATCGTGATACAAATTCAGTGGTGAAGGTGACAAACAGGCAAATTCAAGGGAGCAGTATCCAAATAATCTGGGCGAGGCTTACTTTCAGGTCAACTGCGTGCTTCAGGGCGCATATATATCCTGGAGATGGTTAGGCTGTGATCGGTCCAACCATGTATCGGCTAAGTCAGTGGGAGCGTATTTCGATGATCGTCAATATGCAAAGGTAGCTTTCAGTGCTTGTTTTGTCAGTAAACTGTGTGCCAGGTGGATGTATACTTGCGAGACTGAGGCTGCTTATGAGGAGCAATATTATAATAAGGTGCAGCAAGCAACATTTTACCGCACCTTTTCGTGTATGCACATGTGATCTTAGAGATTCATGCGAAGAATGAACGTACAAGGGCTGTCGGGACAATGAAAGCGGTAGTCTCTGTTGTCAGTAAGTATATTTGAGGAAAAAATAGGCTTGTGCCTTTGAAATCCCTATTTTTCACATCAAACTCTCAAGAATTAGAAACGATGTTAACAAGTTTTCAGTCCGGAAAATATAGACCGTCACATGACGCAGTGATTTTTCAAGGTTAAATTGTCACATATTTCACGCTCGTTATCGGTGTTTGAAGGCACGCCGAACTACTGGATTTATTCTGCGAAATTTTAAAACCACCAAGGTTCAGTCAGTCAGTATTTTTGAAGAAAAAAGGCTTTGAATGCATTTGAACTCTCTATTTTTCCCATCAAAATCTCATGAATTAGAAACTATGTTAGCCAGAATTAAGTCAGGTGTTTGAATGTTTCCACAGTTATAGACATAAAAATTGCCTCGGGAAGGTTATTCCATGGGTCCACGACCCGATTAGATAAAAAATACTTCCGCATATCCAATTGTCCTTGGGACACATACAATTTGAAGGGATGTCCCCGGAGATAAGTTGTAGTGGCGAGTTGAGAGCGCCTTCAACCAAAAACCATAGTTTATGACCTGTGGTCGTGGAGACGCGCATGGAAGCCCGCACGCGTCGATGTTGAGAAGGGGCCCGTCCGTTATATAGTTGACGCGTATCCTGGGGCGCTCGTTACGGTAGGCATCTGTCAGCATAATAGAGAAAGAAAGGTAAAGGGGGTAAAAGCGAGGGCACAGCCCTGTTTCACTCCATTGGACATTGCAAAAGCTTAGGAAACCGTCCCGTTATTCGTGACGCGCGCCACCATCCCGCCGTGAAGCTGACGTACAATGATAGTCACTTGCTCAGGACAGCAAAAGTGTACCATGGTTTTCACAGTCCAGCGCGATTTGCCGCGTCAGATGCTTTCGTCAGTTCAATGAAAATAGTATAGAAGTGTGTGCACATATTCCAGCTGTCGTCCGGCAAAAATCAGGTCGGTGGTGCCGCAATGACGACGAAAACCACACTGACTTTCTGGTAGTAGTCTTTTTTCTAAGTGGTTGTTGAGACGGTTCAGAAGAATACGAGGGAAGATTTTGCCTGTGATACTAAGCAGCAAAACTCCACGATGATTGTTACAGAGTTGGCGTTCCCCATTTCACATGTAGAGGTGTAGAATCGTGGCGTCCTTGAAATCCTGGGGACCAAGCCTTATCGTCACATTTCCTGGAATAGAGTGGACATGAGGGATTTAAATTGGCGACCACCGTATTTGTAAATCTCTTTAGGGCTACCGTTGGATCCGGGCGCATTCCCGCCAGAGCTTTGCTGCACAACCTTGGTGGTTTCCTGTCGGGTGGGTGATCGATCGAAGTTAGCGTTGATTTCGACCTGAGGCATGCGGTCGAGGCCAGCCTCGGAGATAGTGAAGGGGTAATTGAGTACGCTTTCAAAGTGTTAAGCCCAGCATTTCAGAATCTGAGCCTTCTCATTGAGTAGGAGAGTTCCGTCAATGCTGAGAAGAGGAGCTGCGCCTTTGACTGTAGGACCGTAGACAGCCTCGATCGCAGCGAAATTCTTTCATTCATTGCAGTCCGCGTAACCTTGGATTTTCTCGCTCTTACGAACCATCCAAACATCCTGCATTTACCGAAGCCGCTGTTGTACAAAATGGCGACTTTTGTAGAAGGCTGCTTTGGTGGCGTCGGTAGAGTGACCAACGCAGGCTTTATGCATTTGGTTTTTTTTCAGCGGGCGGATTGCTGAGGACCACATAATTTTCGGCAAACCAGTCCTGGTGTTGACGACGTGCGTTGCCAAGGACAATTTAGGTGGTGGATTGAACAGTGCCCCGTAAATGGAACCATTCATTCTCCACGGAGGCGTTATCATCTGCAGCCGGAAGATTGCCTAGCCGTTGAGCCAGCTCATTGCTGAAATGCAAATGGTTAGCATGCAGATTGAACAAAACAGTATTCAGCTTACCTGTGGATCACCAACTTGAGCTTTCTTATAGGGTAAAAGGCCGATCCTCATCTTGGAGATGACGAGACAGTGATCGGTCCATCCGTCGGCACTGGGCATCGCCTTTGTCACCAGCACGCCCTGCAGCTCACGCCACCGGACGAAGACATAGTTCAGGAAGTGCCATTGCCGGGACCGCGGATGCATCCAAGTCACCTTGTGCTGCAGCGGAAGGCGAAAGTAAGTGTCAGGAGGAGATGGGGCTTTGCGGAGGCTCGGAGGAGGAGAAGGCCATTGTCGCTTCGTCCACAAAGACCGTAGGGACCAAGCCTTTCTCCCCGGCAGTGTGGTTTGTTTCGATGCGAGCCTTGAAGCCACCAGGGAAAATAAACTTTTCTGCTCTCTGTATAGACGCCAGGAGAGAATGCAGCAAGAATGGTTCGATTTGGAGCTAAAGTGGCGTGCAATTATCCTGTAGGTATTATGAGTGGTATGAGGTCTAGCTGCGGGAATAAGAGCGTTGATCCGTGGGAGGGTAGGGCTATAGTTAACGCGAAAAAGGAAGCAAAGGCCTGCTTCGAGTCTTCTAACCCAAAGAAATGTCATGTTCGCTAATTGACATCCCTCCATATAAGAAATAGTGGATCAAGGAGGAGTGAATATTCTTCGAGCAAACACCTTCGGTAAATTTTCAACCTTACCGTGGTCAGAAGTATTAATTAGACCAAAGATGGGACAGCACTATTCTAGGATAGGTAGATAATACATGCGATGCAGTTTTAACTTTATTTTAGCAGGGAGAAATGATGTGATATAAAACCACATATCTGTGCCGCCTTCGCAGGTATTTTATCCGCATGAGGTGACAATGCTAGTTTATTTGTGTAGCTCACAGTAGTCACCGGTTATTATGCCCACCTCGGTCCCAGACCGAATCGGGCTTAATAGGCGGCTGGGCCTATTAACTGTGGGCTAAGTACAGAAGTCACCGGTTATTAAATCCACTTTGGGACCATACTAAATTAGGCTTAATAAGCGGTTGGGCTTGTTAACTGTAGGCTTAATAACCGGCGACTGCTGTATTTTGAAAGACTAGGGGACGAGGAAGCTTGGCGAGACCGAAACACATGAAACTACACTTGGATGGAGAAAATTCCATCTGCCAGGTAGAACTCCAACGTGAGGGTGTAGGCAGGTCTGCGATTATTTTATCAAAGCATATATTGGCCATGTCCTTAGAAAATGAGTATTTGCATCAGAGGTCGTCTGCATCAATGACATTGTGTGAATTTTCAGAACAGTTGACATTTCATTTATGTTAAGAATTAAGAGTAAAAGACCCCAGAGAGTGCCTTGAAAAACGCCACTCGTGATCAGCTGAGCAGTAGAAAAACTGTTACCTACTAAGACATTTTGGCCGTGGTTAGACAAGTAGGAACCGATGAAGTCGAGGAGAGGGGGACGGATGGCAATGGCTTCCAGTTTTACCAGAATCCACCTGCGTGGTGGTGTATATAAAATACAGCAACTAGCCATGCATCTCCCGCCTTCTACATTTATTATGATAATAACTACCACAACCCGGGCATACAGGGTGTATGGGAGGACACACACTGGAAATTCTCACTCAGTTTTGTCCGCCAATTAAGGGGGTTAACCAGCGGGGACTGGCTCAAATCTGGCCAGCTACAAGTGAAAGCTCGGTGCCACCTAAGGGCGCTTGATGTAGCCACCACCTGCACAAAGAAGATGGTGCGACTTGCTACAATCTTCAGTCAACCTAACTCAACACGCGGTATTCCCCACGTGCAGCTCACAAACACACACACAGGGATAGGAGGCCTGCGGTGCTGCCTACAAAGTCCTAGAAGGCAGTAGTGATATTTGTGGCGGCGACGAGCACGCTCAGCCCACAAACAAACACACACACAGCTACCCAGAGGCCTGCTGTGTGGACTTCTCAGACACTGAGGACAAGGTCAAGGTGCGCAGCTTATTTTTCAAAGCTAAGTGAAAAATATATTTTTATGAGATTTAATCGTTACTTGCTGAAGTTACTAGCTTAATTGTTGTTATTTATTTGTCTATCTAACACTTTCGCAACTGCACATACCGGTAGTTGTCTTTTTTACCGATAGGTCAAAATATAAATTTTTATACTGATTCACCGACATAGCCTCATTCTAGTTCCGGTAGATTCACGTAAGAAGCAAGTAATCTATTGCGTAAATACTGAATAATATCTAAAAATTTGGTACTATATCAATTTCCAGCAAGAAATAGTTTGTATTACTCGATATGCTATTAGAGCTAATTTTCACCCTGCGTAGCTTCTTCGGTAATTCAAATTTTCTGTCGCAATTTTGTGCATAACTTTGCTTAGAACATATCCTATCACTCACCTTCTATTCAATATGATACCCAAGCCACAACTGAGATGTAAATTAACCGGGAATACCAATTCTCCTAACGATAAACCCTTCTTAAGCATGAAGAAACTTGATCTTGATGCTTTAGACAACTTTAGTAAGCTTTATAACCAATATGCTTGTCTGTTTACGGTCCTTGGTGCCATCTTTGATGGAAAGGTATCTACGCTCACT
>JAYGXS010000003.1:55216767-55232290 GCA_036362985.1 Ligula intestinalis
GGGCTAGTTTCGATGGTAAAGAACTTGGCGAAAAATGAATTTAGCAATGCTGCTTTCTCCAAATCCTCTGTATTAAAATGATTGTTGCCATTGAGTAAGGGTGAAATGACTTTCTGAAGCTTAGCCGACGACCGAAGACGGAAGACTTGAGCAACTGATCTTGAAGGATTCGCATCACTTAATGTTGTAGCCTCTCTACGCCTATCTCGTGCAAGCCTTATTTTAAGCGCTAATTCAAATATTCGCGCTATTCTTAAGTGAACTGATAAAGAACTATTAGACGTATCTTTAAGTTGTTTTTGTAATTTCTTAAGTCTATTTTGGAGAAAATGTGGCACAGTTGAAGAAGCTGAATTTGATTTAAAAATCTTAAGTGGGGTAAGAGCCTGAATATTTTCTGTAAGGTTTTGCAATAGCTCCTGGAAAAAGTAGGGATCGTTAGTTGAAAATATGCTATGCCAATCTAGGGTACTTACGAAATCATTTACTAATTCATGGTTCACGTTACCAAAGTCGAGGTTATTGCATTTTACATCGGGCTTTTTAGAAAGAGAGACTGGAAAGCAACAGTGAATTAAGGCATGGTCACTATGGAAAATATCACGATGAAAATTCATAAAAAGCGGGTGGACATCATTTGTAAAAATTAAATCTAATATGTTGTCATTCCTGGTCACTGAACTGACCAGTTGTGACATGTTTGAAAAAGTTAATAGTGTCAACCAATTTCTGAACTCTTGGTGGACAGGTATTTGCATGCCAGTCAATGTCTGGCAGATTTAAATCACCTACAATTATTCTGACATCGAATTGAGTCTCTGCAACTTTTTCAAACATTTCAAACAGCTGCATTACATTACCTGAGTTACAGGGAGGATTGTAGACAAAGTCAATTATCGCTTTTTTATTGTGTGGCAGGATGACTGAAATAAGACAAAATTTTCCAGAAAATGACGAAAGGCTCAGGTGATACGGAAAATGTACAAAAGATGATTTAATATAAAGAAGGCAACCACCGCCACGCTTTTCAATGCGGTCTTGTCGGTACAAACTATAATTATCTATGGCGGGTGTCGAGTCAGAAATAAGAGAGTGTGTCCAAGATTCAGTGACACAGAGCACATCTGGATCAAGCTCAAATGCTACTGTTTTAATTTCTGTCATCTTATTAACAACTGATCTTGCATTGAGTGAGACTTTACTGAGCGTATCCTTCAGATTCAGGTTACGCTCGTCAGCATTTATAAAAAAGGAAAACTTGGTGGCGGAAAGGGAAACGGCATGGGAGAAACAAAAGGCGGAAAGCAAATTGGCCCTGGTCTACAGTTTGTCAAGTAATTATTATCAAATGAACGGTGCATATTGTAGAAAGGCATATTAGAGGGGGATCCATAAAAAGGGCGGCTGAAGTGTGGCATGGGAAAACCAGGAGGGGGCGTAAATATAGGATTTTGAGGCATTATATCAAAATTTGACGGAATATTGGCCTTCGGAAATTGCATGACTGGTTTTGAAAAACGGTTAATTTTATAAGCTGGCTGAATTATTTGGGGATGTTGATGAGATTTGGGGATAGGAAAAGCGCTAACTTAAGCGGTTGGGTCTTTGTTTGATACTGAGTTATTATCGGTAATCATATTGCCGAATTTGAAAACTGACGTAGATTTACTAGGGGCGTTCATAGGTTTATCGGAATTTAAAGCTATCACAGACGTGGTTGGCTTAGAAGGAGAACAACTTGACGAGGCTAAAATCTCCCTCAAATCACGAGTAAGGTGAATGGGAGAAGTATCAGGGGAAACTGACATTGACCCAGAGGGATGTGGGCTTACCTGAGCGAGAGGGCCAGCCTCAGAGACAAATTTTGGTTTTGTTGAACCGGAGCCAGTGTTCTCATTTGCTACTTTAGATAAAACCCGACGCTCCATTGGCGTTTTATCCCTGCATATGTAAAGTTTATTTTCCTTTAAATAGTTGGCTGACCGCTCATGCTGAGAGAATATAAGGTCTACTTCTATCGCCGAAAAAAAGTTTTACGAGAATCGGCGGGTTTTTACTTCGGGATGAGAGTCTTTTAGCTTCTGCAACTTTAAAATTAAATCCACAAGAGTAAAGAAACTGAGCAGCAACATCTATAGGTTGTTTATCTTTTGAAGCATTTTTCAAAAGAAAATTAAAATTCCTTTTTTGCCGATCACGGGTTTCAGTAGACACCATATTGACAAAAGGCTCTAGTTTCTTACATTGCTGAGAAGTTAGCGTGGATACCTTTCCATCAAAGATGGCACCAAGGACCGTAAACAGACAAGCATATTGGTTATAAAGCTTACTAAAGTTATCTTAAGCATCAAGATCAAGTTTCTTAATGCTTAAGATGGGTTTATCGTTAGGAGAATTGGTATTCCGGGTTAATTTACGTCTCAGTTGTGGCTTGGGTATCATATTGAATAGAAGGTGAGTGATATGATATGTTCTAAGCAAAGTTATGCACAAAATTGCGACAGAAAATTTGAATTACCAAAGAGGCTACGCAGGGTGAAAATTAGCTCTAATAGTATATCGAGTAATACAAATTATTTCTTGCTGGAAATTGATATAGTACCAAATTTTTAGATATTATTCAGTATTTACGCAATAGATTACTAGCTTTTTACGTGAATCTACCGGAACTAGAAAGAGGCTATGTCGGTGAATCAGTATAAAAATTTATATTTTGACCTATCGGTAAAAAAAGACAACTACCGGTATGTGCACTTGCGCAAGTGTTAGATAGACAAATAAATAACAACAATTAAGCTAGTAAATTCAGCAAGTAACGATGAAATCTGATAAAAATATATTTTTCACTTAGCTTTGAAAAATAAGTTGCGCGCCTTGACCTTGTCCTCAGTGTCTGAGAAGTCCGCACAGCAGGCCTCTGGGTAGCTATGTGTGTGTTTGTTTGTGGGCTGAGCGTGCTCGACGACGCCACAAATATCACTACTGCCTTCTAGGACTTGGTAGGCAGCACCGCGGGCCTCCTATCCCTGTGTGTGTTTGTGAGCTGCACGTGGGGAATACCGCGTGTTGAGTTAGGTTAACTGAAGATTGTAGCAAGTCGCACCATCTTCTTTGTGCAGGTAATGGATACATCAAGCGCCCTTAGGTGGCACCGAGCTTTCACTTGTAGCTGGCCAGATTTGAGCCAGCCCCCGCTGGTTAACCCCCTTAATCGGCGGACGAAACTGAGTGAGAATTTCCAGTGTGTGTCCTCCCATACATCCTGTATGCCCGGGTTGTGGTAGTTATTATCATAATAAACGTAGA
This sequence comes from Ligula intestinalis, assembly GCA_036362985.1. NCBI lineage: Eukaryota > Metazoa > Platyhelminthes > Cestoda > Diphyllobothriidea > Diphyllobothriidae > Ligula > Ligula intestinalis. The sequence goes on from JAYGXS010000003.1 coordinate 55,220,074, forward strand.
AGGCGGGAGATGCATGGCTATTTGCTGTTTTTTATATACACCACCACGCAGGCAGATTCTGGTAAAACTGGAAGCCATTGCCATCCGTCCCCCTCTCCTCGACTTCATCGGTTCCTACTTGTCTAACCACAGCCAAAAGGTCTTAGTAGGTAACAGTTACTCCACTGCTCAGCTGATCACGAGTGGCGTTTTTCAAGGCACTCTCTGGGGTCTTTTACTCTTAATTCTTTACATAAATGACATTTAAACTGTTCTGAAAATTCACACAATGTCATTGATGCAGACGACCTCTAATGCAAATACTCATTTTCTAAGGTCATGGCCAATATATGCTTTGATAAAATAATCGCGGACCTGCCTACACTCTCACGTTGGAGTGCTACCTGGCAGATGGAATTTTCTCCATCCTAGTGTTGTTTCATGTGTTTCGGTCTCGTCAAGCTTCCTCATCCCCTAGTCTTTCAAAATACAGTAGTCGCCGGTTATTAAGCCTACAGTTAATAAGCCCAACCGCTTATTAAGCCCAATTTGGTATGGCCCCAAAGTGGGTTTAATAACCGGTGACGTCTGTACTTAGCCCACAGTTGATAGGCCCAGCCGCCTATTAAGCCCGATTCGGTCTGGGACCGAGGTGGGCATAATAACCGGTGACTACTGTGCTCGACTTCTAGAACGATCCATTATACAAGACTTCGGTCTGAGCTACACAAATAAACTAGTATTGTCGCCTCATGCGGATAAAATATCTGCGAAGGCGGCACAGATATGTGGTTTTATATCACATCATTTCTCCCTGCTGAAAATAAAGTTAAAACTGCATCGCATGTATTATCTACTTATCCTAGAATAGTGCTGTCCCATCTTTGGTCTAATTAATACTTCTGACCACGGTAAGGTTGAAAATTTACAGAGGGTGTTTACTCGAAGAATATTCGCTCCTCCTTGATCCACTATTTCTTATATGGAGGGATTTCAGTTAGCGAACATGACATTTCTTTGGGTTAGAAGACTCGAAGCAGGCCTTTGCTTCCTTTTTCGCGTTAACTATAGCCCTACCCTCCCACGGATCAGCGCTCTTATTCCCGCAGCTAGACCTCATACCACTCATAATACCTACAGGATAATTGCACGCCACTTTAGCTCCAAATCGAACCATTCTCGCTGCATTCTCTCCTGGAGTCTATACAGAGAGCAGACAAGTTTATTTTCCCTGGTGGCTTCAAGGCTCGCATCGACACAAACCACACTGCCGGGGAGGAATGCTTGGTCCCCACGGTCTCCGTGGACGCAGTGACAATGGCCTTGTCCTCCTACGAGCCTCCGCAAAGTTCCGTCTCCTCCTGACACTTACTTCTGCCTTCCGCTGCAGCACAAGGTGACTTGGATGCATCCGCGGTCCCAGCAATGGCACTTCCTGAACTATGTCTTCGGCCGGTGGCGTGAGCTGCAGGGCGTGCTGGTGACAAAGGCGATGCCCAGTGCCGACGGATGGACCGATCACTGTCTCGTCATCTCCAAGATGAAGATCGGCCTTTTACCCTACAAGAAAGCTCAAGTTGGTGATCCACAGGTAAGCTGAATACTGTTTTGTTCAATCTGCATGCTAACCATTTGCATTTCAGCAATGAGCTGGCTCAACGGCTAGGCAATCTTCCGGCTGCAGATGATAACGCCTCCGTGGAGAAAAAATGGTTCCATTTACGGGGCACTGTTCAATCCACCACCCAAATTGTCCTTGGCAACGCACGTCATAAACACCAGGACTGGTTTGCCGAAAATTATGTGGTCCTCAGCAATCCGTCCGCTGAGAAAAAACCAAATGCATAAAGCCTGCGTTGATCACTCTACCGACGCCACCAAAGCAGCCTTCTACAAAAGTCGCCATTTTGTACAACAGCGGCTTTGGGAAATGCAGGATGTTTGGATGGTTCGTAAGAGCGAGAAAATCCAAGGTTACGCGGACTGCAATGAATGAAAGAACTTCGCTGCGATCGAGGCTGTCGTCGGTCCTACAGTCAAAGGCGCAGCTCCTCTTCTCAGCATTGACGGAACTCTCCTACTCAATGAGAAGGCTCAGATTCTGAAACGCTGGGCTTAACACTTTGAAAGCGTACTCAATTACCCCTTCACTATCTCCGAGGCTGGCATCGACCGCATGCCTCAGGTCGAAATCAACGCTAACTTCGATCGATCACCCACCTCACAGGAAACCACCAAGGTTGTGCAGCAAAGCTCTGGCGGGAATGCGCCCGGATCCAATGGGAGCCCTGTTGAGATTTACAAATACGGCGGTTGCCAATTTAAATCCCTCATGTCCACTCTATTCCAGGAGATGTGACGATAAGGCTCAGTCCCCAGAATTTCAAGGACGCCACGATTGTACACCTCTACGTGTGAAATGGGGAACGCCAACTCTGTAACAATCATCGTGGAGTTTCGCTGCTCAGTATCACCGGCAAAATCTTCCCTCGTATTCTTCTGAACCGTCTTAACAACCACTTAGAAAAAAGACTACTACCAGAAAGTCAGTGTGGTTTTCGTCGTCATTGCGGCACCACCGACCTGATTTTTGCCGAACGACAGCTGGAATATACGCACACACTTCTTTACTATTTTCATTGAACTGACGAAAGCATCTGACCAGGCAAATTGCGCTGGACTGTGAAAACCATGGTACAATTTTGCTGTCCTGAGCAAGTGACTAACATTGTACGTCAGCTTCACGGCGGGATGGTGGCGCGCGTCACGAATAACGGGACGGTTTCCTAAGCTTTTGCAATGTCCAATGGAGTGAAACAGGGCTGTTCCCTCGCTTTTACCCTCTCACCTTTCTTTCTCTATTATGCTGACAGATGCCTACCGTAACGAGCGTCCCAGGATACGCGTCAACTATATAACAGACGGGCCTCTTCTCAACATCGACGCGTGCGGGCTTCCATGCGCGTCTCCACGACCACAGGTCATAAACTATGGTTTTGGTTGACGGTGCTCTCAACTCGCCACTACAATTTATCTCCGGGAACATCCCTTCAAATTGTATGTGTCCCAAGGACAATTGGATATGCGGAAAATTTTTTTTTCTCTAATCGGGTCGTGGACACATGGAATAACCTTCCCGAGGCGATTTTTATGTCCCCATTTGTGGAAACATTCAAACACCTGACTTATTACCGGCTAACATCGTTTCTAATTGATGAGATTTTGATGGGAAAAATAGAGACTTCAAATGCATTTAAAGCCTTTTTTCTTCAAAGTACTGACTGACTGAACCTTGGTGGTTTTAAAATTTTGCAGAATAAATCCAGTAGTTCGGTGTGCCTTCAAACACCGATACCGAGCGTGAAATATGTGACAATTTTACCTTGAAACATCACTGCGTCATGTGACGGTCTATATTTTCCGGACTGAAAACTTGTTAACATCGTTTCTAATTCTTGAGAGTTTGATGTGAAAAATAGGGATTTCAAAGGCAAAAGCCTATTTTTTCCTCAAATATACTTACTGACAACAGAGACCACCGCTTTCATTGTCCCGACAGCCCTTGTACGTTCATTCTTCGCATGAACCTCTAAGATCACATGTGCATACACGAAAAGGTGCGGTAAAATGCCGCCAGCTGCACCAAATTATAAAATCGCTCTTCATAAGCAGCCTCAGTCTCGCAAGTATACATCCCCCGCGCACACAGTTTACTGACAAAACAATCACTGAAAGCTACCTTTGCATATCGACGATCATCGAAATACGCTCCCACTGACTTAGCCGATACATGGTTGGACCGATCACAGCCTAACCATCTCCAGGATATATATGCGCCCTCAAGCACGCAGTTGACCTGAAGGTAAGCCTCGCCCAGATTATTTGGATACTGCTCCATTGAATTTGCCTGTTTGTCACCTTCACTGAATTTGTATCGCGATGTCTCATGCACTGGCAATATCAATTATGGTTTCTAATATTAACATGAGTAGTTTAAAAATATTATTGCTAGCAGCAGCAACTAAGCCTTAGCTCTCTAGAAATATCAGTTTTGTTATTTGCTACTTGTTGTCCTTCGAAATCCCATTGATCTTTTTGGCTTTAGTATTACTAGAACTACTAATCGCAGTCATAATTATTTTTTCTCGGCTATCCTCTCTGCATACTAATCTGCACATATAGCTGGGGGTATCATATGCACAGTCAATACACGGTGTGCTTTGCTGTATGCAGTGACCAACTGGCGGGCTGAGAGTCAGGCGGCAATGGATCCTTATTAATGTAGCCTCTATGGTGCTCACGCGCGCGTATGCTTATACGCGTAGTAGAGTCTTGGCCGAGCCAGCCACCCGTAACATCCGCATCTCCGGTCTTCCCAACTTTTGTCTTGACGTCGTGTACAAGTGAAGGAGAAGATTCTGCAAGTAAACTTTCACTATAATCAAACTATAGTCACGACATCTTGCTGAAGCTCGTAGTGGACATTGTCGAGAGTGAAGGCTAAGCTGTCGCCGTGAGCGAAACGTGCTCAACGTCGCCAAAAAATGTCCCTACCGACTTCTTTGACTGAATGATCAGAATTGCAGGCTTTTTGTGTGTATGCGCCTGTTCGTAAGCTGAAGGTTTTCAACGCCGTCAAAAAAGGAACAACTGACTTCTAGAACTTAGTAGTCAGCAGCCTTCACTGTGCATGTATGTGAGTTCAACGTGCTCAACGCTGCCACAGATGACAGTACCGTTTTATACGACCTATTAGTCAGCACAGCAGTCGTTCTGTGTTTGTGTGCTGAGCCATCAATCTGCATGCTTTAATTTTTCAATAACTTCTGTAGCTTTTAGTACTTTTAGCAGTTTTGGGATGGCTGGCTATGCCTCTCATGGCTCAGAAAGAGACTCCGTTCTATGTGCGCATTATCTGCCGCCCGTATTGATTGGATATTAAGCCGTTAAGTCACCTCTACAATATTTTTTTCTGTGTAGATGAATGTGCGTTATCTCTACGCTCGTGAGGAGTCCAGGTTAAAGACCACCGCATATTGGTGGCCCCGGCGCCGCACGTACTTACGCATGCACATCCGCACATGTTCAGACTGTCTGATGCACGTATACGTGACTCATACCAATCTGCGCGCACAAATAAATGCCCAGCGGCGATTCACTTCCTGAAAATAGTATCGATACAGGTGGACAAAGGATGCTGAACTGGAACTTCTTATGCACCTGACACGTAAGACTGGCAGTAATGATCTAAAACAGGTAAAAGTACTAAATACTACAAAATTCAGCGCGAATCAAAGAAAACAGGATCAATTATTCAACTCAACAACACACACAGAAGGCCTGCTATGCTGACTTGTCATTAATAGTAGCTTGTGTTCGCGTTCTAGTTGCCTGCAGGAATAAAAGAGAAAACTGGTCGAGAGACAGAACAGTTTGCTTATTGTTCTGTGCTTTCAAACTGGTTCAAGTGTTTATCGCCAGAGATAACAACAGAAAAGGTTAGGCGACAATGAAGATGATTATCAACAAATTAACTATCACTGCCGCACGCCTAGAGAAAATGCACAGGACCATATAGGCCGACGCCAAATCGATACATTAATCGATTGAGATCCCATCCATGGATCGGATTTGAAGCAATTCTCAGCATAACATGTTTTCGGGCAGGGCGAGCATCTGAATGGCGCGAAGTTTAATTCATAAATTGTTTTACACTCACCAGGTTGTGGAAGAGAGTGGACAAGTGACACTGGTAGACAACCAAGAGGCACATTCATGATGTGGTTGGCAATTAAATCGACTTAGGACAACAACTCCACGAAGTGTTTACCTGCACCATTCTCTGACTTCTCCACGAAAAGTCACACATGGCTACCTTATACTTGTAGGAGTCCGTTAACGGTCTCTGCCCCTTTCGGACAAGAATATTCGAAATGAAGGACGTGACGTCGTCTGGGTCAACATTCTCATCAGGCAAACCCATTTGCTCTTTTGAAGAGGCAAAGCGACGTCAATATTATGCTACTGGACGAAGTTCAGTATGTACGTTAAAGGCAGCCGCCAGTTATGATGGAACGGATGATGTCATTATAGGCTTTCCATTATTTGGCATTATTGTCAGTCATTCAGTACATTTGAGGAAAAAATAGGGTTGCGCCGTTGAACTCCCTATATGTCACATCAAAACCTCAAGGATAAGAAACAATTTTAGCAAGTTTTCAGTCAGGAAAATATAGACCGTCACATGGTGCAGTGGTATTTCAGGGTTATTTTGTTACATATTTTACGCTCGTTATCGGTGTTTGAATGTTTACACAGATTGGGACATAACAATCGCCTCTGAAAGGTAATTCCATGCGTCCACGACCCGATTAGAGAAAAAATTCTTCCGCATATCCAATCATCCTTGGGAAGCATACATTTTAAAGGGATGTCCCCGGAGATTATTTTATAGTGACGAGTTGGAAAAAACTGTCACACACGAGAGCGCAGTCCAAACGACGCACGATACGGAAGGTCTGTTTCTATGAGCACCATGCGTAAATTATCGGCTGCAGACCCCATTATATCCTTGAATTTAGTGACAAGCCATCGCACGCTAAGGTTGCCGACTTGAGCTAAAAGAACGCACAGGACACAGACTACGGAAGCCAATACTTACTAATGACCACTTCACGCGTGGTAAAATGCACAAACTGGCCTATTTGCCCGGTAGGTGGCGTTTATTTGGGCTACCTCCAGATATTCAACATACGTCGACAAGCAGATCCGGCGTCCTAAAGCAGGCGACCCGCAACTCCCTTTCACCTTCTTCGTAGAAAACATTGGAGAAACAATCGCCTACCTTAGAAAACAAGGCATTTTTCATGCATCTTACGGTATGTTCACACCATAAGGCCCAAAGAAGTACGTCTGTCAAGTCCTTTATCTTGAAATTCAGACGATAACAACATATAACTGCGTTTTGATAAAGCAGGTTTACTTTTCAGCCATACTTTCAAAAGTCCCGTGGCACGTGCTCCAATAGCTTAAACAGATTTTTATCATGCTCAAATGCAACATACGGAAGTTGGTGTATGCAAACACTATTTTTTAACTGCAAACCTGATTATGTCGCAAGTTAACCGCCACCACGTGCAGTTGAGGCTCACGCAAGATAGCCGAAAAACGGTCCACGCAACCAACTTTCAGCGACCTAAATCCTTTATAAATCGGCATATGCAACCGACGCAGACTTACCTAGAACTACAACTGTGTAAATGTCTGGAATGACATTGAGGAAGACACACATAACAGTAATGAAAACTGTCCCCGCGTTGATGTTTCACCCGCAGTTAACAGTCCCGGTTTCATTTGAAGTTCATATTGGAAGCCTGTAAACTAACAGCAACATTATAAGGGTTAAACTTCTCAAATTCCCTCACCGTGGACAGCAAGTTGTCATAATTGTCAACTACTCCACTCTGCATTGTCCACGAACTGCACATAATATTTTTGATGAGTCTTCATATGTTGACTTTTAGGTGCAACCTTTCTTTACCTTGAACGTTGGGATCAAAAGGAACGGGCTTGTGAGCATTTCTGCCGCCGAATGATGGGCCACAGGGAACCCTTGCTTTTGATACGTTATATTAAAGAATATATCCCACCCCACACAACTGCGTAGTCAATCCCTAGCTAGCATTAGGTTAAACATACTTCAAACACGCACACATACTTGCGAATGTGATGATCAAACATCTCTGCATTAGATTTGGAAATTTACGTTCATTTTTCAGCTTGAAACGTTAATTAGTTTCCAAAATACGATCAGTACACACAATAAAATAGTAACCTGGCTAAAATCACCCAATTTACATCGGAGAGAAGCAAAATTTTGGCTGTAAAAACATGCAAAAAGTCTCTGACACATGCCCATCGGTCGCGGATTGCCTAATAATGAAAAACCCTCCATCGCAATATTTAAAAAAACTGTCGATTTATCAAGGACACGCTCGGCTAAAAACTAGCGAATCAACGAACAGTAGGGTTATCCAATAAGCAGCGCTGCCGCTCGCCGATATGTCCGGGAGATGCCCTAATCGCACAACGCACGACTGTTTTGTTGAAGTTTGCGTTTTATGTGCAACCAAAAGAACCAAAACGTAAACAAAAGAAAGTGCAGGAAAACAAATCTTTTTTAAAAATACAGGAATGTAAATAGAAGCTAAGTGTAAAAGAGCAGTAAGTAAAAAAGGTAATTTTTAATGTAAACTGAGCAGACGTTAAGGGTTGTTTGTGGATGGATGTTGGGCGATGACTGCTGAGAGAGGTCAGTATAAAGGCGCTAATAACTGACGCATCTGTTAGTTATTTTATGCAAACGATTACATTTGTGTAAGGCTGTAGTTAGCAGGAAGTCTCTAGGTTCATCTGGCGGTGGCAGAACCCCTTGGATAGCGTGCGCTCTGTAAGAATTGCCATCGAAACGGTCATCCTAGTTAATGCTGCGTATGCCACAAATAGCTGCTATGAGATGTGCCTGCGCGCATGTATAGTGCAGGCAAAACAATTCAGTGAAAACTGACGGTATTGACTATACATAGCGACATGGAGAAGACTTGGTGAAGTCGAGTCCGTAGTACGAAGGGGCGGTGTCATTGGTGCCGACGTACCTATGGCAAGAACAACGTGTGTCGGTGAGTAGACGTGGTGAAGTGGGCTCGGCAGTGGACACTGACGGTATTGACTATACTAAGCGACATGGGGTGTTCTTGGCGTCTCTCAATGAATAGACTTGGTGAAGTCGAGTCCGTAGTACGAAGGGGCGGTGTCATTGGTGCCGACGTACCTATGGCAAGAACAACATGTGTTTGAACCACAGATGTTTGCACAGATGCTGCTGGGTATTGCATCGCCGTGTCTAGCTATTCGAAGCACGAAATCAGGGCCACGCTACCAAGGAATTTCGTACGGCGCATAATAGGAAACCACTAAGATCACAGCCCATCGGTCACAGCCATAATTTATCCTAAATAACTTGCGTACTATCACAGTACAGCGCATACAAAAAACTATTATCACAGCTCATTATTCACAGCCATTGTATTAGGCATAATGCCTCAAATCACAGTAGCTTATATAAACGGCTGACTACGGGAAGTTTTCTTGATCAGAAATATTTCCGTTCAACCATCGGGTATTCGTCCTTCGGACTACAGGTGTACCAGTAGTCGATCCGCCTGCTCGGTAATTAGCAGTGTTATCAGGATGACTTCTGCCTGCAGAGGTTACTGTCAGTCGATTGACACGAGGCCGACCGCGGCGGCGGAAGTTGGGGAGCAGCCTGTCATTGTGCAGCACCAAAATGGGCTGGTCAGTTTCATTCCCAGAGCGCGCACACAACAGGTTGCCCTCCTGCCTCATAACGCAACGCACAACCGTCGGGCCCTGGTCGACCACTCCTTCCCGTTCCGAAGAGTTAGACGATGACTGATCGTCCGAATCCGAGGAAGTGCCATTCATGATTCTCTCGAAGCACTCCCTCAGTATTCTATAATTTTTCGTGAAACTGCTACGACCACAACTCTTCAGTTTCTCAGCTAAAGGGTCAAGAAGCTTCATCGTTTGTCGATACTTATAAGCTTCTGTGAATGCAGGCCCTGCGTCCTCTAGGAGCACGTCTGCTATGAAAGTACTCGTTGATGGTGCCTGATATTGATTTTCGTCAGATATCACCATCTCAGACACTCCCCTGGGAGCCAACCACCGACAGCCCCTCAAAACGAGCTGGGGGTCAACTCCCTTTGCGACCATGCAGTTTGCTATATGGACACATGGCAGTTCCCAATTCGAAAAGAATCGGCAACTACACGAGTCCACCCAATCACTTCTCCTTACTACCCGACTAGTGGCATCAATATGCCTCAGGAATATATCTGACGCATACGCCGTCAGCCTCTGGCATATTGCTGCCACATGTACGGGACGATCATTATATTGTCGGCGGCGGCAATATTCTTCAGCCTCCCGCCTCTCTATGTCGACATTATTGGACTGAAGGTGGGTAGCCAATGCCTCCACACAATCAGTAATGCTCATGTACGATTTACACCAGCCTTTCAAAACCTGATTAAGACTTTCAGTCTTATTCGTGGTATTGTCGCCATACGTGATTAGGCGAACACGGGCAAAGTGAGCCCACATGGGCCCACTGTTCAACAAATTATTCTCAATGTATGGCCACAGTAACGGAAAACCAATTCTTAATGCCTGCATTGCCTCCTCATGCTTTGAAAGACTCATGGTTTGCACAGCCCTTCTGAAAAAACGCATAGCCGCGCCGGCCATGTCGCTGGGGTACAGGCTGATCGCCTTACGCCGAAAAGCCTGCAGCACATGAAATGTGCACAATAAAATAGAAATGCCCGGTTCAGGAAATACTTGTCTCCAAGCCCCTATTTCCCGGGAATCCTTGTCAAGTAAAACCGTTCGGATTTCCTTGGTAGCTGAGCCCATTATTTCCCGAAATTTACCAACGACCCACAGCATGGATTCATTGGTTTCCCTTCTTACGAAAGCATAGAACACGGACCGCGCACGACCGTGCTTATCGGTTACCACAATGTGGTACAATGCAAACCCAAAGCGATTAATCCGGTAGGTGCCATCCATTTGCACCACCTTCGCATACCGTGCAAACATGGTTTTCAGGGCTGGTGTGGTGAAACACAATGCCTCCAGCCCTTCGGCGCCATAGATAAAATCTGATAAGCTTTCACCCCCCAACTTATGTAGGGCTTCCGCCATCCCCGTCCCCGAGGAATCCGTTTGCAAAATGCGGCGTCGCATGTTTGATCTGTCTTTCGTGGTATAGTTTATACCGAATGATTCTAAAAAATATTGTGATTTATACAATCCTTACTCTTCAAAAAAACTTTTAAACGACCTGCAGAGGGTCTCATGTCTCTTATCATCCTGACCACCTTATGCCCCGCCTCACCCTCAAACCGACGATATTTTGGGTAGGCGGACACCAGCATCTGGTTACAGATGTGGTTGTGCATTAGGTAAAGAGACTTCAGAACAAGTGCGCCATTACATTCCAGGGCTGTGAATCTGGCCTTGCAGCCAAATTTCATTGATCTAAGGTGTTATCATCAAAGTATACACAGTTACTTCGATCGTCTGACTCTGTTTGTAGCTACGGGGCGGCCGGCGTGCACACATTGGAAATAAAGATGTCGGTACTTGATTCTGCTAAAAGCAGGATGATCTGCTGGCAGCTTAGTACTGTGTGCGATGCGAAAACTGCAATGTGTGGCCTGAAAATTCGAAAAACGTCAGCGTACTTCCACTTACCTTCTCAAATTCCAATACTTTTGACTGTATGTCAGCAAAACTGTCGAAAATCCCCCTCTGCATGAACCTCTTAAATTGATTACGCATTACCATGTGTTGGTCGCGCGCTAATGTTGAAAAATAACGATAAGGCACAAAAGTTACTTTGGGGAGATGACGGACTTAGCGTCCGAAAGTCCTGTAAATTACGGCCTTTCGAAATGCTTGCAGTATCTATGTTTTCAGGCGGCACGGACTCGTGATTGTGTTCCAGCTTAAAGGACGTCACGGCGATGCCCTTCTTCTTTCTGTGATTAACGCTGAAATAAGCAGCACACCCATCACGACTAGCAGCTGAAATTAAATACAATTATATCACCATACGTTTTCGTCGGCGCCAGGACGCATACATATTTCCGGTTGGCGTAGACAAACGTGTCGGCGTACATTGTTCCCACAGGATATTTGTGGGAAGAGCCCGTCTTGAAATAAAAACCAGTTGTCTAAAAATAGCCTTCCATTGCTTTCTCCTTACTTTGCTAAACTGCTTAATAACTTCTTCAAGCTCTTTAAATGACTGGAAGTGTCGGCTGCAGAGAATCTCCCGAAACACTGTATCAGCAGATAGGACCGGTGTATCAGCAGATGTGGACGCCATCACTACTCACGTGTAAATGTTCGAATAGTGCGCAAACCGCAAACGTGATACCTTACCTGCCAATCATAAAGCGAAAACTAAATACATTACCAACCAATCAGAAACCAACCACTCAATCAATCATATCACAGAATGACAACCACAAAAACCAACAAAATTAGTCGTGTATAGGACTCCATAGTTCATCACAATGTCCGGCAGTTGATCGGTTCTTTATGCGCTATGCCGATTAGGTTGAATTTTAAGCGCACACATAGGTAT
>JAYGXS010000003.1:55232390-55245935 GCA_036362985.1 Ligula intestinalis
GGTAAAGCCGCAAATCTGTGCGGCTTTACCTCTTATAATTTCTATCTTCCTGAAATGAAATTGAGACTTTATCGTATGTTCGTTCTCCCCATCTTAGAATACTGTTGCTCCTTTTAAGGTCTCATGAATGAAGGTAGCCGTTCAAAAATTGAACAAATTTAAAAATATTTCACTCGAAAACTGCTGTATCCGACAGCTTCTAATACTTGCTACTCAAATAGGTGTCAATTAACAAAACTAAGGTTCCTTTGGGTCAGGAGATTGGAAGCAGGCTTTTGTCTCCTTTTTCGGCTTAATAATTGCACAAATTTACCAAGGACTTCTGTCATTACCCCCGTCAGCTGTCCCTACAACCTAAGAAACTCGGCACTTGTTATACCCCCTCCTGCATCTTCCTCATGTAAACGCTCTTTTTTTTTTGCTTCCAGATATAGCTTTCTTTGGAATAACTTGCCAATCGAAATTAGGTCGTTAACTAGATTGTCTGCTTTCAAACAGAGACTGCACATTTATCTTAACACTGACTCTATTAACATTCTATTCTCCTCATCTTTTCCGAGCAGCTTTCTCCATGACCCCGAGAAAGGACCATTGGGAATTTAGAAGATCCGCTTGAAACTATTCTCTCTGCCTCGTGTCCCCTGAGAACCTAGATGTTTCCATTAACCACCGCTGAATCAAACGAAGCCACGTGGAAGTACTCAGTCTAAAATGCTGTAGTTTCGTTGATACTCACCTTCATCAGACCACCCACACCTATTTTAGCTCTGAATCACACGAAGCCACGCGGAAGTATTCAGTCTAAAATGCTGCAGTTTCGTTGACTACTCACCTTCATCAGACCACCCACACCTATTTTAGCTCTACTACTATCTTCCTAAGCAGTTTTTTCTCTTGCACATTTTTGAACATGGAGGCCCGTTGAACACTGTCTCCATTTTCACTCTTTCTCCATGACCCCGAGAAAGTATCATCGGGAATTTAGGAGATCCGCTTGAAACTATTCTCTCTGCCTCGTGTCCCCCGAGAACCTAGATGTTTCCATTTACCACCGCTGAATCACACGAAGCCACGCGGAAGTACTCACTCTAAAATCCGGCAGTTTCGTTGAATACTCACCTTCATCAGACCACATACACCTATTTCTGCTCTATTACTATCATCCTAAGCAGTTTTTTTCTCTTGCACACTTTTTGAACATGGAGGCCCGTTGAACACTGTCTCCATTTTCACTGTAAGAGTTTTTTTAACGGCCATAATTTTTCGTTTTTAGTTCAAAATTACCTGCAAAACAGTGCTAATGTTGCCCCAAAAAAACAATTTCTGCTGACATTATTACGACTTTCTACGTCTACTTGCACATATTGCCAAATTATTTTTTGAATTTTTATTTTTTTCGAAATTAACTCTGTATAGATAGTGCCGCACTGGCGCTGAGAAATATAAATTCCAAATTCCAAATGATAGCGCTACAACCCAGGTCGTTGACACAATCGTTGATATAGATAAGGAAGAGCAGTGGCCCTAAGACAGAGCCTTGGGGATGGCACTCAGCACAGGTGTAGGGTTTGACTTCGAGTCACCGATGCACACAGTTTGCGATCGCCCTGTGAGAAAATCTGTGATTCATGCCAGTAGGTTTCCTCTTATGCCAATTTCTGACAATTTATACATTAGAAACTTATGTGGGACGCTGTCGAATGCCTTCTTAAAGTCCGTATAGATGACGTCAACCTTACCATTTTCATCGAGTGCGCGAGTCCACTGCTCAGTGGAGAGAAGAAGGCTGGAAAGGCAAGAATGGTTCTTTCTGAAGCCATGTTGGAGCCCTGACAGTAGGTTGTTCTCCTCTAAGAACTTCATTGTCGTCTTCTACATTATCGTTTCCATCACCTTACAGCAAATGCAAGTTAGGCTGACGGGCCGGTAATTGTTGACCTTCGTGCGGGTTCCGCCCTTGCATATCGTGTAAATATTTGCCATTTTCCATTCGAATGGCAGTTTTCCTAATTCAAATGAAGAACGAAAGATATGTGCTAGGGGCTCTGACAGTTCGCTTGCCAATTCTTCCAAGAACTTGGCTGGTATATTGTCTGAACCGGATGACTTTGCTTCTTTGAGGCCCTGCAGCTCTCCCTCAACTACAGATGTTGGAAATAGTAGGGAATGAAGTGCCGGATAGGCGTTTACAACAGCACTGTTGGCATTAAAAAAATGAAGCTCGGTTCCCCTAGCGAATACCGAGGCAAAGAACCGGCTACAGTACTCGGGTTTCTCGTAATTCTCAACGACTTCTCCACCATCATCATTTTTAAGTACTGCGACAGGATCCTTGTTTTTTAATCTACTGTCAATATAGCGGAATAGAATTTTGGGCTTTTCTTCGGCCTGTTGGAGGATTCTTGATTCATAGTTTTTCCTGGTCTGGCGAATTGATGGTTTATCTGCATTTCTTTGGCGTCGGAATTCCTCGAGGTGTACTGGCGACCCAGTTTTGAAGGCGCTTCTGGAGGCGCTACAGATACACCGGCTCCGATAAACACTTAAGGGAGTATAAGGAACAACGTAACATTTAAAAAACAGAAGCTACTAAACTGCGCCAGAAATACGAGTTGAACATATAACACAAGTCGTTGGAGCACCCCAAGATATTGTACGGTTACATACGAAGCACGAAGAGATCTCAGGAACTGATCCCTGCCCTAAGATCAGCCGATGGACAACTGGTGACCGAAGACCAGATGAAAGCCTCCCTACTCTCAGATTTTGTTGAATCCGTCTGCACCCGAGAACCTACAAATTTCGCTGACGGTTCGTCCGCTCATCGACCGATAACTGCACCCTTACCCTTCTCCTCATTGCCCAAAAAAGAGGACCTAGCGTTTTCACACAACACTGTCAGGGCTGAATTACTCCAACTTAAGCCTGCCAAATCACCAGGGCCGGACAAAATTCCTGCACTAGCACTAAGAGAATTAGCTAACGAACTATGCAAACCCCTGGCTGCCATCTTCCAGAAATCTTTTGATGAAGGCAAACTCCCAGAAGAATGGGATTGGGCAAACGTCACCCCGATCTATAAGGGAGGTTCACGACTTGATTGCGCAAATATCCGTCCTGTCAGTCTAACTTTCATCGCGTGCTAAATGATGGAGCGCATTATTTAGAACCATTTAATTTATTTCCTCGAAAGCAACAAAATACTATGTGATGGACAGCATGGCTTTCGCCCAGGACGCTCTTGCCTCACAAGTACTCTTTACTCACAGGAAAATTGAACAAAGGCCGCAGATAAAGGCTTTTCAATCGATGTCCAATTCTTGGACTTCAAAAAGGCCTTCGATATTGTACCACACAGGCTTCTTCTGCAAAAGATTTGGAACATGGGAATTCAAGGAAAAATGAATAAATTGATCGTAGTTTCCTGCCCCACAGAGAACAGAGGGTCGTTGTCAGAAACTCAACCTCAGAATGGACAAAGGTCGAGAGTGGTGTACAACAAGGCTCAGTTTTGGGTACGCTGCTATTCCTGATTTACGAAAACGACTGCCTCAATGAGCTTGATTGTGCAGCTGTCATGTTTGCGGATGACATAAAAATATGGGCTGAAATTAGGTGCGCCGATGACGCAAAGAGATTACAGTCGAACATCCATAAAATGGTTATCTGGTCGTCCACGTGGCTTCTAAACTTAAATGTATCCAAGTGTCTTGTTCTACACATAAGCCCGGGGCGAAAAGTGCCACCGAAACACAGTTATTTTATCAATGGTACCACACAAAGAGCTGGGTGCATGGACAACCGCAAACTTGATGCAAGCAGAGCACTATAAAAAGTCCGTCCAGAAGGAAACTAGTACCCTGCACTGGATCAGACGAGCGTTCAAAATCTTTCCACCTGAACTCTTCGGAAAATATTTGGCGCCTTTGTGAGACCACATTTTGAATTCGGAATGTCAGTTTGGACACCGTGGTTGAAGAAAGATATAGAGCTTCTTGAACAAGTGCAACGCAGGGCAACAAAGATGGTTGATGGTCTCAGGGACTTATCATATCAGGAGAGATTGATCAAACTTGGCCTTTTTCCTTTGCCTTACAGGAACGTTCAGTGCAGCCTGCTCTAGACATTCCGGATAATCCGGGGCCACATTTCCTCCCTAAAATTGGAGAATTTCTTCCAATTAGCCACCACTACTCACCTGCGTGGCCATTCTTAGAAGGTCACAAACGAGCGCACCCGATTAGACCTCCGAAAATATTTCTTTAGTCAACGCGTGGTCCGGCCTTGGAACTTGCTACCAAGCGAGAGGGTTTCCACTGACACAATTGGGGAATATAAAAGAAAACTCGATGTGATTTTATTTGACAAAAGGCGACTTTTACAACACGATTTCCTACTGCCAGCACTGTGAACATTTTTTGGCTTTAGACCATTTTCATTCTTTTCCGTGAAAATTCACTCGAAATTCTGTCATGATATCATATGTGCTCCTCCCGATTGCACATTTACCGTAAAAAAACATTGTTTGCCTTACATTAATAGGTCTTTAAGGGCATTTCTTGCCTGTAACCCTTAAATATACATATATATCCCTCAATATACTGATACTGAGTTTCCATATGACTTGGCCCAGTCCAGCTTCTTGGACGCTTAACCTTTCAAAATACTCCACTTTTAGAACGCTCCATCATAAAGGACATAGCTGAGAGTTATTAGAATAAGCTAGCATTATGGCCTCATGCGAATGGAATTTCTGCAAAAGCTACACAGATATGTATTTTTATAGCAAATATTTTTCCTTTTTGGAAATAAAGTAAAAACTGTACCTCACGCTTTTTCTTCCTATCCCAGAATATTTTTTGCCTTTTTAGTCTGATGAATACTTCTGACTTCGGTAACATTGAACGTTTCAGAGAGTTTCTATTTGAAACATATTCTCCTTTTCTGGATCCAGTTTTTCTTTCACGGAAAGATGGCAGTAAGTGAACATTATATTTCCTTGGGCTAGAAGACTCGAAACCGGTTTGTGCTTCCTGTTTCGCATCAAGTTTGGAATTTGGAATTTATATTTTTCCGCGCCGGTACGGCACTATCTATACAAAGTTAATTTCGAAAAAATAAAAATTCAAAAAATAATTTGACAATATGTGCAAGTAGACGTAGAAAGTCGTAATAATGTCAGCAGAAGTTGTCCTTTTGGGACAACATTTAGCAATGTTTTGCATGTAATTTTGAAATAAAAACGAAAACTTATGGCAGTTAAAAAAAACTCTTACAGTGAAAATGGAGACAGTGTTCAACGGGCCTCCATGTTCAAAAAGTGTGCAAGAGAAAAAAACTGCTTAGGAAGATAGTAGTAGGAACATAGTAGTAGAGCAGAAATAGGTGTGGGTGGTCTGATGAAGGTGAGTATTCAACGAAATTGCAGTATTTTAGTCTGAGTACTTCCGCGTGGCTTCGTTTGATTCCGCGGTGGTTAATGGAAACGTTTAGGTTCTCGGGGGACACGAGGCAGAGAGAATAGTTTCAAGCGGACCTCCTTAATTCCCGATGGTTATTTCTCGGGTAAATGGAGAAAGCTGCTCGGAAAAGATGAGGAGAATAGAAGGTTAATAGAGTCAGTGTTAAGATAAATGTGCAGTCTCTGTTTGAAAGCAGACAATCTAGTTAACGACCTCATTTCGATCGGCAAGTTATTCCAAAGAAAGCTATAACTGGAAGCAAAAAACAAAGAGCGTTTACATGAGGAATATGCAGGAGGGGGTATAACAAGTGCCGAGTTTCTTAGGTTGTAGGGACGGCTGACGGGGGTAATGACAGAAGTCCTGGGTAAATTTGTGCAATCATTAAGCCGAAGAAGGAGACAAAAGCCTGCTTCCCATCTCCTGACCCAAAGGAACCTTAGTTTTGTTAATTGACATCTATTTGAGTAGCAAGTATTAGAAGCTGTTGGATACAGCAGTTTTCGAGTGAAATATTTTTGAATTTGTTCAATTTTTGAACGGCTACCTTCATTCGTGAGATCGAAAAAGGGGCAACAGTATTCTAAGGTGGGGAGCACGAACATACGATAAAGTCTTAATTTCATTTCAGGAAGATAGCAATTATAAGAGATAAAACCGCAAATCTGTGCGGCTTTGGCTGTAATTCTATCGGCGCGAGGAGAAAGGTCTAATTTATTGGTGTAGCTTAATCCTAGGTCCTTGATACTGGAACATTCAGTCATTGGGTAACCTTGAAAAATAACAGGTTGTGGCAGCCTTTCAGGCCCAAAGCACATATATCGGCACTTAGAAGGTGAGAACTCCATCTGCCATGTTGAGCTCCACGTCGAAAGAGCGTGCAGATCAGAATGAATTTGTTCTAAGCATCTCGCGGCCGTAGAGTTAGAGAAGGAGTAAACACACTTGAGATCATCTGCAGAAATAT
The DNA here is from genome assembly GCA_036362985.1 of Ligula intestinalis. Classification (NCBI taxonomy): domain Eukaryota; kingdom Metazoa; phylum Platyhelminthes; class Cestoda; order Diphyllobothriidea; family Diphyllobothriidae; genus Ligula; species Ligula intestinalis. Next base: position 55,238,820 of record JAYGXS010000003.1, read on the forward strand.
AAGATTGGGAGTGTTTAACACTCAATGAGATATCATTTATGCAAAGCAAAAAGAGCAGAGGACCTAGCACGGTACCTTGAAGGACACCACTCAAAATTGCGGTAGGAGTAGAATATGAGGATCCTACTAAAACCTTTTGTTGTCGATTTGAAAGATAAGATCTGATGAAGTCAGTAAGAGGACTACGAAATCCTATAGCCTCTAGTTTGGCTAGGAGCCTCCTGTGAGGAACTTTATCAAATGCTTTACTTAGGTCTAAATAGATAACTACCACAGATAGATGATCATTACGAAGAGAAGTAAGAAGATTTAGAAAAGACATGTGGCAAGTTTCACAAGATCGGTCCGGTAAAAAGCCATGCTGTGAGGAGCTGAGAATGTTATTATTTATGCAGAAATCTGTAATTTTTTTGGCAATTAATTTTTCAAAGAGTTTAGCCAGAGAGGGCGTTTTATGAACACCGCGATAATTGTGAATATCTGATCGGGAACCAGATTTAAATACGGAAATTATAATAGAAGTTTTCCAGTAGTCCGGGAAAAAGCCATTCTCAAGACACACTGACAATAACTTACTCAGTAAGGGTGGGAAATCTCTTAATTGTTTGATGAGTGAGTTTGGAATGTTATCAGTTCCTACCGAATGTGAATTTTTAAGACGACTTATTTCTTTTTGAATACAAGCGGGTGAGAAATTAAGGGTACTGAGATTTGAATCATACAGCAGGGGGATTACAGGAGTGGGGCTAGTTTCGATGGTAAAGAACTTGGCGAAAAATGAATTTAGCAATGCTGCTTTCTCCAAATCCTCTGTATTAAAATGATTGTTGCCATTGAGTAAGGGTGAAATGACTTTCTGAAGCTTAGCCGACGACCGAAGACGGAAGACTTGAGCAACTGATCTTGAAGGATTCGCATCACTTAATGTTGTAGCCTCTCTACGCCTATCTCGTGCAAGCCTTATTTTAAGCGCTAATTCAAATATTTGCGCTATTCTTAAGTGAACTGATAAAGAGCTATTAGACGTATCTTTAAGTTGTTTTTGTAATTTCTTAAGTCTATTTTGGAGAAAATGTGGCACAGTTGAAGAAGCTGAATTTGATTTAAAAATCTTAAGTGGGGTAAGAGCCTGAATATTTTCTGTAAGGTTTTGCAATAGCTCCTGGAAAAAGTAGGGATCGTTAGTTGAAAATATGCTATGCCAATCTAGGGTACTTACGAAATCATTTACTAATTCATGGTTCACGTTACCAAAGTCGAGGTTATTGCATTTTACATCGGGCTTTTTAGAAAGAGAGACTGGAAAGCAACAGTGAATTAAGGCATGGTCACTATGGAAAATATCACGATGAAAATTCATAAAAAGCGGGTGGACATCATTTGTAAAAATTAAATCTAATATGTTGTCATTTCTGGTTACTGAACTGACCAGTTGTGACATGTTTGAAAAGTTAATAGTGTCAACCAATTTCTGAACTCTTGGTGGACAGGTATTTGCATGCCAGTCAATGTCTGGCAGATTAAAATCACCTATAATTATTCTGCCATCGAATTGAGTCTCTGCAACTTTTTCAAACATTTCACATGGCTGCATTACATTACTTGAGTTACTGGGAGGATTGTAGACACAACCAATTATCGCTTTTTTATTTTGTGGCAGGATGACTGAAATAAGACAAAAATTTCCAGAAAATGACGAAATGCTCAGGTGATACGGGAAATGTACAAAGGATGATTTAATATACAGAAGACAACCACCGCCACGCTTTTCAATGCGGTCTTGTCGGTACAAACTATAATTATCTATGGCGGGTGTCGAGTCAGAAATAAGAGAGTGTGTCCAAGATTCAGTGACACAGAGCACATCTGGATCAAGCTCAAATGCTACTGTTTTAATTTCTGTCATCTTATTAACAACTGATCTTGCATTGAGTGAGACTATACTGAGCGTATCCTTCAGATTCAGGTTACGCTCGTCAGCATTTATAAAAAAGGAAAACTTGGTGGCGGAAAGGGAAACGGCATGGGAGAAACAAAAGGCGGAAAGCAAATTGGCCCTGGTCTACAGTTTGTCAAGTAATTATTATCAAATGAACGGTGCATATTGTAGAAAGGCATATTAGAGGGGGATCCATAAAAAGGGCGGCTGAAGTGTGGCATGGGAAAACCAGGAGGGGGCGTAAATATAGGATTTTGAGGCATTATATCAAAATTTGACGGAATATTGGCCTTCGAAAATTGCATGACTGGTTTTGAAAAACGGTTAATTTTATAAGCTGGCTGAATTATTTGGGGATGTTGATGAGATTTGGGGATAGGAAAAGCGCTAACTTAAGCGGTTGGGTCTTTGTTTGATACTGAGTTATTATCGGTAATCATATTGCCGAATTTGAAAACTGACGTAGATTTACTAGGGGCGTTCATAGGTTTATCGGAATTTAAAGCTATCACAGACGTGGTTGGCTTAGAAGGAGAACAACTTGACGAGGCTAAAATCTCCCTCGAATCACGAGTAAGGTGAATGGGAGAAGTATCAGGGGAAACTGACATTGACCCAGAGGGATGTGGGCTTACCTGAGCGAGAGGGCCAGCCTCAGAGACAACTTTTGGTTTTGTGGAACCGGAGCCAGTGTTCTCATTTGCTACTTTAGATAAAACCCGACGCTCCATTGGCGTTTTATCCCTGCATATGTAAAGTTTATTTTCCTTTAAATAGTTGGCTGACCGCTCATGTTGAGAGAATATAAGGTCTACTTCTATCGCCGAAAAAAGTTTTACGAGAATCGGCGGGTTTTTACTTCGGGATGAGAGTCTTTTAGCTTCTGCAACTTTAAAATTAAATCCACAAGAGTAAAGAAACTGAGCAGCAAAATCTATAGGTTGTTTATCTTTCGAAGCATTTTTCAAAAGAAAATTAAAATTCCTTTTTTGCCGATCACAGGTCTCAGTGTATATCGGCATGTGGGATCAGGTAGTCGATTTTCCCACTCGAGGAGCAAACATACTCGACTTATTTTTTGTAAGGGATATGAACCACTTTCAGTGTCATGGATATCATGTTTGCCGACGACGTCAAACTCTGGAGAGCCATCAGGTCTGACGCCGATACGAAAGCACTTCAAGGAGTCTCAATCGACTTAGCTGCTGGTCTGCTCGTTGGCTCTTAAACTTCAACATAAGTAAGACTGTGGTTTTAAGACTTCGTACTAGAAGGACTGATGCGGAGAATGATTCCTTCCAATACCTCCTCGATGGGCACTCGATTTCAAATATGAACGAACAAAAGGACCTCGGTGTTCTAATAAACTTCTCACTTAAACCATCTACTCAGTGTGTAAAGGCAGCTAAACGCGCGACACCGGTGCTGTTTGCGAATATGCGGGGATTCATCAACATTGACAAGGAGCTCTTCAGGAAAACCTACGGAGCGTTTGTTCGGTACCACTTAGAGTATGCTGTCCAGGCCTGGCGTCCGTGGTTCAAGAAGGATTACCTGCACCTGGAACGAGTGCAGGCGAGGGCTACGAAGATGGTCAAGAATCTTGGTCATCTGCCTTATGAAGACAGACTGACCGAACTTGATCTTTTCCCTCTCAATTATAGGCAACTCCGCGGGCACCTCATACAAGCCTACCGCCTTGTTAGAGGCCGAGACTGCGCCCTAGAATTTGATGATTTCTTCGAATTGGCTCGGACTGACCATCTGCGGGGTCATCCCTTTACACTACAGAGGAAACCGGCCCGTATCGACGTTCGACGAAATGCCTTCTCTCAGAGGGTCATTGGAGCGTGGAACGGACTCCCGGAAGATGTGGTCCTCTCAGATACTGTTGACATTTTTAAACACAAACTTGATTCTCGTTTGCTGAGATACTGTGGCAGCAATAATGAACAAAGGGTCCGTAGCAGCACCTTGCAACTGGCTCACACTTATCGCTGATGTTAAGCCTACATTTGTACATTTGTATTATGTACTATTGTTACGGTTGACCTATTATGCGATTTTGGTTATGAATAGGGAGCTCAAGGGCGAAAGCCTTCTTCCATTAATAAGGTGTCTTAAAGTGACTTTAGCGGTTTCTTTTTCTGAAAGCGGCCTGTAAGTTTGAGTTCATCCACTTCGGACGATTCGTACTTGTCTTTCTTCTGAAGGGAAAGTTGAGACAAACAGTCCTTTTCAAAGTCGAGCCAAAGGTCATCCACGTTTCATTTGGCCCACCTTGAAGATCTGTTTCCCATGATACCTCTGACATTTCTCTTCTCATAAGTAGGAAGTCGCCCTTCCAAATGTTACCTTCCCATGTGTCGGAGGAGAAGGGTTTGGAGAACAGCGAATACTCGAAATACAGCATAATATGGTCGCTTGACCCTAATGGGGGTCGATCCTGCAGGTCAATCAGAGTTTTCTCCTCTCTGGTAAAGATAAGGTCGAGACAGTTCGACTGTTGTCCTTCTCAAGCCCGCGTTCCAAACGCGACGATGTGGCAGAGCAGTTTGTCTGTGGCCCATTGTAGTAATTTTTGATTGAAGTTGTCTTGAAGACCCTGTGCAGTCCATGTCTGCCAGTCAACACCAGGAGCATTAAAGTCCCCAACGATGAGGATGTCTTTTTTCTCACTAACCCTATACAATTCTGCTATGAGGATAGTGTCTTGGTCAGGTGTATGGTTTGGCGGGCGGTATGTCACCGAAAGCGTCAGTGGCCTGGCGTACTTAGCAGATATAGCAATATTTAGCATTTCCACATCTCGTGCTGGGACCGGTACTTCAGCCATGGCTGTCAGCTTGCAAGTGACATAGACTATATGCCCTCCTCCCTAGTTGCTCTGTCTTTCCTGAAAAGCTGATATCCTCTAAGTGATAATTCAGAATCAGCGATATCTTTGAAAGACAGGTTTCATTTAAAGCCATGATGTCTGGTTTCGCCTCATCGACCAAGTTCTTTAGTTCGTCCAGCTTGTTAAACAAGTTTTGTACATTTGAGGTTAGGATCTTTAGTGATATTTTACTTAATGAGGCCCAACCCTCATAGTGACAGGTTTTGGGCAGAGGAAGTGCTCCTTGACTTGTACTATTTGCCAATCTTTTATTTTCAGGCCCTTTGCCCCGCGTTCGGTCCTCTCTCTCAATTCTATCCTTAGTTGCCTCATTTTCATCCGCTCCCTCGGCTCATATTCTGGCTGAAAAAACACTTGCTTGTGCGAATTTCGTAAGGCCGTTTTTCCTTTTAGCAGTTTTCATGCCGAGCCTTCGTTATCGAATCTAACTATGAGAGACCTTGGGTTTGTTTGTAGGTCGCGGCCTAGGTCTGCTTTACCCAGACGAAAGGCTTTATTTACAGTATAGGTTTCCCCATTCTTTAGGACAGCGCTGACGTATTCGTGTATTCGATCATAGTCATGTGCAACTCGTTCCGTTGTACTGCAAACGTGGACTCAGGAGCACCCTGTATGATAATGTTGTTTTTCCGATTTATGGATATGTAGGAAAAATTCCTTTGAGTGCCCTATTTGTACGTATGAGCAGTGGTAGCTAAAAATTTGTTTCTAAGACTGTTGGCGAGGCCAGTTGTCCAGTGTCATAGGATGAACATAGGAGCAGACAGTGAAAAATCTCCTCAGGGATTTTTAGGAGAAAAACTGTCGCTCTTGTGGGGGTAATGCATGGGATTTAGGCAAAAAGGGGTTCAAACGATGGGTGGGGCATTGCAAAGTTTCCCAGGATCATCACCGTATAGAAGCCGCGTCCTGATTCTTCCTTGCTGATTGCAGAGTCCACCAAAGGAACTGGAAAAACAAAATCATCCGTCCAGATCGTCGACAGTCCGCTTTGGGTCGAACCAAGGGGAATGTTTAGGCCGTCAGGTCTGGCTGATAAGATCACAGGCGGGGTAATCACGGTACGTAGATAGACAAGTAGGGTAGACCGCGGAGACCTTCGCATGAGGCTATGCGTGGGAGGGCCTTATAAGTAGAAAACGTGAATGGATATAAAAACTAATACTACTGAAAAAATTGAAAGTAGTATTATTATTTTTGAAAATTGTCAGTTCCGATCCATCGTGCACTGCCATATCGATCCAGTTTTCCCCTTAAAACCCCCTAGTGATTCCGACATAACAACGTCCTGAGGAAGCGCATTCCACGCTCCGACCACCCTTTTTGAAAAGAAGTGTTTCCGAGCGTCCAGCCTGGCCCCTGTCACCTTGAATTTGAGAGGATGACCCCTCAGATTCGTGGTCGTTGCTAATTCGAAAAAATCCCCTGATATAAGACAGCAGTCTTGAAGACGTAATACGCGGAATGCTAGTATCAGGTCCCGCGAAGCTGCCTGTAGCACAATGGGAAGAGTTTGAGATTCGACAGCCGTGTTTCATGAGGCTGCGAGCCCTGCCCCATAACAAGTTTGGTTGCACGCCGCTGTACCTTTCCCAGGATGTTGATGTCTTTCGTGGTCCGGGGTCTCCAAGCCTGGATAGCGGATTCTAGGTGCGGTTGTACGAAGGTTCCGAAGACTTTTGTGAAGCACTCTTCATTGAAGGTAGAAAAAGCTCGCCTGACGAGGTATAGGATCGACATCGCGGACTTGGCTACCTTTGTGCAATGCAGGGAGGGCCTTAAGCAAGGGCGTGATCCAGACTCCCAAGTCTTTCTGGGCGTTACTTCCTCCAATGGTATGTCATTCATTCGGTAAGCCGTGCCGTTTGAAGAACCGGATTTGCCGATTCGAATAGTGGTACACTTGCTCTCATTGAACGGTAAGAGCCAGTCCGCCGACCATTTTCCTGTAAGTGCACTTCGCCAGCCGCAGTTCGAATTACGCTCCAAAGTTTTATATCATCGGCGAACACGGCGATGCCGCAATCCAGTTCGCGAACACAGTCGTTGATGTAGATAAAAAAACAAGATAGGGCCGAGAACGGAGCCTTGGAGAATACAACTTTCAACCTCAACCTTAGCTGACAGTTTTTCGCTGATGTGGACAGTTTGCGAGCGACCGATTAGGAAGCTTTTTATCTACGCAAGGAGCCTTCCCCTTACTCCTATGCGGCTGAGTGTATAAAGAAGGCGGTGGTGCGGCACGCTATCGAAAGCCTTTTTGAAGTCAATATAGACA
>JAYGXS010000003.1:55246144-55337202 GCA_036362985.1 Ligula intestinalis
GGCTTCCCCCTTGTATAGCGGCGTAATCCTCGCGGATTTCAAATCTTCTGATAGGCATCCGGTCTCGAAGGAGGTTTGGAAGAGCATAGAGAGTGGTTTGGCCAACTCATTGGCGAGCTCCTTCAAAATCTTGGCTGGTACGTCATCGGGACCTGGTGACTCCGATTATTTTAACCTTTAGAGTTCGTCAAGAACAACAGCCTCGGAGAATTGGACAGTCTCAACTATTGCATCCACTTCAGTGTTGTCGGTGGGGTGATCGTATGCCGTTTCTTTTGTGAAGACTGACCGGAAAAATTTCGAAAGATGATCAGCCTTTGCTTCATCATCTGTCAAGTCTCTTCGCTCAGCGGTCCTCAGCAGGGGTATCGGATCCTTGTTTTTGGTACTCTGCCTGACGTAACTGTTAAACAGTTTGGGGTTCACTGTAGCCCGGTTTAGTAAGTCTGCTTCAAAAGCCGGTCTTGTTTTGAGAATAAGACCCTTGAACCGGTTTCTCTGAGTTTTGTAGGCACTGACAGATGCAGGAGTCCTGTCTGCTAGCATTTTTTTCCACAGCTTCCGCTTTTTGTTCAATTCTATTTTTAAGGCCTGTGTAAGCCATCGCGGTCTAGTGTTCACCTTTTTTCGCGAAATTGGACAGTGGTTGTCGATGAGTCTGTGCAGTGTGTTCCGGAACGCTTCCCAGTCCGCAGTTCCGCTTCCAGAAAATAGAGGTTCCCACTCGGCGCGCGTGAGTTCGGTCTTCATTCAATCGAAATCGCCTCACCAAATATTTCTTCTGGCTGTTGAGGGTCTCTCCGGTATTGAGAATAACGAGTACTCCCATAGCAGTACAACATGGTCACTTTTGCCTAGTGGTGGGAGACATGACACTTCGTTGATGCTGTCCTGCGATTTCGTGAGCACGAGGTCCAGACAGTTGGACTGTTGGCCATCGCGCATCCTTGTCGGAAAAGTGACGTGTTGCGTGAGCAATAACTTAAGAGTCATGCTCAGAAGGCAGCTGTCGAAGGTTAGTTCGGAGCTATGTGCGCAGGCCGCACCCCAGTCGATGTGAGGCGCGTTAAATTCCCCCACAATCAGGATGTCCGATCATGCAGTAATATTTTCCAGCTCCTCTAGCAAGGAGGCATCACCTACGGGCTCTCTTCTCGGTGGTCAATAGAGTGTCAGGACATCGAGTTTGGGTGCACCTGGTACTTTAATGGACAGCCAGATGGCCTCGGAAGTACACGCTAGTTTATCCGTTTTGTCTAAAACTGTGAGTCCATTTTTCACGTATGTTGCTACGCCACCGCCTTGACGACCTTCTCTGTCTTTTCTGAACAGTTGATAGCCAGGCATGGATACCTCGCCGTCGGCTACCTGTTCTGACAGCCAAGTTTCCGCTATTAAAACTATATCTGGTTAAAATTCAAAGGCATGAATCTTCGGCTCGTCTAGCTTTGATAGCATACTCTGTGCATTTGTGTACATGAAAGTTAAATTTCTGTTTGCTCGAGAAGTGGTTACAGTCAGGTCGACTGTGCTGTCATCCGGGGAGGATCTTTCCCGGGGGAGAACAGTGGACGCCGGATCACTTGGTTGTTGTAAATAACCAAATGTTTTCCCCTTCGTTCTGCCTCTGTATGTTTTTCAATTGGGCTCCATCCTCCCCCTACTGAGCCGACTCTGTGGTTAGCCGGAACGGACCTATCCAAGGAGAGAACAATGGACGTTGGATCACTTGGTTTTGGTAAATAACCAAGTTCCTTCATCTGGTAACGTGAGCTCCGACATGGTAATGTAAACAGGTTCGCATTAATTTTATCATCGGAACTATTGAAAGTGGCCTTAGAAGATGAATAAATACACTCATGTTACCTTCCGTAAATGCGATTGTGTAAAATTTTCGGCACTAAATAAATTAAATTTATGTAAATAACGAAGACGATATCATTGAGGTAAGCAGTGGCTCCGTTGATACCCGTCAGTATGGTGTCCATGTTTTGTTGGAAAAAAGGGGAGGAACATTCTTAACCATGAATAGCAGACGGGGAATTGGAACGGATCACGGTGGGTTTCGATTGTTAGAAGCTCCCGCGAGCCTTCGTCTACCTCGATTTGGATGTGTGCATCGGATATGTCCAGGTTAGCGAAACACGTTCCAAGATTTACCTAAGAAAAGAAGTTTTCTCGTGGGGCAAGGAATGCTGATGCGCATCCAGAACAGCATTGGGACTAGTATCAAAAAACGCAGATTCGAAATTTACCAGTTACTTTCTTGCCAGCCACAATTGGTGCGGCTCATGCAGAATAATTAACTTGCTGAAAAACATCATCTCGCTGAAGACAATTAAGTTCATTGTTGACAACAGTAAGCGGAGCATAAGGAACTGGCCTTCCCTGCGAGCATAATCCCCCGATTGGACGTGGATGGTGCCGGTAAATTTGGAGAATCCGGGGATTGATTGTTAAAATGTATGCATTATCGCAGTACCCGACAAATTGTGAATGCCGTAGACGGGGCATTGAACTATCCAGGCAGCCTGCGAGAGTCAATTTTGTGATTGGACGATGCTGCTGATCGCTGATTGGCTCTATTTTCTGCGAGTGTGTCCTTAAGAATTCAGCGATTGTTTAAATGCACCCTTGGTGGGTAACTCACATTTTGCGGTATCGTGCACGTGTCTGCTCGTTGTTAATTGCGCGAACGATGGCAACTAATGGTTATGTCTCAGAGGCCTTTCGCACCATTTTACAAGGCCAAGATTTTGCATCGTACGATGCACTAGAAGACGCAGTTGGGCGCTTCAGTGAGGTAAGTATTGCATTTGTTGTATTAATTTGTATTTAGGAAACCGGTTACCATTTTAAGGCGGTTAGTACTCGCAAATTTGTAGCTGAGAGCCCTAATGCGGACAGGTTTGTGATTTATAGTCGCAAATATGTCTGCATGCTGGCTTCAACTGCAAAGTATGTTCAAGTTAATGTTAAGTATGTATTAAATATGTAGAGGACGCTTGGGTTGTACTGCGTTCTTCAAAATTATGTATCAGAGGCGAGGAGCCCTTGTGGTTAAATCATTCAGGACGGACCATACTCATGAGCCTGTACCTGTTCAGCCTCTACAACCTAAGCAAATCAGTCCAGCCTCGCAGCTGAATGATTTCCGTATACTTCGTACGTCTTCGCCTAAAAGTAAGTACATGCAAGTGTTTAAACATTCATTACAGCTCGAGAACAAACGAGCACCCTGTGTTCTCTGTTCAAGCGAATAATGGGCAGTGGAGCATACGACAGTTTTGAAGCCCTAATGTCGACAGTCAGTGAATACGAGAAGGTAAAGGGTAATAATGGTGCTTTTTATATGTAGGCTTTCCATTCCAACTTCAACAGACGCCTGAGCCGTGAACTGCCACCGGAACATCAATGCGCAGACAGTTTAAAGTTCCGATACGTGTACTTTGTCTGCTGCCATCCCGGGCAGTTCCGCAGTTGCAGCTCAAAAAGAAAGTCTACGTACGTTTCTTTTGCGGCTGTTCGAATAATTTAGGTCGCTGAAATTCGGTTGTATGGCTCGTTTTTTGGTCGTTTTGCGCGAGGGCCATCTCCAGGTTAAGGCAGTGAATTTGCGACGCAACCACATTTGCAGTCAGCAAATTGTGTCTGCATATCCAAAATTCTGTAAATTGCCGCCTGACCAGGAGAAAAGTCTCCTAAAGTTAATAGAGCAGATGAGGCCATCGGCCGGGCGCCTTAAAGTATAGCTCAAAAGTAAGTCTACCTTATCAAGACGCCGTTATAGGTGCGTACAATGTCAAATTTGACAATTAAAACCTGGCGAACATACGCCGCCGGGTTTTCCGAGCCGACCATACCTTTAGAGGCATGAAAAATGCCTTATTTGCAATGAGGGGTGGTTGCACCCCCGACTTCTTGTACGACAATTAAAACAAGATTTTGAGGGCCACCTGCTTTACGACGCTGGCTTTGCTGGCAAAGTACACTTAGTATCCGGAGGTAGTCCAAATGGACGCCACCTACCGGACAAATAGGCAGAGGTGTGCATTGTACCAAATTGTGGTAACTGATAAGCATGGGCATGCTCAGTTCGTGTTCTATGCGTTTGTAGCTCAAGACGATGCTGTCAGCGTCAGATGGGTTGTCCAAAAATTCAGGGAAATGATGGGATCTGCAGTCATAAATTTACGTACAGTGTTGATAGACAAGGATGCTAAAGAATTGAAAGCCTGGAAGAACGTTTTTCCAGGGAAAAAAGTGTCAGTCCTACTGTGCACATTTCATGTGCTGCAAGCGTTTAAAAGAAAAGCAAAGACTGAGTATAAGGATGCGAGGGGTGAGCAAGTTTTATTTTTATTTCGTAAAGCAGTGTACTCTTGCTCATTTCGAATGTTTAGACTGGTTATGTTAAGTCTCAGGAATAATTTTCCTGAGATTTGGCCGTATGAAAGTGGACGCTGGTGGCGGTGTGGACGCCGGTGGGCCCATTACGCTCGGCGTAATTTGCTTACACACGGTGACAATGCAACAAATAAAATAGAGAGTATCAACAGGCGATTGAAGCAATGGTGTAGACCGCACATGTCTCTCACCAATTGCGTTCATAGCATTGTTGCTTATTTGGACGCAAAGAATGTAGATCATGAAAGAAAAGAGGCCCACGGTATTGCCGCCGCAGGCACTACACAGGTTTGCAGTCACATGTCGCGTACGTCTGCCGAATGCTGACTGGGTATGCCTCGTATGTTGTGCTCCGTCACTTTGAGGAAAATAGTGGCCGCCTTCGCGAACGACCCCTTCTACACGTTTAAGCCCCATCGACTCGTAGTAAGGTGAAGTCTGAAGTCTTTTATTAGTAGAAAACTTCATTTAAAAAAAACAAAAATGAAAAAAAAGTTGTACAGACGAGCTCAATGTTCATTAAGTAGATAGTTCGTCCGTGGCGCCTAAAGGCCAGCAGTACTTGAAGACCTTTTAAGTGTACTTACCATTTGTCTTATTATTTTTCTTCTCTCTCGCAACAGGCTGAGCAGGGTGTCGAACAGTGCTTTCCACCTCCTACGTATCGCGTCGTCTAGATTGGTGCGAATTTACTTGCTCTCAGTATTCCAACTGTCGAATACGTCTAAGCATATACAGTCAAGCAGTAAATAGGAGACATACCCACTATGACGTAGTAAAACGGTGACTTGTAAATGGACAATTTTTCATCTTGTCCTTTCCAGTTAATGAAGGCGGTTATTTCGTTTTCGAACAAAGCAGAAAATATCATTTTAACATAGCCTTGGATTGTCTTGCCACCTAGGCATCTGAGGTATGAAATCTAATACAAGTAATCATTAACAGGTGTACAGCTTACAATGTGCTCTCTAAAAGTGCTGTCCAACAGCATGTTGTTGACCTGGCGAAAGTCGGCAGCAGATTTCAAGGGCTGCGTTATGGGGTTTTGTTGTAGACTTGCAGTGATCTCTGTATTAACCGTTGGCGACTGACGAATCAGCCCCTCCACTTGCCGCAGGCTAGTCAGCCCCCGGCGCTGACCTTCCTCAAGTTTGCCTAGGCGTACGTCTGTGCGTATAAATAACTCCCGAAGGTTAGCATTCATTTCCGCCATTTGGCGGCATATCATGAGTAACAAGTTCTCTTTGTCTGGACTGCTTTCAGTCGCCAGGGTGCCATGGGAGGATTCTGCTGAAGATATTGTGTGAAAAGGTAGTATTTACCCTTGTAATCGCCGGCAGGTATAGTGTCGAACGATGGTTCGAAAACCTCATCAGTCAGTGCTTCTCAAAGGAAAAAGTAAACACGCTAGTTGCGACGATTTACTGGAGACCGGGAGGCTTCAGGACCCACTAGGTAATTGGCCGGATCAATGACAGGCCTGCGGTTGCGTTCTGGCAGTTGTCTGCGACTGTTCTGACTCATCTTCGTAACTACAATCGCACAGGAAAACGGGAAGTTATTAAACGAGATATGTGGACCTATGTCTATGACCGCTTCTGCCCCGCAGTGCTCGTGAACCCCTCACTATGGGGACTGTGCGTTTTAGGGTCCAAAGCAGTGTTCGCTAGTGCAAAAGGATAGTAAGTGGCTTGCTAACGGCTATTTATTGTCTCAATTAGTAAGTAACTTTCGTTATGTGGAAAACGCACGTACTTTCTAAAGGTAGGCGGTAGTGGGGCAAACTGCAATCTTTTACTGAGGTCTGCATTAATCACCCTGAGAAGCAATGACTTCTTCGGGGTTTCAAACAAGTCAGACATATTTACAAATTCAGTGAACGCTAGTCTTACGTGGCCATCTTGACTCACAAATATGTTTTTAATACATACAATCCTAGTACCAAAACCAAATACACTTTTGGCTGGTGTTATATCTATGCGGAAAGTTTCTGTCAACAGTGCTTTGTACTGTTGGCAACCTTCATGTCTAACTGCTATCGGTCCGAGGCTTTGCGGATGGAGAAACTTAGTGGGGCACGTTCGTAACGGCCGAGTCCCTATCTCCCTCTCACAAAGTCAATTGGCTACCTGCTGCAGACGTCGTGGAGCACATCTAAGATTTCTCTTGAGCGTACCTAGATAACTCTCAAAAGGAAATTATGAAAAACTGTCTAAAGCGCCGTGACGTTCTACGTCTTCGGCAGTGTGCACTTTACTGTGCACATTAAAGACCACACGTTCTTCACCGAAGAAGAGACAAAACCTATGATTAAACAACTTAAGCAATTCTCGACAATGACCTACAATTGTAGCCTTTTTAAACAAAGTGACAGAGAAAAACCGCCAATTTGCCTGGTGTGTAGAATACAACGTCGCTTTTAACGACCTTTGCAAAGCAATTTGTTCCGCTCCCCTCTTGGCCCTCCCCAACGTCGACGTGAATGCCCCACCCTTCATCCTCGACACCGACGCCAGTGGGTTTGCTATCGGCGCCGTACTTTCTCAGACCGATGCCGACGGTGTTGAACACCCCATTTGCTTCGCCAGAAAAATCCTTACCAAGGCTAAACGGAACTACTGCATTGTCCGTAGGGAACCCCTGGAACGTAAACAGTTTTGTACCCATTCAACAGAAGCGTAACTTGATCCGCTGTTTAACGCAAAGAACCAGAAAAATCTGCTCAGCAGACACCATTGAAATGGAGCTCCAGAAACTCAAGGGCCTGCGTCGGAAGAACGGGTATCCGGACAGATTCATCATGAAGAATATGATGGATAAAGAACCAGAGCCCACAACACCCACTGTAAAAAAGAGGGCCCTATTCCTTAAAGTTCTTTTTCAAGGGGACGCAGCAAGCGAACTTCTCAGCAGACGTCTCAACCAAGCCGTAGCACGAACCTCCCCAACAGCGAACGTTCGGGTGTTATTCTCAACAAAATCGGTCCTGCACGGCGAAGGTAAAGATAGGCTGGCAACTCAGGCCACTACTACGTGCATATACTCATTCACTCGTTCCTGTGGAGCAGGTTATATCGGTCACACGATTCTGCGCTTTTCAAAAAGGATACGGGAGCACCTTCCCGCATGGCTGGCCAAAGGCGAAGTCAAAAGCATCAATAGCTCTATCCTTGTCCAAATGGGTGACTCCGGACATTGTGTGGACCCCAGCGAATCCTTGAAGGTAATTTACAAGGTATCGCCAAACCACCCAAAGTCCCTGGGTCAGCGTTTACTAGCAACAGCAGAAGCAGCCGCGATCCGGTTGAGGAAGCCAGTCTTGCGCGCGCAGATGAACCTCCTGCAAGCCCCGAGCTTAGTATGGCCAACGGTTACGTAACAACCTGTATCTTTTCACGCTTTCTATCGCTTTAATCCTCCCCCCTTCATCCCCTGCCCGGACTGAACAGACCCTTACCAACTTGTCACCAGCTGAAAACTATCAACCCCACGCCCCCTCCCCTATCCCCATGATTAATGTGTTTCGTGATAGCATAATTGCCAGTATGTTACTTTTTACCCCTCTCTATAAGAATGTAACGGCACGAAGAGAATTTATCAAAGGCAACGTATGCTCGCCAAATACTCTTCTGAATTTTCTGATGGGAATTTTCGCAACTTCAATCACATTGCGCAAAATCAATTGCATGCGTGCGAAGGCGTTACAGCGTGCTGACACCAACCAATTAAATGTACACACTACAGTTCTCTTCAATTGTAATGCATATGTAACAGCTTTACAAAACTACAATTTTTATTATGGTCGGCAGCAACAGACGAATTTGACGGTCGCGTTGCCCTTTTTTTATCTCAAAAGGCTTCGAAATAGGCCTGTTTTCTGCGTTGTATGCGCTTATATATGGTACTCCGATGGAATCCATAGTATGCGCGCTCCATATGTTCTTCAAAAACGTGATTCAATAGCATACTACAGCTATTCGAATAGCTGTACAGCTTCAGGATCCTGAAGCTTTACTATGGGAAATACAAATCAACGCTGACTTCTATAGAAGTTCACCCTGTAGGGTTAACAACATGTTTTCATATACCTCACCAAACAGGGTAATGTTGATGCAAAAATTATTATAAGAAATAAACCAAAACAAAAAGATAACGTACCACAGCTGAGCCACACGATATGTCATGAAAAGCTAGGCAGGGTTGTAATCACGCCGTTCACCAAGCGTATAAGTGACCGCAAGTGAGCCACTTAAAGAAACTAACAGTTTTATCAGCGATAATAAAGCTTATACATATTACACAACCATACATAAGAAGTCCTAGATAAGCTTACTTTAAACACCTTCATTATGAGGAGAAATTCTCAAGGATTAGTTTGATATCATACTAGGCCCATCTATGCAAAGTACTATATGAACAACCTGCTGCCTTTGCGAGAAAAAAACGCCTGAGATACAACCATAAAACCAAAATCACAAACCCAAGGTTACTAGACTGCATTAATTAAAAAAATTATAAGAAAACTAATCGATAGTAATAAAGTCAGAGAAAGTTTTCAGTAGATGACAAGAAAAGTCAAAAAGTGGAACTTTCAGGAGGAAATTATAGTCGAAAACCTATATAACTGACCCTCTGTGCATGTTTATGAGTTGAGTCTGTACACGGCGTGAACCAATGTAAATCCTAAGTTCAGGGACTGGGTATTCACCAAAATTGAAAACACGAATGCCACAACACCAATGCCACAACTGACTCCTAAGTGTTCATAGTCAGCAAATTTGGCTTTCTGCTGGGGTTTGAGAGGTGAACCAAATGAATGACACCACCAATGCCAGACCTAACTTCTATGAGCACATATTAAGCATAATAGGCTTTCTGGTCCTCTTTTATAGGTGAACATGCTCAATGGCACCACCAATACTACAACTAACTTCTATGTGGACGTAGTAAGCATAGTAGGCGTTCTGGTCGTGTTTGAGGGGGGAACCTGCTCAACGACACCACCGATTACACAAGTCACGTATATGAGCACGTAGTGAGCAAAGTAGGCCTTCTGGTCGGAGGTAAGTGCGAACTTAAACTTGTCTAATCACGGGCATATGGTATGAGACCCATAAGTTACCTAGTAGGATCAATAGGTAGAGTTATCGGTGCCGAGCTTACTTCACCATGTGCACTCTCGGATGCATGCCACGACAGCCGTATGTACCTTACTACGGCCAGTATGGACTGTTATCGGTGGCGTGCTTACTTCACCTTGTCTACTCACGGTCACATGCCGTGACAGCCCTAGGTAACTTAGTACGGCCAATATGGACCGTAAGCGGTGGCGTGTTTACTTCACGTAGGCGGCGCCTACGTTCCCGACGCAAGTGGCAACGACCGGGTTTAAGATCAGGGTAGCGGACGGATAGAAGTGGCTTCGGTTGGCAAGCGGGGGCTAGTTGTTGGGTGGATGGTGGCCGAGGGGTAGGTTGTGACGCCGGGAAAGGGGAAGCGGTTGGGTGGTGGACAGCTGGACGGAGATGTCGGTGCTGGATGGTGTACAGTCCGGTACGTCTCATAGAAACGACAGAAATCCAGAGCATCCGGAAGTGAGGAAGTATGGTGGACGATGAGGGCCTCGGACAGCTTCGGATCAAATAACCCGGTCATAGGGCGGTGCAGGACCTGACGTTATTGATCATGGACCGGAGTGGACAGAAAGGCTAGGGTTGCAAGCCTGTTAAGCTCTGCCGCAAATTCATCCAGAGTTTGGTTTGTCTTCTGCCAGAGAATAGCGAATTTTTCTAATGCGAAACCAGTGTGAAGGGGAGAAGATAACAAGTAAGTCAGGACTTGACGAGCGTAAAAAAGGGAAGTGTTGGGTGGGACCCCGGCGGTCATTAGTCGTCTACGGGCGGCTGGGAAGAGCAAATGGAGAAAAAAGGGTGTTTTCTTGTGGTCAGGAACCGTGACCAAGAAAATATCTAGTCTGTACAAACATTTGGTCAAATCTTTGCCGACCTTGAATGTGCTCAAGGCCAGTAAGGGGAAGGGTGAGGTCTGTACGAGGACGGCTGGACGGCTGTGTAGGGAAGGGTCGATATGGACTGGAGTCGGGAAACACGGGGGGTGGAGTCACCGCCTGCCACCAATGTAGCGACCGAACAGTGTGGAGGTGGGAAATTCCGTACGCAATCGTCACACGGGTTGACTACTTGCGCCGGAGGTAGTTTAATAGGTTGATACGATTCTAAGAACGGGTTGGATTATACAGATCTCATTGGAGCGAAGGGATCAAAGGATGATGCTTCAGACCAGAGGTCAACCGGCTGGTGTGCATTCTAAAAAGAGCGGAGTAGATTCCATAGGTTCGTCTAACAAATGTACAAATTCCACTCAATCGTATTCATTAGCCATGAAGTTCCAACTTCTCAGAAGGGAAGTTATGCGGATAGGTAGAATAGGGGATTTATTGATGGTACTATAGCGACTCTCTTTCTTATTCATGCTTTCCTCAGACGCCGCGCGGACTAGGTCATGTCTGGCGTGACTACCACGCGTCCGCAAGACACCATAGTCAAGGCCTCCGTTCAAGATCACTCCTGTCTGGCTTTCTCAAGACGGTCTCGTCTCACTAGCCAAACAATTCTCAAGGTTAGACCAGTGCCCGAGATGCGGACGATCTGTTGACGCTCATTCACTTCCAGAGCCAACGACTCATTGTTCGGTTGCAGACTATCTGGAGTGCGGCTCATTCATGGCTGGCCTGCACTCGTCTGGAAGTTGTACGGACGAAAATAAGGAAAAAAGTCATTTAGCACCGGAGCATACAATGTGGTACTTGGTAATTTACAATACTTTGCCTTTAACATATCATTCATCAGAAGTTTACAGAGTTGGCTGCGGATCCCCTTCAGGGGACCACCGAGGCTAAGAAGACGCCTTTTAAAACAGTTTCCGAAAGGCGTTTGACCGCAACTTTAAGCGGACCTAAAAGGGGGCAGCTGACGGGTCTATTTGCTGGTAAGTCAACGCAAAAAATTACACAGTCATTAATAACCTCCTTTGCATACTGTAACTTGTTTCTCTTTTTAAACTCTAGAGTCAGAACCCGAACCCTGCTCTTCGGGAGGTAGATAATATACCCCAGGAAAAAAGGTCAGAATTATTTTTGTACAACCTTTGTATAATATTTTAATATAATAAAGATTTGTTATACACAAAACGGACTTTATAAAAGTGCTACGCGATACATCGTGCGAATGGGATTTTTTGAGAGAACTAGGCATCGCGCTGTCAAAATAAAATGTACGATACAAAATGTCGTACTAACTTTTGTAGGGATTCGTGTTTCAAATTCGTACGAATAATGCGCGCATTCGCGGAAAATTCGTGGCCATTTTGCTATTAGGGATACCGAGCAGGCTTTAGACCTATAAGTGAAACGCTTCCGAACGGGCAGCAAATTACTTTAGAAAAACATCTGATAGTGTTCAGATCAATTTCGAACATGTGACTTGCAGGTTAAGTACCAACTAGCATTTGGCGGCCGCGGCCCAACGGAAGTTCTTAGACGCCTCATCTCAGCCATTATTGGGCCGCCACTCTGCATAAACTAAGCGTCGGTGGGGTCTCCATACAAGAAGTCCTTCCTCGGAAGCACTTTGCATGCAGTCTTTACTGGAAGGTTGACATTATTTGCATGACGTTCAGAGGCCAATTGCCAACACCCGAAAGTGCAAAACGTTCTTACCGACTGCATTCACAAAACAACCATCGAATGGTCTCACGGGACTCGAGACCACTATCGTGCTTTTCGAAGAAAACGAAAGGACGCATATGCCAATGTTCACCCAGCTGGCTGTTTACAAATGCCTATGTCAGAGGAACAGTAAGTGTCATCGTATGCACTGTTCTTAATGCCTGTCATGCTCAAATGTGACTACTTAGGTTGCATGGAAAAAATTCAGGACTTCAGATTTTTTGAAACGATTTACTTATCATTCTGATTTCTGATATTGTAGGGACCAGCTGTGGATGATCAAAGCGCCTCTTCGCATGTGTCGTGACAGCTACCTCTGATAAATTGACATTACTACCTGCATATTTTTTCAAGATCTATTTTCTTTTCATTAAATCATCCATATCCATTTCTATGGGGCTTGTCGTTTAACCATTAAATCAAATGGGGGTGGGCGGTTTCAATGAATAAAAGGAGTTGTCCTCAGTCTGCGCATTATTTCTTCATCGACGAGGGAATCTGCGTTGAAATCCCCATCAAATCCGGGGATATATCTCTGCATCCCCCCTCCACCTCTTTCCCCGCATGTCGACAGATTTTGCACTTGTTGAAGTCGGAGAGTGATTTTCATCTTTTTACTCTCCGGAGAAATTAATCTCTTATCGCAGTATATATCAGTATATTGAAGGTCTATAGGCGAAGACCGAAATTGTAAGTGTATATTTGTGTTGAAACCCGTCAACCCGGCCTTTTAGCAAGTACCTAGGCTGTTAGTATGGTAAGTTACAACGTCAATAGTCTTCATCTTGCTGCAGCAGCAAAAATGATCTAGAAAAACTGGAGCAAACTTGTAGGGGTCACCGCTGCCAGACGCAACTGACGCGCGTCCCAAAGCGCACACCATGTCCACCCCCATTCTCGCTCAACCCACAATGGCATGACCTCAATGTGTCTGGACATTCCTCAAGGCCGTGGATACCACCAGACGTACTGAAGCGCACACTACTAATGCGCCCATGCCGGTTCGCCCACGTGGGGTCCAATCAATGACCGTCAGGGCTGCAGCAGTCGGCGGCCACCCCGGATTACTGCCATGAGACGACACTTGGAAATCCACTCTGAGCGGGACGCGCGCGCACGCGCCCTCGTGGCCGAACCGAGTGGCAAGTCTCTCCTAACCCTTGTGTACACATTATACAGTTCCTAACACTCTGGCCTTTCCAAGACGTTTCCCATCTCCTAAGGAACCGGGCCTGGAAGATTGTAGGTGTTAGGGTTGACCGTCTTAGCCTTAAAACCTCGTGATGAACTAAGCTTGTAGGGTTGACATCAGCTTTGCCGCCAGTTAAATCGATCTCGTGGGGCTCGGCCAAGATCCTATAGACGGCTCTAGATGTGTCTTGCTGTGGCAGTGACCCACAGAGAATGCAACTACGCCAGAGAAACTGTCAGACTTCTCAAGACGCAAATTGCCGAGCACGCGGCGGCAGTGCGGCGAAATGATGTCAATTCTCAAGTTGCGGCTCGTTCGACGAGACCCGGCCACACATTCAAATTTGATGAGGCCGAAATTGCAGCAAGAGGTGACAATCGAGTGAGCCAATAATAAGTTGGTTCATGTTTCACGGGCCCCCAGTCCATAAACAAGTGCGACGACTTGCCCAATCCATATTGGGTGCCGAAGCTCAACTTGGCCAAATCAAGTCACCATTCGGGGAATGCACACCGGGGAACCAGATGACCGAGCAATCATTACGTCCAATTCCACCACGTTGGATGAAAGTTCAGCACGTCAGGTCCCGCATGCCGGCAATCAGGTCATCAATACACAAGAGGGTGGTTATCGTTAGTTGTCATTATTTGCCATACACGTGCAGCAATGACTCTGGTCTATAAATACTGCAAATTCCTGTGCATGTGTTACCTGCTTCTGCGACTGCTTTCTGCTTACATCCCTGATGAAGAATCTACGAGAGAGGTCAAAACGTCAGGCGATTTAAAGTGTTTTCCCAGCGATCGAATCTTCTTCTCTGTTATAACCTTCGGTGTGCCTGCGTCGACACTGGTTATATCCCCCAGTCGTATGTTAGGAAAGGAAGGCAAACAGGATATCAGAGAATAGTTAACTGTCACTGTTTCTGCTTGTACAGGGTGTCCACGAAGTCTATGTACATAGGGGATAAATACATACCTTTAAAAAAAACAATTTTATTTAATTATAATGTTAAGAAATTATATTTTCAATATGATTTCCATTATTTGCAGTGCGCCTTGCTAAATTCCAGTGAACTCGATTGAATAGGTGTGTATTGCCATCAATTTCAGCACACTGACTGATAATGCCTTCACCATTAACATAAAACAAAGTTTCATCACTGAACATCAAAAGTTTTTTTGTAAAATTGATATTTTCATCCAATTTATCTGAAAACCATTCGCACATCTGCATTCCTCCCAAAAAAGTAACATCAATAAATAAAATATTAAAATTCCTATGTACCCAGACTTTGTGGACACCCTGTACATCAACGCTGTTTTCTGTGTCCGGTAGATCGGTCTTGTCTGCAGCTCGTCCTTTGGCCGTCAGCAGCATGTCTCATCTCGACAGTAGCAGGTCTCGACAGCAGTCCCGTGTCACTAGCAGCATAATGCCACCTCCAGTCGGTGGCAGCGTATTTAAGGACTGACGGCCTTTGTTCCCTATTGGCCCCTCTGCAGACAACCATCATGCGGTGTCCTCAGGAAGACACGTCGTGCCACCGTTACGCGCGCATGTACATGCGTCCACGCGTTTTAACCCTTGATAGGTCGCGTTCTTGGCTCGTTCTGTAAGCGCCCGCTGGCATGTGGGCTTCCTTTGTTGTCTTGCTCTCAGGACGGTCAGAGTGATGACTCACGTGCTGGGCCGTCCTAACCCTCTCTAGTACTTCCCGAGAATCGTATGTTTGCTTGTATTGGCTATGGTTCTATCATCAAGGTTGGCGCTTTTGTTTCGTAGATGGAGTTGTTAGTCCGGCCACACTGTTCCGGATTCTTACGTGTCTTGATGCGAAATATCCCCTTATGCAAACACGACCTGCATACTCCTAAGCAAATTCACAGACCGCTTTCTCCACCGAGGAGACAAACCGGTGGATACAAAATAAGGCTATGCGTATTTATCTCGGCATGCGATGTCTAACTATGTTATTATTCTCTTCGAAGGCCCTTTGATTTTGGAGGTTGAGTTGATACTCCGGCCCAGAGCTATAACTCTCCTTGATTTATACGTGTCTTGATGCCAAATATCCAAATAGGCAAACGCGACATTCATCATTTTATGCAAGTTCACAAACCGCTTATTCCTCCAAATAAACAGACCGTCACAGGCAAGATGGGGGTGATGCGTGCGAAATTTATACATGTTACTATCATCAAGGTATTTTCCTTGGTTTCAGAGATAGAGAGTTCGCAGTCCGGCCCAAATGGCTTCGGAGTTATTATTTTCCTGGATTCGTTCGTGTATTGATGCGAAATATCAAATTATGCACACACTGCCTCAATAATCTTACGCAAGACCGCTTACCCGGACAAATGGACAGTCCATCAGAGGCAAGATGGGTTGATTCTGACTTATCTCGGCATGCGACGTGCTAGTCGATTTATTGTTAATATCATGGCTGAATGGCTACCAATATTCTCGGAGCTAACAGTAGATAAGAAATAAATTTTCATCAGCAGTACCCAACTTCAAGGGGATTTGCCAAGCGCACTTCCGGGAAGGCACCTGAATGGACCCAATGAATTAGCCTGGCTGATAAATGCTAGAGATGGTTAAAAAATTATGAGGCAAAAGCAGTTAAAGCATAAGACGTAGTGATCCGCCATAACTTTAAATATGCATGCAACTGCATTTTACCGAAAAAGAGATCTGTTTATTTTGCTTTTTTTCCGAAATTAACGATTAACTTTGTTTATATGCAGTAAGTTGTCGCCGAAGATCACGCAACATGTCGAAATATGCAAAAGATTGACACTCTTTCGCTTATCTGCATTGACTCAAGTCGTGATAGTTATTATCGTGCAGTAAATTCTGAAGTCATTTCAGTCATGATAGGATGCAGGCTTTTTAACGAGCCTCGTTCTGACCACTATCAAAACATCTCTATTGTAAAAACTGGCTTCTTAAGTAGTATGCCTTTTTATAATTTATTCAAATATATTTTATAAAAAACATGCACGAAAAAATTATTTCTTGTACTTGTTTGATAGAAAATTACGCCTTATTTATATTTTATACTCAAGGAAACGGTATCTTTCGTTTTTAAAAAAGTTGCTCAATTGCCGAATAATTTTCTAACCTAGTGACTGCTACACTCGAATTTAAGCTTTAAAACCTGCGCAATGTGTGCATCCTGTTTAAGGAGAAGTACTTTTTCACCTACAGTTTGAAGAAGAAGTCACAAAACGATCATAAAAGATTGGAATAGATGTGAAAAATATTTTATGCAGTTGAGGCACCAGTAGTAAATTGATGGATACGATATATTATGAATAAACACATCACAATTGTAAAAAAGCTTATAATAAGCAAATTTTTTTAAAATCGGAAGCTACCCTTTCTTTAGGTATAAAATTTAAAGAAGGTATAATTTTCTATCAAACAAATACAAGAAATAATTTTTGCGTGCTTTTTTTCCATAAAAAATATTTGAATTTATAAACGCAGTCAAAATAAATTATACAAAGGCATACTACTTAAGTAGCCAGTTTTTAAAATAGATATGTTTTACTTGTGGTCAGAACGAGGCTCGTTAAAAGCCCGTATCCTATCATCACTGAAATGCCTTCAGAATATACTACACGATAATCAGTATCACGACTTGAATCAATGCAGATTAGCAAAAGAGTATCAGTCTTTCGCATAGGTCGACAAGTTGTGTTATCGTTGGCGACTAGTGCATATTGGTTGCACGAGGTAGTGTGTGTCCGAAGGAGTACGAGAACATCTTCTGGCATCGTTAGGTTCAAATAAAGAGCCTTAACAGTTCCATTCTAGCGCATACCGTAGACTCAGGTCATCGTGTGCATTCCAGAGAGGCTGTCTGAGTGACCTGCAAGGTACTCTCAAGCTATCTAAAATTACGTAGGCAGAAGCGGCTGCCATCAGTTTACGCAAACCGGTCCTGTGCGCCCAAAAGAACTTCGGAGAGGCGCCGCAGTTATCATGGCCGAAAGTCGCCCTTAGCATATTTTCTTTCCCGGTGGCCAGTTTCCTGATGCTGATCAGATTGCTTAGCTAAATGTTGTCCCCCTAGCCTGATGAACGCACGATTTTTTCTACTAACCTACATATTTTATTTCGTTAGCTACTTTGTAATGAAAATTAATCGGAAGAAAATGCACGCTCTTCAAAATTTTCTTTGGAATAAGTTCAAGCCTAGATCCTGATTAATGGCGCCGTAGCACTTTGCGGCAGGCGGAATCGCATGGTCTTTGTACATCCCCCCCCCCCCCACCGATAGACCTACTGTGGGCATCTGAAGCTGGATAGTATGGTATATAATTATATGACAATAATCGAAAGTACATAACAGTAACGCAATATAATCATAGGACGTACTGTTACAGTTTGGCGTACATTATGAAAAGAATTTTAAGGAGAGTCCTAAATCTTTAAAATTTATGGGTGCGCACACGTTGAATTCACGCGAATGAGATGGATGCTACTGCCGATCACTCCCGCCAAAGCGGTAGGACCTGTGTCCATTCGTGCATTCAAGTGTCCGAGAATAACGAGTTTGGTCGCCTTCGAAACGTTCACAATGAAGGTGTACAAGTCTGCACAGAACTCGTCCTTTGGATAATAATGGCAGATCAGTGTCGAATTGTAACTCTGAAGACTTCTGAGAACGGCCTCCTGGATATAAAGTTATGCTGCGGTGGGTCACTCAACGATTGCTTTTGGGAGTTTATCAGTGTTCCAAAGAATCGTAATGGTAGAATGGTACTGGTGGAAGTGCGACAATTAATTACCCGGACGTAGAGGGTGAAGACAGTCACATTGAAACTATCGTGTGTTCTGTCTGTCCTCCGTCTATCTGCTAATATCTCAAATTATGGGTTGCAGCATAAACCCTAGATTTCAGGTAGATCAAGCTTTTGTCTTAAGAATTGATTGATCTCGTTCGCAAATAATAATTTACTCAAGTTAGACTTTCGAGTCGTTCGCTAAACGTTATTGTAATTAACGCGATCAATGACAGGATCCGATATGATATGCATGCCCGATACGTTGACATGGAAGAACGAAGACACAACAAAATTGTGTCAGCGTGGATAAGAATAAGTTGATAGAGGTTATATTATCTTCATGGGCGAATGGGTACGAAAATAATGAGGTCCCCAATCACCTCCTCCGCGGGGAGCTAATAGGGACTCAAGTAACGAAATTATGCAAACGCCCATCAGACCTCCCGAGATTGGCTTCGTCTGCTTGACTCGCTGGACAGTAGCTGGCCGCAAGGTGGTTGTGAGACCACGCCGGCACCACTGGCATGAGAGGCTCTTGATTGTGGTCGCTGAAAAAGGAAAAAAGAGAATAAGTGAAGCCTTCGCACTTTAAAAGTAAATTACACCATATAAAAGTAGACATTCAGGCAACTGCAGTGTACGCGAAGTAATATCGCTGTAACTGCACACGAGGTCAGCCAAAGTCAAGACAACCAGAAATTCGAGAGGACGCAGAGGCTGATAAATCGAAACAGCACATCAACGCGTGACCCACCCAACCTAGTCCCCTTGTAACTGCACAAAAGACGGTTGTTACCATAGCGCCTATCGCTTTTACGCCCCAATGTCGGTAAGGCTTTTATTAACCCTATATTGAAAGATTTTTCGTGTTTACTTGTCGAATTTCGACGTCCGGACTAACTAACGAATCTCCTAGCGAGTATTATCCCAAAATAATAAGGACATAACACGCTAAAGTGTTAAAAGGGATAATATTGAAGGAACGAGCACAACCGTAATAATTGTCGGCAAGTCCAGCTGCTTAGTTGTAAAAGTTTATACATCCGCGGGTGTAGCGAAGCTGTCTAGTCATCAGCCAATCAGGAAAGGGTGGAGGTATTGGCGTGAGAATTCGCGAGCAATCGATTAGCTTTGGCGTACGCGCGGTGAGAGCGGGGGCGCAAAACTGCCAGAGCGCGCAGAAGTAAGAGGATGAGTCAGCGCTGGACGCGCGACTAGACAAGGGTTTGGCAGATGAGAAGAGGGTGAATACGCGCAGCACTACCGAATTTAGGCTGCCACGCAATTCAAACCTTTTTATTAGCACAGAAATTTAAATAGGTCCTGCCAAATTACCTAAAATCCCCGGGTCAGCGTTTGCTAGCAACAACAGAAGCAACCGCGATCCGTTGAGGAAGCCGGTTTTGTGCGCGCAAAACCTCCTGCAAGCCCCCAGCTTGGCATGGCCAACGGTTACACAACTGCCTGCATCTTTCCGCGCTTTCTTACTGTCCGGATTCAACAAACCGTCATGGCCTCGCAACCAGCCGGTTACTATCAACCCCACCCCACCTCCCCTATTCCCATTACTAATTTGTCTGTAATTATGAGCATAATTGTCAGCATGTTACTTTTTATCCCCTCTCTATATAAATGTACTGGCCCGAGGAGAATTTATTGAAAGCTACGTATGCTCGCCGGATATTCTTCTGAATTTAAATAAATGTTTGCCTTGAGGGCCCCTACACTGCACCAAAACTCTTATTCTCGTGCGTAGATAACCGCAGCTTTTGCATGGCGAAACAGTTTTTGTCACTCAGTGCAGTTTCGTGATATACCATACAGGGAGTAAAGTTTTTCCAGGATAAAATTTAGCAAATTGTAGAGTTGAAGTCTTGCGCTTATTCTGCACCAATAAAACATACTGTAAAACATTGACATGTTCATCTGAATGCATAAAATGTCTCAATTTGGTACCCCTTCTAGGAGTATGCGAGTTTTTCCTAACTTCCTGCAAGTGGAACGCGATGCTCCTTCAAGATAACATAAGTGGATGATTAAATTATGGAAAAAAACAAGTCACTGCTGCAAATCAAAAACACAATTTAACCACACCTTTTTACGCATAAAACATTTCTCAACTACTTTTTTCGAGAACTAAATATTCCGATCTTATTCGCAGCGCATCACTATTTTACACGAGATTAAAATAAGAACGTCTTTGGAGGCATTCTGAGCCAATGCTCAGTTGGAAATTATTATCATGTGAACACTCATATAGCGATAACAGTGAGATAATAAACGAATAAGGTGCTTTACTGAGGGTGCATACGTCCTCTTTCTGATTCTTGCCCTTCTGTGGCCAAGCTATTAATCTCTTACAAATGTTGATTCGCGAAATGTCACGTGCTTATATCGATACATACAATTAATGCACAAGAAAAGAGCCAAGAAACGGCAGCCTTACAGTCTAGCTGTTTGCAGAGACTTCTTAAGGCTGCTGCCCTCCAAGTTTTATAAACTCTTAACAGTGGGTCCCTATATAGCAAAAAGTTGGAAGGAGGACCTTCAAAGATCACTTGTGGAATGGGGAATTTAGTCAAGCGAAAAGTCTTACCTCGCAAGTTAATGTAGCGAGTTCGCTTTCTTTTGCCCGTTGGTCACCAACGAAACGAGAATAGGTGAACAGGGCAATTACGGCCATTGCTAGTAGCGTAGCTAGAGCCACACCAATGAGGATGGATGGTGAAATAGGAAGTTCCGGGCTATCAAGTGACATAGGAAAACGAACTGAAACGCAAGCTTACGTGATAATACGGATGCCCGCTCTAAAATCAGACGAAAATAGAAACAAGACCTCAGATAAGCTCTTTGTGTGTATGTATGTATTAATTCACAAACTCGAGATGTTTATCGAAATTTCTGTCATTCATAAGATTTACGTTGTGAGGGGAGGGTCACTGAGCGTCACTAAATGACTGACCACTCCAGTTGAATATTTCCGACTGCTAAAAATGTCAGATTGTCGCAGAAGTTTTTCCCGAGGGAAGCCCTAACAAGCTACGTTGTGGAACATATATATATATATTCACTCAGGAATGTGCGAACACCGATCGAATAGGCTTCCGAACTAAACAAAGTTCATGTGGTGGTTAGAGGTCCCCAACGGGTGACCGCCTGCCAGGCCGATTCCAGCCAAGTCATAATAGCAGTAAGGGGGTATGACAGCATTTGGGGGTAACTTGATACATAACTGTTTCAGGCTTATTAGCCTTCATCAGCCAAGCATAACCCTGAATATATATATATATAGGAATTGCGCATAGCCGTAGTTAAGCGAGCTCTGTCGGTCTGCTTGGATGCTCAGAGTAAGCAAGCTAATAAAAAAAATTACTAGTCAACAAGTTGAACTGGAAAAACCAAAAGGCGTTGAACTACACGGGCAAAGGAGACGGTACAACGACCGTTTGATATCAATTCATTAATGGATAAATGTTTAATTACGACACTCCGACTAACCAGCCTCTGTGACTAAGTACCTGGTAGACAATGAAAACCGATGAGAGCAGTGGTAAAATGATGGAAAAACGGGCTGTGCTTACAGCCACATCATTTAGTGGGTGACTGCAGTATACAGTAGTCACCGGTTATTAAGCCCACGGTTAATAGGCTCAGTCGGGTATTAAGCCCAAATCAGCTTGGGACGGAATTTTACACAGCAAAATCCACCGGCTAATAAGCCCAGTCACCGGCTAAAAAGCCCAGTTTGCCCACAGGATAGAGTGAGATTCTCCTCTCTCTACGATTTCTGGTGTCTGGAGAAGGACATCAAAGAGCACTTGCGAGTGAAATTTCCTCCAAAATAACTGACACTAGACCGCTTTTTTAAACGTGTCGCAAATCATTTTTTTTGTTTTTGTTATTACGCAAAATACAGATCAATAGCATTCTTTTATTGTACATAACCAACCTTTACACATAATACAGTACGTATGTAATGTATGGTGCCTATCCTGTGTTTGCTAATCAAGAACTAGGACTCGCCAGTTAGTGCGCCCGCCGCTTATTAAGCCCAATTTGGTCTGCGCCCGAGGTGGACTTAATAAACGGCGACTACTGTAGTCGGGTAAAAAGAGGCCTGACTAAGCTTGAATCAGCTGCCAACTCGGTCTAGTGTCCTTACTGACTTAAGTATATGTCTCGGAAGGATTGCAGTTCTAGACACTGACCGTCAAAACTTCCAATGAGGTCAAATTGCAGTTGCTGCTTCTTTCAATTCCTTCAAACGCTAATAAATAAAAACTTCTGCTTTGCAAATAAAAAAGAGCAGAGCGGTTAAGCTCAATAAAAAGTATAGCACCTACGCGAGGTTTTTAGAAAAAAATTGATACAGATATATCGGTCATTATTTGAGACTTTTTATATCGACCCAAGCTTTCAGATCTTTGGCTTCAGACTAAGAATCCTTTAATAAAAATTGAAGTTCTGGATAGCGGTTTGTTTCAAAGTATTTGAGCTTAAAACAAACAAAACGCCCGTCTTAGGTCCTATAAACATGTCAAAGTTTAAAAATGACTTATTACGTGAAAATATTGACATAGGTAGTAGCAACCGTAAGTGCGCAAAAATATTACAAGGCAAAAACTCTAGTCTACTTCTAAAACTAATTATCGCATAATTCGTTGTAGCATTCAGTAAGGCTACTTAAGGAGTATGCATTTTATCGCTGATTTTGGTGTCTTTATACATTAAAATATATTTTACTCGTTTGGTATTAAGTAACGCCTTCTTTAAATTTTGTGCTTAAAGGGTATCTTTCGGCTTTAAAAAAGGTTTATAAAATGCCGAATAATTTTGAAACCTACTGACTGCTACATTTGAATTTAAGGTTTACAAACTGTGCGCTGTTTATATCCTGTTTAAGGTACACTACGGTTTGAGGAAAAAGTCACATAGTTCTCATGAAATGTTGCAACGGATGTAGAACATGCTGTATACATTATAGGCAGGATTTATAAATTGACGGATGTGATGGATAATGAATTAACACCTCCCTGTCGTAAGAAAGCGCACAATAAGAAACTTTCTTTTAAACCGAAAGGTACCCCTTCTTTCAGCGCAAAATGTAAACATGGCATGATTTACTATCAAACGAGTACAAGAAATATTTTTTCGTTTAAATTTTCTATAAAGTATATTTGAATTTATAAAGACAGTCAAAATCAATGATTGAGTGGATACTACTTACGTAGCCACTTTTACAATATATACGTTTTGTTAGCTGTCAGAAAGAAGCTTGTAAAAAGGCCGACATCCTTTCATCACTGAAATAACTTCAGAATAGACTACACGATAATCAGTATTGCAACCTTAATGCTGATTAGCGAAAGAGTATCAATTTTTCGCATGTGTCGGCATGTTACACGAATTTTAGGCCATACTGTATATGACATATGGTTTAGTCACAAATTTCGGCCGTCGTTACCGACGATACTTACCACCTGCCCTACGGTAGGATGGGTGTAAGGACGGTAACCTGCGCGTGACTTAGTTTTAAATTATTGTAGACATACATTGCATCTTCTCTCCTCTCTCACCCATTTGAGCCCGGCGTCAAGACAAAGTCGAGGAGACCAGGTTCGATATCAGGTTCTGTGCTGATAAAAAGCTATATATTTTTGGTCTACACGTGTCAGACACGTCTATGCCCGAAAAAATGAACCAGGATTTAATTAACAAGAATAAAGAATGGCTCGGGTCCTCATCCGAGAATGAGTGCCATAGAGACCACATTATGAAGGAGCCAATTCAGTCTGAAACTCCGTCCTACCCCGATGACAGAGTTATCCCGTAGGTTGGCAGGCTTCCGAGCCACACCTTAAGTTGACTTTTATAGATTCAAGCGACCAGATTCTAAAGGGAGGATAATGCGCTAGGTGCCCTTGAAACGCAATCCTCAGTCTAACTAGATCTCTCTAACCACTCACAAGTATCAGCCAATTTTCTAAGCCTATCGGGGAATTGGGCATAGATGGCTGACAGGACTGCAAGAGCCTCTCTATGCCCATCACACACGACCTGGCCCCCGACACAAAACCACATAATTGAGAGTGGGTTGCTCGGATCTCACATGCATTTATCAGGTGAACACTCTTCCTTTTTTTGACTTACTGGCAAAGGTAGTTTAAGTAGTGCACCTCATATACTCTGAGTCCCAGAATTTCGTCCTACGGAAAGGATGGTTACAGGAATTTGGGGGGAGGGGGGAAGAAGATAGCCTGTGAAAAAAATTTTTAGAAGTAAGTGGAAACTGGAAAAATGTAGTCAAATTTGTTTCCCCTTAGTCGCGGTGAGTAAGGTGCTCTGCATCTAAATTGAAGGTGTGCGCAGAGCTTTGCGCTCTAGAACTGTAAGCTGGAGTAGACGACCTCGTAACCACCATTTCTTTTTTTTTCTGGAATTTCGAGAAACCTGCATTTTGATAATCGGGTTTTTTCACAATACATTAAACGATAATACAGATTAGGAGAATCTTAAGATATAAATCAGAAACATTTCTTAATTCAGCAAAATAAAAATGCATACAGCAGAAATGAAAGTATATTCCACTGCGTATCCTAATTCCCCACCTATAAAACACCACTAACTACCGTTGCCATAGGACGTAATGCTGGGTCTAGGGGTGTATGAGGTACACTACTTAAACTGCTGTTTCCAACTTACGATCTGAGAATCGCATATCCACTACTCTTAATTTTTAAAAGGTTTTTTCCATCCGAACGACGTACTTAAATAGGATTGTAATAGCGAGTATCATAGAGCCTTACCGCAAGATATTTCAGTCACATCAGAAGGCCTAGAAGAAACCTCCTTCTGATAACCATCAACAATTCTGGTATGTAAGAAGTGGCTTCTTAAGTAGTATGTATTTTGCTCGTTTAATTTGATGTCCTTGAAAACTCGAGTTTATTTTATAGGAACCATGCACAAAAATATTATCTCTTGTAATTATTCTGCAGAAATTTACGTTTTCTTAAAATTTTATGCTGAGAGAAAGGGTATCTTTCGGTTTTCAAATAACCTTCTAAATTGCCGAATAATATTGAACCCTATCAGTCTTTGCATTCCGCTTCAAGGTTCGCAAACTCCAGCTGCATATAACTCATTGAAAAAAGTTACACATTTCTCTCCGCTATGAAAAAGAGGTAAAGTACTTCTCGTAACATCACGCAATGGATTTGAATCATGTTGTGTACTTTATAGACAAAATTAATAAATTGATAATGAAGTGAGAATAAACAGTTCGCGGACTTAACAAATCTCATAATTAAGAATACTCTTGAAGTATAACATTTAAAGAAGGCATAATTCGGTACCAAATAAGAACAGGAAAATATTTTTCTCCGTAAGATACATTTGAATTTTAAACGCCATCGAAAATAAAGGGGGACAAGGCATACTACGTAATTTTTCTTAAAAAATGAAACTAATGCAAAGTCACAGAAAGAAGCACGTTCAAAAGCCAGCATTCTGACGTGACTAAAATATCTTGAGCTTAGGCTAGACGATTAAAAATATTACAACGCCACCGAAGTACTTTCTTCGAGTTAAAAACACATTTGCGAATTTCAGTCAAAAATTCAGGAAATAGGAAATATGTGGCAGTACGTGACCCACGCCACTGCGCTGACGCATTGTGCCACCGCCTGCCAAGCCTTGAGTGTTTGTGCGTGACAACCTACCCCTCACGCTTCCGGTCATTCCGCTGCAAGGCCGCACGCGTTGTCCTCTCGCCCCTACCCTCACGACAGCTCTCAGCCAATCAATGCGCACAATTCCCAAATTGGCTGCAAGCAACAAAGAAAATGTCCCGGTTTCCTGTAATCTCGCGTGCGCGCGCGCATGCAACAACGGGTCTGCGGAGTTTACACGGAGCACCAGCTCTTGCAAAGCTGTTTCACGCAGTAAGCACTGTCCAAACTGATCAGTGCTCCCTGAATTCTGATTTGGGAAATCTGCTGTCGACTTCATCATCTAGACACTGGTTAGTCGGTCTCGACGTGGTGGGTCCGCAAGTGAGCGACCAGAGTCGTGCGTGCTGTGAAGGTGCTATCTCAATGGGGACATATGGCAGGCTATTGGGAGTTTCTCATCGACGGTAGTAGTGGGGGGGTGTTAGTTCGCGTCGTAGGAGTTGCGCCAGGGATAACGGATGTGGCGGCGCCTGGGCATCAAGAGTTTGTACACTGATGGTGATGATGGTCGTCAGCGTGACACCCCCTGCCTTTGAGGCCTTAGTTGTGTGGACTTGGGGAGCAGATCGTAGGGAGCGCTCTTAAGCGGTTTGGTTAACATAGCCAGACATTGTGCGCACGTGTGCTCTGCTCAAGTAATTTTGACTTTATATCGATCAATAGGTATTATATAACAAGCCCGCCTCATTTAAATTTTTAAATTACCGAATGAAACGTCAATAATTATCGATGTGATCCTTCGACTGAAAGTTTTATTGACGATTTTATTTACTATGGAACCATAAAGTATACTGACCGCATACTGGACTGAATCGGAGAGAATAACAACGGCAGAATAACAAGGTACAAACAATTTCTATTCAGAATATTAGATTGCAATCATAATACGAAACAATGTTTATGAAACATAACTCAAAATATGTATTTATCAAATTATGTATAGGCTAAAGAATGCGATCTTACATCTCTCTAAAATGGGTTTGGGTCATTTGTACTAAGGAGCCTTGACTTATTTTAATGATTTTTTAAGTGGAATAGAAGTAGACAGACACAGTCAGATTTAGGTCTGTTCAGGGAATGGTCCCAAACTGTGCAAATATCTATCGATATTAATTTAAATTGGCAACCCAAACAGTTATACGAGCCTCAAATACCGTATGGTTACAAAAACTTTGTAATATACACACAAACTAAAGGGGTTAATGAGCATTTAGTGAATGGTGAGACAACACATTGAATAAAATCGCGTTTTTTACTCGAATTTATAAGTTTAGGAATAAAGGCTTTACATACTAAATCGGATATTATTTATTAAACAAGATTGTAAGACTCTGTCAAATGTTAAAAGTAAAAATATGTTGAACATCAAGCTTAACCACAGATAACTATGGTTCATCAAGAAAATGCTTTACTCTATAATTTCTAATTCCTAACTATAAATCAAGGATAGAAAATATGTAATTTAGGTTTTCTGGTGTTGATGATGCAGTCAACTCTTGTGAGGTGTTTCTGCACGGGCAGTCCTCATTAGCCATATTAGATGTAAGACAGATTATTTATTTAAATTTAAACGTGGTTAATCAAACTTATAATCAAATCAAACCCAAAGCATACGCACAAGATAGTAGCAGTAAACTCTTGGTTAGTCAGGATGCTTGCTTTTTCGAGGCAATGACAGCGTATTACACACTAGTCAGTAACGTTCGAAATGCACATAAAGACTTATCACAAGTGTTGGGTCTTTTCTTAAAGATTTTTAGCAATGTGGAATATTCACCGACATTCCATAAATGACGTTCACTTTTGCATAGCGATACAGAATGCTGACTGGAAACTATTTACTAACTATACAAAGTAAATAAACAGCGTACCGGAAGGTTTGCTCGTTGCAACACCACTGAGTGCCAACCTCGCCACAACAAAAACGTTCAATTTGAGTGTTGGTTTCGTCGATGGGACAAAGGGTGTATTCATAATTTCCATTCTTTTTTGAGCATATGGTGTACGACGCTAAGTTGCATATAAAAATTAAAACGACATATGAATACGCAAGTTTTCCAACGGCTTTATTTTGCTTTGGAGGTTGGGCGGAATGAAGACGATTGAAAAGTTCTTTTTTTGTTGAAAAAGCGTTATCTTCTCTGGTTGCGTCCTGTGAATATCAAATAATCTTAACCTCAACTCACAGGCCTCCGCCGCTTTCAGTCACAAAATTAGGCAGCCGTAAGTCATAAGTCCAGGTCAGCTGTAGACAGGTCATCAGGCAGTATTTCATACTTAGGGGCATACGACGTGGTATTGAGCTGCTGCAAGAAAGGAAATAGCTTATAAGCAGAGTTATGGGGAAATCACAAATTGGCTAATAGATATAGACAAGGCTTCCCAAAGAAAAAATATCATGAATCTTATATGCCTCCTTTCTACTCAATAGCGTCGGATAGCAAAGGAGGGATGAGTTAAACACCCCCAAAGCAAAACAGGACGAGTAAGTCCCCTAACGCGATCTTTGCCATATTTTTATGCCCAATCGCAACCGCGATGACAAGCAGTTCGAGGCGCATTTAGACAAGGTAGCAACGTAGCGTAGTTGTTGCAAACCTGGGGTCGGATATGGTTGGCCGATGAGGTCTAATAAGCCAGGAAACGGTTATTTCCTTCCCCTTTGCACGAGAAAAATTCACCCTATACCTTAATCGGGAGCACCTATATATCATATGTAAGTCACCAAGTACGCATTCACCATTTTCAAAGGAAAATGAAGAACACTGGCACATCAGAACTGCCACGCATACACGCCAAGAAAGGATCTCTTTGGAATTTAGTGTTATCTTTTCTTCCGCGATGCATACACCCAGAGAGCATTTTTCTCTCATTTTAAGAGCGAACATCCAGGAAGCAAATGCGGCGGGCATACTTATCAGAAAAGGTGCGCTTGCTATTTTCACGGCTTGCTGAGATCGCTTAAGCAATACTCAATGAAACTTCTTAACTAAACTGAAAAAGTGCAATGGTTATTCCGTTCCAGATTTTGATCAAGAAAACACCAGCACCCTTTAGGTCTGATAGAAGCTCTGTGCGACTGACCGTTGGTCTCAAAGATTCCCGCATATGCAACAATTATATCTTGACGCCGAGCCCTGTTGTAATCCTGCAACATGCGATTCCCTGTCCTGCTGTGCAGGTAAATATATGCCCTCCCAATATTCGAATGAGCTCAGCACCAATAATGCTACGAACTTAATATGCCGCTTATTCATGCTCAATTCCACGAGTCCATCACTCGGGAGCATGACGGAGGTAACGCCGCCTGCAGGCATTTAGCAAGGTAACCAGACTTTGACTCCTTCTCCCATATATATATCAATCAAAGTCGCCATTCCTTCTTTTCAGGTGCCACAAATTGTGTAAAACTGACCAACCCACTGCTGTTATCTATGAGTAGACTTTAAAAAGTGGCATGCACACTGTAGGCCCCTATTTCCGAGAACAAGGTCTGAATACGTATGTGCGCATATTTATCAACAAACACTGTGTGACGCTCTAGCTTAGGTGAACGAGTAAATTCTTGTGAGCTTGCACAACCATCCCACGAACGCATACATGGTCATAAATTTTCCCATAACGAGCAATCCAGTTTCACAATGTTCGCTTATCGAACCGCGGCCTCTGTTCGAATTGATGCTTCGATATTCTACCACCCTTCGCCAGCCAAATGTATTTTCTCTCTAGTTCACCACTGCCCGTCAGTCCCATTTCTATTGCATGTCGATGCGTCATTACCGAGTCAACCCTGGCTGCTACGGGATTAAAATACTGTAGAGTCAATCACTTGTTACACTCTGAGCCAGAATCAGAAGCTACTGTGATACAACAAAAGTTAACTGCTTTCTTTGCCTTGCTTGTTGGTGATTCCGGTGACAGAGATAAGGGTTAAAGGTTGTAATTTTATGATCTACTGTTACCAACTGTGCCCCACGGCCCCATTTTCTCATCTAGTTATCGATCCCTGCGCTGACCGATGCTCCGGCGAGGATTTATATTCATCTAGTGTACGCCTTCTTCATTACTATTTTTATTATCGCTTTATCACGCATAAACCATTTCTATTCCCATCGCCAGTTGACATTTGTTGGCTGGAAGACTGCACGAGCACGTCTGTGAAGTGACATAATCTGTCGATTTAAGAACTTTTCCAAACAGGTCTCCCCCAAAATTGTCTGAAGATACTGACAAACGTTGACCAGAAGACAGCACAAAGCCCCTAGGTCATGCATTAGCGGCAGCGGTGCCTTTGAGCCCCTTGTAAAACCTTCCAACACTACTCGGCCGTTGAAGTGGGCAGCATATGACAAGAAAAAAGATTTTGCGGTCTGGCTCCGTGACTCACTGTACGACGTTTGCATGGTTCCTGTTAACGACGAGAAAATGGTTGATCCTCAGTGCTTGACAGTCGTCCAGACGGACAAGGCACTGGATGCCGGGCTGTCGGCAGTAATACCACATGTAGATTTATGCAGGTATTTGGAGCAATACCTAAAAAGTGCAACTTCAAAAGTGGCGGTTACCAATCAGCTATATGTACGTCGTAAACTCATGGAAGAAACCCCAAAGGCTATGCGGCCGAGCGAAGGCATCTCTGTAGAGCAGCATACCCTTCCATTTTCGAAGCGAGCTGCAATGACACAGTGAATCTCCATTTTGTTAAAAAGTTAGTATCTCTGGAGCTGCTTTGATTAATTTCCCTCAAACCGCATCAGGTTCTGTAAGAAGCTGCAAACCAAGTGAATTACTGCTCACACGTGTCACAACTGATCACATCCCCCGACCCACCGGCTCACCAAACCGCCCCTCAAACTCCGATACGAGGCCATCATGAGAAAAACTGGCAGCGTTATGATTATGACCAATCAAATCGATTCGGACCCCCCTCAATGGCCTCAGTTTCCCAGGCAGGGGTTTTGAGAACGGTTTTTTAAGCATCAAATCTGTTCCTGCAACAACCAGAAGACAGTCGCTTCAAGCGAGCCTACCGAACCGGGTACGTATTTCATTCTTCTTGTTGCAACAATTCATATAAAGGTTAATCCATTCTATGTCAAAGTTTATCTTAATGCAAAACCGACTGCAGCTTTAATCGACGCCGGTGAAAACAGACCTCTCGTAAACTAACAAATACTGCCATACAGACAGTACTTCTTAATAGACAATAGGCCGAGGAGTGCAGAATTAACGACCACATATAAGTAATAGTACGTTAGTAGCATATTATTACAGTTAGCATTTCAATTTGAACAGAAAAGGCATAGTTTTTGTAGTACTGTGAGTAACATGATTTATCTTCGTGTGGGTCGATTTGCCCGACAGCCACGAGTGCGCCATCCAAATCAAGCAACACACTATAGCATGTCGCAAAATAAAGTGTATACAAGAGTCTA
Source organism: Ligula intestinalis (assembly GCA_036362985.1). NCBI lineage: Eukaryota > Metazoa > Platyhelminthes > Cestoda > Diphyllobothriidea > Diphyllobothriidae > Ligula > Ligula intestinalis. Next base: position 55,277,458 of record JAYGXS010000003.1, read on the forward strand.
CATTGCCTACAGTTGACGTAGAAATCGTGTGAACTGTTATCCAAGCCGTTGTTGCATTACCGGCCGTCCAGATCGACATGTCGCTATTCGACTCTACGAGTAACCACGTAAACGCTTGAGAATCACTAAGGTCAGTATAAGAGGAGTTTACCAAATTTTTTGGCCTAAGGTAACGATTTCTTGGATAGAACGGCATACCTACAACACTTAGTCAAAAATGGCAGTGTCAAACCGGTTTGGCAACCGTTTTGACGAATACTTGTTCATTTCCACGAGCAAGCCCGCCCCATTCACACTGGTCCTCTTCCGTTACATTCGTACTGAAGGACGATGCGACGTTGTGCATCTGTGTAGAATACCAGAGGTTAACAAGCTGACTAAACGTGATACTCATTTACTTCCTTGACGCGATAGCAACTGCCCGCTGGTTTTCAACACTCGATCTGAAATCGGGATATGGGCATGTGGTAAGCTAATCTGCAGATGGCCACAATACAGCTTTTGCGGTTTCAAAAAGTATATTTAAATTCCAAATAATGCTCTTTGGGTAATGCAATACATCACTTACGTCCCATAGCTTGATCTAAGTAGCATTTGCTCACCTGCTAGCAATCCATTTTCTCTTATACCTAGCCAACGTAATTGCTTTTGGGCGCACAGCAGTGTATCATAACCAAAACATGCCGATCATGGCACAGGACTGCGCATTAAGCCACAGAAATGCACCTCCTTTATGGGTAAATTTACATAGCTGGGAAGTGAAAAATAAAGAGAAGGTATTCAAGCTCACCCAGAAAAATTAATTGTGGTGCAATTATGACCCATCCCCAAATCCGAAACAAACTGCGCGGTTTTCTTCGGTTGGCGTCGTATTGCCAGAAATTTATTTTACCCTTCCCTTCAATATCTCAAACATTGCACCAATAAACCGAGAAAGAAGTCAAATATAGCTGGACTGCGGAAAGGCAAATAGCCTTCGACGATCAAGAAGCTTTCCTGGTCTCTGCACCTTTATTTATTTTGCAAATATGGAAGCGGATACAAGTGGGCTTACTTTAGATGCAGTACCATTTCACACAGATCTCATTGGAAATGAGCGACCAATATTTTTCGCTAGCAAATGCTGTTTAAACTACAACGTAATTATTGAACGCATAAACGCAAAATGTTTGCCCTAATACATTAAACAAAACAGTTTTGTACCTTCTTAATCAGCAAACATTTCTTTGTCTGTACTGACTAAAAAGCGGTACAGTGGTTAGACTACAAACACACAGAAGGACAGTCAGCCAGATGACAGGACAATTTTCAACAATTTACCTCATGCTAGTACCGCCCAGGGGATAAACACAGCAACGTTGATGCCTTATTCCACCACTCTGACAAGACATTTGATGACACGCAGATACCAAATAGTACAGTGAGTGCGGTACACATAAGCGAACGCAAACGTTATTCCGAACAACTATATCCCCAAGCATTCCATCCAGATAATCATACACGACTCAGTTGTCTAGGTATCTCTGGACCCTGTGGACAGAATCCTCTCTTAAGAGAGGAAAATTACGATACGACAGAAGTGAACAATTTTCTTTTCCTTGTTTTAATAAAGTGCTTTTGGTGACTCTACGGACAGAGACAAGAATTGTAGTTCATGTGTTGAATGGCTTTTTGGGTCAACTGTTACAGACTCTGTCCCATTCCCCGTAGCAACTTTTAGCTCTATTTCCCATTGTCTTGTCCATTTATCGATCCAAACAGTACTGTCGAAGAAACTCTACTGCTATTAACCTACTGTACTCCCCTTTCATTACTACTTTGATTATCACTCTATCAATTCATCGACTCTTTCTATTCCCATACCTGTTTGATATATGTCAGACGTGTCAGAGTCAGCTTATTAGCCAGAGCTGGATAATCGCTTACAAGACTACGAACACTCACAAACTGATAAGTTAAAAAACTATTCGTACCCATTTTATATAAATTTACTTTTTATTCTATTAAAATATCAAATGAACTCTACGAAAATTTGCATGTCGAAATGTTTGCTGATACCACCTGAAATTTGATGCATAATTTTATGAAGAATTTGCTTTAAATCTGCATGTAAGTATATTGGTATCTGTCTTTTTTGTTAGTAGTATGTATTAAATGTGCTTAGCATAATCTGTTTTTTACCTTATGTGAATAAGTGACAAAGTTGACACCTAGGCCTCTTTTGTATTAACTGCTGAATGATGAGGGGGGCCAGGAAGCGCACCACAAGGGAAATGTGACTGTTGAAGAAGTGTGAATACCCGCATATGTGTAGTCTTATATAGAGACATGCACATAAATACATAGTCGGACCTATGCATTTCGAAAATGCTGATTTTTATTGCTTATTTGCTCAGACTACTCTAGCACCTGCTTGCTTCAATACCCGAAGGATTTCTGACATTGTAGGAAGCAGCAGTGGATGGCGAAAGCAATACTTCTCGTGTAGTGTGACATAGGACAATGAACGAACTTATACACTGTACACATTTTAGAAATCCATTTTCTTTTAATAAGTCTTCAACAACCATTATTGTGCGCCTACAAACTTTGAGGAAACAATCAATAAGAGGATAAAAACGCGAAAAAGGGGCATTTCGCTGCGCAATTTTTTTCTTGCGACGGTGAATCTGGATTGAAATTTCTGTCTGCACTCCGTCAAAGTTCGGCGAGGCAATCCGGGCTGGTGCTGGCAGGGGTTGGTTCTAGAGAGTTGCCTGATACACTATGAGGAATGATTGTAGAACTGTTCCTGACAGTTCTCTCACCAAAATATTTGGAGGGACTAGAAAAGCAACACCCGAGGACAACAAAAATGTGCTACACTATATAAACACTGATAGCAGTGTCCTGGCATTGCGCTAAAGCAAACTGTAACCGCTGCCGTCTGGGCCGCGAAAATTTGTCAATTAGCAGCACAGGAACAAATGATCCAGCAATTTTAATCGCGTTCAAAAAAAGGGGGGTAATGCTATAAAGGAGATACCCCCTGTCCGGCGGAAAATTTTCCGCCGGACAATGTAGACCCTCAATTAATTGAGGGTCTACATTGTGGACCCATTGTAGACGGCCCGTAGAATTCTACAAATTGTTTCACGTAGAAATCCCGTAGAATCCTATTTTGCGGACTCGTAGGATTCCCGTAAATTTCCCGTAGGATCCCACTTGCGATTAGGGTAATCCCTGTTATCAGGAAAAACTCATATGCATTTTGAACACTTTTTTCTGCAAACATTATAATATTTGTTTACTGTTCACACTACAAATTTTTTTAATGAATCTAGTCCTTTTATAGTAGCAAAGAATAGTTTTATGTCATTTCTACCTCCAATTGAAAATTTTCATTGTATGTACCTCATTTTGGTCTCGGCCTTCAATTTCAAAATACGTACTCTTAAAGGTAAACAGTCTGGTTGTGCTAAACAAATAAGGTCAATAGAAGAGATGAGAGAAATTTATCCGGAAGTCAACGCATCGTAGGGATCTCATTTCTTATCCATTGGACTCTTTATGGGCGCAAACTTGGAGCTTAAAGCCAGTTTATTTAACAGAAACTGTTAAATGTGATTGGGGGGAGCCCTGTAGATATACTACCGGTAGGCAATAAAAATGGTTCCACGCGAATATAAAAATTTTAAAATACAAGAAGACGCTTGGCTTCGAAATGCACAAAACGAGCTTTTTAATAGATTGCTCAAGGCAGGCAACTCAGGATCCCCTGCCAGCACAATTCCCGGGTAGGACGGGAATAGAGACGGGGGTAGGCAGGGCTAGGCGGGGATAAGCGGGGATAATGGTTAAGGCATTGTTATTACTCGGTTACCCTAAATTTGCGAATACTGTAAACAGACCCAGAAGGCTATCTTAGTACTTTCTGCAATATTTTAGAATGTAAAGAAGCTATATTTATTTATTTAAATGTAATTTCACGGTATTTTCCATGAAGTGCAGCAACTGATTATACATACATAAAACGGTACCTTTGTTTAAGTTGCCAACAAGGTGGTCCTTCTTCGCCTTGACCTGCCATCGTGACCTGCGTATTATTAACTGTATTCTGCTGCATGAGTTCTCGCGTGATAAATAGCTCTGGTACGTTAAATATACTGTTTTTTAATATATATATTAATATAATTGTGGGTGATTATTTCTGTACAATGTTCACTTTAGAGGAATTGGCAAAATCGTATCTCGGGCCGTACGCCATGGTTGACGTAGAGGATTGCCTAATTTTTTATGTTGTTTAGCATCTGTTTTTCATAAATATGGAGCGCTTCTATCTCGGATACCATCGCAGCACCATTTATAAGCGTATCCAGCGTAGAAAGCGGGCATATCGAGACGCTTTTCCAGATGAGGTGACAACGGTGCCTTCAACGTCTGCTGTTGTTGCCGATGAATCTCGGGAATCCTCGGATCCGGAACCAGAGAGGCCTGTTTTCACCGCAGCTATACCTTCTGGTGGGTATTTTGGTGTATAAGTCATATGTTTCATTAAGATTCAGGAGACCTTGATAAGCCCACATCTGCGGCTGAGGGCTCATTTCTACATGCAATCAGAGCGTTTTGCGTGCGTCGGAAATGACTCATCGCAACTTCGAGGGACCTCGTTGATACGCTACGTGCCTTCCAGGAGACCACTATCCCCGAAGTTCCGAATAATACCAGGACATTTTTGGATACCCCTCGGTCGTGCATAAGGTAGCTCCTAAATAATGGGGCCTTTGTTCATGCAGGCCTTAGTGATGGCCTCATACATATACTGCGTAAACGGCAGCAAACTGGTTTTCCCCAGGTGAGCATTCAGCTTCACATAGATGGATTACGGCTTTTTAATGCCTCAGGGAAATGTGCTTGGCCCATACTCTGTCGCATTAGCCATCCATTTGTTTCGCAACCTTTCGATGTTGGCATTTTTCTGTGGTTGGAGTAAGTCAGACCCTATACAGCTGTTTCTGGAAGACTGCGCGTCCGAGCTGAAAGAACTTTTATTGTTTGGTCTACCAACCGACGGTGCAAATGACGTTGTTGGGGTGGTTTTGGACAATGTTGTCTGTGACACTCCAGCTCGGTCTTATGTGAAACACGTAGCGGCAAGTCCACAAGCAGTAGGATGGTATTTCCCACCTTTAGTGGTCGCTTGAAGGATAATGATACCTTCCGTGCGCGGAAACAGAAAGGTCACCACAAAGGGAGGTCCCCATTTGAGGACTTACCCATTGACATGGTGGGATCATTTCCGCTTGATTACATGCACCTGGTCTGCCTCGGTGTCATGAGAAAGCTTCTACATACTTGGAAATGGGGACAGCGTTTTATTGAAGTAAATACACTTATTGATACTTGCAGTCGATGCCTACCGGCCGAATTTGCGTGAAAATGCAGATCGCTGGACCATCTTAATATTTGGAAGGCTGCTGAGTTACGGCAGTTTTTACTGTAAATAGGCCCCGTAGTTTTACACCATTTCATTAACTGTGATCTTTAAAATCATTTTTTGATGTTGTCTATGGACCAGTGGTTTTTTCTATGCTCTCATGTACCAGAAAGTTTTATCACCAGGAACGTAGCTTAAAGTTATACAGTGGAGCGCTGGGTAACAATTAAACCCCTCTAGGAGCATTTCAAGTAACTTGTGAGCCATTACCCCAAACATTTGTTTCGATAGACGAGATTCCTCTCAGATAACGAGTTGTCAGTTTGCGTGTGTGCCTGTGTTCACCGTGGAATCTGGCACTTAGAAGGTGGGTCCTCGGTACCCTGCAGCCAATCAGTGAGCTGGTGCAAATTTATCGAATTCGTTTCGAAAGATGAAAGTTATATATCAAGAGCTTGGAGCTGCAACAGATTAAGCTCGTTAACCGAGGTTCCACTCTTTTTATAAGTTAGAGATCTTAAGCCACGCCAAAAGAATTACGATCAACGTTGCCCATAATTCGAGATACCCTAATTGACGAGAGATCCCCATGTAAGAAATCACTAATCCCAAACTTCCTTTCTAAACGGCTAAAACAACTTAAAAAACAACTCCACGACCCATGTATTAGTTATCTATCTACGCGCAGACGCATTACAGAGATTCACGAGTTAGCCCAGAACATTGAAACAAATAAGACCATAGCAGCAGAACATCGGGCAATCGAGTCCCCAGAAGGGACAGCCCAAATCTTCAGGAAACAAATAAATAATCATCAAAAACAAGGCCCCCAAATCATGCTTGATGACCACGGAATAGTAATAACAAATGACAACCAAATAGCAAATCTTTTCAACGAGTATTTCTCAACCAACTATTCAGTCGAGGAAGAACCAATCCCCCAACCAACAGAAATGACGGCACTAGTATTAAAAGAGATATTGTTTAACGAAGAAACTGTAGAGAAAGCTATCCGCCAACTGTCCAATTCCACATCATATGGAACGGATAGAATCCCTCCTTGCATACTGAGACACATGACATATGCCCCAATACTTCTGTCTAACCTTTTCTCGTTACTGCAGTCAAATGGTACTTATCCAGAAATCTGGAAAACATCATGTATCACCCCAATTTACAACAACGGAAATCGGTCCAATGCCCAAAATTATCGTGGTGTTCACCGCACATCGGTTTTAGCAAAAATCTTAGAAAAAATAATTTATAACCAAATGTTAAACCATCTGACGAATGTAAATCTCATACCTCCCTCTCAACATGCCTTTTTACCAAAAAAGTCATGTCAGTCCTGCCATCTCACTTTCTTGGAATTCGTCTCCAGAAATCGAGATGATGGGAACATGGTAGCTACAATTTACTTTGATCTAAAAAAGCCTTTGACAAAGTTCCCCATAAAAGACTGATCGTGAAGCTAGTGAGTCACGGGATTCGGCCCCCCCTCCTTGATTTCCTCAAATCCTATCTTCAAAACCGATTTCAAGTAGTACAACTTCGAAATATGGTATCAGAACCAACTCATATAAGCAGTGGTGTTTTTCAAGGCACTATCCTAGGTCCCCTCTTATTTCTCATTTACATTCATGAGTTATCCACGATATCAACATCTGCTAAAACATTTTTATATGCAGATGACTTAAAACTCGCATATGCCTATAACAAAAATTCGATAAGTAGTGTGCATAGAACAATTGAATTAGACCTTCAAAAACTAAACGACTGGAGTGTTCAGTGGCAAATGCCGTTTTCACCAACAAAATGTCATCTCATGATTTTTGGACCACTAAAACTTCCCCCCATAATGTTTAGTGGTCAAGAAATAAAAGAGCTAACATCTTTAAAAGATTTAGGTCTTAGCTATTCTAATACTCTTGACTTATCCCCACATGTTAAACAAATCGCACCAAAAGCCAATCGACTATGTGGCTTCATAAGTAAAAATTTCACATTAATTACACTTAAGACTAAACTTTACAAAATGTACGTTTTACCTATTCTAGATTACTGCTCAATATTTTTCGGTACCATGTCATCAGATGACAGACAGAAACTAGAAAAAATCCAGCGAAGGTTTACCAGACTTCTGTGTAAACGCGATGACGCCCGAGACTCCTATTCAATAATGTACAATAGATATGGTCTTAAACCCCTCTGGCAAAGGCGACTCCAAAATGGTTTAACTTTCCTATTTAAAGTGACACATAATCAGAACATCCTTAGCAATAATATGTTAACAAATCAAAACGGTTCCCGTCCCACTAGAAACAACCAACATACAATTCATAACGCTAAAGCTAGGACGGCCCAGCGATCAAATTTCTACACCATAAGATATGCGATCATATGGAATGCCCTACCCAACGATATTCGCAAAAGCCACAGTTTAGCCGAATTTAGAAGAAAGACCAAGCAGTTCTTCTCAAATGACATGACGCATATATTTCTGAACAAAATAGGACACTTTGCTAACCAGTTCTTTGACGTCCAATTCGGACCAAAAGGGATCTAACGGTCCAGGAAAGTTCCCGAACATTTTGGAGAAAACTGGCAAATGCTGGAAGCTTTCCAGTCGATGGTTTCCAACGCTGATAAAATCAAAGCTTAAGCAAAATTGTGCCTTGCCTCCTTTTCCAATCCTTAAATAAAAATAAAAAACAAAAACTAAAAACAATTTATCTATTCCAATATTCCTCTACTAATATCCCATGTAACAAATCGCTAGCGATCGCTACGGACTTTCACCAGAATGTCCAATAATTCACTACCCCGCTGTTCTGTGTCCCCAGGTGAACGTACGCACCGAAAGCGTGCGCGCTTGCTCAGAGTTTTTCCAACCCCCCTCCCCCTTTGCGCAGCCCTCGTTTGGCGTCAAAGTGCGCGCACCCGTTTTCAGCAGAAAGTAACGATCCGTTCTCATGAAACGCGCTGCTTGGGCCACGACGAACACCTGGTCACGCCTCTCAGTCAACTAAACCGGTACCCGGCCGCGCGAACGCCACCCTCCCCCTACCACTAACTTCACTCACCCCTCCCCCCTTATTTCGCGCTCGCTGGCGCGCGCACCCAGGCCCGCGCGAAGAGGTCGATAAGGCTTGGCGAGTGCAACCATCCATCATATGGTCCGAATGTGGGTAAGATTTGGTGATAGTGATTTTTTTAGGAGGCCCGGCGGTGAGAACAGACGAAACAGCTTTTGATCGTGGGACCGGCTGCATTGATTTCTACAATCTCTAAGTCGTAGTCGTTTGGAAAAATGTCATTTCGTCAGAAAGTGTCACAGGAGGAACATCTGCTCTTCCGCGATAAACTTCTCCCAATTGTTTTATTATTACCAGCTGCTGCTAACGTTTTTTCTCTTTGCAGGAATGAAACTATACTGTCCCAGTTGCGGTGAGGCATTTGCAAGTCCCTATCGACGGCATTTGGTAGGCGGTACTGGTGGCAAGCAGCGTAAGAAGTCATCTGAACAGAGTGGTTTGTATCGTGGTGTTTGTTTATTTTGCGGTAGTAATAAGAGGTTTTTTTTTCTACCGTTGGAAAGAAGTATAAGTTGGCTCTAATCAAGTGGTGTATAGACCGTAAGGTGCCGCATAGGACTTCAAACCCTATTCTGAGAATGTGGTCTCAAATCTTCCCGGTTATTCCGGTGGATACGAGAACACTTTTAAGAACTCGAAATATTTATATGGTAGTGAGAATGGATGATGGCAAGTATATGCACGTGGGTTTGAGGACCCAGGTCATAAAGTTAGTTAGGGATAATTTAACAGCGGTTGGGCCGTCAGATGCAGTAGTAGTGCAACTGCATTGTGATGGCTTTACTAAGTTTAAGAAAAATCCCGTTAGTTTTTTGGCCTTTTTTAGGTAGAATAATAGAACCCTTCCGGAGTACGGTATTCGTAGTGGGTGCATACTGCGGTTATTCAAAAACCGCAGATGTAAACCATTATTGTAGTCCTCTCATTGAAGAGGTCAATACCCTGACATCAGAGGAGTTAGTACTCCCCGACGTCGGTCGTAAAAGCGGTAATAGCTGACGCCCCTGCGAGGGCGTTTTTAAAAAAAATTAGAAATGTAGGCGCGTATGAAGGATGTGAGAAGTGTAAGAATCCCGGTCATCAGTACCGGTATGTGAGAAACGGTCGTGAAAGGAGTAAGGTAGTTTACTTAGGAACGGACCATAGCCTGCGCAACGATGCAGAGTTTATGGTCTATGACCCCAACAGGCACATAGTCGTACGGTCGCCCTTCCTACCGACGCCAGTTGGGTTAGTTACAGGTTTTCCGTTAGATCCCATGCACCTAGTTTACTTAGGTGTTATGAGGAAGTTGATTAAGTTGTGGCTTCTAAGCCCCACTACGTCCGGATACCGGCTTCCAAGGGAGGTGGTAAGGAGTATAAGTGAGAGGTTAATAAGGATGAGGAGTTACCCACCTTCGGATTTTACGCAGACACCGCGTAACATAGAGCTCTTCGCACAATGGAAAGCAACGGAACTGCGAATGTTTCTGTTGTATACCGGTTTCGTAGTCCTCAAGGGTCTCCTCTCTGATGGCTTATACAAACATTTCCTGTGTCTATTTTTAGCAATAAGTGCACTGCACACAGCAGGGCATCACGCAGATACCCTCAAATTTTGCTCTAAATCACTAAAGTACTTTAATCAAGGCATCTATACTTTGTATGGTGAGGAGCACATGGTGTATAATGTACACAGCATTGTAGACCTACCACTGGACTACATTAAACATGGTGCGCTGGACTCCTTTTCAGCGTTCCCATTTGAAAGTTTCTCAGGTCAATTAAAGGACCTGGCGAGGACCGCGTTTCTGCCGCTTGAGCAGATTTCTCGGCGCCTCAGTGAAGGGCACTTGAGGCCGCATCTTCTAACTCCTCACCTATCAGTATTAGCAGCTACTCCTAAAGATGCCTACTTTCGCCTTCGCTCTGGATTTATGTGCGTTAGGCAAGTTATTTATAGCGAATCTTCGTACTATAAGTTGAGTGTATCGTACGTTGAGGAGGTCTCCGAGGTTTTCACTCGGCCCATAAAGTCATCAGGGCTACGTATTTTTAGGGTAAAGTTCTCTAATAATGTTAGCGAGGTAGAGGTTCGGGAACCCTTCCAGAAGTTCATGGGAGTTCCCGATGAGGACTTCATAATCCTCATTAAGCTGCTATGATTACGCACCCTCGGGGATTGAAAGCGGGATATGGCATGAAAACTCGTAGTCCTTCGCCACACGCGCTGCAACATATACGTAGGGAGACAGCTTCTACTCATTATTAACCTCTCAGTGTTTATGCCGCCAGTACCGTTTTGCAAACGCAGCGTGCAGGACTAGGTAAGTGCCTCCCCCACCCCATACTCACTTCAGGGTTTTTTTTACCTTGTAGATAGCAACTATGTTTGAGAAACAGGTTGATTATAGCAGGAGCGGACGGGCAAGGAAACGCAAGTCTCCTGGTCCCGATTTCGTGGTGGACAACCTGCCGAGTTTCGACTGCGATTTGGGGCCTGCACCGCCTTCGCTTCGAAGCTGTTTGAACGAGGTGTTGTTAGGCACCCCTGCAGGTAACCTGAAAATTTTCCTTCAGTTGAAATATAACTTAGGTACGAGCTCGGCTTTGCCCTCACCAGCGCCACCCACGTCCCAGCACATGGGCACTTCGGAGGGGCTGCTGGCCTGGATGACCAAGATCGACAACCGCCTCCGTAACATGGAGACACAAATGGCTATCATCCTCGCCAGGACGGATGCACTGCTTCAGAATCTGTCTGCTGCACCAATATCGATGCCGCCAGCCCGGACGGGGTGCCCGGTTCCGTCCCCGATTACCTCTGTGGAGGAATTCGAGACGTTTGAGGAGCGTCTGTTAGATGCAAATTATTGGCAGCAGGCGGTAGGACTTTTTGCTTTTGTAAGTAATTCCTTCTTTAGGTTGCCTTCCTGCGTACGCGGGAAGCGTGGAGGGCGCACGATCTCGTCAAAGACCTCATGCGACCCCTCTTCGACAGCCGCCTGTTCGCTAAATTTAATCGACCGGGCGGCTACCAACGACAGAATTTCCGGCTCACCAGAGCATACGCCCTGCTTGCTGGTAAGCGTTTGATTCCTCCTTAATATTCGTCAACCCCTAGATGTGTATGGAAGGTGGGCGGAGGGCCGCCCATCACTGCCGACGGATTTCTAGGAGGCCGTCCGCTCCGTGCTAAAGTCGGCTGTTACGAAGCTTACTCGCTTACAAAAACGGCATGACGGGAGTGCTGATCAGGACAGTTCCATGGAATAGTTGAAGCCTCCCTCCCTTGTACATAATTCCCGTATCTTTGTAAATAAATCCCCCTTGTTTATGGACTACGAATCACTTATTTCTATGTCATGTGCTTGTGGGAGGGGGGGGGGCGTTCACGCGGGGAAGGGCTGTGCAGGTGAAGGGGACGGGGCAGCATAACTCGTCGTGGCGGCCGGCCAGCTACGCTAAACACGCAGTTACCTGAGGGGGGCAGCGCCAGTGGGTGAGGGGGAAGGACCATAGACGTATGCATATGCCCAAAACTTGGTGGGGGGAGGTGTACGCGAGCACAAAGGGAACCACTGCACATGCGTTGGGTGGGAAACACCGTACAAGCAAAAGCCTACAATCAGCGCTCAAGTAGATGGTGCGTACATGTAACCACTGGGCACGCCGATGCGTACACCAACAGGCGCGGACATTCATATTGAACCAATCAGCGCACACTACAGTTAACGGCAAGGCAGACAGCGACATGAAATGGTGTGCGCGTACCAGTAACACGCGTACGCATGGAGGGAGAAGCATTAATGATCAGCCAATCATGTGAAGCACAGATATGTTCACCTTTTACGGCTACTGCTGAAGCGCATGACGCTAGCGAAATGCTACAAGGGATCTAAATGTTTATAAAAAATTATTATGAACGAAAATAATTTTCTCTTCAACTATACTAAAATATATATTGTTTCCTTTTATAATGTATCAGAAGTATAAATACTAATGATGTAAATCTGAATCTCACTTAGATATTCGACAAACGAAAGGCCGAATGTCTTCTGCCGATACACTTGAATGACGATGGTGCTTCGCAGCTGCCTCGACCCACCTCAGACATCTGCAACGTCCCATCTAATTAGCAAGCTTGTGCCACTGGACAACGATTGTAATCTCCGTATCCAGCAGACCCATGCATACGGTAGATGCCATATCCTCAGCTGATTTTTTCACCTTCAAACTGACCGCGGCTAAGTATACCTCAGTTAAAGGACATGACAGTTTTTCCAGACCCCAAGTATTCTTACTATAAAACCGTAACACCTACAATCTATAGATATTTTATTTCATGTTTTTCTAGATTTGTTCCCTAGAAGTCAGGTTTTTTTCACTTAAAATAATCTCCTTATTTCGCACACTATTGACCTAGCAAAAGACCAAAACAAATACAATGGTCACTGCGAAAGAAGGGGTTTGGGTTAGGTTTTTTCCTGCCTTCCGGGGTTTTTGACGGCGCCAAAGATGTGCTTTACAAATAAACCTTATTATTATTATGTGTGAATAATTTTCTTATCAATATTATCGTCCTGAAAATTAATTTAACATTTGACAATTTCGTCCTTCGTACTATTGAGTTTTGCTCCTCGTTTCTTTATCGAGCGAACGAGTTTGGCCATTGTAAAATTACTTATATTTAAAGACATTCTAACCGAAAACTTGTATATCCGACAAAACCAAATATTTTCTAGTCAAACAGATGCCACTTTAATAACCCTAGCTTTATACTGTTTTGGGATTTCAAAGCTAAAATTGGTCTCTTCCGAATAGATACTAATCTAAAGCTTTTTCAGATTTCAGTGTTTACTCGTGTTATTTGTCCCAGCAACCGTCGTAGTAGTATATCGTCATACCTCTTCCAGCCTCCTTTACCTGGTTTCCAGGTAGCACTTTATTTGAAATGGCCTCCACATCTATATTGGATTGTCAATTCGCCTACCTACTTATTAATTAAGACCGTGCATTCATGGAAGCAGTTTTGCGACTAACCGTTTATTTTCCTTCTATTCCGAGCAACTTTCGCCATGAATTCTAACAATGACCGTCGGAAATTCAAAAGGCTGCTTCCAAAGTCCATTGTGTGTTCGGATGTTCTCGTTAGTTTGTAGTTTCGTCCATCCATTAATCGATGTCTCATCATACATAATTAAGATACATATAAGTGTTTAATTTATTCACCCTTAATAGGGAATCTTTGTATTTGTGGCGAGTTACTGAATTATAGCGCTCAGTTTATACTAAATTGCTTGACCCTTGGTTAACTTTCCGGTATTATTCTAGTGGTGGCAGAACCAGAGCCCTCTCCATCTAAATTTTGTGTTTAGGACGGCAGTTAATAAATATCAAATTTTATTCAACCATAAATGTGTATTATTGTTATAAAAGATTTTTTGCTTTTATATTAAATTTTATTTACCATCGGCTTTTTCGACTGGACATTGGGAGGGCATCCCATTTTATCGTACACCTTAGGAAATATAAGCTTGATCGTTAATGGTTTTGGGAATGTTCAGAGTATATTCGTTGTTTCAAGTGTATAGATGGCTTTTATAATTTGCCTGCACATTCATTCTGTGAACTTCTTAGTCATCATGTGACTATGAATACTAAAAATCGAGGCCAGTTCGGAGTCTTCTGTTTTAAAGAATCGAATACTGTATTTTTGTGTAGTTTTTGCATGAACCTTGGACTCCAGCAACTTTGGATAAAGAGCAGATAAAGTGTTTTTAAGTGCCTTTTAGTTTCTTCCAACAGGTTGAGATCCTTACCCAAAGAACATTGATCAATTACCTTGGAAAGTAAAACATACATTCTAATAATTTTTCTTTTGTGCAATTAAGAGAAAACTTTTACAGTTTAATCTGCACAAACGAGTTGCTTTGATTAGTATTTTTAACGATATGGATAAGTCAAGAGTATTCGTAGGGCTCAGGCAAAACTCTTTTATTGCTTGCATCTACGTTGCTTCGTGATCCTAAAAAATTAAGGCAGAATGGTTTGTGGAGCAAAAATCAAGAGATCAAGAGCTAACAGGATTGCTGCAGTAGACCACATTTCGTTGACGAGAATGGCGTGGCCCCTGTAAATTAAGAAACTCTATCTTCAAGGCCTAGGAGCCCCATCATTACAAATTTAGTGCTTTGATAAAAGTAAATGCAAGGCTGATAATTACAACTCCATAGGAGCAACTTAAAACAATAAGAAGTATGCTCAACAGGTTATATCATATGCGATTCACAACGAACCGTTATTTAAAATAAAAGTCAAGAATACTTAGAAAATATGGTGATCTTGTTATAACGGATGCCCAGGCCGAGACAGTACCGCGCCAAATTGTTGAGATGGAGGCCCAGGCCAATATATTCGACGTCCAACCACGCCTCATGTGAGCCCATCAGAGAGAGAACAAGATAGGAAGTGTGCAGAATTGGAAGTCATTGAGTATTCTATGTACAATAAATTTAGGGAAACCAACGTGTGTAATGATGTCCATTGAGTCAATTAGATTTCCTTCTTAGATGGTGGCTAGTCCCATTGGTTGGTTGACTCAGTGGATGGCAGTGGTTTAAAATCTGAATTATCGATCGATTTGAGGGCTTTTGTGCACTCGCCCGTGTAGGCCGATCGATAGCCTGCGTGGGTTGTGGCCATGAATTGCAAGCTACTGCTTGCTAAGACTGTTGTTAGGCCGCCCTAATACCTCCCCTCTTGAAGACAAATCATAAGATTTGAATTGTGGGTTCACTTGTGATGGAACCGTTCGCATTCGTTTCGGGCTGGTCGCGTAGAGGCTGAAGTTCGTGCCCTTTTTAGAACCGGGATCCGTCGACGAGAAGTCTTGGGAGTCGGCGGCAGTCGTGGGAGCGGATGATAAGAACTGTGTTGGAGCACCACGCCTTTTTGCTCGTGCCGTTGCGAGTTGATCGACCAGGTACCTGATGGGGCATGGAAGCCGCTGGCGCTTTCCCACCTCGCTCTTCCTTCTCGTTCTTCTTCTCCTTGTACACCTTGGTAGGAGGTGGAATCGTTGACATCAGCTTTGTTGCGGCTGTTGTTAGGCCGCCCTAATAGATCTAAGGAAGAAACGCTGTAAATACTCTCATACCCCACCGTTCCTCACTTTCTATTTATAATAATAATAAGGTTTATTTGTAAAGCACATCTTTGCCTCGACTTATGAAAATGGACAGACAGTTTAACGATCAATCTACTAGTTCATTATCTGTGCACCTCAGAATCGCAGAAATTTTCGAATAAGCGTCTAAGATTCGGCTTGCACCTATAAACAGAGGGAATCCTGCGCACTCAGCGGGTTAAACTCTGCAAAATTTATTGCACAGCTGTTCCGTTGTCGGTCCTCCGCTAAACGAGGTCACGAAATACCCCCTTTACTAAATGAAGATAAAAGATTTGTGCTAGATCAGTCTGACAAGCCTGAACTTCTACATGCATTCTTTGCAAAGCATCTTACGACGGAGCCTGAACCGCTCCCGTCATTTAAGCCATTCTAAGTCAATACTATCAGTACCATTGATTTCTCCATAGAAGTAATTTGTAAGCACATTATCTGTCTGAATACTTGCACTCCTCGGGAACTGACGGTATTCCAAACACGCTTATCAAGAGAGTTTTGAGCTTCCCCCGATTGCTAAGTCACCTTTTCTTAACCTATCTTCTTAACGGTTTCTTTCCTGACTCATCGAAGACATTTATTATTCTTCCAGCCTTCAAGTCAGGATCTCGTTCAGACGTAAATAACTACCGAGGTGTTCATAAAACCCTTGCCAAACTTTTGGAATCGATCATTGTTAATCAAATTCTCGATTTTTGTGTGGAAAATAAACTATGAAGTGCCTCACAGCATGTATTTCTTCCTGGAAGATCATGCGAAACCTGTCACTTGGCATGTTTTAACCTCGTTACTTCACTTCGTAATGAACAGCAATCCATCATCGTGATTTACTTTGACCTCAGTAAAGCTTTTGACAAGGTGCCGCATATGCGCCTTTTAGTAAAACTGGAAGCCCTAGGTATCAAGCCTCCTCTCCTCGATTTCATTGCCTCCTACCTGTATAACCGCAGCCAAAAAGTCTTAGTAGGCAATATTTACTCGATGCCTCAGCCGATCACGAGTGGCGTTTTTCAAGGCACGGTTTTAGTTCCCCTCCTTTTCATTCTTTACATTAATGAAATTTCAACAGTGCTAAATAACTCAGAAAATTTTATTTATGCTGTTGACCTAAAGTTTATTCACTCATTTTCTAAGGACATGGCCAGTAGTTGCGTTGATCAAGTTAACGCAGACTTGCGTACCCTCCTAAGTTGGGGCGCCACATGGCAGATGGGTCCTGCAAAGCTTCCAGGACCCAGTACCTTCCAAAATAGTCCACTGTTAAAACGATCTACGATATAGGATTTGGGGCTCACTTACACGAATAAGCTTGCGTTAGCACCTCACGCAGCTCAAATTTCTGCCAAGGCCGCACAGATATGTGGGTTTATATCGCATAATTTTTTCCTTCCAGAAATGAAGTTAAAACTATACCGCATGTTTGATCTCTCTATACTAGAATACTGGTGTCCAATTTTTGGCCTTATGAACCAGAATAACCGTCGAAAAATTTAAAAGGTTCAGCGAGTTTTCACTCGTAAAATATTTTCCGTTTCTGGTTCTGGTATTACTTATACAGATAGATGTCAGTTAGCGAACATTAAATTTCTTTGGGTAAGAAGACTCGAAGCTGGTATATGCTTTCTGTTTCGCGTTAACAATAGTCCTAATCTCCCACAAATTAACGCTCTTATTTGGGTAGACCGACCTTACGCCACTCGTAACTCTTCCATGATAATTTTTCCACCCCGTAGCTCCACATCTAACCGTTCTCGTTTTTTTACATCAAATTATGCTTTTATCTGGAACAGTCTACCACTCGAAATTAGGTTGTCTGCTACATTATCGATTTTCAAAAGCATGTTGCGTAAACATTTTAATTTGGAGGAAATAAAGTCGTTAGTGTCTGTTTCCTTTCCAAACACGCAATTTGTAGATTTTGAAAAGGGTCCTCCTGGCATTTGAAGCTATTCCCAGTTTACGGTGGTCGCTATTGATGGTTACCGCTCGGATGCTCGTGGACTCTGGAGTATGACTGCGAAAAGGGTCCTCCTGGCCTTTGAAGGTGTTCCCAGGATACGGTAATCTTCAAATTCGCTACTGATGGTTACCCCTCGGATGCTCGTGGACTCTGGAGTCTGGTGGTTCGCATCTCTGTGATGCTGCCTTGACTTTTACTGTGTGCTCCTCTTGTCTCGGCTGACCCCTTCCTATCTCTCCGCTTTATTATTTTCCCCATGACAATAAGCGTCCCGAACCCTCAATAGCAGGATCATATCAAATTTGCATCACGTTATAACTTGCTACCCATTAAGGCAGTTTTTTCTCCTACATTTTTTTGGAAATCGGTGGCTCGCTGAACACATACTGATGAAGGAGTGTTTTTACTGCTAAGATAATTATTTTATGAGAGTTCGTTGTTAATCTGAACTATTTTTATTTTACTTTTTCTCACGATAGCACTAAGTTTGTAATGAAAGGGCCCCTTGGGCCTTAAATATACAATTTACTTATATTTATTCATAAAACTGCGAGCAGAGTTCAACGAGCCCCCCTATTTCAAACAATAGCCAGCCAGCATGTGTGGACACACGACAACGCCTGTCGTGCGCGACCCACTAAGAGGCAAAGTCGCGGCAGTGCGCACGCCAACGCGAAACCATTCCCGTCCGATAAATTACCACCATAGCTGACTGAGACAAAGACAGCATCCAGTGGCCGCTCGGTTGTCTCCCATCAGATATCACTTCGGACCCATCCCGACTAGGGAGCGGACTGTTCTTGTCCAAGAGTCAAATCTCCTCCTTTATATTTTTCATTCCGTCTCAGCAGAATAAACTGTTCCTACCTCTTTAGCCTTCCCACGACTTATTTTCGGTAGGATTGTGTTATGGGGTCGTGTGAGTGCCCGCGAAGCGCGCCCAACTCCAAGACGGGATAGTGGTAATAGGGGAAAGTATGGGTGGGGCATATCAGGGGAAGAGAGAGAGTGAAATAATTCCAAAAACTAAGAAAATTACGTAGAAACGCCTAAATTTGTTTTACTGACCTAAAAATTTGCTATAAAATTGGTCTTTTGAGTAATAAAAAGGAAAAAAGCAGCGTGCTAACCAAGAAAATCAAGCCGCGAAAGGTAATTGGAGGAAAAATATTCAAGGAATTGAATATATGGTCTCAAGGATACGCAAAGCCGAGCCACTGCGCTGGCGACCAATGAAATACCAGCAAAAATATGCGTAAAGTAGGAAGCCAGACAGACATATGGGGAATAACCAGGTAAGTGCTGTTTCTCCTTAATGAAGTGCATGTTAATAACTGAAATTAGTGAACTGAATTTATTTAAATTGTTCCTTGAAATTGCTGATAAAATTAATGGTATGGTTCACTGCAGGGAGCACGAACGGGTGCGCAAATTAAGGACATCGAGCTGGTTTTCTGTCTTTTCTAGCAGGAACGCGTGGACGCTATCCGGAGAAGCCAATTTTGCAACGGTCGGCAGCCAGACAGACATACCTGGAACTATCAGGTATGATCTCAACTGGGCCTGCGGTAAGCTCGTTGAGTGCGCAAGTAGTCTGCCATTATAATCGAAGGTCTACGCAGAATGATACTGAGTACGCAACCAAAGCAAAAACTGTGAGCTTTTTTACCTTCCCACACAGCTTCGGAAGAACGCAAACCGTGGAAGACAATTTTCGGACAGAAACCCCGTCCAATAGTCCACCGAACAGCCCACAGCACGCACAGCCTTGCCTGCTAGTTAACCGACAAAGAAGGCAAGCCGAAATACGTCTGGGTGTACAGGAACAGAATAGAAGGGGGAAAATTGTGGGGTAAAAGAGAAGAAGGGCGAGAATACGACCCATCCCTAGTAGAAAATCATACCGGATTCCATGGTGGATTCCGGTCGGAAAAGTCCGGTGTCTATGCCGGATTTCATGGCGGACATTGGTCGTCTGGTCGCCATGGATTCCATAGCGGAAAAGTCGCGATACGGCGCCATACTTCGATAAGGGTATTTAAGCACCACCATCCGCAGTAGTAAACCCATCTACTTATTTATTGTCCACCGTCGCTAGTAAACGCAGCCCATAAGGGTATTTAAGCACCTCCATCCGCAGTAGTAAACCCATCTATTTATTTATTGTCCACCGTCGCTAGTAAACGCAGCCCATAAGGGTATTTAAGCACCTCCATACGCAGAAGTAAACCTATCTATTTATTTATTGTCCACCGTCGCTAGTATACTAGCGTTTATAAACGCAGCCCATTTGCATAAAAAAGAAGGCCGGCATAGTGAAATGGACACTGAATACCCTCCTTCGTTAGGGTCTTGATGTCCTGAACTAGGTCTCTACAAAATACTTGTACATCTAACGGCTTATTATTCCCGTAGTATATTGCTACAGGAAACACTGTACTTGTGAATGGCTTTACGACACGACCCAGAATAGGCCAAAATTGCTCTTGAGTCTTTCTACCTAGTGGGAGACCATCTATTGCTAGATTAACTACGAAGACTCACAGTCCATTTCTCCGCCTGAAACGTCACGTTCAATAGAAGGTCGCTTAGCACTAGGCATTAGCTTGTCAACCTGCTCTTCCACTGTTCGACAAAACCGCTGCGTTTCCCTCAACGCCCGACGCCTTATATTACGCCGCGAATCTTGGTTAAACATGGCAAAAAAACGATATTATGGGGGAAAAAACAATATTATGGATAAAAATGCAAAGGAACAACAGTAAATAGCAAAAGTTAACTTGATTTACAGAGTTATATTACGTACAGTGCGGAGTAAACGAAGGCTTATTTGTAAAGAGCAATTGAGCGATTTCATAGCGGGCGAATGCGCGTCCAGTCACTGTCACACACGAGTGAGTAATGAGCGAGTCAGCCTTGTCTGACAGGTCGGGGCCGGCGCCGGTGCCTTTGATGTGCGTGATTGCCACGCCGAGGTTCCTTAACATAAATGCTAATGACCTTCAACCAATGAGAATGCAAGCAGGCAAAAACTCCCCAGCCAATCAGATGCGGCGAAGGCACTATCGCGACAAGTCCGGCTTTGGCGCTATGAAAACCGGCATAGACACCGGATCGAGTTCTACTAGGGATCCAGCTAAAGCTAAAGAACTTAGTCTTCAGCTATCTCAAAAGCTATACGAAGATCATTACGGACGTCCAACAGAAAACCTTGCAGCATTTCGAAAATCTGGAAAGCTGCCGGCAGTGAGCATCGACCAGCCAAGCGGATGCGATGACAGCTGAAAAATTTACACTCTCAAGGGTGGAAACCCTTGTGGACTACGACTGCCTGGATGCACAATGCGACGACGAGGCTTTCCGCCGCCAGCTGGTAGGTTAAAATACATAACTAACATAGGCATATCACATTGACCACCTTAGAGACCTCGGAGGGTCCAACATCAACGTCTTCGCAGACAGAATATTTAGAACTTTGTTCTGCGACAAGATAACCGCCGAGGTCCTCTTCAGTGGCGGCTGAGATGATAACCCAAAGCGGCGATTTACCAAGTCAAAGATTTACGCTGTTGTTGCTGGTAATGTTTCATACAAAACCCTTTCATTTTCTTCTGTCGTAGACGTTGCAAGAGACTGGTGCCGACTGCACAGTTTTGAATACATTTTCCACCGGTTTTTTTCACCATTTTAACACCGGTTACGCTTCCATTACCCTTTTCGGTACTAAGTAGATTATATGAACTTTTACTCCAGTCCCTATTTTTACATAGCCCTCAGATTACGTTTTACGTTTTCGAATACTTCTACCGTTTGTTATCGATATTTTTTTACATAATACATTATTCTATCATTCACACGTCTCCAAAAAAGGGCTCTTCTACAGCGTTTCAAATTGGGGGGTTTTTGCGAGGAATAGGGTAACCCCTGCTCGGATGAAACTTATGACTCTACATTGTACAGCAATCGTACACTACATTGTGTGCATTTCGAGCTGGAATCGGACTCTACATTTGTAGAGTTGTCGAGCTGGAATCGGATTCGTGTCGAATCCGATTTGCTAATAGGGTTACGGTCCACCTCGGTTAGTAAGCTTGGCCTACGTGGGGCGGAGTATTTAAGTATGAATCTAAAAGTGTACGCGTTTTATACTTTAGCCTGGACCACAGGTCACCGAGGTCCCTACGATTGGATCAACCGACACCAGACAATAGGCTTCTGCAAACCATCAATTCGGCCGAACTGGTGCCCTACCTCCGCAGCAAAAGTCTCCTATCAACGGACTTACGATGCTCTCGCGGCGGACGAGTGTCCCTGCAGAAGTATGCGCAGAACAGAGACGGAAAAATCTTCAGGTGTGCTCTGTGCGGACGAATTCTATATTTTATGGAAGCTGGTTAACAATGCATAAGCTAGCAAATATGTGCCTGGCGTTTGTTGTCGGCAGAACGGTACAGGAAGCGGGAGCTGCCCGTGGAGTATCCCTAAAACCGGCCGTAAACTAGTTTGAAATTTGTAGGAACGTCTGTTCCAACACCCTGAACAGGGTAGCTTCGTCCATCGGTGCACCCTGAATTCAAGTGCAGGTGGACGAGTCGATGATTATCCGCCGTAAGTACAACCGAGGGCAAAAAGTGCGGCAATTGTGAGTAATCGGTATGTACGACACTGTCAAGAGAAGAGCAGTGTGCGAACAACTGAGCAGCCGCTCTGCGCCGACCCTCTGCAGTGTCATATGCCGGATAGTGAAGCACGGCAGTGAAATCGTGACACTGTTGGAGCAGCTATAGTAAGCTGAAGACAATGGGTTATTCGCATTACACGGTAAACCACACTGAGAACTTTGTGGACCCAATTACGGTCAAGCACACGCAAGCCATTGAGGCGTTTTGGAGTCGACTAAAACGGGGTCTGTGCTAAAGTGGACCTATTCCAAGAAGGTCCGTTTGGGCACACGTTGAGGAAATCCAATACCGAATGTGGTTTGCCTTCCGAATTTATAAAGTGCTGGAAGCTTGGGATACTTTCTGCAGCCACATAGCTCATCTGTACCCCGTGAATATGACTGAAGGTATATTTTTTTCCTACGGCACCTAACCATTACCCAACAGAAGCGAATCTGCGCACCCGAAAACGACTGGTAAACAAAAACCTCAATCCGGAGACTTCCTGCCTCCTGCGGTTAGAGGAAATGGAAGACATGAACATGCAGGTAGATGGCGGAAACGAAGGCGAACCCAGCGGATCGGGTAAGAGTTTAATGCATGTAAAACTAGTCATATATCAGATTATGTGGACGAAAAGACGGTGCGGTTGGGCGAAATGCCTACGGTTTCCACAGACATAAGGCAATACCCAGCAATCGCAACGCATGGGTCAGATAGGTGGAGTGATGATGTTGGTGCGGACTTGGATAGGTCTCGTGAAGGTGAGGTTTAGGAAAGTTTGTCGTAATAGTTTCTTTGTTGCAGGTGCAATCGAGCAATGCGGCAGCCACTTAACGACCAGCAAAGCAAGCGAAGATCGCCACGCATCGAAGGAAGACTGCGGCGGAAGCAACGAGAGAAGCACACCAAAAGTACCCGACGGGGAAGGTAAAATGGATAACTTATAATTCAGCTTGTAGCATGTGCCGCAGCCAAAACTGAACTGCGCAACGGCAAAGTTTACTGCAGGCGGGTGGCCGGAAGGAAAAAGAAGCGGAGGAAGCTGGATCGACGAGCGTCCAATACAATGAAAGAAAAAGAATGTGGATGCTGCCACAGGTAAGACAGCTAAGCGAAAGCTAATGTATTTGTAGGCACCCGTGTAGAAGGAACGAACCAACCGAAGCCACCGCATGCGGTCGAAGGGGAACGGCTAGAAAAGTGCGCAAGGAGGCCGTTTGTAAATATTTTTCTTTAAATTTTATTTGTGTGAGTAAAAGGAAACACTGAATCATAAGTTTTTGAAGTCTGGACGAGGAAAAAGGACTTATTCCGTCGGCGTTTTACAGAGGCTTGGTCCGCGGATTATGACAAGTGTAACCGAGGCAAACTGTTGTGGGAATCCTAAATGACGCGGAGCATAGGGACCGTAATTGAGACGCTAGAAGATCCCTAAGCATGGGACCACAGAGTTAGTGGCCGCGGCTCAGTTAGTTGGCCGCAGCCGAAACGACCGGGAACAAGAGATTCGACCGTACCGATTAACCGAAGAGTAAACTGCACTATTCACTTTTAAGTTGGTTAGTAGCCCAAGTTGAATCAGGGGTTCCTGCCGGAGTCCAAACGGGTGCAGCTGGGGAGAATAAGAGAAGTCGCGACCTTGGCCGGCTTGAGCCAAAGATCGGGGAAGCGTGACTTGGGTGCCTGGACGGGAACTGCAGACGATCAGATGGCGGCAGGCATGCGGCGAGACGTAGCAGTCGGGATGACAGTAGAATGTAGGCGAGTCCATCCGGTTTTGATGCTGGCGAATGAGCCTAAGTTAGCCACTGAGTTGCTGTGCCAGAGTACAATGAGTCATCCGGGGGGGGGGGGCAACGTCCCGTGGTAGCAATCATCGATGGATAGTAACCCAGAAGGACTGGGAGATGGTAGCAGGACCTTGGTGCACTGGCTCACTTTGCTTGCGACCTCCCTCGCTTGGTTCGCGAACGCGCAGAGCTTGGGTCGGATTGTTCTACCGAAGACTGTACGGCAATCCTCACTCGTCCGCGTGGCTGGTGAGGAATAGACAAGTTTGTTGACTGTAGGGATCATGTCCGTTCCCGCTCAGGAACACATTGGCTTCGAGAAAAACGGTCGGTACAAGCTAAAGTGGGTAAGAAGGGCAGAAGCGGAGGTCAAATGGGAAGACGATCGAGGCACATGGGAAATTAGGAACAATGAGACAATGAGCGATGCCGCACCAAGAAACATCCTAGGTCAGGAGATTCGGCCGGATTGTCCTGCAGAAGACTTTACTGCACACTTCAGTCGTCCGCGTGGGCGGGGAGGAATAGACATGGTTGGTGACTATCGGATTAAGTCCGTTCCGGCTCAGGAAAACGTCCCCACAAAGCGGCCGATAAACGATAAAGTGAGAAAGACAGGCAGAGGCGGACGGCACACGTGATGACGATCGAGGAACTAGGTAAATTTGGAAGGATGAGTCAATGCGTGATGTCCCGTAGGAACTCTAGCCGGAATAACGTTAACCATAGTAAACGCGCGGACTGCTCCATCAACTCGTCCGCGTGGACGTGTAGGGGGAGCCCGAAATGTGCCCGAGTCACGGGATCAGCAAATGTAAGCCACCCGAAGGCTATAGCCTAGCAAGCTAAGAAATGAGCACATGTCATGTGATCATGAGTCGTGCGATCAGAAACCGTAAGCCACCCAACGATAGAAGTGTAGCACGCCAAGAAATGTTTCAAAGCAAAGTATGAATACGATTATAATTAGGAATAACCATCTACTCTCAAAATTTAGGTAGGCTTACTTTTCCAGACAACAAATTAGTTTCTGGAAAAGTAAGCCTACTTAAATTTTGAGAGTAGATGGTTATTCTAGGTAAGGAAAAAAATTCCGACCCCTAGAGACGACCTCACCTTCTTTTCTCCCAAGAAAACGGGCCTGGAAGATCGTAATTGTTAGGGTTAGGGAACCAGTCGATAGACTTTTTCAATCAACTGCCCGGGTACAGCGTTTCAAACAATAAGGATTATTGATATGTAGTAATGTCAAATGCCCTCTTTAAAAAACTGGCTTTTAATGAGTCTTGGGTAGTCGCACACGCATATTTATGCTCTGCACACCAAAAGCGTTATATTGATGACAATGGCTATGAAGTACTCGTAGCAGAGAGAAGGGTGGAAGGAGAGCGTGGGAAGATTGGTAGAGTTTTGTTCCTAGCTTATTCCAAGGAGGGCAACAAATACCTGAAGGGTCTAATTTTCTTATATTATAAATACAGACTTGAGAAACCTAATCTTTTTCCCCTTGCGTACAAAATATCCAAATTGATATCATGCAGACATATCGGCTCGTGTAAAATTGGGATAACTTCTTAGCGTTCGCCATATCAATTAACCTGTGTGGGAATTCCCTCAAACTCCGGGGAATGTTATCCCATCTGAAAGTCAGCAGCCATTCGTTTTTACAGATAGTTATCGGTGCTTGGAGCGCGCTGTCGGAAGAGGTCATAGTGGCGAAACCAAAAGACTCACTTAAACATAATCAATTTTGTATATTTATTTGAGAGGTAAGGTTCAGCTGCACTGTTTGAACATATCAACGACTTGCTGACACTAACGGATAAAGGTACAATGTCAAATTTAACGATTTTCTCGACGATCTTCAAGATGAGTATGCAAACAATTCACGTTGAACATGCGAATATTTTACTCCATATTTAACAGTAACATATATAGTTTAGGTATGTCAAGTCGAATATTTTCACATACCGTTTTTAATAGGGCCATTGAAGGCATCACATATTACCCTAAACAGGCAGAAAAACACTCAACCAATATTCAAACTTCGTTAAGTCATTTACAAACTTCATCATTAGTTGGGAGTAGAAACACAAACATGCGCTTGTAAAAGACAAATTTTTCCACAGTTGTTGACTAATAAAAAAGACATGACCACATTATCGAGCCGGAATGGCGCATTTAATTCTCTGGCGCTTACAATCGTGCTTCATGTAACTTTAAAATCTGTATGTACGAGAAGAGTAAATTTAAAGTCATCAGACGGTATGAACCAGTCGTCAACAGCTGCTTCTGGCACAATCTTCACTTTAAATACATTGGTTTCCCAGCAAATGCGATTCGAGTTTGCTTTTTAATGTCGCTAAGATTTTTTAGGCGTCCCATTGGGCCAACTTACTCCGCAGATAAATCAGATGACTCAACAGATGTTCTGCCAAGCCAATGCGAAGTCATCACGGACTCTGACAATTCGGGAGGTTTAAATAAGGCTACGGTATAGTTGCCTGTAACTGAGAAGATAAATTTATAGTTAAACCAGTTTGATTTCTTTAGGCAGATGTCAAAGCTTCTTTATTACCTTCGCAGCACTGGCTTGCTCTCGTTCCAGTTGCAGATAATAATTTTTAAAAGCACAGATTCCAGGCCTGCATAGAGGTTTTCTTGGTCATTCGTTTGTTTGTACTTTGAGTATGCTGTCCATTTATTTAGTGACGAAAGTGTGCACACCGATATATTCAGACGTAAAAGAACGGGTTCACTGGTTGAAAACAGTTAATAGGCAGGGAAAAACAATTTTATATCCCGTCGCTTGTAACGTTGTAAAAACTACGAAATTTTATTTTTTTCCACTTTCTATCAATAGCCAAATAAGATCACTGTGACCTTTTTCGGAGCCTCAGATCTGACTGCCATTGAGCCTTGACAAGAGGGATCCTGGGTTGACCTTGATGTATGCCATTGCACCCTAGAGAAATCTCGCGAACGCCATGATGCTTCTTAAATCCTGTGCTTCCCCGTTGCGTCAATTACGCCGGGGTTACCTACCTATTGTTGTGCGTTCGAAAAAAAGACTTTCTACAAAGGTTCGCTGCTATTTAAGCGTTTATATGTATTATATAGGAGCGTATTGGAACCTGCTTGGCCTTTTTCTCCATCCTCATTCCACCTCTGTTCATCATGAGAGCCATGCTACCGTACTCCGAGAACCGAAGTCCTTAGAATTGGAATGTAGAACTTCACCTTGAAAAGTTTTTAACACTAAAACTGTCATTTCGGCGGATTCTCCCGCCTTATTTAGTCATAATTTTTCATCGCAGAAGTAGTACTAGAGGGTTTGTCTTCGTCGGCCGGGGTCTCTTTCGTCCTGACCGAGTAAATTTTAGTGTCGGCGTTTCTGCCTCTTACGTTCTATCAAAGTACAATATTCTCGCAGGTGTTTTCTAGCGTTAGACGGGAACAGAGTCACGTTTTTACACACCTTCAGTGCCCGTAATACAGATAGCGAACGATAAAGCGGCCGCTCGGTTATGTAGTCCAAGATTTCCGTCTTTGGCATCAAGTAGTGGGTTGGTTAACATATCAGCAGTTGGACTTTGTGGGCGTCCTCTATAAGACTCCTCACATGCTATCTCTGCGTACCGGGTCACCCTGCTCGTAAAGAATTCAATGCAATTTTCGGATGAAGCTGGTTGCGTCGTAATAAGCTGGCCCATAGACGTAAACAGGCTTCGTTATATGTAAGCCATAATGATTATTGTAGGTGGGATATCTGCCTGATTTATGTGCAAGACGTCATAGGTTAACGAAGGTGCTGTAAACAAGCATAAGAAGAGCATACCTTATGGAATTATGAATGACCGCCGGGTATATTATCGCGGGACACAATAATTTCGTCAGATGATAATCTTTCGGGAAAGTCTTGAAATCATTCACACTGTCTTGTTCGTACCACATTTCCATTTTCTGTTGGCTATGATGGCGTTGTGTGAATTTCCTAGATCACAAAAGTGTCGCATGCTTCTTTTACCAGTTCACTTTCGGAGTCGGACTCGCGACCCTATATAGCCATGTAGCAAGGGTATATTCCTTCTTTAGGCAGCGCTGATGTGATCTCGTGGCATATTATTGAGGGATTCTACTTACTGACATAGTCTACCACTTCAAGCTTGTAATTGTGTTCTGTTGTGGTAAACTTTCGGGTGCATATAATGTTGATGGCCGTCCACTGAAAATTGGTATCAATTGCAATTTGCAAGGAAAAGGGTATACCTTCTGCGAAATTAACGTTTAAGTCACACGTATGTTTCTGAAGTTAACAACTTATTTGTATACACGCAGCCTCCGAACTCCATTGCTAGTCCAACCTGGTCACATTAATGATGCAGGCCAGGCGGTACTGGTATGACAAAGTTACTTGAGTAATGAACCGTGATAGACTAGATGACGAATTAACCGAAAGTAAAATGTCACCAGCAGCCGCAAGGTGTGCGCATTGATTGTTAAAGCTGCACATCACATCCGGAGGATCAGGGAAGTCTGCGTCCGCGTGTTTTTATAACCATGAAGGGAATGGCCATAGACTATTGCTGTATCTGTTTAGGTAGCTCGGATGATAGCCCACTTGTAGCGAGTGGACTTACTTGCTAAATTCTAATTCATAGAATTAGCAAACCGTCCTGACCAGCACTTAAGTTTTGTAGCGAAAGGACGTGTAAGTGTTGGCGTGTGCCGCCGGCCGATGCGTACAGTTGGCGAACTTTTCCAACACTGCTTGCTGCGTATAAGATATTACTCTTCATTGACGTTCCGTAGTATGTGGGTAGGGATACAAGTAAGGGTCTGTCGTACCTTAGGCGAATGTTAGTAAGCTTCTACAGCAGATGAAAACTGGGTCATAGTTTTCAAAACGGCTAATGCTTATAGCTAGGCAGGATTCTAGAGGAGACCTTCGAGGGTAGGCAGAGGCCTTCTGATGTGCAGATGTGGTGTAGGTGCGTCGACTACTGCTTGGTTTGCCACTGAAGTCTTATATTAGTAATCTGTAACTGGAAGGTTGTACTAGAGAGCAGTTAAATGGCGTAAAGGTGGAATTCGGATCCAGTATTCATGGAGACGTGAGTTAAATTAGTGAAGATTGGTCAAGCCCGCTTGTGCTCCGTGGTGCATAGGACCGCATTCATTTCTTCAACGAAGGGTGGGAGCATTACGTCGGCTGCCGGCACTCTAGGATAGATGAGCTTCAACAGGTTCAAGTGAGGCAAACAGTGAAGTGTGTGTCTACGTGGTCGGTATTTTGGTGACAAGGGAAAGACGTAATTACGGATATGATGTGCTTCGTTTTTCGGTGCTGGGGCTGTTGATTTGCCTGATAATGATTTACTTCTTGGTGCCGCTGATCGTGTTAACGGCTATGCTACTGGCTATTTCTATGGGGATGACTTTGTGGATGCCACTGCTGATGTTGACGGTGGTCGTGATGATACTTACAATGTTGATAGTGACGACGACTATATTGTTCTTCTTGATGATTGTGGTGGTGGTTGTGGATGCTTTGGTTGACATTTGGTAATCCTGACCACGACCTAGGTAAGTGTTTGTTGTCTGTGTGTGCGCTATCTGAATGGCTTTGAACAGCATGAAAGCTCGTGCACTACCTGCACAGCAGGAAACATGTCAAGTAAATTGTAAATAGGACAAAGTTGAGTCGGTGATGCAACATTCTTGTGCGTCTTACAACGACTATTTATATTCCAAGCGGGATGAAGCATTGGCAGAAAGTAATTAGTTGGAAGATGAAATCTGGTGCTGACTGGTATCCATTTGGGGAACCTGGTTAGACCGTCATACCGTAAGTGGGGGCGTGCAAGCGTTTTAATAATGCGGCTTTACCCATGCATTTCTAATGAAAAACTAATTTATGAGGTACCCTGGTTTAATTTTTCATCAAAATGGACTCAGTCACTTGAGCTCGTTGAACGTGTTCCGCAATTCGCTTATCGCGATCTCCTCGTGCAGTTATCTTCTACTTTAACTGAGGTTTCGTTGTCAAATGAGGAACGACAGCCTTTACAGTTCAGTACCACGGACTGGCGACGCTAGCATCAAATGCCTGCGCTTATGTCCAAAATTTCAGGTTATTGAGGGCGGGAGTCGGCTTCGTTGGGCATCTGCGATCTCAATACAGTGGCAAAATTTCCGACCGGCTTCGTATCTCCTACAGCAGAGGTCGGTAACTTTTTTATTCAGAGAGCCAAGAAAATAAATATTTGGCTGATAGGAGCAGATATGCGTGCCCCAGGTTCTTGTTGTAAAGAAGACAATGCGATTTCTGGAAGAATAAAATTGCCGTTCAGGAAGTCGCATCTTCTTTGCAAATATTTGGGAATATATTTCAGTGCGACCCATATCATATATTTTAAGATTGCATTCAATTGAATGTGAGTATAATAATCCTCCTCGGAGGAACTAAAATCACAAAACCTGAAGTTTCTAATTCCAGTTTTATCTGAAAGAGTCAGATGCAATTATCAAAAGAGTCACACCTGGCTCGTGAGCCATACGTTGCCGATCCCTGTTATACAGCATCATCAACACGAAAAACGCTGACGAAGCTTCTGATATCCTGCTGCCCACAACAGCCCTCACTTTTCTCAATAGCTAATTGCAATCAGTTACAGCCTGTTTGAATTATGGCTGCACGGAGAAAACGACTCGATTGCTGGGACATTACTTTTATTCGTTTGACGTTTCGAGATCCGTTGCGTATTCATCATCAGAGACATAGTCAAAGGGTCAACGAGCGGACCCGTTCCCGCTACCGCTCTTTGAAGAATAAAATAGCTGTTCCAGAGATCGCGTCTTCTTCTTTAGAACAGTTATATGCCCGTAACAGTTTCTTGCTAGAGGTTGAATAAATATCCGGCAAATAGGAAGGCTCGAGCGATCCTCGAATCGCGAAGCACAATAGAGGGCAGAGGAAGGACATTCATAATTTAGTAGGAGGAAAAGTTTGGCTGAATAATTTACTCAGAGCAGCCTGGGGACCTCCACCTAAGGTATTTTCGTTCATTGTACATGGAAATCTGTGAGAACTTCTGATGAATACACAAGACATATCAGCATAACCTGGTTTCCATGGAGTTCAGACGCGGGAAAAGATAATATCTTGCGCTGGACTTATGCGCAAAACCACTTTTATTACGGGAAATTCTGTTTCCGTGACAAATCTCTGAGGCAAACCTAACGCTAGCCCTAATCTAAGTACAAGGCCCATGAAAGAAGGGAGTTTCTATTAACTTCGGTTGCCGCTGTTTAATGCAAATGTCGTAGCAATAATTATCAACTGTTTTTTAAAATTGTGGACACACAGTATGCCAAACTTATTTAGCGTGCAGGCAAGGGTAAATGTCTTCCAAGTTTTGTATAACCCCCATTTTTTCGTTCCTAAGTCAAATTGTCCGACAATTTTTAACTCTGTCAACATAAGTCAATTAATCCAGCCCACCTTTTAGGTAATCGTAGTTTTCTTTAGATACTTTTGCAATGGAAGTAAGTGTTAACAGGTTCTGAAGGCGCAAGGCCAAGTCTTGTAGTTAGCCGGTAGTTTGACCGTTGGTTTCGAACAGGAACACCGTGACCTCCACAGAAAGATGTTGTAGGGACGGTGACCGTCTCTGATGACGAATCTGCGACGGATTTCGGAACGTCAGGCGAATAAAGTATTGCCCAGCGATCGAGTCGTCTTCCTGGGACTCGCATGTTTGCTTGTATGGTTGTACATTCGAATCATGCATGGATCTGGTCGATCGTTTGCGGATTGACTGTACAAGAGCTTGTTGGCGAGGGTCTGTAGCCTCGAACTGTGAGTTTAATAGGCGCAAACGACGATTTACACCGCTTGTCTCACAGCGTGCAATGATATGTGCCTAGATTACTTTATCATTATTGCCGACTTGTGCACCATCTGTCGCACTCTCTCCTCGCTTGCAGCTGCTGGCAAAATAAGCAGCAGTGACTGACAGAGTTAAACAACTTTTATTTGCGTGCCGCATGCATGGTTCACGCACGATGGGCCAAGTTTTCACAGAAACAAAAGGAGGTCGGCTCGGGCCTAAACTCAGTGGTGCTGCGCTAGAGGTGGCATGAGAGAGAAGGCATCAACCCCACTCACTGTCCTGAGATGACCGAGTCGCCTCGTCGTTTACTGGTTTTTGGCTCACAGTGACGGTTTAATAGCGCGTCATATTGTTAACGGGAACATCTGTAAGAAGGGAATCCCCAAAGTCAATCTCACTTTTTCTTCCTCCTTCTAGGCAGCAATCCACTATTCGAGTCGCCTAGCCATCTGATACAGGGATTGGTTTCAAATGGCTGACAGAGCTAACTATCTCATCTACGCATGCCATATACGAAAGGACACTTCACACAATGCCAGATTTTACAGAAGAGTGGGTAGGACGTTAGGATCTCATTTACGTGTAGCGGACGGCACAGGCCCCCTTCAGAAGGAACCATTGAGACGGGCTCATCTTATCGACCGGCCAATAAGTAGCTCATAGTTGCCAACGATGTCCACTCTTTGCTCTACGGTGTTGTGGTCGCAGGCACGGTACCTTGCAAGTGAATTAATTTATTGTGGCTGTAGCCTCGCGCCGTATCTATATTCATATCACCTTACCACCTGGGCCCGCTGTCATGAAAAGACCCGTGGTAAGATAATACGCGGGTGGCTTGCATGGTATAAACTTGCGTCTGAGAGTGCCACCAGTCACTATTATCCGCGTAAAAAGAACCATGGTTTCAAATTAAAAAAAACAAGCTGGTGACTTGGAACGCACTACGTCGGAGCGCCATAGCGACGACATTAAGGAATCATAGCAGCCCAGATCTCCCTCATGAGAGGAGGTCAGAGTTATTCCGTCACATGGCAACCTTCCAAGCCAGGGCCTTTGGTGCACTATCAGTCTAAAGCGCGTCAGATTGTTAACAGTGAGGGGTATGTGCTGACGATCGACGGATTTGTGCGTGATGTATAATCTATTGGAGAGATTTCGATGATAGGGTTTGATCCATTTTATTTCCCGTTAAGTTTCAATGGATGCGTATATGGCCGAATAGATTCATGCAGCAGATGTGTGTCGGGACTCCTGATGGCAGTGCGTCGGCCTCCGTGCGATGGATTCGCAAGAGAATTATCAGGGCTATGTATGAGGTTCTTGTACTTGTTACGGCTGGGATCATGCCTAATCTTGCTGGCCTCAATAATGTCACGGAGGTTACCTGTACATGCGTGACGATTGGCGGAAGCGGATCTGGAGAGCTCCACACAATCTCTTCCCCAGCGGCGGAAACCGCAGATAAAAGGTCCAAGAACTGCTTCCATGTGTTTACTGACGGTGTCAAGCCAAGTCTTCAGTTGCCCTCCTCTTCGACCTTTCCAGGTGGGCTGCGTCGCCGGCTCGAGGGCAGCATAGGTAAGCTCGTGGGGCGGACGACGGAGAACGTGCCAAAACCACCTCAGTAACCTTTCTTGAATGGCCTGAGATATCCTCGCGATACGATCGCAGCGGGTGCGGACTGTCTCATTTGAGATGAAGTCGGCATAGGTGCGTGAGGCGCAGGTGTAATAGCAATGGAAACAACTTAGATTCGGGCCTAAGTTACGGACAAGGGGCAATTTCGATCTGTATTCAGGAGTGTTCTCAGTGATGGTGGGAGTGGGAGAAGCGGTAGTCGTTGATGCGGTAGAATGGCAGGAATGAAAGAGATGGCGGGAATCGATTAAGTGACATTCGAAGTGTGTGCATGTGTGTCGTAGCCCACTATTGGATCAGAAATAGCCCGCGGAATCCAAACTGGGGGTAGTTAGGAGACGGAAAAAAGCCGAGACCTCGACCGGCTTGAACCAAAGGTCAGCGGGAGTGAGGTGGGTGCCTGGCCTAGAACTACAGGCGAACAGATTCTGACAATCATGCCGAGAAGCGCAGCAGTTGGGTGTGGACGGATCAAGCCGATATTGATACTGACGGAGGACCGTTGAGTAGCCCCTGCGCAGCTGAGCCAGAGTACAGCTAGTGACCCTCGGGAGATGTCGTTCCGAGGCCGCAATCGGAGGTGGATAGCCACCCAAAAGGACCGGGGGACAGTAACCTCGTTTCTCCTCGACAACGAATCTCTAGTGGAGACGCTGGAAGCCTGTCTTGGTGGCAGAGCTATCAACAGGTAGATCCGCGAGAGACGAGGCAACAGCTTCCTTGTAGAGTGCTCGAATAGACGGCCGGACGCTGCGGCAGGGCTCGGGAGCGGTGCAACGGTGATGATTGGGATGGCCGGGTTTTGAACAACTCCACCAGAACTGCTGGCTAAGGAGAGTGTTGTGATGGGCGACCGGTAGAACAGAAGCCTCCGCATCAAGATGATCTATAGGCGACATTTTATAGCAACCCGTAATTGTGCGGAGGGCAGCGTTTTGGGCTGACTGGAGGCGGCGGAGGCTGGAAGAGCTCATCGTAGGAGACCAGATTGATGCCGCATAAGTGAGGTGCGGCTTGGCCAGCGCCTTGAAAGCAGTCGACAGAGTCTCTTTCGCGCAGGCTCAGGATGTGCCTGCTAGAGCCTTGTGGACCTTGGTGCAGTGGCTCACTTTGCCTGCGGCCTCCCTGGCATGGTCTGCGAACGTGAAAAGTGAATCGAAACGCACGCCGAGGAGCTTGGGCTTGCGGAGCAGCGGTAAGGACGCACCGTTGACGGTGATGGCCGGGTGACGATTAAACTCCTTCGGATCAAGCGTAATAACAGTTACGGACGACTTGGCTGCCGCGATCGTCATTCGACATCAGGCATAAACTCCGTGAGGAGCTGTGCAGCCTGATCGATGTGATGGTGCCGGAAGCAGAACGTAACATCGTCCGCGTACGAAACCATTTGTGCAGGTGCCTGGGGGAGTGGGAGCTCTCGCATGTAGATTTTAAAAAGCGTCGGGCTGAGCACAGAGCCTTGAGGGACGCTGCAGGTCTGCTTACGAGGCTTAGAGAGCGCCCCGGAAAAGGACACGATCGTGACGTCCACGGATGTAAGCCACCAACCATCGGACCAGGCCAGTCAGGACGTTCAGAGAGACCAAATCCTGCAGGAGCTGATCGTGACAGACACGGTCGAAGGCTCGTGACAGATCAAATGAGACAGGTACGGTCCGCGAAGCAGGCTTCTATTGATTGAAGCCCTTGAGGATGGCGTCGCTGAGCTCGAACAGCGCCGTTGTAGTCCCACGACGCAATCTGAAACCATGTTGATGTCAAGATCGTTCCGCAGCAGACGTCAGAATTAGGTGGATGAGCCGTTCCAGGATCTTCGCCAATGGACGGAGGAGGGCAGTTGGGCGATAAGAGGTCGCTAGGCTGGGGTCCTTGCCCGCTTCGACCAGATGGATAATGATCGACTGGCGCCTGCAATTGGGGATGATTAAATCAGCCAGCGAAAGGTTGAAGAGGACAGCTGTTTTAAATAGACTTCACTTATGTTTCTACTCGCTTTAGATGCATGGACTCGGTTTTGGTCCACTGTTCCAAAAACGGTCAATTTTTGTTCCACCGTAAATTGGAAGGTAGAAATACATTGCTTAACTTTTTAGGGAAGGATCTGTCAGGAGTCCGAAAGCCTATTATTGCCTTTAACACAAGGTGCTGAGCATACTAGCTCGGACATCCTTAAGTACAGACTTCGCTTATGCCTCTACTCGCTTTAGATGCCTGGACTACGTTTAAGTTCAATGTTCCTAGAAATTCGAAGCAGATCAAAGGCGGGAGAAAAGAGTGACCCACTTGCTGGAAAGACATAGGTAACAGTGTCCCTCTTTTCATATTACTGATAATCAATCCGAAATTTGAGGTATCGAGGATGGGAATGTATATCGTCTACTGATTGCTTCTAGAAACTGAAATGATCACACTTAAATAGATACCAGCAAAGGTTTCACTACTCTTCGGATACCAGATCGACTCATCATGAATGACACTGTATTAGCCCAAGTCCGCGCAGACCCTCGGGATGGTAAGTGTCAGCTTACCTATTGGACGGCTGCTGACTACGCGCAAACCCCAATTTACCTGCTCATTGGCTCTCAAGTCCAACTCACAAGGACTTCAATGCGGTGACTGTTCTCAGACCGGTACTCCGGACGAGCCATCATAGCGGATGTACGTGCGGTCTGACAGTCCACTTAATCCTGTTTATTCTACATTCATTCTGTACAGAATAAACTGTTCCTTACACTCTGACCTCCCATTACTCCTCTTCACATAAAGAGCCGGACCATAAGATCGCAGTCACTAGGGTTCAATCTACTTAGCCCTCTACGATATTGCTGACTTCCCTAAGTGACCTGAACTCATAACTCTGATGTGGCTCAGCTCAATTAACATCAAACTTCTCTCGAGTGCAACTAACTTTATTCCTGTCTCACATTATGTGATCATGGTATGAAGAATTTCTTCACCGGCATTCTGTCGTGTACCGAGATGGAGGCTATAAATCACACTCAGTTTATCCATTCCAAGCCATGGTTCCTTCCAAATCCAACAAAGTCCCTTTATGAGTACCAGTACCAAGAAATTCTTCCTAAAAACCCGTCCTACTTCTACTGCCAACGGTAAATTTTAATTAAAACCATAATGACACAGTATACCGATTTGCCGTCGGCGTTTAACTGTACTACCGGCTTTATCCAGCCACCCCTGGAAACTGGCTCATTTACGTCAGCCGTACACACTGCTTGCAGTTCTACCTTGGTATGTATGCCATTCCCTATATTTAGCTGTTCATCCAACGTTCAGATTTGGATAGGCCCGTAACAATCCCTCCCCTCCAAAATCCTACGTTGAGTCGACTAGTATGTCCCCCCTGCCACATGACTAGGACATTCAAACTCTCCAAGTTTCTACACCGGCGAACAGGATTCAGCTCCACACTAATGAAACCTGAAAACGACTTCCAACATTATAAAGTAGGACTCAGTCGGGGTTATAGAGCAATATCCCCTGGTTGATGCCCAACTGGCAAATGTGAAATCTAAACATCTTTCCGTTGAGAGGCTGCACTATTATCTTAGGGTAACTAGCTTATTTTTACAAAATGCACAGAACTGAAAAATAGGGCATAGTTCCCGCCTACAACACATCTGTTAAATTACAAATACTCTCTTGATTTTAAATTTTATCGATCATAATTTTTGACCACGCATTCAAAAACTGAAGTGGTGACCCCCTGTGGTGTAGTTGGTAAGCAAAACGAAGGTATCCAAAGCAGAGGCTTGAGGTCTTATCAGAGGCCAGAATTCAAAGATCACGTGATTTTAAGCGATATCTAAATGCAAATTAACTGCTTTACCCGAAAAAAGTACGTGGTCTTCCAAAGAAATTTACTAAATTAAGCAAACGATGCACAAAAAGAGTGTAGGGGAAGACAGGTCTCTTGCGTAAAAAAACTAAAATGGATCATAGGATGCAAAGTCAGCAAAGCAGCGCGTTAAGAGGATAGTATGGCAATGCAAACTAAGATTTGACTTCCGAGACCGATGTAGGCGACAAGAGAATGCGAAGCGTGGGTGCGTCGACATCCTCGTCATCGGATTCCGCATCGTCTGTATTGGGACCGCCAGCAGAGTAGGCAACAAATAGATTGACGTAGGCATCTTCCGGGGCGTACCTCAAAAGACTAAGTAATCTGGAAAAGAAAGTGAAGGGCTAGGGGTATGAATGGTCGGAAAATGAAACACTATTGACACTTTCTAGGGGAAACGCTGACTATCGACTGCAACAGAAACGCTGACATGTCGAGATAAACCGTGGGTCCATCTGCTGTTCAGTTGAGTTTCCCATAATTAAAACAAGCTAAACCAAGCGCCAAACGCGAATAAATAGAAAGAAATAGCTTGAAGGAGGACATTTAGTGGGTAAATTTGTTAGGTTTGCGCTGGCGATACAAATACATGATGAAGCTAAAGAGGGCTTCATTGTAATCCATCATGTGACGATAGATTAATATGTACCTGTACTGCCAGTATGGTGAATAATAACACAAAATTATACCACTGCTTGTCTGCCCGCTGGCAGCACGTGTATATTACGCGGTTATGCTGCAGTGGCTAGTGGAGTTAAGCTCAAATATAAACAGAAAATTTCCATATACACCTACAGACTTTGATAAAAGTGAGCTAGGAGAATTAAAAAGTTGAAGCTCCAAAACCGGCATGTCAACCAGAAAGCCAACAGGGAAAGTTGGGGAGTCCTGGATGAGCCGGAGCCCTCGCAGCTGTCTCAAGCAGCAGCGGAATACCGGTGAAACAACCGTATCTTGGCCTTTAGATAATACATGTTTTGTCAGTATGGTGAATTGCAACATGATAGCCAGTTTATAAAATTCTCGGATAGGCCTTAAAAACGAGGCATTCTGCGGAAAGATAAAACACACGAAAGAGACAGTCCATAACTCCAACTCAATTCCTACGCAGTGGCGGGCCCTATATAGCAAAAGTAATCATGCAAAAAGTTGCTTACATAACGACGCCAATTTATGCATTCACTCCGGAAATTGAAATACATGAACTTTTTCACGCATGTAGTACGTAGGTACATATATTATAGTTTTTTTTCTTTCGAATTTTTCATTAAAAATGAGAAAATAAAGCGGTTTGAATAATGTTTCCCAGTTGCATATGTACAGTAAAATGTATATCGGATAAAATGTGAAGATCAAAATTTGATTGGGGAGGATTTAACGCACATTTGAGGTTGTTTAATTGGTTCATTTGGTGGATGTGAGGCACAAAATGCTGTTTACTACATTTCGGTTCAAATCAGCATACTAGGGTCAAATACGGGCAGAACTGAGCCAAATCCAACGTTTGTTGATATCCAACGAATGTTCTACATTATAAAACGCTGTGCGTATTGTACTATAAAGGAGCATTAACAAAACCAGAAGTTATTTTTTATTTTAAGCGTTCACGGAACATAAAATTTTGTTTGCCGTTCATGTAACTGAGGTGGGTGCAAGTATGCGATTACACGTTATTTTCGGGAAAAAAAGAGCGGAGTCAAATTACAAAATGTTGTCTTGCAAATCTGATAAGTTTTGTGCCGTAAAGATGGGTAATAAATTAATGAGACCATAAGTTGGTTTAGTACGCCGAAAATAAAAACTGTTCACAGCCATATATGAGGTGTCGCGAAATGCCATAAGTTTTCTCTGTAACAACGTAGAAGAACCCTGTTCAAACATTTTCAATATATAGAAGAGAATCAAGGAATATGAAAACTTGAAACGAGACGGGCAGAAGAGTATTATCTTTGGTAAAATCGTCGTTCAGATTCAGCCACTGTGTTATGCTTTTGTTATCTTGGAACGGAAACTAGGAGTAAAATATATTGAAAATCGCTTCGGTATACGTGGAAAAGTGAATTTTTTTATTTTCAGCAGAAGATTTATCCAACGTTTTTGGGAAGTCATCAAAAAATGGTCATAATTCACTAATTTTGTTTGGACTTAAACTTCAAAAAGTTAAAGTACACAGTTATTCGCCGTTCAGATATCTAATTAAAGCGCCTTCTTAAGAGGTAATTTGTTATAAAAAGTTTTCAAAATAATCATAGGCGTATTCACTCGCGACTTTTGTCGTGGACGTTTATTTTTCTCGGCATTGATTTGACATGTTTGGGTGATTATAAAACCATGACCCAAACAGACATATTCATAAATAATAGGCAAAACTTCATTATTTAGGTAAATAGGTAAAGAAGAGGCAGCACACTTACGGCCGGCTGCGATAGTGCTCATAAGCCAAGAAACCCTTCATATAAAGAACTCGCGATTCCTGGGAAATAAGAGAGGCGCTCAAGCCGTACTGCACCTATAAAAAAGAAAACGAAATGATATCAACTTGACGACAAACAGATAACAGGCCATTATTCGCTGAAAAAATTAAATTGAAATGGACAGGACAAATGAGTCTTGCTGCCGACAGAGCAGTGTCTATCTACCATTGTTCTTATACACAGTACGGCCCAGAAGTCATGTAACATGTCCACATATGCGAATGATTGATACTCTCTCGATAATCAGCATTGATTAAGGTTGGAATACGGATTATAGTGTAGTCCATTCTGAAGTAATTTCAGTCATGATAGGGTGCCAGCTTTTTAACGAGCTTCCTTCTGGTCGCTTACAAAACGTACGTACCGTTAAAAAGTTGCTACTTAAGTAGCATGCATTTTTGTCACTGATTTGGCTGCCTTTATAAATTCAAATATATCATATGGAAAATATACACGAAAAAATTACTCCTTGTATTCGTTTGGTAGCA
Organism: Ligula intestinalis; assembly: GCA_036362985.1. Classification (NCBI taxonomy): domain Eukaryota; kingdom Metazoa; phylum Platyhelminthes; class Cestoda; order Diphyllobothriidea; family Diphyllobothriidae; genus Ligula; species Ligula intestinalis. The sequence goes on from JAYGXS010000003.1 coordinate 55,317,907, forward strand.
AACCACGCCTTCCTCATATTTTATACTTAAAAAGGGTATCTTTCGGTATTTAAAAAAAATTTAAATTGCCGAAAATATTTTAATCCTACTGACTGCCACACTTGAATCCAAGGTTTACAAACTGCGCGCTGTGTACATACTGTTCAAGGAAAAGTACTTTTCGCCTTCAGTTTGAGGAAGAAGTCACATGGTTCTCATAAAATATTGCAACAGATGTGGAACATGCTATACACACTATAGGCAGCATCAATAAATTGACGGATGTGACGTATAATGAATGAACACCTCATCATCCATCATCAGAGGCGTACATTATATTTTCCTGTTTGCCGAGAATTGTTTTGTTTGACCGTCTGTCTCGCAAAACTGAAAACCGGATGTTTCCGAAGCGTCAGCACAAATACAGTGTGGTCCCAGAAAACACATTTTTTCTCTGCCTTCTTCTTTGGGGGATGGCGAACAGGATAATCTATACGGTCGTCATATCTTCACCCATGTCAATATATACAGTATGGGCTAAAAATTAGGCAACTTTTACAACGAAATTTGACTTGGTACTTTAGCACATATTTAGTCACATTATTTTGATTCATTGAATGGATTAAATTCTGCAAAAGTCTTTTAGTTAGGAAATTTGGTCACTAAAGGCCACCTACTTAACCGCCACAAGAAACTGGCTTATTGCTCATGGTGACGCAGTAATCTTGGTGGGAACTAATTTCTTAAAGTAAGCACTTCTCGGCAGATACACCGCACAAGCCTCAACAGCGAAAAAAGACGAAAAAGCACTAACTGGTACACCTGAGGCACATTTTTGTGAAATTCCTCGCATGTCGTTAAACGCAGTTCATCGATTTAGAATCAACCAATAAGCATAAAGCTATGAAATTGTTCGAAAAGTGCAATTACCCACAGAAAGGCGCAGAAGGCCAGCATGACGAGACAGAATCACCTCACTTACAAATTCCTGCGGTGGCGATTTTTGAAGAGACTACCGAAGCATCGCCTGTCAATTACCAAGGACGTGGTTGTGCAGCAACCATATCCCCAGTGTCGTATGCTGCCCTTTTTAAAATAGCTTCAGGAAAGGGTCCAAAATACAGACAAATCATTTACTAAACTAATTAACGCCCCTTCCTCTGGTCATAGCCTTTTTCTTTTCTCGTCTTAAACAGTTTCGATATAACTTTCAACGCTCAATTCGCCTGCATTCGGGACATTTTCTCCCCCTACCTCCATTTAAAGACATGATACAGGAATACAAGGCACATTAATTGAAAGATTATATGGCAAAGGTATTATACCGTACTCCCGTCATACATATAAACTAAAAACTCAGACAGGAGATTTGCTGATTTCTGCTGCTGCGTTAAGCAAGGCGCTTGGTGCCTTAATGGGTCCTCCAGCGTTATCGATGCGGTTTCGGGAATATGATCTCCCGAAATGAATCAAACGAATAATTTCAGATATCATAAAGTGCAGAAAATAAATTTCTAGGGCCATAGACGAAATTTTAATGAACATTTGAAGAGTAATCCTATGAAATAATAGTGGGAAAGCAAGAAAAAACCCCCAAAATGTCATCGGAGTCACAAAAGGTCATATGGTCCGCCGAAAAAATCAAAAGAGCCAATAAATTCAGAGATCATCAACGCCACTGTCCGCAGGTTAAGGTCCTGTGACAAGACGGACCGTCAAATTACTCAAAATATTGAATAGCGGAAGAAATAGGTGGAGAAAAGGGACTGTTTAAAGTTTCGAACGGTTGTGCCTACGGGTTATTTTGGTAGACAAAGATGCAGACTTGGCAATTGAATATGATTCTAGAACCCTCATTTTTGCCTGCTTAATAAATATTACTAAAAAGACTATTTTTCTATCATTGAAATTGCAGGGTTTGCACTCTCCAATGACATGAGCAACATGCCGAAATTAACGATTTCAAGGGTTTAGAATTAAAAGGCAAAATAAAATAAAGTTCAATGCATGCGTAGTGGGCGTTAGCGCCACTCTGGGAACCCCTGATCGCCGACTCATCTGGCTTTCCCATGATTTCTCTCATCTCTTCAGGAACCGGGCCTGGAAAATCGCTGCCGTTAGGATTTACTATAATAGCTTTAGCATATACAGCGGGAAGAGTTTTCTAACCGGCTTAGAACGCTCGAGCACGATCAGCACATTCGAGCTCGCCAAAAAGCTCATGAAGACATGCACTGAATGAATTTATTCAAATGTCGATAGAAAAACAGGTTGCTAGAGGGAGATTCATAAGTCGACTGACGAATCTTCCTCATTTTCGGATTAAGAAAATTTATCAGGACTACATGTTCATTAACGAGACCCAAAAGGAACCGATCAGATTCATGGTAAAACGATCAGTTAAATAAATTCTGGACTGAGTTAAAATCGTGCATACGAATCTAATAGGAGGCTGAGAACGCCCACTTCCAGCAAAGAACTGAGAGATGGCTCACCTGTAACATTTTGATTAGATCACTCAGAGAGAACTGTGGCGCATCAGGAGGTATAGCAACAGTCCACGGATCCCAGATAGAAACTGTTAAACCATTGGGCAGTCTCCGGCTTTTACAGGGCACGGGCCTGATCGAAAAGAAGGAGGGCGCTGCGAGGTTGACAAAATAATTTCGAGCAACCTCTATCAAAGTCGCAGGTGGAAGGTCGTGAGGTCTCGGCGACAGGGTGGCGGGAAAAGAGAAATATTTGAGTACCTCCACACAAACGAGACCAGAAATTACTGCAGTAGTTGTCGCGATCGCCGGTATGATCCGACCCGCAATACGCTTCACTTCATGACGCGGCGTCAATGGGATACCATACATGAGAGCACGAAGATTCTAGGAACATCGAAAAACACGCGGAAAGATGCTTTTAATGGGAATGATAAAAGCTACTAATGCAAAAGCATTATAAATAACAAACAACTACAAGATTGGCAATTTGAACAAGCCCAGACTTGCGTTACAAGAAAAAAAATACTCTAAACAGTCTTCTCGTGACGCAATACAGGGCATTATTTGTTTGTGCACCGATCTAGTCCTCAGGATGTGCCCATCCTGGGATAATGCTTTGCTTTGCGGAACACAGTTGGTTAATCCGACTCGCAAAAGCATTATCCCAGGATGGGCGCATCCTGAGGAATAGATCGGTGCACAAACAAATAATATACACTCCCGATCTACAACCGGCTAGACATTGAACTCGATGGCTCAATGGTTAGGACGTCTGCCCCTGATCGGCGAGGCGCGAGTTAAAAACTCGGGTGCGGCGGCAATTTCAGCTGCTACACTAGAGTTGGCTGCCTGTGGCTGATGAGGGCCAATAGCCCGAAATAGCTATATCACAGTACGCCAGGTGTCTGCCGGAACACTGTTATAAAAATACAGGGTATCTACAACTATGCAGGTATAAGTGGGAAGTTAAGCCAAAAACACAATTAAAGCCAGTCGCATGCGAACAGAAACCAGGGCAATAAACACGAAGCAAAAAAGGCAAAGAATAACGCTCTGAGGTAATAATCCTTGGAACAACTGAAGGTAGACAATCACTTACAGTCGCAGCGTCCACAAAGTCCATGTGTCCCAGCGCCTCGTCGTCCTTCTCAAACTCGGTAGGAATGCAAACAAGTTTGTCTGGAGTGAAAATTGACAAGCAGTCGTAAGAAGGTTCTGCAGCAGCAGCAGCAGCCATAGCAGCACATAAGAGGCGTTTATGGAACCACTAATAACGTGGCACAAGGATCATAAAACGGGATACTAACGTCCACATCATCCGCACGATACGGAAACTAGAAATCGATTAGGTTTTTCAAGTAATCCACCGCGAACCAGTAAAGTACAGGAACTCACGTCATTAGGTCTAGTAACGGATGAGCGAGAGTTATCTCATTACGATTACCGGGAATGCACATGAAGAAAGCGCCACCAAGCATAAGATACAGTGAGCCAGTTCCAAATCTATGAACAAGACGGACAGGAGCCATTTCGGTAAAATAACAGTCTGCCGTGTATCTTTTCACTGACCTCCTCCTGTGAATATGGCGCATCAATACTCTACAGATCCCCCTTCAAGTCTTCTTTGAAATACAAGCGCGTTATGTAAACTGGACGGATTCATTTAACTTATCGAAAGCGCAAACAATCACGACAACCCCTTTTCGTAAAAAGCTTGCGAGACGTTCCCTCGTGAATCTGAGACCTTTGAGTTCACGGTAGCTTCACAAATCAAAAAGAAGTACGAATTTTGCGTAAGAAGCTGGCGTTTCAAAACATTTCCAAAAGAAGGTTCCTTATAAAGTCAATGCAGTTACAAAAGTATCTGAAGGGCTAGTGTAAGGGTACTTGTAAGCTATTCGAATGGTGATTTTGGATCTTTAGGATTTGTCATAATAATGCTGGCTTGATATGAGTATACATATTGAGTTAATGCAGACTAAAAGGACTAACTAGGTCCGAATTACACTCCCCAGCTAACCACCGTTGATCCCTATGCCCAACTGTCCTGCCAATGCCTCAGCGGTAGCCACGACGACAACCATTATCTTCCTCAGTCCTGTTGCCGGCGCGACCAAACGCGACGCCCCCGACATTCCCCTGATCGATCAGTTGCGAAACCATCGCATAGAGACTAGTGAAGCAGTGCAAGGATCACCATCACACTAACCTCAACTTGTCCCTATTTTCGGCACACATTCACTCATCGCATTGGTCAATTTGACCACACGTACCTCCACGAAAATCTGCGGTAAATCACTGCAGACGTGAACACAGCAACGCCCTTTTCCTCACCAGAGTCTAGATCCCACACGACCACGCCAACATCACAAAACGGATGTTTGCAAACGGTACCTCTTAATTAAGAGGGAAGTACGATCCTCGGGTTCGTCCCATGTGGCCCTTTTGCTGCGTGTGCGAGCTGAGCCTGAGACTACCACAGTGTGCCAGGCGTCGTGGCTTGGAACGTTGCCAACGGACGGTTGCATTCAGCCCAACGTGTGTTTGTCTGGAGTGCCCGACTGGGGGGTCTAAGAGTCCGGCTGCAGTGGCTTCTTCTTCTTGACGTGACCTCTGGCCCTCTCACATACGAGAGATGTAAGCCGCCTACACCAGTTTGTGCGAAATCTCGATGGTTTTATTTGGCGGAAGGGGTCGTGTACATGGTGCGTGCTCAGGCGAGCTCATTAGATAAGTCAGCAGCTGGGCCCATCCGCAATATAAGTTAATTGACAGGAGCTTGGGTGTGCGGAGTGAGGCCGACGGCTCCGGCACAGTTTCCGCATTGTAAACAGCCTGACACGATTAAAGCTTTCACGGTGCACTAAACGTCGTGATTGCCAACTGACGGGATAACTCGGACCGCGCCGATAAAGTTGTAATGGCTCCTTCTTCATGCGACCTGCATGGCACTCCCATTCCCTCGGAGCCGACGTATACGATGAGGGTGACTTCAACCGTGTCAGAAACCTGCGTTTTATCCCGCTTTCACCGTTGGTGCGCTAACCTTGCTTCGTGGCATACAGGGGACCTCGTGTGATTTAATGGTCAAAATGTCCAGTGGTAGGCAGATTGGAGACATGAATCCCTAACGAAATAACTGACCATATGTCCATATGCAAAGATGCGCGGTTGAAAACAATCCTCACTTCCACTCAACCCTCCTCTGACGTGTCCTTGTTTTCAGTGGAAACAAATGCTGGACGAGGACGTAGTTCATCTCCTGGGTCTGATACCTTAATAAGCAGCTTCCAATACCAGGTAGGCCACCGGCAACTGAAAGTAGTGGTTTATTGGGCAGGTGTTCGACAGAGAAGCCTCTTGGATGTTTCTCGCAGTGTGAGTGTCTTCTCAGCACACAGCTGCATTCTACCACAAGCTGGGTCGCGAGAATCAACATCTGCGATTCGCAACAGGTAGAGGTTGCCTATATGGCCCCTCTGGCGGGACATGGTAACGGTAACGGCTTGTAAAATAGGTGGCTTACTGGGGTAAGAGTAACGGCTTAGACTTGGGTTAGAAAAGGGCGTTCCATTCTCGCAAACATTCAGGCGAGGGAGGGGGCATTCAAAGGATTTTGGCCATTCAGCTCAACCGCATATAGCTAGTCCGTAATTATCAAACGCACAAACACACCAAGAAACTGCATTCTCTTCAAATGTGCTGTGCTCAGGATACGGTAGAAACCTTCATGTAAGGGCGAACTGATTATTCGGATACGGTGTCTGGCAAAACGCATGCAGTAATTAGGGTTTATAGATGTCGACTGCTGTAAAAGGCATGCAGAACGCAGTCGCAAACTCAACGAAGGCTTATACGCGGAGGATACTCTGCCATGACTGCAGTTTGTCGACCTCTTCAATCGCTTTTATTGGACAGTCTTTGTTTCTGAAGGTACTCAATGATTGAAATAATAACGCAAGAATTTTAAAAAACTCACGATCTTTTACTATGGAGTACTTAGCGTCAATAGCATTTAGCAGCTGAAGAAGAGTTGGTACGTTCAAATTCGCAGTCTCCTTGACAGGTTTCTTTTGAATGGACAGATCTGTAAGAATTTCTTTGTCCGAGGACCTGTAGGGCGGTGGAACGAAATCAGACAAGTAGTGCTCTAATATGGCCGCAGCAGAAGGATGACCGTCGGCTACAGGGCACTTGATGTCCAACTGTTGAGCAAGAAGGCGCGCATAACTCCACACAAACTGCACATGACTAAAACAAACATTAAATGCACTAATAAGGAAAAGGTGGGATATGTACCGCCTAAAAAGTGACGTCAAAGAGTGTATGGGGAGTATCAAGCAAGCTCCAAAAACCAATTCGAGATCTGCTCGTCATCCTCAGATGATAATGTGTCCAATATTGCTCCTTTTTACTGCCGCCAAAAGTAAGACAAATAGGGAATGAGTTGTCATATAAAACTTGTATACAAAATTCACTTTTGTAGCTGGAATTGCCATTGGCCTTGCCACGGCTTTCAGCTGAAGACGAAAAAATAGGTGCTAGGACCTACAGCCTACATAGTCCTATATGACCCCTGGATGCCGCTAGGTGGATAGATATCGAGGTATTTGAAAACTGGCCCACGTGACGAATAATACAGGGTCGGCAGACAAGTAACGCCTCGAAAGTATAATTACAGTACTGATAATAGGCATATGCAAGTCTATACTAGACGTGGAATCACTTCGGAATTACCAATTGCAGCCTGGACAATAATTTGGTAGTTAAAGTGAGAGTTGGGGTGTCAACTGGCTCATGAAAAAGACTCACATAACTTCAGCTTCCATCTTCTCTCTTCGTCTCGCTTAAGCCAAGATGATTGACGGTAAAGGAGGACGCAGTTTTTTCAGTTTAAAAGACAAGAAATTGTCCAGTAGATGCTAAACTTTACACCTGCCTGTTTTTACCAGGGAATATGCAACCGCATATCTTGTCAGATGACAATCTCCTTAGCTTATCAATTAAAGTAGGGTTTTGGACAGAGAAGTGGTGATCAATCGCAACCAAATAACGAGTCACCAGACACGCCCAGCATGTACGGCAGATAAGTCCCACTGTTTTAGCTGGGTCGAGAGGGCTAGGTACACAAGCGGACGAAATAGGAAATTAAGTTCTCGCATATGTTTGTTTTTTGGAGTGCGGTCGTAAGTGCAATTTGAACTTATCGGTGAAGGAAGGACGATGACAGAGATATTGTTAAGGTCAACGCACGCTACCACAAGCGCTAGCCAATGGGCCCTAGAACATATAATTGCGACTAAGGACACATGGATTGCTATAATACAACTGTCCCAACACTCGTATCAACAATCCCATAAACCACCCACTTATATAGTTAGAATTTTGGATGGCAGCTATGGCTGGCAGTTTTAATTATATGGTTTTGAAATACAGATCGTAGCTGAAGAAAAAATATGCTTCTTTGGAAACTGTCACAGCTATGATAACTGAACCAAATCAAATGATTAGCTTGCAAGTTACTTCAAAGAGAACAGAGCGACACATCAGACCAGCAACCCTGGAACGTTGGTAAGTGGACTTAGTTGACATGAATAAACCTACAGCGGATCCTTGAAAGAGAAAGTTAGCGGCGTCGGTCGACGTCTCGGTAGTTGCCAAAATGCCGCTAAAAGAACATAATAAATGCTTTAGCGAAAGAAAGCAAGTTCCATGCTAGCATACATCCTGTCAAAGAAATGAGTCGCAGTCTAGACCACAGCCGGGACCGCTTTAAGGTCATTAAATAGAATACCATTAAATTTAACTGACTAACGGCGCAGAGTATTTCGCGCACATCGACAAGAAAGTTGCCACATTCCCACTACGAATACTAATTCCGAGCGCCCATGGAAGGCGGATGCGAAAAGTACGATTCGCCAAAGGATTCCTCTCTGCGACTGCTGTAGTTTCTGGGATGACTCTATTTATCATTTCACCAGAAGTCATTGGACCAATAACGAACTTAGAGCGACAGAGTTGGAACAGAACGTGTTGGGCGACCCCCACCCTCTGCGAAGGGCACCGTACAGATGAAGAAAAGATGTTGGAGCTAATTTACTTTGAAAATAACCGGAGCGAAAGGGCAGCTTGTGCTTGCGCGACACCCCTAGCGAACAAGATCGATAGGTGGGCGTGTAACACAGGAACGCTGGCAATTGGATAGGGCAGTGTGATAGACGGGAAAGGGCGGTAAAGCATTGGCAATGAACAGAAATTAATATGCCCACCACCATGGTCTATGTAAGCTGTTTTGTTAGCACTGTGTTAAACTACATTACATGTCTACCTACACGCCAACCTAGCCATCACCCGATTTATTGTGTATGCCAGGCGTAGCATTTGTTACCGGATTGGTATGACCGCTCAATAATTGGTTGGCCTCAGAAGTACTACAGCTACGGGCAAGAGTTAGAGGGTGATACAGAAAGAGGAAATACCCCCTGATATTTAATACTACAGCGAGTTAAAGTGGAGTACTGCTGTTCAAAAACAGAAACAGTGTCGAAGGAAGCAGAAAATGAAAAGCTCAAATCTGCTGAGCGCAAGGAAAAAGTCCAGCGATAACATTAAACTACTTACTACCGTCGTCGGCTTTAGCATCCTCGGGGAACTTTTCGATCAGGTGGCGTGCCTACAAACAGGAGAAGAAGGAATTCAGATCAAAGGTATAAGTATGCTATGAGATAACTCAGGCAATTTCTCATTTCAGTTTGTGGAAAAGGTCTCGTCTTTTCCTCTCGTATGAGGTGAGACATCCATTTTACTGTGAGACCGACTGCTACAGTAGGTCATTATTTTTGAACTGACCATCGAAAATAGTTCAGTATTTTCACTGGACACAGGCACAAATAAGCACCACGGACAAAGATTATTGAAACGGGAATAACTATTTCTCGCCTGTTTGCCGTTACCACCTGACAGAACTTTTCAATCAAAGGTTACATGACGAAATAAACTAGGACTTAAATCACATCGTTCGGACCTGGGGTTGAGATATGCTTGATTGATCAAAATAAAAATCAACATTCATTTTTCCTGGGATTTCTAGAGTGCTTAGTGAATTACCTGAGAGGTATTTTTTGAAAGCCGTATTGATAGGAAATGCCTAGATAGTCTTCAATCTTGTCATGCGTTAGTTACAATTCGATGGCATGTAGGATTTAATGCGGATTATTTTGGCCCTTATGGCTGAAGTTCAACCGGTTAAAGAAAGAGCTCACACTACTAGGTCTGCCACTGACGATCCCTTGGTAGAATACATTGCAGGAGGACGTATGGCCATTGTCGATAGGGAACTCAAAGGCAGTCCACCTACACATCCCTCAAATATACTCATACTGATACTACCAATAAGTGAATATCCAAAGTTAGTATCAATTAATTAAATGTAGTTTGGACAGGTTCAGTGCCTGCCAATTGATACGTAGACGTCGGTGGGATTATTCTATTCCCTGTTGGTCGAAGCCCCCGTTCTACGGCAACGGCTGCCTATGGAGGCGTTCAATTGTCAGATCCTTCGAGACAAGCTAAGCCTTCTTCGGCCTGAGTTAGGGACAACCAGGGACACAGAGTTAAGCATGACCACAATCCAACTGAAGTGCATTTTAAACCTCGCAGGCATTTTCTTGTCGGTTCTTTTATTTATGGAGGCTGCAATAGGCAAAACTTCGACTGACCATTATGCATATGATTAACTTAACTTAGATAAATCAAGAGGAATTATAAGTCAGTAAGAACTTTGCCCACATTTTTTAGAGGGGCAAGTTATCGCTCTATCTTATAAGTAAATGTACTTAAGTCAACCAATTAATATTTAGAAGATGAATTGGTAAACGTACGTTTGTTTCCGATAAATTTTCGTCATACCATGCGACAACGAAATGACTAGCGGACAAACTGAAACCCGTACAGAGTCAACTAGCCCTGCACAGTCTCCGAGACACCTTCGAATTCGTGGACGGTGTGAAAGACTACTAAAATGTTCCTTGAAAGTACAGTTGTTTTTGAAAACATGTACAGGCAATTGTACGGAGTAGATATGGGTTCGCCTCTGGGTCAAATAATCGCAAATATATTCATGGGCAAACTAGAAGCTGCGCAACTAAGCCACCAGATGCATAATCTGACGTACCACAAACGATAAGTAGACGATATGTTCGCGTTTGCACCAGACCAAACCAAGCTCTAATGAATACATTAAATCAGGCGCACCCGTCTATCAAGTTTACAGTAGAAGAGCAATCCGGATTGCTCCAATTCCTTGGTGTACTACTGAGTAAAAGGGCTGATGGGAGTATTCAAAGTAAAGTATCTCGTAAGAAGGCGTAATCTGGGCAACACATCCATTTTGCTAGCTTCGTACTGTTAAGCTTCAAACGTAATTTAGCTCGATGTTTGACGCAAAGGGTGAAATGGATCTGCTCGACTGATAGCATCGAAGAGGAGCTAAATATTGTTGAAGGCATGTTTCGAAAAAATGAGTATCCTAGTCGACTTATGGCTAAAAAAATGACTGAAAGGGCGCCAAAAACCTTCAGTGTTAACAATAGAGCAGAAGGGAATATTCATCAGAGTCCAATTTCAAGGGAACGGACCAAGCGAACTTCTCAGGAGGCACGTGAGTCAAGCTGTAGAAGCCACCTTCTCAGCAGCTAACGCCCATGTACTGGTTTCGACTACTGTCATCCTATACGAAGAGATCAAGGACAAACTGCCAGCCCGGACCGCCTCTATGTACATCTAGTCATTCACCTGCTACTGTGGGGCAGAATATATTGGTCGCACGAGCCGGCCTTTGTCCAAAATAGTGCGAGAACACATTCCAGCGTGGTTAGGGAAGGGCCAACTAAAGGGTATAAACAGTTCCATTCAAGCGCACCTATAAGACTCAGACTATCGCGTGGATGCCAAAGAGGCCTTCCGAGTTATCCACAAGGTACCCTCAAGCTATTCAAAATTTCTTGAACAGTGTCTGTTGGCTACGTCAGAAGCAGCCAAAATAACTTTGTCAAGGCTCCGCAGTTACCATGGGCCAAAGTCACTAATCCAGCAGTCAGCACCTTATCACCTCGGCCGACTACCAGTCCCCCCTAACGCGGATCAGATTGTGACCCAGATTCCCTCCCTTCTCCTGACAAACGTACTATTTCTCTACCAACCCACATAGTTTACTTACTTAATTACCATATAAGTGTTAAGGGCCTGAGGAGAATTTACCGAAAACAAACGTATATTCGCTAATTCATCTGCTGAAATTTTAAATGGGAATTTTCGCGAAATTAATATTCAATACATTTGTTGGTTGTCTGGTGAAAATGACATTTAAAGGACAAGGTTATTTTTCAGATCTTCCTAAGAAATATAAATGTCTGAAAATTTGAAAAGTGCTTTCGGTCGCGCATGCAAAAAATTCTCAGATACCTGAATATAGACTAATCGTTATAGAGGTTGTCCTTGCTAAACTTCAAGAATGCCCTCTCCACATCCTAACTATAGCCACAATACTAACTTTAGCCCTAATAAACTTACCTCTGATCCTAAATATTATAACCCTACGACTAACGCTAGCTCGCTGGAGTTTAGCACAAGACCACCTGGAATATGAGAAGTTAATATTGCCGGTCTATCAAAATATATTCGAAAGGTATGCAGACCACAACAGGCACACGTAATTTTAGTCTAACTTGGAGGTACGGAAGGCTAATAACGAGTAAAACGTGAAACATTAAGCGTGAACATAGTGCACGCGCATGACAAGGGAAAATGCTATCTAACTTTAAAAAACACAAGAAGTACTGAACGACAAGACTTTGGAATCAAAAGCAAGACGAGCGTTGCGGGTCTTACCTTGTGGTTAAAGTATTTGTCGAATTTGATGCGGGCAAGAGTGACACAGTCCTTAAAAGACGTTGGTCTAGACAATAAAAAATTGGCCTGCGGTTCGCCGAAAGTCATGATGAGCTCCGACTGGATGCTACTATAGGCTGCGTGAGAAGATTCAGCTGGTGGATTGAGTGCATATTGGCCAGGAGTAAATGGCTGGAGTTCACGTGAGCGAATATTGAGGACCGCGTCTTTTATTTGGAATACTGACGAGTCAAAGGCGTTCAAAAGCTGTTCCAGTAGGCGCGGTTTCAGGGTAAATTGGTTGTAAAACTGAGAAGTATAGAATGGTAAGTGAAAACAGGGTGGACAAAATAATGCTAGGCATTAAATAGCTTGCTAAGGAAGATCATGATAAAGAGTGCAGACACAGAAAGACTCGGTTAACTGTGTAAGAATCCTGCAGAGACGACATGTTTACTACCATAAGCGAATGAGATTAGGCTAACGCGTGATAAGATGCTTGTAGGGACTAAAATGCACGGCGGTCGGATGAAGGCGGCGATTTGAGCAACGTTGATTTCCAAGCTGAATTTGCCCCAGGCAAATGCGTAAGGAAAAGTGGATTGTGCTTCCTAGAAGGATTTCATAGGCAGGCCAGTGGTCAGTCAAATCGATGTCAGAAACAAGGTTTCGTTCAACCTGGACGTCGTCGTGATAATGGGGTTGGGGTCATAACCGCACATATGAATAATAGATCAAAGGAAACAGCTCAATCGAGCGCGAAACTCAACACAGAGAGAGGCATACTCACAGTCATATGCGCTAAAAGTACACCAAGTGGGTTAAAGATATTTCCTGATCGAGTTGATAAATTTTAAAGGCGTGGTAACGGCCGTCGGATATTTTCAGAATACATTTCTGTGAAGTGATAAAGGTATCGAATTATTTAGTCTGCTACGAGTTGTTGGGGATTGTTGTGTAAGAAAAGCTTCTTTCATACAGAATAAATGATCGACTAAATTGATATTTCGTTGACAATCAAAAGCTCAGTTCGGTCTTAACTAGTTCGGGCTACGGACATCAGTTCCAATGGTCGAAGGTACTGACAAGGACTCTAAAGTACTCAGGAGAGCCAATGATACCCGGCAGAGGGTCACAGGGAAAAGCCTAGTTGTCTATCTTCTCGATCCGATAAAGCTGTAATCAATTGCGCATACAAGGCCGACGCATTAAAAGGAAAAAGGGGAAGTTTGTTACCTTTTCGCGCGCCCACTCCACACAGTGGGTAGGTTGAGAGGGGAAAGACTTCAACGTGCAATAGGGGATGGCCGTATCGTCATCCTCCGTGGCAATTGAATCATGCTGGCTGCCGTAAGATTCTGTGAGATGCGGAAGTATAACTTGTGTATGACCCAATGTGCCCTGGGTGCCGGACTCAAAAAGGGGCAAGAGATTGGCTACACAGCGACTGTCCAAGTATGTCCGAGCGACAATATTATCTAGAGCAGCGATAACGATACCGTTTGGCGCAGATGCACAGGAAGCAGATGAGCAATTATGACTTCCCACGGACTCGAGGAGGAAGTCATTGGTGAAAACAGTTCGTTCAGTCTCCGTTGACACTGGGGCGAAAAAAAGAGAGCGGGTCAATATTTCATGACAATAGTGCACAGTTTGGTCAGCATACCTCATCTAAGGAATGAAAAAGTTCGCGTTCCAGGTATCTGCATGGATAATAAAGAAGACGAGGCGAGCACTGGATCAATTGATATATTTTCCTCAAATTACCGCGGCATCAGCCTCAAAGATATAGTCGCCAAATTGTTTGCGACCATCCTTCTCCGTAGATTTTCGACTGAGCGCAATCTTCGCACTCGCCCTAACCAAGGAAAATTTCGTCCAGGTAGAGGATGTATTGACCACATCTTCATTCTACGCCGCATACTAGAGCACAGACATCAAAACCAACAGATCACTACCGCCTGTTTCATTGACTTAAAGACCGCCTTCGATTCTATCGACAGAGAAGCTTTATAGCGAATCTTGCTTGCTGACGGTCTCCCACCAAAGTTGCTCAATCTGACCAAAGCTTACTATGGCACAACATCAGCTCGAGTAAGAACCCTTGGTGAAGAGTCAACTTCTTTTGCTCTGACTTGTGGAGTTCGACAAGCGTGCCCTCTTTCTCCAGTTCTCTTCAACTTCTTGATCGACTGGGTAATGCAACAGTCAATTTTACCTGACAGTGGATATGAAATCAGCCCTGAATTCAAGGTACCTGACCTGGAATATGCCGATGACATTGTCGTACTCGGTAAAACTGTTCAGTCACTACAGCCAACGCTAGACTGAATCACCAGCTTCGCTGCAAATGTTGGTCTGACGAAGTTCCTGACTACGTATCTCGGCACAGCACAACCACTGTTTATCGGCGGTCAACCCATTGAAGAAGTTAGCTGCTTCCGCTATTTGGACTCGAATATGCTAGCCAATGGACAGGCCAAAGACGAAATCAAGAACCGAATCGCACAGGCTAGAAATGCATTTAAGCTGCTAGTCAGACTACTCTGGTCTCGCTCAGACATCAGCTTACGTACTAAGCTGCTGATATACAAAGCATCAATCAGACCGGTGCTACTATATGCCTGCGAAACATGGCCAATGAGAAAGGCAGACATCCTATCGCTCGAAGTCTTTGACCGTTGGTGTCTTCGACACCTCTTAAGAGTCTTCTGACAGGATCGAATCTCAAATGTCGAGCTATACCACAGA
The DNA here is from genome assembly GCA_036362985.1 of Ligula intestinalis. Lineage (NCBI taxonomy): Eukaryota > Metazoa > Platyhelminthes > Cestoda > Diphyllobothriidea > Diphyllobothriidae > Ligula > Ligula intestinalis. The sequence continues at coordinate 55,333,017 of JAYGXS010000003.1, forward strand.
TGTTTCAAACTACCAAGTCTAGCATCGTACATCCAGCATCGCCGATTGCAATGGTTTGGCCATGTTCTGCGCAAGCCATCGACGGACCTCTGCAGATTGGTCGTGAGCCCCTCTCATAGTGCAAACTGGAGATACCGACAAGGCGGTCAACTGGAGACATGGCTCAGCACCGTTAAGTCGGACGTTGAACGGATGGACCTCGTAACCGTTTACGGCTTGCGACATTGGAACAAACAATGGGTTAACATCTGTGAAGAGCTCGCTTCTGTGACATCCATGAAGCCGATTCATTCAACAACAGGAGCTAATCAAATCAAATACAAGTAAAAACAATTGTCCTGAGCTTTCCAAGTCTTAAAGGAATCCATCAAGTGAAATACTCCCGTAAGAGTTAGAAAGCTTAGGACAATGAATCAATTGATCCGGTGCTCGACACATCTTCCTCCTTATCTATGCCTCATCCAATCAATCACCCTAGAAATAGATGCCCTATTTCGGAATATTTCCAACACATGTTTACAGTATTTCTCGATAAAAATAAATCAAACAAATTTAAATATTTAAGCCGGTATTTCAGGATTTGTAACGCATACTGCGAGCAACAGAAACTGGTAATCCATAAATTAAATTAAATATACAGGGGACGCTGTGCGGAGATATTTGACATATTTTAGTAGAAGTGGTAAGATACAAAACGATGTAAGCAAGAAATCTCGCAAGTTTAAAGCGTCAGGAAGGCAAAAAATGCCCAGTTCGTACAATGGCTTTCAAAATCTGTTCCTGTTCAATGAATTTTTAAAGAAAACTACGAGAATAGTCCGTTTGCCACAGACGACGATGGCCTCATGTGCGCCACAAGAGTGCAGTAGCGACTTGCACGACAATTGGGATGAGACAGACACGTGGGGGACCGGCCTCACTCCTTCTTCTCGCAACCTCCATATAGTCTGAGAAGACCAAATCAAGATTCTAAGATAACACCTTTGCGACCCCACTGCTATTAACCGTAGTTCGCCCTCCGCGGGATACATGAATCTATCGGACTCTGCCCTCCTTCTGTTATATGGTACCCGTCACGTAGCGCGCCAAATGGTACGCTGGTTAATAAACTCTTCTGTCAGCCACTTTACAGCGTGCGATAACAGTCTCTTTCGCATCACTAGACCAAGCCAAAACCAAAGAATGCTGTAATACGGGAACGGAGTAAAAGGAGTTAAATGGGTGGACCATATCAGCGAAAGAAAAAAAAGAATTTAAAAAGTAGAGCACACAGAGGTAGAACATCATATGAATGATTATTCAAACAAACTTATGTTTGGCGCACGGTAATTAAAAAGGACATTGCAACCAAGAGGAAACAAGAACTGTCAAATAGTGCCCACGGGTTGGATGCAGTCGTATATCGATCCCATATCGAATTTAAAAGATTAAAGTGAACTATGAATTATCGGCTTTCTCCTCGGTTTTTAAACAGTCACAATAGTTTCTAATGCATTTGGGCTGATACTGTAGTACGATAAGCAAGAAAAGTAAAACTAAAATATAACAAAACTAAACTCAAACTGATGAAACTAAATAATGAACTCAAACAAAAAAACTGAAGTAAAATAAAACTAACAAAAAATAAAATAAACATAAATAAAAAAATTAAACTAATAATTTGTAGCTTAGTGATTAGAGCTTTGGCCGCCGGTAAAGGCCTTCTCTCATACGCGGGTTCAAATCCCGCCGAACGCCTCGAGTTTTCTCACATTTGGGTCAACTCAAATAAAAATAATCTACTTTACAGATATTGCAGGACACTGAAGTGAATTGAAACCATGAATGATTGGCTTTTTTAAATAATGACAATACCTTCTAATGCACTTAGACTGAAGGTGTAGTACGATAAACCAAAAAGCAAGACGAAAATAAACTAAGGCAAACAGAAAACTAAATAAAATTAAGTATGCAATTAAAATAAAACTGAACTACCATAAAAACTAAATAAAGTGTATGCGACCACAGGACGTTAAAGAAATCCGTGTGGGGAGTGCAATGGGGATGGACTGTGCCGTACCAAACTGGTGAGAAAACACGCTTACTATAGAACGCAGTCCAAATCCTTTGCTAATGCTCATGAGCATTACGTGAAGTCTCCTGCACGGCGTCGAGAAATTACTGACTCTCCGTAGACAGGACATTATATGGCATACATCTGGAGTAATTTGATTACAAGTCTAACAGTGAGGCGGGTTCAAGGTGCTCTGAGAATCGTAAAAAACCGAAACATAACATTTTTTCAAGTACAAACGTTAAAGAATAATATTTTCATGTGCGTTTTCTACAAAGTATAGTTCAATTTATAAAAATGTCGAAAATGAATGTGGAAAATGCATGCTACCTACATGGTCATTTTGTACCGAGTACAGTGTATGCAGGCAGCCGAAATAAGGTCTTTTAAAGGATGGAATCCTGATGCGAATTAAATCTTTTGACGTGAGGCTTCGAGTTTCCTAGATATGTTACCGTAAATTGGCAGGCGTTGAGAAGTGTAAGTGTAATTCACAACATCAAGTCCGCCTGCATTAGGCATAATAATAGCAGTGGGCAGTACAAATAAGGAGGCTACCGGTACTACCATAACCGCAGCTCACTAATATGATTTTGGCGGAGGGAAGGAATAAAAACTTACGTTTTGATTGCAAAGGCGTGATGCGCACTTGTGAATTCATTTTGTGAATGGATTCGGCGGCAATAGTACTCTTTGATGATCCAACATGCTCTGGCCGGAACAGAAACTGACGATTTAGATTGGACTTCTCTATGATATCCATGTCAGTGATTGTGAGGTGAGGCAACATTTTCAGCGATGAACCACAACGATGACATGATGTAGTGCGGGCGGCAGCTGCCGGTGTTACTTGGTTGGGCCCGGCATGGGAATTGTTGGAATGCAACGAATCCGGGGACGCACGAGTGGTTGGCAACGGCTTCTGAGGCGCGGCCGTAGATAGGGCCAGCGACTCCACATCGGCATCGTAGCCACTTGCGCTACTTTGCTTGAAAGAGAATATATGTCAATTATTTTTATGAGAATTGTCAAATAGTGCCGATGTGCCGTAAGCTTTAAATCAAAGCACAGGCTAGTATCGACGGCAAGACAATAGTAACCATAAGAAAATTAAAACTTACCAGGTTAGGTCGATAGAAAATATTCCGAGCTGAAAGGAGATAAAGTGTCACGGTAGTAAAATGTTGGTTTCCCTGTTAGGCACTTTCGGCCCAAAATCATATTATTTCCATGAATAAAAGCATCAAATTAAGGTGACTTATTTCAATTCAATGACGTCATCTTAAATGTTCGAGGGTATTTTGAGTAAAATCCCATTTATGATGTATGGATCCTGAAACATCTGATCCACTTTATCCTTCGTCCACAGTCGACGGCATACACTTTCGTGATGTTGTTGAGAGGTTGGTCATATGGTGGAAAATTACCCATTGCAAATGAGGCACGCGCGGCGTGGCGTTTGTAGCTTAACTGGTAGAGCGTTGGCCGCGTAAAGGCCTTCCTTGCTATAACGGTGCAAATCCCGCCACACATCAAGAGTTTTTTTCAAAATTGGGTAAAATAAAGGCGAAAAAAATATTCCCTAAGCTTGAAGCTGTTATATTCATCTTTTTAGAACCTGTCCGAGCGAAATTTCACGATTGCGATATTTTGTTACTACGCTACAGGAAGGTCTCTGTAAATGTTCAATTTTGTTTTTCATTTCTCTTCTACGATCTTCTCTTGTCTGTTAAAAAGTGTGTGCATGCTTTAACTAGTCCTTTGTAGTCTACCTTTCGCTGAACGTGAGCCTTAATTGATTTATTTTTCCTGTGGCTGTTGAGAGCTTATCAGTACTGTTTTCGGGGTCTTCTGATAGAAGTGAGTCGGCGCAAACTAATCCATTAGTACTCTGTTCGGCCGACATGATGCGACTTCCATCATATTTCTATCGACCTGTTTGTCCCAATTCCGCTTCAGGAAGGCCAACTTCGAAGAATAATATCGGGCTGCATTAGGTTTATCCCAAATTAGGATCGTCCGAGTTTATCTGCGAATTGGATTCATTTTATAAATTATACCACTGGATTCTGGGACGTAGGGAAGGTTGTGTGCAGAATTCTGAATACATTAGGGTAAAAGGACTATCGTATT